>VCAZ01000050.1:1200000-1887500 GCA_005784505.1 Bagarius yarrelli
TGCTTATTATAGGTAATGATGAGCACTGTAAATGGAACAGAAAAAAATTTTTCCAAAAAATTGGGAAAGAATGTTAGGATTTTCCTAACACTATGTGAATAATCAATAGATATGTTAAGAATAATATTATGATGACGTTAGGAGTTAGCAGTGAAATTAGGTCCCTAGACAATGAGAATAAATTAAGTGCTATAACCGAACTAAATTATTTACGATTATAATCTGTTCCATTTTCAGTAAATTATTATTTGCAATTCCAGTCAAATGTCAGTTATTGGTAATATTTACCTCGGAATATGGAGGAGGAGGCTGGAAACGGAACTCTTGGATGTAAGCAAACAGTGGGCCATCCAAATCTTCACGGCCCGAGGACACTTCAAGGCAGCTTTGTCTCTGCTCCTCTGTGACCACCTCTGCATAAGCTGGGGGAGCTACAAGGGAATCAACAGAGAGATTTGTTGTATTTGTGTGCTGTTACTGTTAACCGTTAACCTCCCACTTCCTTAATTGATTAGTTATAAGCATAGCAAATCTTTACATCTGTTGTTCCAAACACATAAGGCAAGAAACATCTCATGCTCTCTATATGGCCAAATTAACTAGGAATATAAAAGTAATAGTGCAATGCAGCATGCGGTGTAACATCTGAACTCACCTTCAGGTCTTTCTGGAAGACTCATTCCCAGCCAGTTCATAGTCATGCTACACTGGCTGCTAACAGATGATGTGCGACTGCCAAATGGGTGCAGGGGGATAGTGCCGATTACCAGAGGCAGGTTGAGGGACAAGTTCATCGCTCCTGGAATGTCCACATAGACCTGGGGAAAACAAGGGGTAGCAGCAGGTCAGATGACTGATGTCATGTTTCTAGTGGAAAGTTCATTTTTATGACACCTTGAGTAAATAATATAAGAGTTTTATAAGATAATATTAGTTATTGGGTCATTAATATACAAAAGCCTGACTTTTTAAAATCTGAAAATAAAATATAAAACTGTACCTAAGAAAGCGATAAAAAAAATCCTCACTTACCATGAGTGAATATTCCACCCGAATGATGCTACAATCCAGGATGGACGGTGACACAGGGGGGATTTTTAGCAGCTTTCCATTCCATGTCTCTGTCTTTCCAGAAGACAGCGACTCGCCACGGATGTTGGCCACCAGCTGCTTGATCTCCTTCATCTTCCCCTTGGCAAAAAAGGTCTGCGTTTGGTAGATGGCAGCTTTTGGCACGACCATGCGCGAGGAGCAGTTCTCGATCTCTGCGAAGATCTGAATCGATTCTCCTGCAAGGATCAACACATGATTGATGTGATCTGTCGGTTCTAACAATAAATTACAACAAAACTAGGAACTTTATGAAAAAAAAAATTTTATATGCTTGTTATAGTTATGATAATACCTGGGGTGTAACCTTTTCTTTCAATTTTGGCACTTAGTGAGATGGGACCTGAGGTGCAGAACCAGCAGCATAGCGTCTTGTCTTTCGTGCCTGCCTGTGGAGACTGGACAAAGGCAGAGAAAAGACAAGAACAAAACAATGTCAGTGTATTGAGACTTTTTAGCTGTAGAATAGTTTAAATATAAGGTGTTGAGACGTGGTTGGTCAAGGACTCAGCCAGTCCACAGTTTCTCTCACTTGCAACCTCAAACACACCCAATATTAAAGAACACAAAATATTTGGTAAAAGTGTATTTGGAGCTGGTAAGAAAACAATATGTGGTCTAGTGGGTTCTGAGAACCAATCAGAGAACCACTCTAACTTCCACGTCATCAAACAAAGATACCAAAGCATGAATAGAGACCTGCTAATGGAATAGGGTTGTGATATGAGACATAAACCACTTACCAGCAGGAGCGGAGTGTTAATGTCAATGTGTTCAAAGACGGTGAACTCTTTCTTGGTCTTCATGGGCAGAAGCCATGGTCTGTGCAGCTCGGCTTTCACCCAGTAGCGAATGCTGCCATGCTTTCCTTCGAAAGAGGTAGCCAAAGGTCTGCAAGTCAGAAAGGAAAAAAAAAAAGATGACATGAACAAACTGAACGCTTTACCACCAAACCACGTAAATAGCAGTTTCACTTTTGTGTTAAGTGCGGAAATGCCGAGAACACGCTTACGTTTGAGGAAGCTCAAAGCTAAATGCATACTCGTGTCTTCCTGAATGAATGGTGGTGAGACCTTCCTCAGAGTTATCGTCATCTGAAATAGAAGAGAACAATATTCCAAATACATGTACACCTTACCTGAGACAGTACTATATAACGAGAAAAGAGCAAGAATTCATTTTTGTGTTACGTTACATTGGGTTGAGGAAGGGGGGCATTAAAAAAACAACAGAAAAGTTACACATATTTAAATTACACATTATTTATATGGACATTTTGAGCCTTGAAGAATCTTGATTACCATTAATAAATAACACACAGATATTTGCTTATGGGGTGTGATTTTGAACAGGAATTGTGTGTGTGTGTGTGTGTGTGTGTGTGTAATGTGATTTCTCTGATTTAAAATGGGAGACATTTCAAAAGGGGCACAAATTCGTGTAAAATAAAGTATAAGACATGTTAAAGTGAACATGTTATTCGATAAACTTAAAAACTCAACAATATATTGTAGATTTTAAGGTTTAAACACAAACTTCCTTTGCTCGTTCTTTTATAGTTGAGGCCGCGTGCACGCGCACATCTGTCTATCACAAGCAGCGTCGAACAAGAGGAGACCGGCCTGAACCGGTGCTGGCTGCTTCAGCGCGCGCCGCCTCTCACATTACGCATTTACAGCCGTGCAGCATTCAAGAGCTGCAGCTGAGACTTGTTTACTGTTTTCCACTAGATTTATTCACTGCGCCCTGCATTTACGAAATGTCCCCTATTTTAATTCACACTGAATAATATTGAAAAAAAAACAACAAACAACGCCAATGATGAGACAGAATACCGACTATATTTCTAAACTTCACTTTTATTGTTAAAGAGTATTTCAGTAATTACAAGTGATTGACTGATTGTAATAAACATATAATACAATACATAAAGATTTTCAGACCAGAGGAGAAAAAAAATCAGTGACAGAGTATATAAAAATGAGAAGCAATCACAAAATTAAAACTACCCCGTATACAAATTAAAACATGCAGGTTAACAATTATTTGCCCTAGTTATTCAATTAACACTGAAAAAAATCCATTCACATGCGCAGTTCTACATCCATACAAATTATAAATACTGATATGTGTTCTTCAGACTGCTGTGCCGGGGTGATATTATAGGGGTATCCATTGCGTGCGATTATCCAACATCTTGTATGTTGTATTGCAAAACACGGTGTAGTTGAACTCAAGCATTTCGCTTGGAAAATAATAATAATAAGCCGTAATGTCAACGTTTGCATGAAAATAATGGTAATATGTTTCATGCATTCGGTGAAAAATCTATAAAAAAAATACGAGAAAGTGTGTTTTTTTAAGTTGCAGCTATATTACACTTTCTGCAGAAGCGTGAGGTCATCAAAAACACGTTTTGGCGTGAACCAATCAGAAGCGAGCGCAAGCAGGTACTGCATCAGAACAGGATTGAACCGCTTCTAACAATGGGTGGAAACTACAGGCGAAATTATGTGAAAACACCAAATAAACATCTTGTTTTTGCATTTTTTCGAGTCAAAATAGCAAGTTAGATTGCCGGTCTAACAGATCTAATAGTTGATTTAGCAAATTGTGCGAAATAAAAGTAGAAATCCTGACTTAACCAACAAGAAGCCTTGTGTCGGTTTGCTCGCCCATTCATTATTCCTGACTTCTTTCTGACAGTTGAGTAAAGGCAAAAAAACCCATAATACAACAGAATACAAGATCGATTGGGAAAGTTATATTAAAAATGTTTTTTTCCTTAATTATAATCACAATAAAACGCACAATTAATGGGTTATGGTTTGAAACCCACAGCACTTGTAAACAAGTCTGAACATCTACTGCAGTCACGCAGAGCAGCAGGATATACCATCAATAAAGATATTTTACCCATTAGGATTGTTCTCTTACCTCTTCCATGGCCGATGAGGATGTCTTTGTGATTTAAGTACTCCACTTCCTCTGTGTAATTTTGGGTATAGGCAGTGTTGGATCCAGCATTGCGCGATTCAGTCCAACGCACTTTTGCGACTCCTTTTGCGTGGATTTTCAGAGACCGAACGCGAATTTCTCCGGTCACTTCGATCATGACTCTTCCTGAGACACAGTCCCCGCTGGAGAACACGGGGACATTGCTGTCATTATGACAGTCGTAGATTACTACAAGGTTCTTTACTTTTCCCAGCACCATGATGGCAAGAAAAGGAAAAAAAATAACCTGATGTATAAAATTCTGTAGAAAAAAAATAATAAAACGAGTCTATGAAAATAATCTGGTATGAAAAAAGCGCGTGCGAACACTGTTAAGTGTCATTGATGTGCGAGAGCTGAATAACAGCAGAAGATGCTGTTATCGTAGCTCGACACACGATCGGTGGGTCCGCTATGAAAGACGGCGGAGTTTCGTCGCTCTGCTCACTTTAAGCGACGGTTTGGTGGAAAAACAAGTCACTGCGCATGCGCGAAACTTTTCTATCCGCCCCCGGCTTTAAGGACTGGGGGCATTTCCCGGTCCGACTCTACACTAACAAACACACAACCTTCAGGATTTTTTTAAATTATTTTACTTGAAATGTTAAACATTAAGAAACGTAAAAATATAACTGTGCATATATATATATATTTACTCTGATCAACTACCAAAACATACACAAATTGGTAGCCCAGCTTAGCCTGCTGGTAGATATAAGATGTATATTAAACAACAGCAAATATAAAACCGTTTTTAACATTATTGATTATTTAAACAGTAATAAATAAAATGGAAAATATCTCAGGCTCCCAGATGGAAAAAGATTTGGCTCACTTAAAAGCTGATAACTTGCCAGCCTTGAATTTATTTTTTTAGAAATAAATTAATGAATTACGTTAATTTTGTGTATTATACACAGTTTATGATATTTATATTTAACACCAGCTGCAGAAATGATGTTTAAACAAAGAGAAATAGCTTCTCACAGTGATGGTGGATGATAAAGATGGTGGTTTGACCAATGAAAAGATTTTCTGCATTAATGTAAAATATATAAATGCAATATACTGCAAATATTGTTTATTTACTGATATTGTCTGTTATTCAATGACTTCTCTACTCTTTTAAATGTTAAAGGTATACCTGCAGCAGTGTGTGCATCAGACCTTAATGCGCCCCCTTGTGGTAAACTTGCTATACTTGCCTGTCTATGTTGTTAACAATTTTTATAAACACCTGTTGCATAGAACGGATTCATAACTTTTGTACTGTGCACTCTTTATTGCTCAGACTCAAATGAAGTAGACAATAGAGACATTTTGGACAACATTGATATGCTACACTATCACTATCACCTCGACAAGTGTTCATCTCCTATCTGCCATTACACGCACAAAGACGAGAATATATCTAAACATATTATTTTGTAGCAGATTATTATTATAATTTTCTGCATAATATACACATAAAATGTTGAATATTCTGTTTAGTAAACAGGCTAGACCATTTTATTAATTCGAATTGATTTTCTACCTAATTACTTAATTGAATTACTTCATGCGCTTGGCTTTAATCTTGTATGGACATCTGTCGCCCTCTAGTGGCAATATGAAGTAGCACAAACACTTTTCATTTTAAAACTTATAAGTGGATGTTTTTAGCTTTATACTATTAGCTAATTATTCAAGCAGGTGTTTTTGTGTTTATTTTTTTCTGTTAATAGAAAATAGTCTTTTCAAATCCCTCCCTATCATGTTGTTATCAAGTACTTTGAAAGAGAAACGAAATACAGATAACCAAGCATACGTGTTCCAAAGTTAAAAAACAAACAAACTTTAAAACATAAAAATAGAAATAAAGACTACAGCTCTATGCAGCACGGTGAGTTAGTGGTTAGCACGGTTGCCTCACAGCAAGAAGGTCCAGGGTTCGATTTCCAGGCAGGGCCTTTCTGTGTGGAGTTTGCACGTTCTTGTGTGGGTTTACTCCGGGTTCTCCCACAATCCAAAAACATGTATGTTAGATTAATTAGTGAATCTAAATTGTCTATAGGAGTGATATGTGTGTGGCCCTGTAATTGACTGGCGACCTGTTCAGGGTGTACCCTTCCTGTCTTTCGCCCTTTCAGAGACAGATGGGATAGACTCCAGCAGAACCCTGTGACCCCGAATTAGGGAATAAGTGGGTATAGCAAATGAATGAATAAATGAATAAATACAGCTCTATGTGTGTATATTTCCCTGTAAAACAAGTTGTTTTAATGAGCTAATGCCTTGACTTTTAAGTGTGCTGAATGTGGAGTTCTTAACACGCAGCCCAATATTGGTTTGTTTTTCAGTTTTTATAAGGAATATAAAAATTTTAGAAATTAAACATTTCTCAAACACATTAAAAATAGTTCCTACACGGAAATTAAATGCATAATGGAAAGCAGTAGAACCAAAACAAAATACTCAGTCACTCGAGTAGTGTTTACAGAGGGAGTGGTGTACAGTAGAATTATCATCAGTCATCTTTTGTTGGCAGTGAAGTTCATATCTGGCTTTTATTTGAAGCTGCATAATAGCTTCTTTGTTGATTAGGTCAACAAGCAGCATAGCAAACTCAAATTTGTTTAAAACAAAGCTAAACCATGCATATTATAGCTAAATTTCAGTTTGCTCACAACATATTTGACCGCATAGCTCTCCTTTTTTATAATTACACTAAAAAGGCATAATTCTAATCACTGAATCACTATTTTCTTCTTTTATGCTTTTAGTGACAGCCCCCAAAAATCAAACAATAAAACCAACAAACGATTCAATAATAAGCAAGTGTTTGTCTATTTATTTATTTCACTACAATTGACATTGAATACATGTAAAAAAAAAAAAGAATATTTAATAAGGTAATTACAGATGTGTTTTGATCATCTCGGCAGTACATACTGTACATTCACATTCAGCAGAATTTTAAATACAAATTAGTTTTTCTGCTTAGTTATGCTAGTATTCCGTATCTGTGTACATTTCTTATGGCCTACATTTAGAAGCTGTAAACATAAGAAACACGGATGCAAAAAACCAGAACAAAAGACACAAGACAAGTGCAGATACAGTAAATGCTTAATGTATATTTGTTAAAAAGATTTGTTAATAATAATTTATTATTAACGTTCTTGCATATTTACATACATATTATTATCCCGTCAACCAAAGGACACCATAAAGCTGAGTATGTTTCATGGGGTTTTTTGTTGTTCAATTGCACAAATCTGGACATCCTACCATTACACAAATGCTTTCCTCATTTACCAAACCAAAGTTTAGACCGATTCAGTTAAGCTTTAGGAGAAGTATAGAGTTAAAAAGAAATGAGGTAATCTAACGATCGTCTTTTGTATGTTGTAGCATGATGATTAGAGAAGTTAATTAAAGTTAGCAGAAGCTTTTGTAAAAATTCGCTTCTTCAGTTGACAATAATGCAAGTGGGGACAGGAAATACACTATACGGCCAAATGTGTGATTGTACACCTTACCAGCACACATTAATGTTTCTATCCTACAATGGTGTCAAATGTCTCTACATGGTGTATCATTAAAATTCTCCTTTATTGGTACAAAGAGGCACAAACCCTGTTTTAGCATGGCAATGTCCCCGTTCACAAAGCCCCCAAACGCCATGAAAAAAAACATGGTATGTTATGGTTGAAAAATGTCTATCACAAAATCAAGTTATAAATATTTCCAGTATAGGGCTATTATAAGAGCAGGGGGGAGACTGAATCCCGAACAGGATGCTAAAATAACAAAAATAAATGTAATGGTCAGGTGTCCAAAGACTTTTATCGACATAGTGTATTAAAAAAGTTTTTTTTACTACTTTCAGTTCAATAGTGTAAACCTATTGATCAATGTGTGCATGAAAAACAAATCTTAATCATGAGTAAAGTAATTTTAAGCGCATCGTCGGCCTGACTGGGTTGGATTTGTATTAATATTGCAGTCTTATTTTTGCTGTTCACAGTGGCTTAATGACCGATTGTCCAACATAAATCTAACATGCGTAGCACTATTTTGTGGCATTTATTCAAGCCCACTTTTACAAGCTAAATAAAATTTAAAAAATTAAAAATTAAAAAACGTATAAAATTCATATTTATATACAGGGAAATAGATTGGATATATTTTACCCTGCATGCGTGCATATGTGAGTTACAAATTTAACTACAATTATTTGTTATTTCCAGGAACCTACTAAAGACCTGCTACTGCGCTGTATGCATATGCTATTAAAAAATAGGTTATATAAGACACAACCACAAGAATGCAGGTAATGCAGGTAGATGATAATAATAATAATAATAATAATAATTGCATATGTGCATCGTGGAGTGTTATCAATATGACGATTGTCTCCAAAGTTTTCGATCATTCATGCTTCTCGGGGAAATTAGGTACTGGATTTTGCTGAGGGGCAGGTAAATTTGGATAAACCATAGGAGCAAACTGAGGATTAAAAGGTGGGGCTGATGGAGTGAAATTTAAATCTGGAACTGCTGGGTTTGGATTTGGATAGAGGGCAGCATAGGGAGGAGGAGCAGGATCTCCTGAGTTTGTACACACAGGTGAGGGATAAGCACCAGGGTAAAACCCAGGAGATGGCCCAAAATCAGTGCCTGAGGGACCGGGTCTAAATTCCGGCTGGGGTGGTGGAGGTTGGTTCCACCCTGGTGCATTTGGGTTCCCGTGGGGCTGAAAAGGTGGCTGGTTTTGCCCTGGAGAATAAATATTTCCTGAAGAGAGAATAGTCACTGGGAACTTGATCTCTGGGTCGCTAGCATAAGGAACATCCAAATAGACCTGTGGAAAAAAAATTATCAAATATTTATGCAGACAAGTGACAAATAACAGGAAAACTAAGTGTTTTTTATTAGGCTGTACGTGGCTTTTTTTAGGCAATGTTTGTTCGTCAATTCATCTGTCAATGCAAATGAATGCAAAGTTATGCTAAAGCCGTTTCTGCAGCTTGTTGTGGCCCAACAATGTAAAAAGTCTATGGTGTTTTGTCTTTAATCAGTCCTTTGTGTTTTAGAAATGTCAATTAGGAAAGTTTGTTTTAAACATTATCAAGGTTAAGATAAGATAAGATAAGATAAGATAAGATAAGATAATAGATAAGATAAGATAAGATAAGATAAGATAAGATAAGATAAGATAAGATAAGATAAGCTTTATTAATCCCACAGTGGGGAAATTAAATTGTTACGGTGGCTCAGATACAAAAAACAATTACGTGCAAAGTAGGAAAATAGAAAACGTGCAATAGAAAAGTGCAAATTGTGATGAATTCTATGAATTTATGTATAGTTACATGACTTATGATCTGTAAGATCACAGTGCATTAAACGCAGCAAAAATATCAGCAACTACAGCAAACAAATTATATACAATATGCCAGTACTAACATAGGCTGAGGAATTAATGTCTACAGAGGGGCTGGGCAGCATGACAGTACTTTTTTGGAAGTGTCTGTTACTTTACAGCTTTATTAACTTATGACAATCTCTGGTGTATAGGCAATTACAGAAATTATGGCTACATGATTGCGCGGACAACATTTCATTCTATTATACAAAATCAAGTGTATAGACCTTTTTCACATTACGTTATCAATCCAATGGTCGATCAATCAATCAATCAATATTGGCGGCACTGATCGTAAACATCTTCAATTACTGACCAAAACATAACGTAGGTGAAAAGGCTCTATTAGCGACAGTATTTATGACACTGGAAACAGACAATTCCGCTAATCAACCACATGAGTGAACTGGAGTGAATGTCCGATAGTGTTGCTTTAAATTATAAAACGATGCCATTTTTAATTGCAAATCCAGTCTATAAGGTTTTAGACAACACCTTTATGACAACACCTTTATGACATAGACAACACCTCTATGCCTGTGTGTAGAAATAAAAATACGACATTAATACCTTGAAAATGTACTCTACTTTCATAATTCTGCAGTTTGTAATGCTCAGTGCCAGATCGGAAGGAAGGGTCAGGTCTGTGCTGACTATTTGCTTTGATCCAGACGGGATGGAATCCCCAACAATTTTGAAAATATTCTTGTAGAAATGGTTGGAGCGCCCCTCAGCCAGGAAGGTCTGTGTTTGATCGAGACTATACTTCAGCTTGAGATTGCGGGATGAGGAGTTCTCGATCTCACTGGTAACCTTGATGACCTCACCTTTGAAAATGCAGAAATACAGAAATAGAATGTTAACTGGCTATACTGTAGTTGTGGATTTTCCTTTCTAAACTTTGGTCGTAAGATTTCCAAATAAAAATTAATTTAATTAAAATATTAATTTTATAGTCATTAATTGACCTTGCTTATAACCCATTTTGTCAATTGTTGCTCTCACGGAAGTGCTTCCAGAGGTAAGAAGTTTCATCTTTTTGTCAATGGATCCACTCTGTGGGCTCTGAATGTAAAAGAAACAAATAAAATGACCTTTTTGGCATTACCTATATTATATATTAATATGAAACATAGCTGGACTTAAAGTAAATTAATAGAACCTCACACAACAGTAAAGAGAACAGCATTACGTTTTGCTATGTGCAATTTTACAATTTCCTCTACTGTCCCAATACAAAACATTCCCACTTTGGTTTGTGTTTAGTTTGCTATGGCACAAAGCTAAATAACGACATTAATAAATACCCCTGAAAAAGCCAGCTACATTGCAGCACTAAATTTCAGTTATAATTTTAGTTAAATATTACTTCTTGTGTTGTATTTTTTTTTATTGTTTTTCAGTTTTGTGGGTAGGCCTGGCCTTTGAGAACTATTATGTTCTTATAGCACTCTTATTTGTTTCCCAAAAATTTTTGGAAATTTTATTTGTTTCACCTGCACATACCATTAAATGGAGGATGTTAAACCTAGGCACAAAAATAATTTCCTTTTTTTCAGTGCGGTCCATTTTCCATGAACGATCCACTGTGACTTCCAGAATGTATTTGACTGAGCCATAAACGCCAGCAAAGGATGGTGGAAAATTTCTACAGTAAAGAAATTAGCATAAATTATTTGTATGTTAAGTTACATAATGTAAATTTCTTACCAATTATGATTTATGTTTGGTGTTTTGGAAAAATATTACTTATATTGCAATGTTAATATTGACACTAGTTGATCTGTGTACATACATCCACATAAATCCAAGTTAAACCTTTGGCCTCTTCTCTGGCTATATAAACCTGTATAACCTGCCATGTGTGATCAGTCTGTGTGTTTCAGTCAGAGGCGCTAGCAATATTCAGCCATATGAAATAATTTCTATTACACTTGTTGTACTGTTACTACTAGGGATGCTCCGATTAGAAGATACAAAATACTGACGTTTTGTCATGGTGATCGGCTGATACAGATGCCAATTCTGATGCTTTAAGCTTTATATAAAGTATGTAAGCATTTTGATCATTATTATATTTTTATATTAGCTTATTAGGGCTAATAGCACATTTTCCATTGTTTCTCAAAATGTCATAGTAATTCATCACCGTGTTGACCTGACCCCATGTATGTTCTCATGTGTTGACGTCATTTAATTGCAATTGACTCGTGAGATTGGCAAAGTTTAGTGATTACTGATCGAATCATAAAATGTGATCAGCAGGCAATACCGATCTCCAACTAGTTAATCTGAGCATCCATAGTTACTACTAGTAAAACAGATCTCTAAAGGGCCCCCTTTAGCAGCATGCCGTTTGTAATGCTGCTATATGTTTTGCTATCTGTAAGACAAGCCTAATGGTTCAGGGAATTTACCGAATTTGAGTGTTAAACGTAACCAAAACCTTCTTATGTCAAAAAATATATATCTTGGTTGACTGGAAACATGAACTGAGTATCGGTGAAAACTGAGTCCAATGCTGTGTTAGGCAGGACCATCATTTTATAATGTTTTTGAGATTGTGTCAGTTTTGATTTTAGTAAAAAATATTTGGTGATTTCCCCTAAAATTGCAATTGTCATTTTACCAGAATAATACACATCTATATTCCAGCATTAGCAAAATAAATAGTTTTACTATTACTGCTTCAAAAAAAGCTTTATATTATTTGTACAAAAAGCACAAAACATCTCTAAAAGCCATAAAAAGGCTGTGGTAAAAACTAATTGAGAATCACTATACTTACCCCTGGGGCAACTGAAATCTAAATGGATAAATATGGTTTCCAGGCTTAACCACGTTGCTGTCTGGAAGGACAAAAACAGTTATATTTCATGGAGGGCAAAGAAAGGCAGTAAATGTGACAGCAGAGAAGAAAAAGGTTACAGAAAAACACTTACAGATCTCTCCACTGGATAATATCACCCCAGGATCTTCACTTCCTGTAAAGAAAAAGCAAAATTAATTAATCATGTATTAAAGATTTTTATTCAATTCTTGAATAAGTTATGTCTTAAAGTGTAAGTTACGTCTTGTTCTATTTGGTAAAAAAAAAAAAAAAAAAAAAGTCAATTTATTTGGATGGAATAAAGAAAAAGCATGAATGATGACCAAAATAAGTACAAAGAAACATAATAAACACCATTAATTTAAATCTGAAATTAAATAAGCTAAAACTCGATTATACAATACAATAAATACAATACAAAAAATGATGCCATTCAATCCCAGTGGTTTGATACTAAAAGCTTTTCTGAGAGAGAAAAAAATGGACTGTGTGCAACTTGTTTGCATTTGCCCCCATTTGGCTAATGCTGTCGTCCATATTGAGTTACAACTAAAATCAATCTGAGCAGTTGAGGGTTTAAGGGGTGGTGCCTGTAGAAACACCCCTTATGGTGAAAAACAAAAACATGCAACAATGCTTTAAAAGCAACGAGATTTGGATGAAAACACACCCATGAGTGTGCAATCCTAAAACTTACCACGGTCTCTCTTTGTTTCCCAAAAGAGTCTCACTCTTAAATAAAAGATAAAAAAAAATAAGTCTTACATATTTTAGGGGAATTGAACACCAAACATGCTCTATTTTATTCAAATGTGAAAACTGGGAAAAAAACAATAAAACTGAAATTTTTCACTTTACCACATTTTGATACATGATAAAAGTGTTTGCTGTCTTATAGAAAAAAATCAGCCATCTTTAATGAAGGTACGTACAGAGAGGCCAAACGTATGAACATTTAAACATTTTCAACATCAGGTTGCAGTGGTGGCTCAAATGGTTAAGGTGCTAAATTGTTGATTGGAAGACCAGTAAGACCTGGGTTCGAGCCCCACCGCTGCCGGTCTGCCACTGTTGGGTCCTTAAGCAAGACCCTTAATACCCCACCCCTTTCTGCTCCAGCAGTGCTGTATCATAGCTGACCCTGCACTGTGACTCTAACTTGGGTTATGTGATAAAACTAATTTCACTAAGCTGTAGAGTAAATGTGACATTTATTTTGGTAAAGGAAAAAAGCATCATTTGGTAAAAATCGTGTTACTACTAAACAGAGGAACAGGAATGTGGGCAGTGGTTAAGGTGTTAAGATTATGAGTTCCAATCCCAAAACCAACAAGATACCATAGCTGGATTCTTCAGCAAAACCTCTAGCCAAAATAAGATAAAAAAAACTGTGGGTTTTTTCTGTATAAAGGTGTCTACCGGTTGCTTTAAATGCAAAAAAGAACACAAATCAAATTAATATCAGGTCTGGACAATGAGCTAACTCAAAAAATTAAATGAGTGCAAACATTTAAGTAGGTCTGGATTTTGAGGTTAGAAGTCTGGATTTTGAGACAAGTTATTTTTTGAGATTATTAATCAGTATTACAACATAAAAAATGTGAACTTAAAATCCAAAATTTCTTAAAGAGTTTATATGAGTATCTATCATGCATTGTTCTGTTTTACCTGGTAGGATAAAAAATCCCGCGGTTTTTACATCCCAAATTTACAGAAAGGCGGATATGATTGCAAATAAAAAACATCTGTTATAGAATATATATATAATATATCAATATTTATATAATATATAAATATATATGGTTTCCGAAAAGTTGTGCCAACATATTGAAAGAAAATCACCGCTTTTTGTTGTCATTTGTGTCAATATTCCGCCACAGTAACACGCGCGGTAAAACAGCCCGTAATTCGGTATATACTGTACAAACAGTGTTTAATCCAAATCAACAGCAGTGTTTTACCTTTTTTCGAAGGATCTTGAATAAAATACTGTTTGAATTTAAAATATCTGTCATGAGCAGTGTAGCTGTAGGTTCTGTCATTCCGTCTCT
Organism: Bagarius yarrelli; assembly: GCA_005784505.1. NCBI lineage: Eukaryota > Metazoa > Chordata > Actinopteri > Siluriformes > Sisoridae > Bagarius > Bagarius yarrelli. The sequence continues at coordinate 1,214,398 of VCAZ01000050.1, forward strand.
CGGACCAGCAGACCTGTGATTCTCCTTTAAACTTTACATAAAGGCTTTGAATCGTAACTTCTTTAGTCACTTCGACAACGACTTGGCCGTTAATAACATCGTCATTGCTGAATGTGTCGCTGTTATTAACCGCTTCGTAAAGTAAGGAGAGCTGTTTAATCGGCGACATTGCAGTGTGTAAACTAGCGCTAACGCTGCGGGCACTGAGCTGAACTTCCCTTTAGTACAGCGGAGGCACTGAAAGGGGGCGCTTAACTGTGGTAAGCCAAAAGGGCCAAAAAAGCACAAGTCTGCACTCAGAGGTTGCATTTACACTGCACATCCCAATGAACAATTCCGATTTTACATTTACAGCATTTGACAGATGCCCTTATCCAGAGCGACTTACATTTAATCTCATTTAGACAACTAAGCAATTAGGGGTTAAGGGCCTTGCTCAGGGGCCCAGCAGTGGCAGCTTGGTCGTGGTGGGAACCCTGATCTTCCAGTTATCAGTCCAAAACTGTGCTACCACTGCCCTCGATTTTGTGACTATATCCGGTTTTTTTTGACGGCCTGCTTAGCTTACATCTTTTGAAAACTGACCCGTATCCGATATACAGATACCTGCATTTACACTATACATGGCAAAACAATCCATTGTAGACGTACTGACCAAAAAAGGAAGTGGTATCACTGGACACAATCAGTGGACACAATAATTATTCCATATTTTGCTCTGCACCATATTTAAAAGTTGGTAAAACAATGCTCTTTTTAGACACAGGGAAAAAAAGAGGAGAGTTCTTGTTGCAGCCTGGGTGCATTGATTGCTTAGTTATAAATATCTTTTTTTTTTTGATTGTGCATTAATTTTTTTTATTAGTTTACAGACAATACAGACTTTATATAACAAAAATAATAAATACAAAGTATATAGCTATTATAGCTATATAATAGCTATTGGTGTTGACATCACGCACCACAGTCGCTTATTCAATGACGCTCGATTCGATCCAATCTGTCTGCTTACATGGCCACATACGAATGAGGCCTAAAACTAATTTAAAAAATATCGGAATCCTTTTTTTTCTGCTTACACGGTGGTCTGTCATACCTGTGCCACATTTGAGAAAAAAATCCAAACTGTGTCCCTTGATACATGCGGTGTAAATTCCTAGAAAGCCCTGAGCAAAATTTTATTTGACTATTCATTGTCAATATTGTTATATTCACATACCACTGTCATTGACATTATATATTTTTAAAAAACAATGTCATATAATGTACTCTTTGGGGGGCCCTGGTGGCCATGGGGCTCTAAGCAGCCGGTTAGTTCATTTATGCCTTGGAGTAGCTCTGACCAGGAACATTCCTTTTTCCATTTATTTATTTGTGTGCTTTCACTTGCACCGTGACGTGTTTTTATCCATGATGAGGGTTTTAAGGGACATAAGCTATTTATTCTATCTAAACTCAGGCACTACAACAATATATAAACAAAAAAAACTATAGGACGAAGAGACATCACGAGAGTTTTTCTTACAAAACTGCATCCCAGAAAAACATTATTGTACCATCAAGCTACTTAGCAAATTGTGTTGCTGTAATAAATTACATAGATAGATTTAGTTCAATCTCTTATTTTATTATTTTGTAAATATTAATTGTGCTTTTACAATATTTTCCTGCCCTATAAAAGAAAAGATGATTTTTCGATTCTGGTCTACACTGTAAACATAGAAAAAAAGGATTAAAAAAGAAAACAAATAAAATGAAAACATTAAGTACAGTTGAGTGTTATACTAAGAACGTCATAAAATCTCTGATTATGTTCCAGAAATCCACCACAATGTTATTATTATTATTAAAAAAATGTTTCAAGATGTGTCAGTTTCAAGAAATTCCAAGACCGAATAATAGCAAAGACAGTGAAGAACTTTATCATAAATAATTTATCATTGTACAAAAAGTGCACTAGAGCCATTGCTTATGTAAAATTTCCAGGATGGACTCATCTTCTGTTGATGGCAATTGGGAAGATTAATGTCAATAGAAGATGAGTTTAACATCATTGACAAATTTATTTGAACAAACAAAATTAACTGAACGGTTTACAATATTTTAAATCTTCAGGTGCTTTGATACCTACATATTCGCTCTTATATTATCGTGTGTGTGTGTGTGTGTGTGTGTGTGTATATGCACTAAAATAAAAGCAGGTGAATATACCTTACATTTTTGGTTTATAAAATATAAAATGAAGTAAAATGATCATAAAATAGAGCTCTCTGAATAAAAAAATATATACTGTATTTAAAATAAATCAAAAATCCAAAACTGAAACAGATTTTTACCCAACCTAACTAAAAAAGCTACCATGATAATATAGTGTAAAGTTTTTTTGTACAGCATGGTAGTGAATATGCAGCATGGGGTTATTTAGTAAAGAAAGGGTCTGCATTTGTTAGACTTTACAAGAATCCAGCAGTGTTTGGACCCTCTGGTGTAAGGTATTGACAAGCATGTGACAAATCCATACAGTTGTATGGTGGAGGACTGAGATGTAACAGAGATGGGGTGACTCCTGATGCTGACATATCTGGAAAGATGTCTGCATAGGAGGGTGGTGGTTCCACTGGATAGACTGTTGGAGGATATACACCCGGGTATACATTTTGAGCTGGTCCAAAGGCAGCAGCAGCAGAAGGAATATTGGGGAATGAAACAAGCGATGGGTGGACTGTAGAACCCCTCCGCATTGCTTCATGTGTGCTCTGACTGGGGTAGGAGGCGCCTTGGCATTCCTGTGGAATGCCGTACCGGCCTGTCGGTATAATGACCAGTGGCAATAGAATTTCTGGGTCTTTAGCATAGGGAACATCTAAATAAACCTGAAAATAAAAGAAATGCAGAATAACGTCATCAAATGATAAAGTGTGTTCTTTAAGATATCGTTACAAGTTAAAAGTCATTATCAATACCTTTAGAATGTAGTGTACATTGATAATGTTACAGTTTGGGATGGTTAGATCCAAGTTAGATGGGATCCTTAGTCTACTGGTGAATGTTTTCTTGGATCTGGATGGAATGGGATCTTCCAAAGCTTTGAAAATAACTTTACTTGAATATTTTTTTTTAGATTGAGCAAAGAACGTCTGTTTTTGTTCAAGTTTGAATTTGAGCTTCAGAGCACGAGAAGAAGAGTTTTCAATATGGGTTTCAACCTTGATTCTCTCACCTGGAAAAAAAGGGAGAAAGTATGGAATACTGTGGATGGATAACAAAAAAAGAATGACTATGGCTGAAATTCTTGCTGGCCTATAGCTTATGGCCATGCATTATGTAACGTAAAATTACCTGACATGTAGCCTTTTTTGTCAGTGGATGCTGTGACTACAACACTTCCTGAGGTAAAAAGCTTCATCTTTTTGTCTACGGACCCAGAAAGTGGACTCTGGAATGATAAGAGTTTTGGTTTTAAATAGAGTACGTAAACTGTAGAATAATCTCAGATCATGTATCGCTAATACTGGATATGAGTAATTTTTGATAACAGGAAGGAAATTAAAGAACCCAAGTTAAAGAACTTGAGCTTGGAATTGAATCAAGGAAAGCTGAAAGGCAAAAAGATAAAGAAATATAGATACTATTCTTTATTGCCCTGCTCTGGTTCAATATCACGTAATTGCACCTTAGCCATTGTAGGCACATACCATTAAATCAGCAGCATTTTCAAAAACGTTTGATACAAAGGTAAATTCCTTGGTTGTGGTTTGAGGAATCTTCCAGGACCTACTCAGTTTGGCATCAAGAACATATTTAATTGATCCGTAGGTTCCTTTAAAAGATGATGGGATGTTCCTAAATAAAAACAAGCCTCTTTTAATGTCATTAATGTTTGCTTTTTAATAGAAATTGGCATACTACAGTTGAACGTCTCACTAATGGCTAAGGTTCCTAAGCTGTTCTAAATTGTTCTGGTACTATTTTTAATGCTATATTATTCTGGGTACAATTTATAAATGTCTGTATTTAACTTGCCAATGAAAGCTGATATAAAGTGCATAATTTTTGCCAGAAGTCAACTAACATTATAGTGTAACTGTAACATTAAAAAAAAAACTGTGGTTAGCATGTGATGTCAAACAGCATATTAAAATTTTATATCCATGCTTGTTTACCCATGCGGAAGCTGAAATGAGAATGGAAAGGTATGGTATCCAGGCATAACCAGGTTGTTGTCTGTAAAGTCAAACCACAGAAAAATAAAGTGTGTCAGTTAGAGGTGACTGATGGCATCAAACTATTAGACTAAAATAGAATCCAATTAATAAAGATAGATATTTTATGTTGAAGTAATACAAGACTATTATCATTTACAATTTACAATATGGCAGCAAAAAAATAAGAGTGCAAAATAAAAAAGAATACACTTACAATTCTCCCCATTTGTCACAAGAGTGGCTCCATTTTCATCTGTGAAGACAAAACACAAAAATGTGATATAATAATAAATATTCAATAAATATCTTACAAGAACTATTTGAAAGTCTGAAGGTAACTGAAGGTTAAGTTATTAAAAGGACCCCTTTACCTTTCCACCCTTTTACAGGTCATGCGTTTATGAAGATATGACAATAAATCAATTATGACTGTCATAATTTATCCTTAAAATCATATCATCACATTTTTCATAACGTAATATTGCTCTTTATCTGGTTTATGATATGAATTCATGTTTCATAGAACATTTTAACCATTGTTATATGTATAATTGTCATTTTACTTTGTTTATTGTGAAGAAGGTTCTATATAAATAAAAAATATCTTGCTCTTAATAATAGATTCTAGTAGTTGCTTGTTCTTAATGATACTTTTGTAGTTCTTTTTGACTTTTTTCTCTTCGAATATGTATGTAATTTTTATTTAATACAAACAAATTTCCATTCCTCTCTTCATCATTGAGAGGTAAACTGTGTATCAGTTATGATCTATATAATTAATGATTACTATAAATATGACTTACTAGCTTTTGCAATCTCAAGCTGTGTAAAGCTTGGAATTTAGTATTTGTTTTTTAGCACGCTGATATAAGTAAACAGAAGAAAACACAGCACATTACATTTGTTTAAAATAATTTTAAAATTAAACGCCTCTAAGTAATGCTCTGATAAGAAAACATATATAGGCATTTTGTGCATATATATAACATGGTCTGGAATTTTTTAATTACTGTGGGCTACAAATAAATAATTTTAAAAAAAAATCTAGGCAAAAGTGCAAAGGTGCAGTGCAGTGCAGTATAAACATATCTACAGTTATCATATAATATATTATATATATATATATATATATATATATATATATATATATATATATATATATAGATATATATATATATATAGATAGATAGATAGATAGATAGATAGATAGATAGATAGATAGATAGATAGGTATATAATTTTGCAGTATATAAGAAAACGATAGGTAGTGTGCAGAGAATATATAAGTGCAGTAATGTACCAGAAAATAGGTGTATTTACAGATAAAGTATTTGAAGATACAGGATATGATATATACTATATATAGATATATATATATATATATATATATATATATATATATATATATATATATATATATATATATATACACACACACACATACACGGTGTGAGATGGTGTAGAGATAGTTGACCGTTCTGAAGTTAAAACAACCTATTGGTACAATTTTGACAGTCAATATTTAAAAAAAAGCTCTTTATTATTAAAAATGAACTTCTAAACTAAATCATGAGTTACTAAATACACTTTTGACACATAATAAACATTAATTAAGAGTCAATAAAGCAGCAAAGTCCTTTGATTAGTCAGTCGTGTGTATTCCTTCTCAGCTGTGGTGCTGGACTTCTCTTTTAGACATTTAATATGTATCTTTAAACTGGAAAAGTAAATACAGTGTACATTAAAATAAAATTTGGTTCTAAATGTAAGATTGTGTGTTGAATCCCATCACTACCCAGCTGTTTCACTTTGGCCCTAAACTCTCAGATAAATAAAAAAAATAATTATATATTGTATGTAAATAAGTAAATATGTAAATAAGGCAAAAATACAACATTTCTAGATAAACGTAGAATACTAAAATAAAAAAAAAATAAAAACACCCTTTAACTGGTACCAACACAGCAACAGATCCCTTTCTTTTAAATCATTTTCTAGATCTACTAAAAAGCTATTTGAGACATGGCCTTTAAAAAAAAAAAAATACAGCAATAAATAAAACAATTAAATGAAATTAATTTAAATAATAAAATAAAAATTAAAAAATAAAATAGTAGTATGAAATAATGATTAATGATAGTTTTAAAACTAAATTATATTTCTGATAGGATGGGATGGACATGTGATTCGAACATGTGGACACTTTTTTTTTAAATGAGTCTAGAATAATTATGGGGTTGTTGCCAACGAATATGATCCTACGTGTTAATTAAATAAACACACACAGATAATTAACCCCAGATACTATTAATAATTCTTACCTATCTTAGACTTGTCCCAAATGATGATTTGTTTGAGTTTGAAGTATCTCTCATGAGCGCTGTACGATTCCTCCGTGTTGGCGCTGGTGTTTGACTCGGTCCACTCAACTTTCGCATCTCCTTTACATTTGATATAAAGTTTATCAATCCGTAGCTCTTTATTTACTTCTACAACAAGTCTCCCCTGAATTATGTCCCCGTTCGTGAACGTGTTGCTCTCGTTAATCGGGTCGTAAATTATCGAGAAGTTTTTAATATTTCCAGACATCGTTCCGATTTACGACTAGTTCCGACAGCTGAATACAAATAAAACACGGAGCTTCTAAAAGCTTGGATAGAAAATTCCCGTGAAAGGTGTGGACTTTGCAATCAATAAACAATTCAGTGACGTAGTTCATTTGTTAATTTCTGATTGGATGAAACAAACAACAAGCTATTTTCAGAGTCCACCTGTTCTCGTATAGCTTACTTAATTCAACATTGCTTCTAATTTCTACACGTTTGAAGCATAAAATGATTTTTAAAAATGGTTTAATAATGGAAGTACAGCTTATCGGAAACATTTTAGAGAACTATATTATATTATTTATTATATATATATTTATATTTAGGCAACAGCGCCCCCCGGAAGTGCGCTTAATCACATCCGGGGAATGCGCATGGTCACAGAAATTCCAATATGGCGTTTCACATGTCAAGATTCGGCTGTTGGGGCCGTATACAAAGGTGAGATGTGGTTATCATTTGTTGTTATTTAAAGATAACGTTGATCGGTTATTTGTATAACTGTCAGGAGAAGGAGAACAGAAGTTACGATCTCGCTGTTTATTTGTGCATTTCAGCTAAGTAACGTGATTGTCTGTTTACTTTTACCCCAGTGCGCTCGTTTTTATATTTAATACAGTATTAAAAAATTAGTCTACCTATTAATTCATCTACCTATTAAGTTTTACCTTTTTTTTTCTTTTTTACAGTTTTTCTATTGGGGTGGTTGTGTTTAGGTCACAACGATTTGTCTGGTTTCCTCTCCTGCTTATTTCATATCTATCATTTTTTTTAAGGATTTAATTGAGATGATCAGATCCATTAGATGTACTGGAATCTGGGAAACATTAAACTATGCAGGGTGGGAGGTTCCCTTAGGACCAGAGACCTGTGGTGTAGTTGATTTAATAATAAAGCATTGTATGTCATCTTTAAGACAATATTTCATTGTTTCCGCTGTCTGTGGATGTTGTCTTATTAATGATGGTTGTTGAAAATGTCAGGTCTTTAGCCTTGCTCATGTTCAGTAAATTTTTGTAAACAGCAGTAATGTATAACCCCGCTTATACATCTTGTTGGGTGAATATGGTAAAAGTCTTGTAGGTGTTTTGCGGCAGAACTTTTTGGAGATTGCACTATTAGTACAGCAAATTTGCATGACTTTCTTAAATAAATGATCACCAGTTTGTATAGTAAAGATTAACTATTTCAAGCCCCTAAACATGGCGCTGAACTTAAACAAACTATGACCGGATGCTTTTATCAGTCTTGTCAGTCTAAAGCTTTGGCTACAAAAGACTAGACACTACATGAAGATGCTTTGGCTTGTAATGATGGCGGACAACTCTGCACATTATTTTTGATGTTGCAGTCATGTGTTTCATTTTGTAAATAACCTAAGAAGATATATAAATCTAATATATATCATATAAAATAAGCACTGGTAACATTGGGTCAGTGATGTAGCCTTGTCTTTTCTATGAACTGTTTATGAATGTTGAAAAATGGCGTTTTTTATATATCATAGTCTTAACTGCTTTAAAATCAGTTTTGCCACCTCCTTATTCTTGCTTAGCCAAACCTTCAGAGAGCTAGCAGTAGGTCAGGACTGTGTAGCAGCTTCTATTGGGGAAGTCGTAGCGCAGTGGTTAAGGTGTTGGACTGCTAATTGGAAGATTGGGGTACAATTCACAGCACCAGCATTGCCACTTCTGGGCCTCTGAGCAAGTCCCTTAGACCCCCAATTGCTCAGTTGTGTAAAAAAGATAAATGTAAGTCACCCTGGAAGGGGCCGTAAATGTATTGGCTAAGAGGGGGTCTGACATGCCAAGCAACCAATGAACAGTTTTGTTTAGCATCATATGACAGTATCATACAGATCATTTATTTAAGAAAGTGAAGTCGATTGATAGTGTGTGTATATTTTGTTGTACATCATCTAAAATTAAATAAACACACGACTCTTAAGACAAATGTTTCTGTTGTGGTGAAGAGGTTTGTTGGCACAAAACGTGCGATGCACATTTTAAAGTTTTCTGTCGCAAGTACATCAGCTGAACCATTAGCAGTTTGCATGCATGAAATCTGAGGCTAAGACTAGTTCCTCATTGCCTTTTAAACATCACTTATTAAAATAGATTGACGATCTAACTGTTGTTTTCCTTTACTTCTACAGGTTTGGCTTTGCTGCATGTAGGCAATACAGCAGTACAAGTGGGTATCCTAACATTTCTTTGTCTTCACCTTTACCCGGAATCCCCAAGCCTGTGTTCGCGTCAGTCAATGGTCATGAACAATCCGAAACCAAAATAACCACTTTAGAGAACGGTCTTAAAGTTGCTTCACAAAATAAGTTTGGTCAGTTTTGCACAGTTGGAGGTAAGTCTGTGACTCATTTCTACACTCTATAACAGTATTTTGTGTAATAATTTGTTCCAGAACCCTAACCAAACCTTAAAAAAAAAGCATACTCTCAGTACTAGGTAGTTTTTGTACAGTGACACTTTTTCATGTATGCCACCACAATGAATTTTAAAAGCTTTAATTCCAGGAGTTTACATCTAGGTTGAATTCACTATTTAATTCATTATTTGAACACTTGACTGAAATCTGGCCAGAATACAGTTTCTTCTTCCCTGAGCTGCTTTGCAATGTTATTACTGCAGTCCACTGCATATAGCTGCTTGTTTGTGTCTTTCTGCCTTCACTTTTGTCCTTGTTTTTTTTTTTTCTCTTACTAATGCTGTCTTTTTTTATTTGCATATTAGTGGATCAAATAATATAATTTTCCATGAACAGCTTTCAGCAACAGCTTTCAGCAGTTAAATTCATCCTCTCATCTTTTTTTTTTTTTTTTAATATAGAAAAAAAGGGGCCACATTAGCCAAAAAACTTTTGGTCAGTTAATTGTTCTGTTACTTGGATGGTAAAAATAGAGGTACCGTATAAAACAATTCCTGAATAGTGCAATATTATATTAAAACTAATATCTCTTCTCTTCTATTCCATTGTGCCATAAACATACATAATAAAAATTCTCTACTGTTCTATTCTAGGCATTTGTAACCCCTTAAATTAAAACTACAGTACATTACTACAGTGAAATCTTCATGACTTCTTTTCAAATCCATTGTGCTGGTGTACAAATGCAAAATTGACCAAAATTGCATTGTTGTTCTAATAAATATAGACTGAATAGTGTTATAGAGTCTCTAAACTTGGTTTAAACGCTCATATGGATATGTGGATTATAGTGGTTTGTTAAGCACATTACAATAAAGCAGTTATTGTCTATGTGATGTCATTTCTGTAAAAAAACTATAATAAAGAAACTATAATAAAGAAAATGTTTATTGCTGGTTATTGCTGTAAAACATGAGGACATGTCATATAAATAGTTTGGCTAGAAAAGTTTAAAATATTTACATTGTGTTGTGTCTTGATTTTTAGTTTTGGTAAATTCCGGTTCCCGGCATGAAGCCAGATATCCCAGTGGGATTTCCCACTTTCTGGAAAAGCTTGCATTTTCTGTAAGTGTTACTGTATTCTTAATAAAGGATGATGATAAACGTCATCAGTGAGGGTAGTTAATGTTTTATGTTTAAACTTTGCTTAGTCTACATCGCAATATGGAAGTAAAGATGAAATACTCCTGTCGCTGGAAAAGCACGGTGGAATCTGTGACTGCCAAACATCAAGGTTTGATCATTTTCCTCATATTATTTGTAGTTAAATTTCTATATATTTTTTTTAAAATAAAATTTTACTTATTTATTTTACTAAAATTAAACTTAATGTTGTTCTCAATTATCTTAGTTCTATTGCCATTTTTTTAGAGACACAACAATGTATGCAGTCTCTGCTGAAGTCAAGGGTCTGGATACTGTGGTGAACCTGCTGGCTGATGCTGTTCTGCAGCCGCGTTTATTAGGCAAGACTGTGCCACATCTGTTAGACAGACTTTACAGCTAAGAACTTTTTAATCATACTGCTTTCCACAGATGAAGAGCTTGAGATGACCAGAATGGCAATCAGGTTTGAGTTGGAAGATTTAAATATGAGACCTGATCCAGAGCCTCTGTTGACAGAAATGATTCATGCTGTAAGTGAAACCTGCTTATTTATTTTTTACTGGACACAGATTATGTTAAACGCCTAAAAGAAATTCAAGTTAACCCTAAAAAAATTGGTATTGTAGGCAGCATTTCGAGGCAACACTGTAGGACTGCCCCGTTTTTGCCCAGTGGAGAATGTGGACAAGATCGACCGTAACTTGCTGCATACGTACATGCGTAGCTACTACAGCCCCGAGCGCATGGTGTTGGCAGGGGTTGGAGTGGAGCATGAGCAGCTGGTAGAATGCGCCAGGAGGTATCTACTAAATGTAAAGCCAGTTTGGGGCACAAGCACACCTGCGAAGGTGGATCGATCTGTGGCCCAGTACACAGGAGGCATTGTGAAGGTAAGGGTGCAAAAATAGTAATCATTTCCAGGTAGGAAATGAAAGGAAAAAGTATAAATAAATAAATTAGTAATAAGATTCTATTCTGCACTTTGCTAACATAGTAATATACTCATAATATAGTATCTACAACATAACAGGATTCAACATAAGCAACATACTTATAGCATATGATTTTTTTTTTTCTATTATAAGCACCATGATGACAACATAATAGTTTAAATTTTTGTTCTTTATTTTAAAACAACATATGATTTAATTTTTGTTCTATTCTATTATTAGCACCATGATGACTACATAATATTGTTATATTTTGTTTTGTTTTAAAATAACGAACATACTTGCAAGATACGATACGCCAGTGAATTACAGCATGAAACGATTCAGCAGTCATATTAGTCTTATCAATACAGCATAAAACCATTATGATTTTATTTCCTTTTTTATTCTAACACCTGACCATCACATCCATCCTATTCCAGATTTAGTCTTACTCCTATAATGAACTCCAGACTTGCGGAAATTTTTTTCACTAGATTTCAAATTGTAATTTCGAGGATTTGCTTATTTGGCCACAAAGAGATTACTGAGAACAGACAGCGATGTTGAGTGAGGAGGTCCTGGGTGTTTTAATTCATCAAGTCAGGTCAGGACTTTTCCACTCCAACCATAAGAAACTGTGTTTTTATGGAGCCTGGGTACGTTGTAGTACTGTAACAGTACTTAATATGTACTGAAATGCAAACAGAATTTTATTCTTGTAAAAGAAGCCTACCTGAACATTCTATTCTGCTTTATTTTGTTTGTATTGATGCATGCTCATTCACCTGTGTGAGTACAGATGGAGAAGGACATGTCTGATGTGAGCCTTGGACCCACACCCATCCCAGAACTCACTCACATTATGATCGGTTTAGAGAGCTGCTCATTTCTGGTGAGTTTAAAAAAAATTAGCAAGGATTACCACTTAAAGCACCACATGTCTGACAGGTTTTAAACCATTGACAGGAGGAAGACTTCATCCCCTTCGCTGTTCTCAACATGATGATGGGGGGAGGAGGCTCCTTCTCAGCAGGCGGCCCAGGAAAAGGCATGTTCACCCGCCTCTACCTAAACGTTCTCAATAGGTACAGCATCTTTTACGTCTGGGTTACATGAAGGACCACTTTACCACAGAAAGTGTAATGTCGATTATAGGAACGTTTGTACATTTAAAATCATTGGCACCCCTCGAACCGAATATAGTGTGGTATGAAGTTTGAGTTCTGTATTTGTTTTTAACTGATTGTATTTTATGAGGATTTATTTGTTATTTTAAAGCAACAGCTGTCAATATTTTTAGTTAATAAAAGCTTTTTGGGTTTTATAATGATAATAGGTAAACATCAGATTTAAACTTACTTTAAAACGCCATAAAGTTTCTATAAATTGAAAAAGTAAAAAAAAAAACCCAAAATCTTGTGATTTAGTATTTAACGTTATATACTAAATGACGCATATTATAGCAAAATATAACTATTTTAAGTTCATTCATAAATGATAAATTGTGGATTGTGTAATTTTTCAGACATCATTGGATGTACAATGCTACCTCCTACCACCACAGCTATGAAGACAGTGGCCTGCTCTGCATTCATGCTAGCGCAGACCCAAGACAGGTACAAAATGTTAAAAAAAAATGATAATGCATCCAACCTAATAGAGTATTATGATTTGTAAATAATATTTTTTATTTCAGGTTCGGGAAATGGTGGAGATAATCACCCGGGAATTCATTCAGATGGCTTCTACTTCAGGAGAGGTAAAGCTGTATATATTTATAGACTGATATGTTATGTTAAGACCTGAGCATTTAAAAAAAATAATAATAAGTTATTGCTTTATTTGTAGATGGAGCTGGAAAGAGCAAAGACTCAGCTAAAGTCCATGTTAATGATGAATTTGGAGTCCAGACCAGTCATCTTTGAAGATGTCGGGCGGCAAGTTCTGGCCACAGGCCATAGAAAGCTGCCTCATGAGCTGTGCAAGCTTATCAGTAAGTCCAAATTGCATTTCAGTCAATTTTTCTGGTTATTTGCTTACATTTAAACATGTTCACAAAAGAGGAAATGAGAAAGCTGGTTGTCTGCTCAGATCATTTATCCTTTGCTGTACATACACACTGAATCTGAATCAGGGGTGTCTGATCATCTCTAAAAGCTGGTTCGGATGAAGATTTTAGTTCCAGTCATGCAGGAATCACCCGATTCCACTAGCCTGATCAGCTGAATGTTGCACCTAGTTGAACTTACCCTCTTTTTGGATGCGATTAGACACCCCTGATCAAGATCATTATATAACATTATTGATTATATAATGTAACATTGCATTGTCTTTTATTTAAGGTAACGTTACTGCAAATGACATCAAAAAAGTCAGCACGAGGATGCTGCGCAGCAAACCGGCTGTGGCTGCTTTAGGAGATCTGACCGAGTTGCCCTCGTATGAGCACATACAAGCTGCTTTATCCAGCAAAGATGGCCGTCTGCCTCGCATGTATCGCCTCTTCCGGTAGAACATGTTCACAGAAAAGCAATCATACAGTTGTGTAGACTGATGACTGGCCTACAGTGTCAATTGTTTTTTCCAGAGCTCTTTTATTGAGCTGTTTTCGAGAAGCGTCAAGTGTCGGTGGCACCTAATATAAATGAAAATGCATCTTCAGGGAACTCGTTTGATCATATGTGGATTTGTGTTCAGTTTTAATTTCAAAGTAATTAATAAAGTTCAATGTTAATACAGCTGATGTGCTGAAAATCATTGAAGGTAACACTTTTTGATTCAGCATTAGGTGTTAATAAACATTGAAACAGCCTAAACAGAGACTGAAACCAGTGGTTTAGGTCTTTCTACACAGTACAATCTATCTATAGTAGAATGCCCCTCTCTGTGTCAGTCATTTTCCATGTAATGTACACCCATTTTGCAAAATAATGCAGACATTGTAATGTGAAATTCCATCTGCTTTTCATGTGTTTTATTCATAAATGTGGTTTACTATTTATTACTAGGCTCTTCATTTGTTCATTCAAATTTACTTGGTCCATTTTGAATGTGGGTCAGCCCTCTGCTTACACACTAAAGTATTAAAACTAAAACATCAGAACCATGTGTATTTTTATAATGTCCTATTCAAGACACTCGTACTCCTGCAATAACCTCTGGAAATTCTTAGCTAGCACATTTCTTCAAGGGTGTATTGTGTGGGCTTTTTTCCACAGGGGCATTGTCATTCTGGAAATTTTTATGCCTGGCCTTAGGGTTCCCCTATAGTAAAACAAAGGCCACATTTACACTGAAGATCTTGATGCCCAATTCTGATTTTGTGACCATATCAGATTTTGTTTTTGATGACACGATGATGACCCGATCTTTTAAACTGAGCCGTATCTGATAACTGCATTTACACTATACACAGCAAAACAACACAATGTAAACATACTGACCAAAAAGGAAGTTAAAATGGCACAATAGTCAATGGACTACTAAAATTATTATTCAGTATTTTGCTTCCCGCACTTATTTAAAGGTTGGCAAAACAATGCTCTTTAGGCGGATTTAAAAAAAAAGAGGAGAGAGAGCCCTTGTTGCAGCCCTTATTGAAGGTATAAATATCTTTTTTTGGTAGTCTGTTAATTAAAAAAATTGTTTACAAACAAAACATGGCGAGTGAACAAAAATAATAATTATCAAAATATAAAGTTGTACTAAGTTGTATATATCAATGTTGGTGTCCAATTGAGATGACGTAATTGAATAAGTGATGGTGGCACGTGACATCACAACTCGCATTGACGGGTGAAAATCTAATCTGTCTGCTTACATGGCAGATGATAAGGCACGATATCTGTTTTTATATCCAATTTATTTTTACATACAAATAAGGCCTGAAACCAATCTGTAAATATCAGAATCAATATGCTTTTTTTTCTGCTTACATAATTGTAGGTCATATTCCATCTGTACTGCATTGGAGGCAAAAATCAGAATTGGGTCACTAGATACATGCAGTGTAAATGCGACCGAAATGGCTCAGCGATATCCTAAACACCCAAGTGCTCCTGAATTCATGCCAACAGTTCGGGAAGTCACAGTAATGTGTGTCCTGGCAAGGTGTTTAACTTTTGGCCATTGAATGTATACTGCGTTAGATGTGAACCAAGAAAGAATAAAGTCAAGTCTGTGGATTTAGTCCTAGTTTCATGTTATTTAACACTGAACACATTAAAAACATGCCGTTTAAACATTTAAATATTTTAAATAAACAACCAAAGTTTCTTAGGCACCTTACTTCCTGAGTGTGGAATGTGATGCAGAAGAATGACAGTGGGTTACATTCTTACTTGTGGCCTATGCAAGAGAGATACAGCTATTTAGTCGATATTCCTTAATCCTTTATGCTCCATTTGACATCGATAGGCTGAATTATTCTGTAAGTAAAGTTAAGGCAAAGGATGAAAAGTCCCAAAGGAGAAATGGTTTAGTCCAAGTTGCCTTCTCTCATCCACCCTTCTGCCATAACACCACTTAGTGTCACAATTTCCATTGTTTCTATTGTTACAAATACTTCTTTTTACTGGTGAACACCAGAGCAAAACCAAATATTAATTTTAGATGAATTTTAACTAGACCTACTAAATGTATATTTTTAATTATTTAATTAGTACAGGTAACAAATTAATGCTGTTTATTGGTTAAGCTGCTCATTTAACTGTGTGTAAGGCATTTAAACACTGCATTAGTCGGAAAAATATATGTTATATATTTGTTTGTCAAATTTTAAATATTTGCAGTCACAAATTAAATATATAGCTTAAATATAAGCTGACACACTTATATAAAACACTTACGTTAAATTCAAGGTAGTGCACCAGATATAAAGGGGTCACCTTGATTAGCACTCCCTTCAGGTAACTCGTTCACTATTTGCTAAAAAATGGGTAGTGTTCTCATAGACGTTTTCAGCTCTAGCCAGAGGCATTGAACGATAAGGCACAGCCTCGATTCAAGCTCCAGTGAATGTTCCTGAATGAGGGAGTCAAATGCTATTTCTTCTATAATTCTGAGTTTTTCTTTGGTCCTGAAAGTCCAGCTTCCTGAGTTAGTAGCTCAGAATGTGTATCCTACTGACCCTGATTCAGGAGATGGAACAAACAGTGCTGTTGCTCTGGTTCTTCATGGCCTCCCTCCGCTGCAGTTCTCTTGTAATTCTCCTCTTGATGCCTTCTAGGTACACGGCTCGGTCAAACAAACCTGCTCCCAATGGAATGCTAGGAGGGAAGGTATTCAAAAAATTTTAATTAACTGGAAAACATAGCCTTTTAACAATGGTAACGAATTTATAATACATGTTAACATGTTATAATACATGTTTAAAGTATTGTATAAATCTATAAAAATAATCTTAAGGCAGCTGGGACCATAGTCACCTAGAAAACAATTAGTATCACACTACGTCATGAAGGACTGAAATCCTGCAGTGCCTGCAATATCCCCCTGCTCAAAACAGCACATGTACAGACCCATTTAATGTTTTCCAATGAACATCTGGATATTCAGAGGAGAACTGGGTAAAAGTGTTGCGGTCAGATGAGACCAAAATCGAGCTCTTTGGCATCAACTCAACTCGTTGTGTTTGGAGAAATGGAGGAATGCTGCCTATGACCCAAAGAACACAATCCCCACCATCAAACATGAAGGTGAAAACATTTTTATTGCAAAGGGATGATGGACAAGGTCATGTACTGTCAAATCTTGGATGAAAACCTCCTTTGCTCATTAAAAATAAGTTGTGGTTGGGTATTCCAGCATGACACAAAACACACAAATAAAGGAGTGCCTCAAGAAGAAGCACATTAAGGTCCTGGAGTAAGCCAGTTTCCAGACCCTAATCCCAGAGAAAATCCGTGGAAGGAGCTGAAGGTTCAGGTTGCCGAACGTCAACCTCGAAACCTTAATGACTTGTAGAGGAGTGGGACAAAATCCCTACAAAATCAGTAGGGGATCAAATAATGTTTAATTTTTTCTCTTAATTAAAGTCTGTCTTTTCTAAATTGAGGCACTAAATCTAGAATGTCCAATAAAGCATTGTGCTATTTCCTTCATTGGTACTAAGATGCCTAAATACTGTTCCAACATGACAAACTTGTGCTCTTAGAGACTAAGTCCCAGAGGCAGATACCCAGTGATGACCTTAACCTCTGGATGGCCATCCAGACAAGACTGCAGAAATTTTGTGATAAGATTTTTAAGATAAAATAATATAAATAACATTACTTAGTCTTCACTTAGTCTGTTATTTCACTAGAACATTGTAAACCAGTTTTTGACTATACTGAACTGTCAGGTTACTATGAAATTAGATCATTTTTAAAAACAATCCATTAGGTAAATTGTTTCATTACTTGTCTCTACCAGGCCGTAGTTTGACCTGGAACATGCCAATGACAGGACGATGATCTGAGGTCTTGATAGATGAGCAGGATGTATATTTGACCACCTTGATGTCACTTTCTTGTCTACTCCTAAATAGAATTCGATCCTGCAACATAGACATTTTTTGAATTTAGTTTATTTTTATAGTCTGAATTTTTTACATTACATATTACACATAACATTAAGACATAAGAAAGTGCATTTTAAAGAAGATTTTTTTTACCGTATATGATGGCGTTCTTTGCTTGGGTGTCGTGTCATAAACATCACAGCCAATGTCAAACTTGTATGTGGGAGTAAAGTAGATTGGTGCTTCCTGAAATCCCTTAAAGATGGAACCTTTGAGACAGAATTAATGGTTACATACTTCTCTTTAGCAGTTTTATGAAACGTAGAACTACAATGCATATGCTCAATATAATTTTCCTGTAAAGTGAGTTTATCAAGAGCTTAAACTGGATTTACAGAAAGATCTATACTCATTTATGACTGCGGTTATTCAGACTAGCCAGAACTGACCTTCTCTCATTTCTTTGCACAGCTGATCGTGTTGAAGAAGCGTATCTATGTTTTTCCCACCGAGTTGGTTTAAAATAGCCTCCACTTTTCCTCGGTCTTGACTCAGGCGGAAATTAAAATCCCCAAACCAAAACACTTCATCGAATCTGGTGGTCACGTCCGCTGAAAACAAAATAATTTAGCCATTCAATATGATAAATATGTGATACATAATATTATGTTTGAATAAAAAGAAACTCACAGGCAACGGAACGGTAGGGGTTGGTATCAGGAAGGCACCGGGGTAAGGCTAAAGCTTCTATTATTTTATTGTAGTCCAGTATCCGTTCATAGACTTTGGAATCTCCAGCTGAAACATGTTTAATAGATGCATCTATTGGCAATAATTAGCAGATCAACATAAAAATTACATATACTGTAAAAGTATTTTTTTTAATAAGAAAATTAACATGCATGTAAAATGAGATGTGATGAAAAGGAAAGATGTCCCAAAGAAAGTGAAGCCAATGCCAACGGCCCCTTTGGTTTTAATCTGCGACATGATCCGAGTGGTGACGGTGGCATGCTCCACCTCTACAAAGAGAATGGGTTTGATCAGGTCAGACTGAAGAAGTACACAATGTACTTAACACAAAAATGTATTTATACTTTGTGAGCCAATACTGTAGAAACAATTACAATTCTACAAAATAAACACACCAGAACAAAACCATATGAGGTCCCTGCGTATGAAGATAGTAAGGTAGAGCACTCCGTGTGCAGCCGCATATAGCATCACATAGTACGGGCCTAGAGTTTCCTGCAGACGGATCTCCCACTCCTTCCTGTATATACACAAAATTCTGAGTGAGGGGGTCCCGGATTAAAATGGACAGATTGACAAAAATGTCCTACCGATCAGGGCATCCTTCTTGAACTCCGATGATATAGAAGTCTTGTGTAAAATCAGTGTCTGTTGGGAGCAGTAGGTCATCTAGGTTGTTTGGAAGCCCCTGTATGCAGTCGTCACCATTAATTTAAAATAGATATTTTGTCAGTGATGAAGCATCATTGTCTTATAGCACCTCAGCTCTAACTCACCTTCTCTCCTTGCATATTCCAAGTGGCAATGTAAATCCCAATTTGCCTGTTGGGAAAGTACCGGTCCAACTCTTCAGCCCCAAGTAAGGCTCCGTTGCCCAGCACGCTGCCCTCCAAAAAGCTCCTTTAAATAGCATGTGTATTTAAGCACATGTTTAACAAAAAGATTTTACTTCTAGATTAACAGATTAAAATTGAGCTAAATTACCATTAGATAACCAGTCTATTGCCTTATTATGAATAATGCTTTTTTTTTTATACATCTTTATGATGCATGTGTGTTTATCAAGAGTTTCACTGATCTTTGCCCACTTCCCTAACTTTAACCTCACTTCTTTTTTAGTTCTTAGTTCTCTTCCCCAACTGTGAGCATGATAATAGTTCACATTTACAGCTAACATTTGTGCCAAACATACTTTATAATACTACAAAATAGTAGTAATTAGTAGTATTTAATTAAGTGATATCGCACATGATTAAATCTAATTTCGAAACCGGGGTAAACAAAACACCTAAAATCCAAAATACAAGCGCAGGACAAGGCACAATAATAAACAGAAAAGGGCATCTGCAAAACAAACCAGACAACCTGCATAGTCTTACACATAATAATAGTATGTAATGTGTGCATGGAAGTCAAAGCAGTATAAGTGTCTGGCTTAGCCTATATTTACAAACAAATAAAAGCATTCTACCTGTTACGTACATCCTTGGGTCGGATTGGGTTGAGCACGCTGAAGGTGGACTTTGTGGAACTGACTGAGGTGCTGTCTGATACCATTGTATTCCAATGCTGGCCGTCACTACAGTTCTTTTGCAACTGTTCCTGCAGGCTCCCATTCCTATAATCCAAGCAATCCCTGTCGATCTGATTAGAGGTTCTTAAGGTCATGGAGGCAATACTGTACTCCAGTGGAGGAAAGGATCCTGTGGGCTGCAGTGGGGAAAGAAATATTTTGGAAGATTTTGGATGCTGTCCTAAAGGATGGCTTTGGCCAGGAGGACATTTGTCTTCCTCAGGAAAGCTGCTACATCGATCCCGGAATGGTGGGGAATGTCGGGCCACTTGGTCAAAATTACATCCTGCAGAATCCTGGCGATTCTTTAGAGTCATACAGTTACTAGTCACAGGAAAAGTGGAGACTTCCCTAAGGGAGTCGGTTGAAGAGGTCATCTCGGCTGGGTCAGTAAGGCTTTCTTGACTGCTCCTCAGACGTCTCCACCTTTTCTTTTCCTCAGAGGACACTTTTTTACTTTCATTTGCCATGCCAACTGGTTTGGGAAGCAAGGGCGGATGGGGCATGTAGGGACCACGTTTGTCTTGTTGCCTTTGGTCATCTTGAGAGGTCTGGACCACTTCCTTAGATGGCTTCTTACCACTACGCTGTTCTTTATTGGTTCTGTCATTTGCCACTTCTCTGTTAAATCTAGCTGTATCACTCCTGCAGATTGTTTTTTCTGGCTGAAATCCAACAGGTTGGAATGGGACAATGAGCTCTTCATTTTCATTCATTCTATGTCCCACTTGTTTTTAGACATAAACAAGTTCCATTTTTGTTAAGGGTTCACATTCTGGAAATACACCAAATACAAATGACATGTTTTTTTGTAGGCCAAATGTGATCTTTCTGTTTATTTAATGAGCTACAATATAACATTTAGTTATAACAAATGAATTGAAATTCAGGTTTTTGAGGTCACTGCATAATTGCTATAATGTGAATAATTTATCAGACACCAAATCTAAACGAACCTGACAGTAGCTTAGTGTACTAGCTAAATCTGGTATAATATCCTACACAACTTTCTGCAGTGTTTTTAATGCTACAGATATTAGAGTAACAAAAGCATCAATTCACAAAGACAGAATAACTTTAATAATCAGTCGTTTAAGACTAAGTTAGTAAATCATTCCTTTCAAAATCCAGACACATCCCCAACCTCCTATGGCTCGATGACAAGTTTGATTAAGGCAAAACCTGGTTATGCATTATAAAATGTACTTATATTATCATTAATCAAGTTACTGTATTGTTTTAAAAAAAAAATATTTAGTTACAGTTTTAAATAAGTGTTAAGCGAGTTTGGCCTCATCACGTTGTAAAACATCAGTGAACTTGATGGTAAATATCACTAATAAACTCACCTCAGCATGTCTTTTACAGTCATTAAACCAGCTATGGGCAACAGAAAAGCCTGTGTGGCAGCGGTACACCCTAGTATAGTCTGGATTAAAGTGAGTTTTTATATTTTCTTTTTCTCTGACGCTTCTCAGACAGCAGCTGCCATTTTGGCTGCAGATGCAAATGTCTGGAAGTCTGAACTGACAGCAGACTAAGAGAGAGTGAGATGTTTGACTCTAATGCCCACCCGCAGAGACAGGTTAGCACATATAAGACCGATCATCAGATACTTCTCAGTCTGTTGCAATTCAAAACGTACTATAGCTGCATCTTATCGCACAGCCTCCAAAATGAGATACTGTTTATGTACTGCTTATGAGATACTGCTTACTAAATGCGTGTCTCTCTTTTGCGCCCTCATTATTCTTGCTCGTTTTCTCTCTTGTCCTCAGGGAATTGTTTCACTGCTTCAAAATGAATCAATGGACTGCTAGAAAATGCACAAATAAACATTGTTTGCTGCTCAGAAGCTGCAGCTGTAGAGAAAGACCCGCCCCTTTTATTTCATTAGAGGAACAAACAACTAGTACAGATTGAGTCATCAAAAAGATTCATCATGTTCCAGGTGTGACTAACTCTAACAGAAAATAAAAAAAACATCTCTAAACATTCCATTTTATGATATATTCATTAGATTGGTGTGCATAAGGCAAATATTTGGAAACTTTGCAAAACAGTTGCAGTGGTTTAATAATCTAATATTAATTTGATTTGATAAGAGTGAACGAAAGTTCTCTTAGAACAGCCACAATCACATTAAGTCATGTTGCTGTTTTTCAAATATATATATATAACATAACCACTGATGCTTTGCATCCATAACAGTTACACTCTCTTCAGTTAGCATAGCAAGCTAACGACAGCGATGGATTTAGATTTGGACTCTCCATCACAGCTCTGCAGCTCGCCCACAGCGTAAAATAAAGTAATTTGTCTTAGTAAATAAACGTTTAATACGCTTAAATTGGAAAATAACTTACTATTAACTTGCTATTACAAAGAGCATCCTGTTACCTCCAAGCAGTTCCTCGCATCGCGGCAAACTTTTTTCTACTTCCTTAGCAACAACGAACAACTCACTGAAGCCGCCATTAGACAGCTCGCGAGCAAAGAGAGGGGTTGCCAGATCCCAGTAAAAAAAAGAATCTTAACAATATCGAATATTTAAAATAAACATAAAAAGACTCATTAACGTCCAATATAAGTAAAAAAAATCTATTTAGTAAAAATGATCATTTAGAAACAAGTTTGGTTAATGTAATCCACAGGCAAATCTATTCATATGCGAGGTTTTATAAACAATATGGCAACCCTTACAAACTCCATCCTTTTGTTTCCGAAAACCTCTGACAGAAAATGTTTAACCTACAGCGCCACCAATGTTCAGATTAAACACTGTTTTTATTTGGTCTAACACAACACTACAAATATAATCATGAACCATACTTTTTTACACAAAAATATAAGTTTAACGATTGTAATTTAAAAAAAGTTTAAAAGTAAAGTTTAATAGAGGAAGTGGTAGCGCAGTGGTTAAGGTGTTGGACCGCTACATACAAGGTTGGGGTTTGATTCCCAGCACTGCCAAGTTACCACTGCTAGGACCTAAGTATGGCCATCAACCCCCAGTTGCTCAGTTGTATAAAAGGACAGATAATTGTAAATCTGGATAAGGACGTGTGCCAGATGCTGTAAATATAATGATATACAGGGAATAGTTTACACACAAGTAACAAAATACACCTATTCCAATTTACAAAAAAATCTATATTCTTCTATAAACCTGTACATAAAAGTTTGTAGTGCAAACCTGTTGCACTATACAATTATGGACTGATGTGGGACCTTGTTTGGTATACAGCATTTTTAAAAGGCAGCTGTGACAGATGATCTTTCTGCTTTTATCTTAAAAACATTTGCAAAAGAATTAGCCCCTGCATGGGTGTATTTTCCAGAGATATACACATATTATTTCAGATACCTGTCCCAAAAAAAATATGGTCTTTAAGAGTATAATGATCATCACCCAGTTAAACCTGCATTGTGATTATAGCGTTTGGAGAGGATTATGGTGTGGAAGCTTTAAGAAGAGGTTAAATATTTCAATCCTTACAAGTTTGCCTACCAAATTAATAGTGGCACCGATGATGCTATTCCTACTGTGGATGTTCCTAAGGCTTATGCCAGATTGTTCTTCCTTGAACTGAGCTCAGCTTTTCATACCATGCAGCCACACTTTGTGCTCTCTAAACTAAATAGTATTAACGTTAATCCATAAAGCATCAAATGGTTCTATGCATTTCTTACTGGTAGGACTCAACAAGTCAGTCATGCAGAATCACTTTTAGTTTTGGTGTCCCTCAGAGGTGTGTATGCTCACCCCTTTTATTTACACTGTACAGTGTAATTTCCAGATTTTGGATCACAGCTGAACTATCTAGATATTATATAGCAATTAAAGTGGTTGGTTTGGGGGTTTACCACAATCTTCAGTTTATTTTTAATAAAAAAAATATTTTTAAACAGGCAAAGAAAATGACTTATGTGCTTTATGTGAATTTAAACTACTCCCACTGGTCAACATTTTTGCACCACAAGCTTCCCTCTCAACCATTATAAATACTATATGTGTTTTTGTACGGGCATTTTTGTTATGCAGATTTACCAGTATTTCACAAAACAAATTTCCCTCAAGGGACAACTTAGACTTGTATTGAACCCAGAGTCTTTACCAGAAATAATTAATTTCTCAAGGCTAGGATGGGATACAGGTTCATTGCAGAGCACTATACGCATAATGCATGTTATTCAGGGGGGAAAAACAGGTTTCATGAGAGAACAGAAATTCAATAAACTATTTGGAGGCTGGTGTTTGTTGCTATTTTTATTAAATATTTTTGATAATGTCAGGTTTGTCAGCTTTTACTGATTAAAATTTTCATTTAAAAAACTGGTTGGTTAACACAGGTGGTTCATCATTTAGATCAAATTAAGAAAACAGAATACACTGTATACACAGGTTTTTATTTAAGCAGTCAAATCAGCTGCGTCTTTGTAGAGTAATCACAACATTTCACTGTCACACTGAATTACAAAACTTTAAAAACATATACAGTTAAAACATATACAGTTTTGTTGTGTAAAAACGTTTATTAAAAAAAAGTAAATAATATATGTAGTTTATATATAAAGAGTTCTGTCCCCACCTTACCTCTATCCCATCAATAAAGACTATAAAATGCCGCAAAAATAACATTACAAAAAGATCTTAGGAAAAGTATAAACTGCATGGAAGTTCTTAATCCTCTTTGTGCTCCTCCAGTCGGCTCAGTAAAATCAAAGGCGCAATAAAGAAAGCTGAGCTGATGATGAAGCACATCTCAGCTCCAGCAAGCCAGTACACTGCAGAGAAAATACCACAATTGCCTAAATGTAAGGAATTACACATGCCTCATTTTCAGTGATCTAGACCAGGAAATGGTATATACTCTTACTTAAAGATGCATGCGAGTTAGATCACTTCTGGAGTGAAAGGTGAAACCGTGTAGGTTATAGTAATATAAGTAAAGGCTTCAAATTGTGTTACACCAACATGCAAACTAATATGCAGTGAGTTACCTGAGGAAGCCACAACTGGTCCCAGAGCTCTGGCCAGTGCGCCAAGACTGCGAAGGATCCCCATCACTGTACCCTTCTGACTCGCTGTGCCTAGTCAAGCGATAAGAAAAACTGTTACTAATTACTAATAAGTAGAAACATTAATGTTTTTCTTGACAAATGAAAAAAAAAAAAATACTTTTGAACTGCACTAATTGAAATAAATAATACATTGCATTAACAGTGCTTGCATTTTAATGCCATGAATTTTCAGCGCTTGCATATTTAGGGTCTAAAATTTTACATAGTTGTGTATTTAGGCTGTGAATATTCAACCTGTTTAAAAATACGATGTATAAAATTTGACAGACAATTTCAGTCCACTTTTTAACGAAACGGTACTCTACTGCCTTTTCTTTACATCCTCAATGTGCAAATTGCCTGTCGAATTTTATACATTGTCGTTTAAAACAGACACGTTTTTATTCATGAAAATGTGTGTAAAATGATTTATATTAAAATATTCAGCTTGATTAACAATTGTTACTATATTTAATTTAAGCCTATAAAAATCATTCAAATGCATTCAAATGCAAACACTTCTAATTCAATGTTTTATTTTAATTTTTTTTAAAGACATTTGTCAGGATTACATTTATCTGTAGGTAATAATTCATGCAGTTGAGAACTTCTTGCTTACCATGACCCGATACTTGTGCTGAAAGACATGGCACAACAATGGCAGCCGCTAAAAAAAACAAAGCTTGCAGTTAGTCAAATAAAATACAATTATATAACCAAGTATTGGGACACGAGACATTCTGTTTCAGATTTAGTCTCATTCTTACTTCTTTATTGGCTATACTTCTAAAAGGGTTTTACACTAAAGACATTGTTGTTGGTTGAAGGAGTCTGGGTACAAGTCAGTGTTACCTCCTCAAGATATTCAGTGGGGCTGAGGTCATATCACATCATGTCAAATCACATCATGTCTTTTTGGATCTTAAGGGCTTTCTGCACTGTTTGGGCCTCTTAGTTCCAGTGAAAGGAAATTTCAATACTTCATCGTGTAGCGAACTGCTAAACAACTGTGTGCTTTGAACACTTTGGCAACCGTTTAGGGAAGACGCACTTCAATGGATGTGCTGGTAAAGTGTCCACAAACCTTTGGCCATATATAGTATTTCTTTTTTTTTTCTTAAAGTAAAATGTTTTTGTTTTTTTTAACAAAAATACAAATATAAAAATAGCGTATACTTACCAAAGGAATACAGAAGAAGGCTGATGTAAAGTAATATTAAATTCCACGCTATTCCAATTAATATGAAGGCTGGAATAAGTAATAATATGGCCTGAAAACATAAAAGAAATCTGGCATTACTGGCATAAAAAGATTATTCCTATAAAGTCAAGGTTAACAAGATGATTATGGTCACTTAATCTAATCTTATCTTTAAATATTTCTAATACTGTTACTCATGATTTAGCTATTTGCAAAATCGTTCAACTTGCATCACAGGCGCATGGCAGGCACTAAAGCACGCATCTAATTCATATCCCATTTATTTTACCATGCAAATGAGGCCTGAATCCGATTCAAAATATCGGGAATCCATGTGATTTTTTTACGGCTTGTGGGTCATATCACATTGGGGAAAAAAATTCGGAATTGGTTCACTTGTACATGCAGTGTAAATGTAGCCTAAGAGACTTACCATGCGGACTGTCCGGATCTGCTGAGCTGGTTGGATCCTGCGTGCGTATCCTCCCTGAAATGCTGCCATTGTGATGCCTATGAAAAAGAACATCTTCCCCTGTTGCATGCTGGGAAAAAGTGTCATTTTTAATAATAAATCCATCTGACTTTATCCAGCAATATCAATTAGACTATTCCATAAAAATCTTCTTAGTTATAATGCAGAGTATTGTAATGTAACTGTTAAAATTCAGGCATGAGTGTAGGTCAATGCATGAAG
This sequence comes from Bagarius yarrelli, assembly GCA_005784505.1. Classification (NCBI taxonomy): domain Eukaryota; kingdom Metazoa; phylum Chordata; class Actinopteri; order Siluriformes; family Sisoridae; genus Bagarius; species Bagarius yarrelli. Next base: position 1,241,479 of record VCAZ01000050.1, read on the forward strand.
ATCGTATATATATATATGTGTGTGTACAGGAATATTGTACGCAAATTAAGACAACCAGGACCAAACTGATCATATTCAAAACTTACCTGGAGAACTGAAAGCGCTGATGAGTCAGAAAACTCAGTGTGAACTCAAGTCCAGAAAAAAGAAAGAGGTATGTGAAGTATACCAAGCCCAGCACCTTGAGGTTGCGCATCCCTGGTGTAGCAATAGAAAAAACAGTTCGTTTAAGGAACATATTTTGATGGTTGAGTATGAAATAAAAACCACACTGGGTTTCAGCATTTCTTTACCAGAAAAACATAACTAACGGTAATTGTACCGAATGTTGGAATGTTACAATTTAAAATCCACGAAGAAGCTATAAGAAAACATAAAGAAGATATAAACAAGAGACCAAAATCTACACTATACAAGCTTACGTTCTTTGGCGGGTGGTTCCTTTGTTCTTGTGACTGCAGAGAAGTTAAAAAGGGCTACAGGGTTAAGCAGGTCTCCTATCTTCTGGATGCCTTTAAGCTCCGCAGTGTCCTATTTTAAACACGTTTATATAAAAACATGACCCACAGATGACATTTCCACCAGAATAAAAATTTTATTTTTATATTCTTAATTCTCTACTTTATGGTTTATAAAATCAATCACAAGAGACTCTTATATCATGTGTTTACTTGCCTTGTTTAAAGACTCTTGCAACGCATGAAAAATAAAGAGCAGGTCTGCTATAGAGAAGAGAACTGCCAGTAGAGCAGGACCCTGATAAAACATTTCGGCATCCACTGGTCTCAGTGCAAAGTAGGCTCCCAATAAGGGGCCCAGAGTAAAGCCTAATGAGAATGCAACACCAATCATTGCCTAGCATAAAAACAGCACAAGACGGAACAGGTCAGTCATTGCATTTAGAACATAAACATCAGCATGGTCTTTTAGGGCTCTTATTAAAACAGAAACAGTTGTAATTATACTAATAACTCACCATCCCTCTGTTTCTGGCTTTAGGGCAGGGCAGGTCTGCAACCACAGCAGTGCAGAGACTGACATTGCCTTTACAGATTCCTCCCACCACACGAGAGAGTAAAAAAACACTAAAGCTGTGAGAAACTGCCCACAGAATGTAGGAGAAAATCAGTCCCACCTAGACAACGAAGAATGTAATTACTTTGTAGATATGCATAATCACAACCCGTGAACTACATTCCAAGCTTTTCATCAGCTTTATAATAAATTCAATGTTTCTCACAGTAGTTAAAAGTAGCAGTGGTCTTCTGCCATACTGATCAGATGCAGCTCCTATCACAGGAGCAGAAATAAACTGTAGCAAAGAGTAAAGGGAGCCGATCAGACCTAAGATAAAAAAAAAAAAAAAATCATACATTCTTTATAAGATACAAACAGTTTGAGAAATGACATCAAAAAATGTGTAACATGATACCTCCAAAAAGCACACTGGTGTATTTTCTTTCCAAAGGAATTCCTACACTGCCCCTGAACCAGTCCACAACACTTTGTAGTGACAGATACACACTATCCTGTTATAACAATAAAAAAGGAGAAAAGGCAAAGGTTAAATGCTTATTTCATTTCTATTTTTTTCTACTAGAAGACCAAAGTGGGGGAGGGGGATTCTGGACAGAGTGCCAACCCATCGGAGGGCACAATCCCACATCCACTCACACATTACAATCAATTTAGAGATGCCAGTCAGCCTACAGGGAAGGAAACCGGAGTACCCAGAAGAAACCTGTGTATCAGTAAAGCATTCAAACTTAAGTCATTAACATACTGACCACTGAGACACCAACAAACGAAATGCCAACATGTGGCAAAAAAAGGATTTTTTTTTCCTCTTTAATTTCCTATACAAGTTCTAGTGCATTTGGAAGCAGCTTTCAGAAGAGATTGGATGTCAGTAGCCATCTTTAAATCCAGAATCAAAACACATCTATTAAGCTCTGCATTTCCTGAACAAGCGCAGTGATACATCCCAACTGACTAGAATCTTTTGATATTTTGGGAAGGGGGGGGCAGTGTTAAGATAAGTTTTGGGTCATTTTTGCCTTTTTTGATAGGGCAGAGAGAGATAAGATGGGGAAAAGAGAGAGGGTGGGACCAGAAGGGACCCAAGCTGGAATTAAACCTGGGTAGTCGGAGCACAACAGCGAATGTGGGTGCTGGCGCCTTAATCCACTAAGCCACTGCACAAGCCATCATTTTACAATCTGAACTGTTTTCATTAATTTTACAGAAATTCTTAAATCTTTGGGGGGTTTTTTTAATCTCTTTCTGACTTTTTTTTCTATAGGAATTATAATGTCTGTTATGTAAAGCACTTTGAATTACCAGTGTGTATGAAATGGGCTATATAAATAAACTTGCCTTGCTTATATTAAATAGCCATTTATCCAGAACCAAAAAAACAACACAAACCAGACAATCCGGATCTGTCTACGGAGATTGTGCTGTACAACAACAGATTCCGACTGTTAAAAAAGTCAGAAAAGATTTCCTTATTTTTACCCAATTGTTTCCCTGAATTTTTTTTAAAACTGAATTTATTTTTTTTAATTACATGATTGCTACAAAACATACCATCTATCTATCTATCTATCTATCTATCTATCTTACCATTGTATACAAGTTCTAGTGCATTTGCCATGATTCATACAATGATTCGTTAAACATTTTTAAATGTTTATACACCTCTTTTCTTGCACAAGGACACTTCCTCTACTCTTGCACAAACACAGACCCACAACTGAGCCAACAATATACAGTTACTGCAGGTTATTTCATTCTATTCTATTTATTTTATTTGTATAGAGCTTTTAACAATGGACATTGTCTAAAAACAGCTTTACGCAGAATGCAGTAACACTAAGAAAGTGCAAGTTTGTCTCTAATGATCAAGCCATTGGCGGCTGTGGCAAGTAAAAACTCCCTGAGATCAAGTAGGAAGAAACCTTGAGGTGGAACTAGACTCAAGAGGAAACCTAGTAATCAGATCGTGCCAAGAAAATACTTTTTCAACTATTTTAAAAGTAAAAATGAATAATGGAATGCAGAAAAAATGCTTAAGAACACAAACGTATACATCACCAAAAAAGAATTCTCTAGAAAGGACTGATTAGCAGAACAAATTCTAAAATCTTACCCCTGTTTTACTGTAGTGGTCTAAAATGGAGGGAAGAAGAGGGAGGATTAGCGTGAACCCCAGCAGGTCCAGTAGAAGGGCCAGAAACACCACCCGAATGACTCTGGAAGAGTGTGTGTCATCTGGAGAACTCTTTTCTCCTGCCATCACGCTTCCCTTCACAGGACTGCTAAAACCTAAAGTGCTTTGAAGAACCCTTGAATCATCTCCTACAGTCTCTGGGATGACACAGCTTTTAAAGAGGAAAAGGAAAACCAATAAATCTGGTGCAATCATAAATATGACGATCAGCTCTTGGTATGAACAAGGAATTTAGTCTTCCAGGAAATAAAACAAAATATATATTTGTTGCTTTTCTATTGTACAGGAGACAATCTACGTTTCCACATTCCTGACATTATTTATAACCCATATTTTACTAACTTGGTGTAACTTGCACCATTTAAAAAAATACTAATGTTTATGTGATACTATTAAAAGTTGATCATTTCCTCCTAGGCCATTATTAGACATTTATAGAACATATTTCTTTAACTTTTTGTAGTATGAATGCTTGTAAAATTGTTTTCAATGTTTAGCAGATGTGAACTTTAACACAGTTTTGAAAACTGTAACTTTATAACAAAGTTCCATAGCTACCAAAGTGAAACTCATTACACACATGAAAAAATAATGAAGTGCTATAAACCAAATAACAAGACCAAAACTCCGCTTAACATTAATGCGGATCACTATTAGGAACAGTCCAAGATGAAGACAAACTGTAACTGGAGACAGCTGTCTGAGTCTCACTGTGCAGTCACAGGTATTTATATAGTAAAAACAGAGTGCAGGTCGGAGGAGGAAGCAAACGGTTACCTTCAGCGCTGTAACTCAGTCCTGTCCGTGTGACTATATGCGCTCCAGTCTCGAACCGACGGAGGGACCAACACGGCTCCATAGCAAACCGCGCACTTCCGCACTAAACACTTACGCGGCGCAGTCAGCATGCAGGCAGCGGGTTCACACACACTCTGCAGTAGGGAACAACACCGTATGGACTGCAGCCCCGTTTAACCAGGAAGCAGCGTCCGGTTTCAACCAATAGGAAGGGTTTTTGTTTCATTTTTTAATTTATTTTAAGTATAAATTGTACAATCAAACAGGGTACAAAACACATTCACCCAGCTTACTCAGACTGGTTAAGTATATAAAAAAAGTTAAACTAAAATAACAGCAGCAGAATAAACACACATATATATGTATATACACTGCTCAAAAAAAATAAAGGGAACACTAAAATAACACATCCTAGATCTGAATGAATGAAATATTCTTATTAAATACTTTGTTCTTTACATAGTTGAATGTGCTGACAACAAAATCACACAAAAATTATCAATGAAAATCAAATTTATTAACCCATGGGGGTCTGGATTTGGAGTCACACTCAAAATTGAAGTGGAAAAACACACTACAGGCTGATCCAACTTTAATGTAATGTCCTTAAAACAAGTCAAAATGAGGCTCAGTAGTGTGCGTGGCCTCCACGTGCCTGTATGACCGCCCTACAACGCCTGGGCATGCTCCTGATGAGGTGGCGGATGGTCTCCTGAGGGATCTCCTCCCAGACCTGGACTAAAGCATCCACCAACTCCTGGACAGTCTGTGGTGCAATGTGGCGTTGGTGGATGGAGCGAGACATGATGTCCCAGATGTGCTCAATTGAATTCAGGTTTGGGGAACGGTCAGGCCAGTCCATAGCATCAATGCCTTCGTCTTGCAGGAACTGCTGACACACTCCAGCCACATGAGGTCTAGCATTGTCTTGCATTAGGAGGAACCGCACCGGCATATGGTCTCACAAGGGGTCTGAGGATCTCATCTCGGTACTTAATGGCAGTCAGGCTACCTCTGGCGAGCACATGGAGGGCTGTGCGGCCCTCCAAAGAAATGCCACCCCACACCATTGCCACTGCCAAACTGATCATGCTGGAGGATGTTGCAGGCAGCAGAACGTTCGCCACGGTGCCTCCAGACTCTGTCACGTCTGTCACATGTGCTCAGTGTGAACCTGCTTTCATCTGTGAAGAGCACAGGGCGCCAGTGGCGAATTTGCCAATCTTGGTGTTCTCTGGCAAATGCTAAACGTTCCTGCATGGTGTTGGGCTGTAAGCACAACCCCCACCTGTGGACGTCGGGCCCTCATCCCACCCTGTGGACGTCGGGCCCTCATCCCACCCTGTGGACGTCGGGCCCTCATCCCACCCTTGGACGTCGGGCCTCAACATGGGCCCTCATCCCACCCTCATGGAGTCTGTTTCTGCCCGTTTGAGCAGACACATGCACATTTGTGCCTGCTGGAGGTCATTTTGCAGGGCTCTGGCAGTGTTTCTCCTGTTCCTCCTTGCACAAAGGCGGAGGTAGCGGTCCTGCTGCTTGGTTGTTGCCCTCCTATGGCCTCCTCCACGTCTCCTGATGTACTGGCCTGTCTCCTGGTAGCGCCTACATGTTCTGGACACTGACAGACACAGCAGACCTTCTTGCCACAGCTCGCATTTATGTGCCAACTACCTGAGCCACTTGTGTGGGTTGTAGACTCCGTCTCATGCTACCACTAGAGTGAAAGCACCGCCAGCATTCAAAAGTAACCAAAACATCAGCCAGAAAGCACAGGAACTGAGAAGTGGTCTGTGGTCACCACCTGCAGAACCACTCCTTTATTGGGGGTGTCTTGCTAATTGCCTATAATTTCCACCTGTTGTCTATTCCATTTGCACAACAGCATGTAAAATTGATTGTCAATCAAGTGTTGCTTCCTAAGTGGGCAGTTTGATTTACACAGAAGTGTGATTGACTTGGAGTTACATTGTGTTGTTTAAGTGTTCCCTTTATTTTTTTTGAGCAGTATATATATATATATATATATATATATATATATATATCTATATATATATATATATATATATATATATATATATAATAAATTTAATAATAATAAATAAAAAATAACAAAACAAGGAAAGGGAAAGTTATATTTATTATTTTGACTTGACAAAGCCAACATGATGATTTTCTATTTATTATTATTATTATTATTATTATTATTATTATTAATGTGAGACATTAATTTTAAAACGCCACTCCTCCTAGTCCAGGCGTGTCCAAACTCTGTCCTGCAGATGTTTACCTTCAACTTGCCTCAACACACCTACCTGTAAGTTTCAATTATATCTAGTAAGATTTAAGATTAGTCGGTTCAGGTGTGTTTAATTAGGGTTGGAGCTAAACTCTGCAGGACCCGTAGGACCGAGGTGCTATAGGACCGAGATTGGACACGCCTGTCTTAGAGCAAACCTGGCTAAGTTGTTTAACCTATTTGGATCTAGTTTGTTATACTTTTTTCTAAGTAATTGGCCTTTCAGACTACAGAAGTGCAACATAGGTATTATAGTGAAATTACCTGATGTCATGTGACGTCTTGGCCACACACAAAAGTGAGACTTAAAAACGTTAAACCAATATAGACATGTGACATATCTAAATGCTCAGCACATACAGGGAAAAAGCGTAATGGGTGTTAAAGTGAAGTCACACAATGTCACAGAGTTAGAAAGTTACACCAATATGGGCAAGTGACATATGAAAACACTCAGCACATCGAAAGGAAGTTTATGACATGCATTATAGTGACATTACGATACATTATGTGACCCCTACATAAACATGTGACATATTAAAACATCCAGCACTATAAGGAGAACTTTAACATCCAGTATCATTTCAAGCCAACATCATACTTTGTCATGATGATAGTCTAGCAGAGGCTTTCCTTTTACAGCCTTTACTAAACCAAAACCAATAAACCAATAAAATCTATTTACACAAGTACTAACTATGTTTTTGTTTATTAACTTTTAAATAAAATGCAAAAAAAATGTTTCAAAGAGAATGTGTTCATTCAATATATTGATGGAAAGATAATCATGACTTTCCACTAAACATTTGAAGTTAATTTACTGTATAGTGAATACACGACCACATGAGGGCGCTGAAACAACAGCGTGGTGAAGTTTAGGGTTATAAGAAAATTACTCTTAAAAGATAATCAATCATTTTATGTTTCTCAAAATATTTTGTATTTTATTTTAAGCTACAATTTGACAAACATCATGAAGATAATCTTATTATGATTATAAACACCTCGATGAATATTTTAGTCTCTGTTTGAATTAAAATACATTCATGAAATGTCAATGTTCCGAATATAATGAAATATAAACACATTTTTTATTATTTTAATTTAATAATCTAAATATAAATGTAAGCGTCAGTCCCCTTAGAGGAACGCAGTAGCAATTTGCTGTTTCCGACGGAAGAGTTTACCCGCAGCACACAAATCCTTCACCTTAGCTAGTATCATGTCGCAGCATTATTGTAAGTCAAATATAATTTTATAAGACATTACATTATTTTTAAAGATCTGTGTTGACATCCAATATTTAAACTTGCTCTAGTTTGCGCTTTGTTAGCTATAAATCTGGTGTATCGTTTATCGGACTGTACAGTGTGATTACAGTATGTACAGTGTGATTCCTGTATATAAGTATAAGTAACACATAAGTTATATGTTATAGTTATAAATAAAATATATGATAGTGTACTTTTGCTATGGGTGTTTTGTTTTGTATTTACTTATTCACATTTATTTAAATATAGAATAAGATCTACAAACGAAACATGATGCCTTCAGTAGCACAATGAAAATAATAACACTTTAGTGAAAATCCATGTGTGTCAGAGGGAGAAAGATGGGTGGATAGATAGATAGATAGATAGATAGATAGATAGATAGATAGATAGATAGAGTGATAGAGGGGGATAGATATTGTTCAGTTGTATAAATGAGATAAATGTAAGTCGCTCTGGAAAAGGGTGTCTGTAAATGTAATAGATAGATAGAGTGAGGGGGGTGGATAGATAGATAAATAGAGTAAGAGTCGGAGTAAAAGAGAGAGTGAGAGACGGGGATAGGTGGATAAATAGAGAAAGAGTAAGAGGGAAAGTTAGATACATACATACATGTGACGTAGAACAAGTGCTTGGGAACAGATCAATGCTGGTAACTCAAAATCACAACACAAAAGATTACAACTTTACAATAATGAAAAGATTTTTAATTTATACTAGCACTAGTTATAAAGTCTTTTTACAGTTACGGAAAAGGAAACATTTTAAACAGACATTTTAGAAAAGCAATAAAAGCATTTAAATAAAGAAATTCACCACAGGTTTGTTTGTTTCAGGTGTTCCTAACATGTAGGCTGCCCTCCTTTTAACAACAATCAAGATGATGTGTACCAAATTACTGCCAGTGCTCAACTCACATCCACTACTGAGACTTCCTTCACGCAATTATCTGACTTGTTTTACGACTATCCATAAGGCCAGGAAAAACCAGAATGCGGTTCCACATGGTTTAGTGTCTTGTGTTATTAATAGAGACTTTCAGAAACAGACAAGGGGTTTGTCAGATAGTCCTCACTGTGGATTTAACAACAAAAGGTTTTTCAGCCTGAGTCCTGCAGGGATAGTAAATGCGTCTCCGGCTTCTGTTCAGCCGTACCTCCGTTTAATGAGATTGGACAAACCGATTGGTGAGCTTGATTAAAGCACACACACCCTTCTGATTCTGTTAGACAGACATCACAGAGGCTCTTATCAACTTATCGGTATTATACTGTACATTTTTCACTGACTGTTGTATTGGGTTTGTGTTGGTAGGGACGTGGCTGCTGTATCTGCCGTGTACATGGAGCATCGGGCTGGCAGCAGACCCAGGCTGTCTCCCCGATCTACACATGCTCACACTGTTTGGAACCGGAGCTCTGCTGATGAGAGGAGCGGGCTGTACCATTAATGACATGTGGGACAGAGACTTTGACAGGAAGGTATGCCTATGTGTATATGCTGGTGTTCTGTTCGTCACAAATCCGACCCTGAACTGAAACATGCGATTGATTTCCTGACCCTGATCATGTTTTGGTAGTAATAAAAGTCTTGTCCTACTTTGGTCTTTAGGTGTCCCGGACAGCCATACGACCCATTGCTGCAGGACAGATCTCCCAGTTCCAAGCGCTGGTTTTCCTGGGAGGCCAGTTGAGTCTAGCTTTGGGGGTCCTGCTGTGTCTCAATTACTACAGGTACTTTATGTATCTTCTGTTGTATATTGGCTTACTATTCGGCAGACACCCTTATCTAGAGCAGGTTACATTTCATTTGACTCCTGAGCAAATCAGGATGGAGGTCCTTACTCAAGGGCTTTGAACTCAAGGGCTTTGAACGTTCTGATCAGTAGTCCATCTTAACCACTGAGCAATATTGCCCTTTATTTGTTGTTGTTGTTGTTATATATTTAATTATTTATTCACTTGAGTCTTTTGCTAAAACAGCCTCTCTATTGGATTTCTGTTACTCTTTTAAACATGTTGGTTTTACTTGAGTGTCCCATTTTACACATTTGGTTGATATGAGTACAGTGCGGTACAGTATGACCTGTAAATTTTCTGTTTCAGCATTGCCCTAGGTGCTGCCTCCTTATCGCTAGTCGTCAGCTACCCTCTCATGAAGAGAATAACATACTGGCCTCAGCTTGTTTTAGGTATTTTTTTTATAAAATCCATATTTCCACATACAGTAAATGAAAGAAAAAATGAATCCTGAATGACTTAACTAATTAACACACACTATTTAGTTCTACAGCCTTCAATTCATGGTTTTTCTTAGTCTATTACATAAAGTACAGCACCGTCTGGCATTCTTTTGACAGCCTGCTCAGTAACATTTACCCAGTCCTTCATTTCTACCCATCAGCTTTAGAAACCTGACCTTACACACCATTAAAGCTGCCCTGCTCATCATCTTGTAGATCATTAACTAGTCAAGCAAAGTCTTTGCTGTCACTCAGTGTAATTTTAGTATGGGCTCGTCAGTGGACAATTCAAATGGTGAATGAGGAAGAAGTTCTTGTTTACTATCATGACTGTTCTTGTGTTAAACAAGATCGGGGTGGATTTTTTTCTTCTCTAAAATAAAAGTGCAAATAATTCAGTGTCTTTTTTTTTCAGGTTTTACTTTCAATTGGGGAGCTTTGCTTGGTTGGTCAGCCGTCATGGGATCATGTGACTGGTCTGTGTGTCTGCCTCTGTATTTTTCCGGTGTGATGTGGACGCTAATTTATGACACCATCTACGCTCATCAGGTTAAGCCTAGTTTATTGTATTGTTGTAGTCGGTTATTTAAATAACTGCTTTAGGCCCTGATTCTAACCTTTTAGGATAAACTGGAACACCAGACTGAAGCTAGAATTTCACTGCCAACATTAGTGTCTGACATTACTATTATGACTGAATGATTAAATCCCCACAGCTACACTATTAATATTATAGTTCGCAAAAGTACAGAGGTTATTATAGAAGTAAAAACGCACAAATATGATGGTATGGTCTCCTAATACTTTCGTTTATTTACTGTAGGTCAGATCTGTCAGACGCTGTAAACTTGAATATTCTCTACTCGACAGGACAAAGAGGATGATGTTAAGTTGGGTGTGAAATCCACTGCCCTGAGGTTCCAGGAACACACCAAGCCCTGGCTGAGCGCCTTCACCGTGGCCATGCTGTCTGGATTAATACTGGCAGGAACAAATGCAAACCAGACAGCGCCATACTTTGTAGCAGTGTCTGCAGTTGGCCTTCATTTAGCACAGCAGGTTAGTTTGGGTCAAAATGTTACCCTTTATTTAAAATTGTACTTTGGGTTAAGAAACAATACAGATTTTTTTTCGGCATATTAGGAGGCGGTAATGAAAGTAAGTAATGATTTCCTTCCTGACTTACAGATCTATTCATTGGACATCAACAAGCCTGACGACTGCTGGAAGAAATTTGCCTCCAACCGAAACTTAGGACTTTTGTTATTTTTGGGAATCGTTTTTGGTAATTTTTGGAAGAGTAATAATAGCAAAGATGAAACTATTAAACATACTTTTTAGTTCCAAGAAAATATTTTCTTACATGTAAATAAGAATTTTGCCTAGTCATTCACACTTACAAAACTATTATAATCCAGTAAACAGGGACATTATACTTCTAAAAGATTTAGAAATTGTTACATTTATTAAAAAAAAAAAAAATCAATCAAGAAAGACATTAAGTTACAGCTACATACAGTACACTCAAAATAGAATCCTCAAACATTTAAAAAGATTTTATACATGGAATAAAATATATAACAAACCTGTGCAAACTGATCACTAAGTCAATTTATATACGATAAGTTGTTTTAGTAGACCTAAAAGGGAAGAAACAGAATGTGCAGAACGAGAAAACACAAGGCACCGAGTGCAACTAAACAAACGCTGGAAAGTCTGGAATTATTTAAGTACAGTGAAAGTTTGTTTCTGAGGTGGTCACGAGGAAGCGCACTCCTCATACGGAGATTCGTAGCTGTCCATGGGGGGGCAGGTGCACACAAGATGCTGGTCACCATAGATGTCATCGATCCTTGAAATTGTGGGCCAGAACTTGGTTTCAGGTCTTACAAAAGGCTGCAGTAGGAGTGAAAAAATGGTTTCAGTTGTAAACCCTATCAAAGTTGTGTCTAAATCATTATAAAGATGCATACCATTGGGAACGCAGCAGATTCCCTAGAGTAAGGTCTGTCCCATGTGCTTGAGGCAATACATGCCAGAGAATGAGGAGCCATCTGTGTACAACATGATTTAGATCAAATTCTTATCTTGACTTTTATACCCAGATTTTGCATTGTTAAAGTGTTCTTCAATAAATGCACATTAACTTTAGTATAAATAGCTCAACTACCTTTAATGGATTGATTCTGGAATCCATCCTGCCCGACTCAATGTCTGCAATTTCCTGTCGGATTGCCACCAGGGAGTCACAAAAGCGGTCCAGCTCGGCCTTGTCCTCCGACTCTGTGGGTTCAATCATTAGTGTTCCAGCCACAGGCCACGACATGGTGGGTGCATGAAAACCTAATAAAATGTTTCAGATTAGCGTCAACAATTAATACCTGTACAGACAAGATAAAGCCTGTTAGCCTGTCTAATATGTCCTAATACTATACCATAGTCTTGTAGTCTTTTGGCAATGTCCACTGCCTCAATGTTGGCCGTTTTTTTGTATGGCCGAATGTCCAAAATAAATTCATGAGCAACAAAACCTGTAAAAAAAAAAAAAAGAAAAGATTTTTTTTTAGTAAAATCTGTAATATAAAATTACTAATTTAATGACAAATCAAAACTTCACCTTTAGAGCCCCTGAACAGGATTTTGTAATGACTTTCTAGTCTCTTCGCCATATAGTTTGCATTAAGGATGGCCACCTCGGTGGCATGTCTCAGGCCATTAGCACCCATCATCTATGGAAAAGCATCACAAATATTATCTGTACCACAATAACTTCTATCCTATAATGACGGCTATATATAGAGATTTTACAGTTTAGAGGCTTATCATTCTGGCTGAATGACTTACATTACCTTTATGTAGGCCCAGGAGATAGGCAGGATGGCACTAGAACCCCAGGGGGCAGCACTGATGGTGCCTAGTGAACTTGTTTGGCTAGACTGCATGTTCACTACTGGGTGGCTTGGCAGAAAGGGTGCGAGATGCTCTTTTCTGAAACAGAACAGTAAAAACATTAACAACACAAACAGCAGCAAAACAGGAAACAGGAAAGATTTATTTAAAAATACAAAGTCAATTTTTTAGCAACATGAAATTTGTCCTGTTCCTACATCAAACTAATACTTATAAATATATATATATATATATTAGATAGATAGATAGATAGATAGATAGATAGATAGATAGATAGATAGATAGAGAGTAAGTGTCTGATGAGTAATGGCTGTAATGTATCTGAGCAAAAAAAAATCAAAGTTGAACAGATCATAAACACAATCTGCAAATAAAAGTGTGTGATGGCATTTATTTTTATGAATCCATGTATTATAAAAATTTGTTACTTATTTTTTTAATTTGATCTGTTCTTGTTATAAAATAGCCATTGAAGCTGATATTGCAACAAAATCTAAATAAATAAGTTGTGGCGCAGTGGTTAAGGTGTTGGACTGCTAATTAGAATATCAGGGTTCAAATCCCAGAACCACCAAGTTGCCACTGCTGGGCTCCTAAGCAAGGCCCTTAACCCCCATTTGCTTGGTTGTATAAAGAAATAAATGCAAGTTGCTTTGGATAAGGGCGTCTTGCCAAATAAACCAAAATGTTTTACCTTTCTTTGACCTGCTGATTCTGTTTATTGGAAACTGTGCAGTGTTAAACATGAACAACCTTTATTCGAAAAGTAACATTTAAAAACTTACACTCCAATCGGACCCATTCCAGGGCCTCCGCCTCCATGAGGAATACAAAAGGTTTTATGCAGATTGAGGTGAGAAACGTCTGAGCCGTAATCTCCTGGCCGGCACAATCCCACCTGGTAGCAAAGTCAGTATATAACTAATTTAATTATATAACTTTGTTTACTAAAATCTTTAAACAATTTCAGAGTTTTAATGTTTGTTTTCGCACCTGTGCGTTCATGTTAGCCCCGTCCAGATAGACCTGTCCTCCATTCTGGTGGATTAGGTCGCACACCTCACTGACGTTCTCCTCAAACACACCGTTAGTTGAGGGATATGTAATCATTATAGCAGCCAGGTTTTCTTTGTGTTTCTCAACCTGTGGAAAGAAAACGTGACAAAATCCTCAATAAATAAAATGCAATAAAATGAGAAAAGACACCGATTTTACTTAAGCAGTGAAATAAAATACAAAGAGCAATCCTGTTATAAAACATTTACATGTTACAAATTTGTTTTACACTTGCACAACATCCCCTTAAGCACTTTAGTTAGTCTAATTAAGACTAGACGCTTTTTTCCTAAAAACTGCATAATTTTTATAATCATATTATTCATTAAATTTTTCTAATCAGTAGAAGCAGCACAAAATAACTAATAAATAAATGTCCTGAAACACATTATACAGTGTATTAATCCATACAGAAGCACTATATGCCCTGTAAAATAGGGGGTTTTCTGCCTTGTCTATTTATAGTGACAGAGACACAGAGAAACAACCAAATCCTGTACCATTGCTTTCAAGTGAGCCACATCGATGCTGCCATCTTTGTCCACCTCCACGACCTGGACTTTCATACCAGCCATCTGAGCGCTGGCAGGGTTGGTTCCATGGGCAGACTTAGGAATCAGACACACCTAAAATTAAAAACACAGTCAATAAACATACATAGGACAACACACGTTAATATTTCTTATGCCTTGCAACAGACACATTATAGAGGAACTATAACCTATAACAAAGGCTAAACTCAAAAGCTACAGGATCAGCGAGTATTGTTATTGTGCTTTTAAAAAAAAAAAAAAAAAAACAGCTTTCTAGAAGCTGTTCCAAAATAGCAAACACACCAAAAAAAACACCTAGAAAAGTTTAGCATTTTTGTCTTAAATTTACCTTCGAATGCTACAAAAATGAATTGAAAAAATAAATTAAATTGGCAATCAAGATGTGACTGACGTGTAGACTTTCTGCGTTAGTTCAACAGTTTTACAAAAAATATTTTAATAACTATAGAGAAAGTCCTTTTATGTATGTTTAGATTTCTGGTGCTGGTGTTTAGGACATTGCAGTTTCAAGCTATAGGAACACTAAACAAATTAAACAGTCAATGCCCTGGAAATTATAACCAACCAAATATGGAATTTTGCATAGAGGGAAATCATGACTAGCTCCTAAAATGTGGTGTATTTTATTTGCTCAACCATGACAGTTTGGACTTTGGCTGTTTCAGGTCTACTAGCAAAGATGTTCTTCGAAGCAAGATGTTTAAACCTGGATAACAAAACAAGCCATATGGATTATCCTAAACACAGTTTCCCTCTATTTTACATCACCAGCTCAGTAGATAAAAGTTGTCCACAATATATGCAAAAAGCTGAACTGTTAACAACAAACAATCACTAATTACAAGTTTAAACGAATTGCAAAATATAACTTCGGTAGTTATAACCAAACCGAACTGGCTGTTATGTAATACTGCTGTCCTTATCTCTTCCCAGTACACACGTGTACACACACACATACACACAGTTCCTCGAGAGACAATCATCTGTATAAGGTTTATCTGTTTCCAGGTGATCATGACTTTCCTTTTGTTCTGTATACATTTGGTCAATAGGTAACTAATCTTAAACACATCCCATGTCAACTGATCAAGTTAAACACTCACACTTCTGTGGGATTCTCCTTTGGAGTTCAGATAAGCCTTGATAGCAGCCAGGCCAGCATACTCGCCCTGAGCACCACTGTATGGAAAAGCAACACAGCATTCAGGCTGGCATGCAACTCTGCCTCAGCAGATCATAGTTCAAAGTTCTTAAGGATAACATCTCGATAAGGATAAAGTGCAACATGGAAAAAAAACCCCAGCTGTATATTAAGTGTTAATCAATCGGTGCGTCTGTTGTCTGAAAATTCACCAAACATTAACCATCACTGTAAAACATGACATGGTGTGTTGATATCCCATCATTTTAGCAGCTCATTTAGAGCAGACGTTTGACATAACCTAAGCCTGTTAATAAAACGATTAAAATCTGTTAAGTTATCAATCAGGGCTCGTATTTACAAAACATCATTATGCTAAAAGTAACTTCTAACTTACCGATTTAGGTGAAAATCTTAAAATTAATCAGTGTGTGAGTGCTAATTTCAGGACTTTTTTGCTCCAAGACAATTTCAGTGTTTCAGGACTAAAATTAAACTCAGAAATCTGTAAAACATTAGTAGTGATGAAAACTCCTAAGTCACTAAGACCAAGTCATAATCTATCCTAAAATTGCTGTTGCCGGCAATCTGCCTCAAAAAAACATTTTAAAAGCTCATTATCATCGAACATTTTTAAAAATGCTTCACCTTAATCATGAGGTTATTACAACTGTTGTAGAACTTTTCAGGGACACATTCACTTTACCAACAAACAGCAAACACACAACCCAAAAACACCACGGATCAAAATTTTGACAACTTTAGTACAGGGTGTCCTATACGTTTCCATACATAGAAAATTATTATTATTATTTTTTTTTTTTTTTTAAAAAGAAAACTATTTTTGAGCTCCACAGATTTTACCCAACTTGATTTTTATCTTTGGGAGAATAAGGTGGTCATGGTGTATCAGGAAAAGATACAAAACATAAATCATCTAAAGGAACGCATCACCAACGCCATTACAAGCAGAACTCCAGCTGTGCTTATACAGGTGCTTCAGCAGTGGAGGACACGCATCCACCAAATGTGTTTTCAAAATAATGTTTGTCATGTAGAGCAGATTATATAAATAAAAATTTTTTTTTAGTATGGAAACTTATGGGACACCCTGTATACCTGGCCACAGGTAAAATGCAGCTCCCACCAATAACCATTTTTATTTGAAAATCTTTATTTGAATATGGCAAAATAATACAATACTTCTATGAATAAAACTCTGACAGAGACTCCTCTCCTATCAGCCAATCACTGTGTGCATAGCTAGCAGGCTTGCTGATACTTTTTTTATAGCAACAATCTCAAACTCGCCCTTACTTTTAGTTTGGCTCAGCAGTTTCGTGAATAGGTTTCAGGAGAAAACGTTTGACTGACTGCTATTTCGGAGAACTTTTGGTGGAAAGATAAATAAATGTCTTCTAACCCTGTATCCACAAAACATTTTACTCTTAATCTGTTGATGGAGAGGACTTCTTAAGACCTTTCTGTTTTTTAAGTACCATGACACTCTAGATTTTAAACCCTTTAAGATTTTAACTGTAAAATAAAATAACAACTAAAACGTGTAGTTCATCAGTAAATTGAGAGTGGAAATAACTGACAAATTATAAGGAATTAATAGTAATTTAATGACTCGTGCATTTCTTAACTAATTGACTTAATTATCCACAGAAAGACCAAATGATATAATTTTAGGACTGTGCTTTAATTTTGTGCAGGAGTTTTCCAAGGAAAAAAACCCTCAAAAAACCCTCACCATTTAAGTACTAAATTTAAGTAAAATTTACTTTAGCTAAAACACAGGCTACAGGCTACAAATGCTAGCTTAAAAAAAAACTTACGGATGCAGGCGCTGTGCTCACCTGTTTGGTTGAAAGGAGATTTTGTCATATCCTGTGATCTCACAAAGATCTTTTTCCAGTTGTTGAAAAATCTGCTGATAACCTTCTGCTTGGTCCAGTGGCACAAAGGGGTGGACATTAGCAAACTCCCGCCAGGTGATTGGCTGTCAAGTAAAAAAAAAAAAAACCTTTTCATGAATGAAAATTAGTGAAGGTCAATAAACTGGAGTCAGTAAAGAAATTGTGAATTGACTGAACAACGCTCTACACATTCCAAAGCATGTAGGTTACATGGACTTGGTGACTGCACACATTCTTATAGTCGAGCCAAACGTAACCATGGCGGTGACATTAACGCTAGCCATGGTTGTCCTGCGCAAGCTAGAATAAGCATGACTCACCATGAGTTCAGACGAGCTGTTCAACTTCATTGTGCAGGAACCCTGCATTTTTAAAGACAGTTTTAATGGGATTTTCATCCAAACATCACAAATTCTAAAACAAATCGATCTTTTAATAACTTACCAATGGAATCATACTGTGTACAAGAGAAATGTCTTTGTTCTCCAGTCTTTTCATGTAGCGCACAATGTTGGTCTCCGAGTGATAACTAAAAGTAAAAAATATCATTCTATTACTACTGTGCATAAAAGAACACACCGTACTAAAAAATTGTATAAATTAGTAGACGGACTAATCCTCCAGTGTCATAAATCATTATAAAATCATATGACTCAACCCACACAGCTATCTAGCAAAGCAAGTTTTCCAGACAGGTTATGGAAAGTTACATAACATGCATCGGATCGCAGGATTTATGGCCATGTTTCATCCGGTCACATCGTGTTCCTATTACAAACAGCCCTGCCAGGGCAATTCCAGATGTTATCCTAAATATCTATGTGTTGTGAAACTTGCAGCTGTAATAAGTAACAGTTAAATGCGGGGATGTTTGTAGATTTTCCTTGTCGAAGTCAATATTTAGCATGCCAAGGGCACCGATTTATAGTCCTAACTAATCCAGGTTTGTTAAGTATTAGCTATTCCGCCATTATTCTTTGTTAATATTAATACATAGTTTATTATAAAAACCTCATCACAGACCTGTTGAACACTGCGTGGGTCAGGAACTTGCTGGTCCTCCTAAATGGACTTGCCAACAGGCCTTTGGGTCTCTCACTCATTTTTTCAGCAATTAGTTCCTGGAAGAGAAATCAACAGAAGTAAAAAAAAAGCCATAAGCATCCATATGTTTTTATATAACTATCCAAATACAAATTTAGGGTAATAACATTCACAATTTTTTGAAAAATGGCTGTGGGGATTTATTCATATTAGGTTAGGGCTGTGACAGTTGTCATAACCACATTACCATCGCACTGGTCGATTGCCACCGGCTGTAGTGCATGTGAAGTCAAACACAATGCACAATGTAAATCTACCCCTGGTGTGTTTTAAACAGATATCTTGTTTTTGATGGAAGAAGGATAATCTGAAGTAGCGAGTAGGGCCCTAACCGGAAAAATTTAATTTCTGCAAGCAACGGTATTACGAAAAATTAAAGACAATTACCAACACAGTTTATTGTTTTAAGGGAATTTATGATCTTTTATTTACTACAAAAATCATAGTATTACTGTATTTGTGTGCTTAAACTGATAGTAATCTATGTGTGAAAACAGTTTCACTGTAATAAAGCCGTGGTTTTACTATAAACGATTTCACTATAACAAAGCTGTTGTTAATTTTTTAAAGAGGAAACGCATGAAATCAGCATTTGATTTTACATTTGCCTGTTTTCCCACAGATTTCAGTCACTACACTCACACAACCCCGCAGTTTCACAGGTTTCAGGGTATTTATATTATGGATTTATATTACGGATCGTAATATAATTTCTTAAAATAAGTTTCTTAAAATAAGTTAAATTAATTTGCCCCAAGATGCACACCAGTAATGTGCAATTCACACATTGGAAAACAGGAGGAAAACCGGGCCTACCCAGCTTTTTCCAGAACTTTTGCAATGAATGAATTTCTTAGATATTTATTTTTGCTGTTTTGCAGGAGGTGGGTACTAAAACACTTATTTAAACATTTACATATAAAATAGGGAAGTTGGTTAAGGTATGGAAAATGGTTAAGGTATTGGTGTCAAACCCCAATCTTCCAATTAGCAGTCCAAGTCGCCACCACGGGGCCTCTTAGGAAAGCCCTTAACCCCCAATTGCTCAGTTGTATAAAAGAGTATAATTGCTCTGGATAATAATATTTGCATCAAATGCACTAAATGTAAAATATATATAAATCTGCCACAGTTGCAGCCCTACTTTAAGCCACAATAGTATTAGTGAGATTAGACACTAAGGTGAGCAGGCCTGGGGTACAGTCTGTGTATCAGGTCATCCCGTTTAATGGGGTAAAGGTCAGGACTCTTTGCAGAACACCTAAGTTCCTTTATACTGACCGCAGACAATTCCAGCATAGTGATGCCCCTGTGCAAAAAGTCCCTTTGGGCCTCTTAGGTCTAGTCAGAAAAATCTTAATGCTAATACATACAAAGTCATTTTACACAACTGAGGACACCTTACCTGCACCTCTCCATGTGGGTATGCTGGTAAGATGTCCACAAACTTTTGGCCACAAATGTATTTCACATACGGCTTCTTATAGTACTCACAGCAGAGGATTCACATCCAAACACCCACAGAAGGTCATCCAAGTCCCTCTCGGTGACACTCTCATCCAGAGACACTCCAAGCTAAAACCATTCAAATAAAACTATGTCAATCGTTCAAGGACCCTTCATTAGCAATGCAAAGTCATAAAAATTAAACAAGACTACACACTGCTGGAAAGAACTTACCATTCCTTCACCATAAATTCGTAGATTAACCTTTCGCTGTGCAGCTTTCTCCAGTATGTCTTTGTCAGCAACACCACAGTTAATCTTCAGAGTGTCAAAAAAGGTTTCATTCTGGAGTTTGTGTCCAGCCCTGATCAGTCCTGTGATTGCAGGAACATGACCATTACAGTAGGACAATCATTTTAATAAATGTATAAAAAAAGAGGTAATGACTGATGACAAACCCTCAGCTAGAATCAACGTTGCTTTGTGAGTCCTTTCAGCAATGTGCTTCAGGCCTTGAGGGCCATGGTACAGTGCGTACATAGCAGCCATGTTTGCCAAGAGAGCCTGAAAGGACATATCGAGTTACACCTCTAATTATAGTGACATACTGCATCATTTAGTGCATGACAATAAGAGACTTGCACCTGCGCTGTACAAATGTTGCTAGTGGCTTTGTCTCGGCGGATATGTTGCTCTCGGGTCTGCAGAGCTAGGCGATATACATCTTTTCCAGCAGCATCCCTGTAAATGAGAAGGAAAGAGATAGAGCCACAAACACTGTACTTTTACATTTGCGTTCATTGACAAAGGCACTAAATGTCAAATTTATTTTCAGGTAACCCTTTAAAGCAACGTCTGCATGAAGGTAATTGTGGGTGTGTCTATATTTCAAATAAGCAATGACAAATGACAGATAAGAGCAATGAATAATAAATTCATTGTTTTTAGTTACATATTTTCTGCAACATTTATTTTGGCCCCTTTTCCTTTTCCCAAAACAAAAAAACTAGTATTACAAAAAAAAAAAAAAAAAAAAAAAAAAAAACGCTATAAATTTGTACTAGTTTAACTCAACTATAGTAAAAATGGTAACAGATGTCAGCGCTGTAGCCTTGCGGATAGTGCGTAGACATTTTGCGCTTCCGTCACAAGGCTCAGGGACCTTTCCTGATCCTGTCCCCTTTCTCTCCCACTTCCTGTCCATCTACTGTCCAATCCTTTTGCAATAAAGGAAAAAAATGCACAAAGAAATATGATCATGTAATAAATGGCCTACAGGGTGGTGTGGTGGGTTAAGTCATTGACACTTATGAGCTGTTGCACTCTGGCAACCTTTAGTCGATTTTGGCTTGGGCCCCCCATTAAATCTTTAATCTGGCCCATCAATAAAGGCAAAAATGCTCAAAAATAAATCTTTAAAAAATTTAACATAAAAAGAAATACTGTGTGACCCTTTATACTTCAGTTGTAGCATACTGTGCATACAGAATTTCTGTCCAAGTTTAACAATTTAGTGTTTTTGTTGTAATATTGATCAATGTGGCACCTGTGCTTAATTAGCAAATAAGTTTATCAGGATTTACAATCAAACATTCAGGCAATATCAATTTCCCACTTGGTTGTTTTGTAAGCTTACCTTGTGACTCCAACCATTCTTCCTGGCATCATTCTGACCAAGTTCTCCTTGACTGAGAAGAAAGCAGCATGAGGTCCGCCATAGCAGAGAGGAACTCCAAAGCGCTGAGAGCTACCCAGAGCGATGTCCACCCCGAATTCACCAGGCGGCCGCAGGATACAAAGCGCAAGCAAATCGGTAGCACAGCAAGCCAGAGCCTTTAGTAGAAATATAACGAAGCAGATAAACAATTGTTATAGCAGTCAAATGAAGTAAAGATCATTGTTACTTTTAATCTATTCTTGCCAAGAAACTGTCAGTACATTCTAAAGCCCTAAGCCCTATGTATTATGTATTATGTAATACATACCCCACCCTTATGAGCCCGATCCACAAGTTCAGAGAAGTCTTCTACCCTGCCTTCAGTATCAGGGTACTGGAAAATCACCCCACACACATCCTTTCCACTAAAGTCCATCTCATGGGGCAACTTCAGCACAGTCTTAACCCCAATGTAGCTACAAATTAAAAAAGGTTACCAATTAACATAAACTAATTTTTATATTAGTAAAATACGCTTTATATAAAAGGTGTGGTTCAATCGAGGTGCCGTACTTGGCTCTAGTCTGCACCACTGCAATGGTCTGTGGATGACAACGGGGATCTATGTAAAACGTCCTTTTTTTGTTTTGCCTGTGGACATAAAACAGCCAAATGAGGCACAATGGCACACAAAATAAAGTGTGTATTTATAATTTAGTGGCTGTTATTTCCTCAAATCTTCCAACCTGTGGCAGAGCTGCATGGCCTCAGCAGCAGCCGTGCCCTCGTCCAGCAGGGATGCATTGGCCACTTCCAAACCTGTGAGGTCACAAACCATGGTCTGGTAATTGAGCAGACTTTCCAGACGACCTTGTGCGACCTCTGGCTGGTACGGCGTGTACTGGGTCACCCTGGCAAAAAAGAGTGTTTAAAAAAAGTTAATGCACAATCCAAAATAGCAGTCAAAAATGTATTATATACTGTACTTATTATGCAATAAGCCTGTACAGAATGAAAAATGAATGAAAAAAGGACAGACCATCCAGAATTTTCCAGAAGATTTCTCTGTATGGCAGGAGGGACTGAGCAGTTGTAATAGCCCATTCCAATGTAAGACCGCCAAATCTTGTTCTTGGAAGCAATCTTTTGGAGGTTCTCAAGAATTTCATTCTCGCCTGTGAAGTTTAAAATAAAAACAATTTTATTGAAAGGCCTAAGGAACAAAAATAAAACAAAAGGTTATCATGCCTGGTTGAACACATTCTCCCATGTGACTCTGCTGGCTAACTATAAATAGAACTTAACTTGACATTGGGGAAAATGCATAAATGAGGCCCTCAGGACAAAAGGATTCTTATATGAAAGAGAAAAAAAATGATACATTTATGTATACTGATGACCTCGAGCTAGCTAGATACAATGAAAGTTTCGTTTAACTATGTAAATAAATGCAGTTGGATTTTGTTTTATGTATTTTAACCTAATGTTTCTTTTTCCCAATAACAGCACGTGTTCTTACAAGTGTTCCCCATTATTTCTTTTTATTGACGTGAATATTAAAACTTAATGCGTTGAAACTGTTTAATTATTTAATCAGAGAGAGTGGAAGATGGGCAGACCTGAGCAGTTTCTTGGTGGCTATTAAATCTAGTTGAATTCCAGTTGCTTGGATGCACTGGAGCATGCTGGAATTCCCACACATTGTGGTGAGGCTTATTAACGCAGCAGAGCATAGACAATACGGTAGTACAGACTGAAGCTCACACATTGAACACGCACACCCGTGCAGCAAAAGCTGCTAGACTCTAGCAGTTTATCCGGGTCAGCCTTGTTGCAACTTGTTTTTAATGGTGCAATATCATACCATAGAGTGTATAGAGTCTAATGCTAAAAAATTCTTATTGTACCATTATAATCCTTCCACAATAAAATGATTGTTATTTCACTGCATGTTTTACATGTCAGCTGCGGACAATTTTTTAACCTGGGATAAAAACAGCTGAATTGAAGCAGGTTATTTGGGAGTAGTCGTTAGGTTGGGTTTAATGGCCCCCTTTTGTACATGCTGTTCTTGTGCATATGCAGGCAATGCAAGCTTTGGGCAGTTGAACCAGCAAAATCCAGTATGAGGGGTATTCAAAATCCCCCATGGATCTCTACAGCATAGCTCGCTTTGTTACTGCAACACACACACACGGAAAAGACATCTGGGTACTAGCTAAACAGACTGTCGCCTAATATAAAGACCAAAATCATGAACTTAGTGAGAGTTTAATAATTAAACACCAAATTCTTTTTTTGCCATAATCATTCTAAACATTTAGGTTTAAACTTCTTTTAATACACATACAGTTACTGGAAAAAGAAACCTAACAAAATCCAACTGCAGTAATTTGTATTATTACACATTCCAAGTTACAATTATAAGATTAACAGTATATCCTTAATTCCAAACCGGCAAAACAAGAAGTTTTTCTGCTGTCGGATAAACACCAGCACTCTGCTGGTGCTGTAAACCTTATAAAAGAAACATTTTTATATCTTACTACACACTTTATTCTACGAAATGCTGTGATTGCTAGGAAAATGTTTATCTTATTGATCTTTCTCTGGGTTCAATCATCTCCTAAATCTAAGCAGTTATAATGAGATGATTCACCGGTTGAGCAACTCCGGAAGGTTTTTATGCCATGTACATTTATAAAGTATATGCAATTTACTGTTTAATGTCAAAATAATAAAAGACAAAAAAAACCTATTGTTAAATTCCAGTATAGCAATAAGATGTTTTATAATGACTCATTATACCTTAAAAAAAACCCTGTTTTGTCAAATGTAATTTTATTTAAACTTTATTTTTAAAGTGTCAAATCACGACAATAAAATACCAAAAAGACATAAAAATGTAAGGTTTGCTGTTTTGTGTGATTCCCGTAGCATTTATTAGATTACAATTGATCGATTAGGTATCAAACACTGATCTGGCTAATTTTTTTTAATCTTGATCATTTTTATTGGATGACCTGATGTGGTTTTAAGCGCGTGCGTGTTGCGCCGGTCAGCGATGTATTGTGATGTAATGTTAATCTGACGCTAACCAGCTCAAACTGGCCTTTCGCGCTTCAGCAGCTCGAGCTGAACTTTACACTCGGGTCGTCATCTTCCTGGCAAAAGTTCGGGGCTTCTTGTGAAAAAAACAACTCCAAATATGTGCAAAGGAAGACCTCGGAGTGGCAAAGAGCCAGGCGGGCTATTGGCACACAGTGAGCGTGCAGCCTACATTCCGCAGCACAGACACGGCTTTTTTTTTTGTTCGGATCCGGTTCGTCTAAAAAAATCCCACTAATGCGGTAACACTACTTTTCATACCTTTAAAGTGCGTGTAAATAATAAATGCACCGCACACCCAGATCATATTCATCTCTGGAGATTTAATTACAACAACAAACCACACGTGCAACTGGTCCTGGAGGAAAGGGGAGAACTTTAAAAAAAACAAAAAAAAACCTTACACACTGGATCGTCCATTTTTAGGTTCCTGTCCAAGCGAATAGATGATGGGATGGTGTTTTCGATGAGCTCTGACATGGACTGAAAATAAACGAACATGTGCATCAATTGATCAGGCTGAACTTTCTAAGAACTGCACATTTTAACAGGGATGTAACTTATTTATTTATTTACAGTGTAACAATTTCCCCGACTCACCGCAACACGGAGAGTGTTGAGCATCTCTCTTTTTTCTTTGTCACCAGGTCCAATGTGTCTTTCAGCAAAATCATCATGTCGTGGTAATATCCTGTCAATCATCCTCGAGCCTAAAACCGCACAGGTTCTCAGCTCCCGGATATCTGCGGATGTTTTCTTTAAAAGTTTGGTTTTTGTGCATGTTCTTTGAAATATATTCCTTTTCTCACATGCGGTTTTAAAGCTTTTATACGGCACGCGGGTGTTCGCCGCTTTGCCGCTCAGAACCGCCCAGGATTTCGCGCAGCTCTGCATGTTATTTCCAACTGATTAAAAAAAAAAACGGGAAAGAATCCGAAATCCTGCTGCTCAGTCACACCCCACTCCGTGTGGCCCACCGACGGATATCTACTGATGTTGAGTTTCACATGAACTGTCTTAAAAGTGTCCAAGTTGAACGCCTCCTGCTTATTCAGGCTGCAGCCAATCAGTATACAGATGCGCTGTAACGCAGTGCCAAGCCCCGCGCCTAAACCCCGCCCCTTTAAACTTCTCACGTGCACTATGATAATTAACGGTGAGCGCGTGCACGGTAACTAACTTCAGCAAGATGAAGAAACTTAATTTATTCATATTTATTGTGATGCTTTTCGAAGTATTGCGTCATCTCATATGATATCATTTTATTATTTCGTCAACCCATTATTAGGTCGTGTAAAAAAATCTTAAAGTTTAGTGACTATAAACAAAACAATATTTCAGAAAAACTGTGATTACTTCTGCACATCAAAAGCAAAATGTGTCAAGCGTGGTATTTTGCACTACTATTTTTTCGACATGAAGCAAGAGACACATGGGTTCTATCAAATTGTGGTAGTACATAGGGGAAGAAAGAGTAAAACAATAATGTATTTATGTTGAGAGGATGTCACGGTAAAAGAATGCTGGGTTCGACTTCCCCACAGTGTTGCAGCAAGATTTCAGTAACTTAAATCCTTAATACGGGTGTGATACGGTCTTCTAAACCAACAGGCTACAAACTGTAGTAATAACGATGGGCGGTTTTCAATGCAGCAACATGATCGATTCACTTTATTAACTCTCATGTGATATATTGTAAAGTTATTGTAATGTTATAGGCTATGATAGCAGGCTATGATAACTGTAAATTGTATTATTTTACTTAGCATTTCAATGTATTTTATTATTTTGCTTTTTTGATTATTCTCAGCCAAAACATTTACAGCATTTGGCAGATGCCCTTATCCAGAGCGACTTACATTTAGCTAATTTATACAACTGAGCAATTAAGGGTTAAGGGCCTTGCTCAGGGGCCCAGCGGTGGTGCTGGAAATCAAACCCATAACCTTTCGGTTGATAGTCCAACACATTAAACACTGCGCTACAACTTCTTCCACCTTTCTATGCATCATCTATATTTGCATAAATACAGAAATCTTACAGTCCTTTGGATGTTTTAACACAGAATTAAAGATATAGATTAAAGTTGTATTATTCTTTTAAAATCTATATGTATCTTATCTAATGCAGACTGTACAACCTGTTTTCAAGTTATCCCAAACAACTCCCTTCCACCCCCTCCCGTGCATGTGTCTCCAGTGAGGTCTGATAATTGCACCCATAAGATTTAATCACTGAGCCAAAAACAGAGCAGCGGCAAATCTCTTATCTCCAAGCAGGTTAACAGTACACTGAGTAACCTACGGTACACTTTGTAATTTAGTAAACCAGTATCGATCGCGTAATAAACTCCAAACTCCAGACACCTCCAAACAAGTAGTAATGGTAATACTGGACAGCATGTCCAACCAGAAAAACACTAAAATATAAAGATAGTAAGGTGTGTGTTTCAGCAAGTCTCAGCAAATCTGTCCTGGAAACACAATAAGGAACATTAATTCCACAAGATAGAATTTCAGTTCCACCATTAGTGTTTTGATCATGTGGGTTCAACACACCGCTCCACAATCTTCCATCTTTCTTTAGTTGTGCAACTGGAACATTATTTACTCATCCGACAGTTCAGTGAGTCATTGTTAGAACAGGGTCAGAATTCATGCAAAAACCACTCCCTTCAAAATAGAAGTGTTGCATCATAGGATGAAGATGATTAGTCAGAACAAGATACTGATTTGTAGTGATAGCTCCTTAGTGTAGAAACGTCCTTTAAAGGCTTAACTATGCCCCAAAATGTACAGTTTGATATTATTTGATTTAATAAAACATGAACAATATTCAGCATAAATAGTATATCTCACCGATTTATAATAAATCTGTGAAAAATAATTAAACAGCACACTACTGTAGATGCTTACATAAAAAACGTGCTGCTTAAAACATAATTTGTATTCAATAAAACAGTTAATTGTTTTCCGATACACAGCCACCCTAAAGGCAAAGACAGCTTGAGCTGTAAGTACAGTGGTGACCAAAATCACTGGACCATGAGCTAAAAAGATGGTTTAAAGTCAGTTATTTTTGTTATATTTTTTCTGTAGTGTGTCACTGTGTAAAAATATCAGTTTACATTTTGAAACATAAATTTTGCCCTTATTTGTAATAATCTAGTAAGATTTTTGTTTGCCAACAGCCAGTGCTTCACACAGACATCTAATCTGATCATCCTCATCCAGTCTGTAAAAATGACATGAGGAAACAGTAAAAATTGTGTAAAAATGTTATATAATTAAGAAGCTTTCCAGATTGATCTCTTGTAGCATTTCGAAGATATTTCCACAATTTTTCTGTATTTAGTCTGTCTCAGTTTGTTCTATGTCATTCTAGATAGACTGGATGATGATGATGATGATGATGATGAGATCAGATGCTTGTGTGGATCAGGTCCTTTGTTGTCGTCAGACTACTTGTGCAAACAGAAATCTCACTGATTTATTACAAATAATGGCCAAACAAATATTTGGAAATGTAAACTTTCCCACTGACACAATACAAAAAAAAGATAGTAATAACTAATCATTTTAAGCTGATGTTCTAATCACCACTGTATTTCTGAAATGACTTTGGGTGGTTTATTTTCTATAAACTGTTAAGTTTAAGCTACTGTCTTTGAGTCCCTGAGTAGAGCCCTTAACCCCCAGTTGTTTAGTTTAATGTAGATATTACATTACATTTACAGCATTTGGCAGACACCCTTATCCAGAGCAACTTACATTTTTCTTGTTTATACAACTGAGGGTTAAGGGCCTTGCCCAGCATTGGTAGGGCTGGGAATCGAACCCTAAATCTTCAGGTTGACAGTCCAACACCTTAACCATGATCCACCACTTCCCACTTAGATAAATGTAATCTAGATCAATGTAAGTCGCTCTGGATAAGGACGTCTGCCGAACGCCTTTAATGAATAATTAAAACGTATAGCCACATTAAAAATAACAAATAAATAAATAAATAGCTAAAGCATGAACATATCCAAAAAAGGAAAACCACGTTATACCACTTTATATCATGTGATCTGTCAAGCACTACCATGGCGCATGTGTACTCATGATAGTGCTGCTGCCTTTTGGATCTCTATTTACTGATATGTAAAAAGGTTAACCTCACTGCACATCTGTCTATCCGTGCACAATTGGAATTTAAATTGCCTTCTTAAGAGGAAAATATATAAATGTTGAAGGCTCACCTGTTCTTTCCAAATAAGAAGCTGCAGATTGAACAAAGCACGAATCAGAACATATAGCAATCCCAATAGAATGGATCTTCTGTGGATGATTTTTAATCAAAATCCTCAGCTGGTATATCAGTTGTTTATTCTACCTGTGGCTTTTTGGTTTTACAGTTTGTCTACAAAAGGATGTCTTACACTGTTTAACAGGTATGTTTTATAAATAATAGTTTATTTATTGCCATGCCATGATTTAAGAACATCTCTTTCCATAAGGCATGTCTGTCTGGCGTTGGGAGGAGTCAGCCTTGCCGTTCTGACTATGGGTCCATACAGCATGCTGCTGTTTTTCCCTAGCATCTTATTTGTGTTACTGGTGTGCTTTATGAAACCAGTTTATATTCATTATTGGATATTTGGCCTGCAGATGTGCTGGCAAACATTGTGGCACTTTTATATGCAGTACCAACAAATCTGGCTTCAAGAACCTGCAGATTCCAGGTAACAAAAATTTCCCCACCTGTACTGAATAAATTCTTGAAAAATAGTATTTAATATGTTGTTTTGTTGGTTGTTTTGTACCTCAGGCTTGTGCTGGCAATGTCAGCTTTAATGCTTCTCAGTCAGAGAGTCACATCAGTATCAATGGATCTACAGGAAGGAAAGATCATCAGGCATTTCCGAAAAAGCTACCAAAGCCATGTCGTATCCCTGGTTCCTTTCATGAGCTATACACTTTATTTCCCTGCCCTTTTAGGAGGGCCACTTTGTCCATTTAACACTTATGTAATTTTCTTAGAACAGATGACTGTCAATCCACCTCCTTCTCCCCTCGTTATTCTGCCTTGGAAAATGTTGCATGCTTTATTGCTGATCATTCTCAAATCTCTCCTAACAAGCTTCCTAAAGTCTAGCATGTTTATCTTAAGTAGCTCTCCGTCTACCTTATGGATCTGGACCTTTTCGCTGGTGCTTAGACTGAATTATTATATTCACTGGAAACTTAGCGAATGTGTTAACAATGCAGCAGGATTAGGTTTCGATGGGTACAGTTCAACCGGAGCTGCACTGTGGAATGGACTTTCTGACGGTGACGCATTTGAGATAGAAACCTCAAGTAGTATCTCATCCTTTGCTCGCCTTTGGAACAGGACAACAGCCGCCTGGTTACGCAGATTAGTATTTCAGAAGTGCAACAGGATGCCGGTTCTTATGACGTTCAGCTTTACAGCACTGTGGCACGGCTTGTACCCAGGGCAACTGGCGGGATTTCTGGGCTGGGCCGTAGCCGTGTTAGGAGATTACAAGCTACACAAACACCTTTCTCCACGACTCACAACAACTTGGAAAAAATGCACATATACATGTCTGAGCTGGCTCTACACTCAGGCCATCATCACTTGTGTTGTGGTTACAACTGAACTGCAAAGTTTGGAGGTTCTTAGGTTGTTTTTTACAACACACATTGCTCTATTTCCACTTGTAAGCATTTTAATACTGTTTATTTCGTAAGACTGCAGCAAATAAATAATCTAAACACACTTTACAACGGTGATGAGCAAAAAAAAAAAAAAAAAAAAAAGCATTTCAGAATTCATCATGCATTTTTGTGCTGGTGATACTACAGAAAAAAACAATTAATTATTTTAATCTAACGCTATTATTACTATTTACTTTTACTATATTTTGTTTCGTATCCAACTAATAAAATTCTAATTGAAAACTGTACAGTTGAAAATCATAAAAACAGTGTCATTTCCTGATTTTTACCTGTTCAGTTGGTGAATTTGTGTGCACTATAAACCCTCAGGTTCCTGTTTTAGGATGAAGGAAGTGAACTCTAATTTGGCCTTCTGCTTTGTTGCCTCAGGGTTTAATCTACATGTATGTTCATTCTGAGAGGCTTTTCTGCCTCCCATGATAATGAAATAACAGACTATGTAATTAATTTTATCTTTACGATATTCTTAGTAAAGTGGATAATAAGAGTGCAGTGCTTATGCTATAAAAACTGTATTGTCTTATTTAATATTAAGATATTACTAAACACTCTAATACATACACAATATATTCTTACTGTTCTTTTATAACATATAAAGACTAATCAGACGTGTGGATACATTTTTTAAAGTGTTTTTAAATGACAAATTGTCATAAAATTAACCTAAACACATTTTCTTCCTTTTCATCACAGTTTAATCTAGAACAAAATATTTTTATTTTAGCATGTTTCCTCCCCACCTACAGAAAAGCAGAGTTGTGCTACAGTCACCAGACCCAAATTTAGACTGATGTTACACAACACTATGTCCAACATCATTCAAATATATTTAAGATAAATTGTGTGATGAATTTCTCCTTTTTTAGTTTGAAAGACTGAAGCACTAAAACCGTTTTATAATTGACGCCCACAGACTTTGTGCAATTGATGTGACATCGCCATCTTCTGGCCAAAAACAAAATTAAAATAACACGCCATGAAAAATAAATAAATAAATCTTGAAAATGTAGCAGTAATATTTAATGTAGAATCTGCAATGTAGACACTGAGATATATCTATCTATCTATCTATCTATCTATCTATCTATCTATCTATCTATCTATCTATCTATCTATAAAATATGAATAAAGTATAAATAATACTTAGATATGGTCTATGCCTCACCTTTAATAAACACCTTAAACAAACCTTTAATAGTTATTCACTGTGAGGAAAGTTCCAGAAATGATAAAAATAGAAAAACACGCCATTTCTAATCGTTGTGGGAAATTCTAAGTAGTCAAGAAAACACATAACAGGAATGTTCCAGTAACAAATGAGCTCCACCTTCTGTTCTCCTTCCAGATAAAACTTAAAAAGGCTGATGGAATGTGGACCTCCAAGAAAAACAGGCCAAAGTTCTAATAGATTGCTGGTGATAAGAACCCTGGAGAAACACAACCCAGCAAAAACCCAAAGTCTGCTGGATCCACACTGCACTCTGTTATAATGTCAGTCATTTCAACTTTTGATTATTAGTCATGACATTTGGATAATAAACTTTAAAACAAATTAAACTATTAAACGGAAAAGCTGAAAATCAGTAATAAGGCTGAATTGAACTGTTTTGACATTTTGAGCCAAAATCTTTATTTTTAAAGCAATTAATCAGACATTGGGTGTTACAGTGTCAGTTTGGGGTGAGTCAAATTCTGCTCATTAAGGGTTGGCAATAAGTATTTAAAAACAATAAACAAAATAACTCATTGTCATTGTTAATTCATCACCTGGAGAATAAAAAAGGTGTTTAGTCTTCAGCTGTGATTCCTTCTCTTTTCCTGTAAAAGGACAGCTATAGATTGTTTTTTTAAGCTTATTTGATCGACAACCGTACAATGTACAACATATTGACAGTGATGTAATGTAGTCACAGTTGAATGAGCTTAATTTGTGGTTGTAAAGCATACCGTGGCCGATCCCCTATGCTTCAGGGTCATGCACTGTTAGGATCTATAGTAGTGGTTGTACTGATGATTTCTAGAGATGGTACAAAAGGATGGATGAGGGGTAGCTTATGCCTAGATACCGGGTAGAAGTCTAATTCTACCCCTTATCCACCCTGTATCTAGTGGTTTGGTTTTGTAGTTCTCAATACAGCCTTCTTTTAATTGGAGATTTGTTGGCAGCAAGTCTAAAGAAAGATCCTATCACACAAGACATTTGTGAGCCGAGCAGAACCGCACTTATGTCACAGCATTAATCAACCTGGTCACAAATATATGTCAGAGTGTCACCCCGTATGAGTTGACTTTTCCAAAGGGCATGAGCTTGATGACCTACTAGTTAAGCTACCATAGAGGTGTCTGTAGATGTGGCTGTAGATTAGGGCTGGACGATCAATAGAAAAAGGATCAAAACAGAAATATAGAACTTTAAACCAACCCAATATTACTGTAAGTTATTATTATTATTTTTTAATCCTTTCTTCTTAAAAACGTACTACAAGTAAAGTCACATGACTCCGCCTGGTCCAGTCAGTGGCACTGAAGCGATATAACGGACAACTCAAACATTCAGTCAACTGGAGGAGTTTGTACTGTACAAAAGAATAATGCAGTGAACTACAAGAGCAAAATAAATAAATAAAAAGAATCGTTTATTAATCGTAATCGAGGCAAAATGTTTAATCAATCGAGATTTCGAGTTCAGAGGTCATACCGACCAGCCCTAATGTAGATGCAGAGTTGAAGAGTGAACACCTCCCGGTTTTAGAGATCAGTGAAGCTTTTGCAATGTTGTGTTATTTCACCAAATATTAAGGCTGAAATCTTTCAAAAAAAAAAAAAAAAACTACCAACAAATAACTGCCATTATTTATCACAGACCTGAGCCTTACCTGGAACTGTTTATGTTTTAACTTTGTTTATTATTGGTTTAATTTAAAATACTACTTTTTAAAGCCTTTTATAATAAACTTATACTTAATAAGTGAAATAAAACTGCAATAAAATGCAACTTTCAAGAAAAAGCTAAAAAAGCTATAAAGGGAAAATGGTACATTTTTAAAATGAGTTTTTTTCAGACACACAAGGTTAATACATGATTTTAATTAAACACCACCTGCATGACGATAGAAAGCTATAAACATTATATATCTTTCTTCATTTATATTTCACTGCTTTTAACAGTCCGAATATAGTCAGAATTTCATTCATCTTTCATTTTTATAAAAAATTATAAAATCTTTATTTATATTTACATAAAAACGCATATATAAAAAGAATGCGAACACATGCATTCTTCCTTTCACAGTTCTTCAGGGTGAGGAAATTTTCTAGCACCGCTAGCATGGAAGGGGGGGGAAGTCTTGGGAGGGAAAAAAGCAAACCAATACATATTTGCTTGAAGGCTGGTAGAAGTTCATGTCCTTTCATGTCTGCCAGAATGGCACAGTGAAAAGCAAGAAGATAGCTGACGAAGGTCCTGATTAACGACCATGCGATGATCTTCGAAGCAGTTAATAAAACACAGCAAAGTGTTTCTCTCTTAAAAAGGAGGCACTTGGGTGTATTGGTCTGAGTCACTGCTGTCTCGAAACAAGTCAATGCGCAAAGCGAGTTCTTTAAAGGCTGGACGGAAGGTTGGATCGTTATCCCAACACTCCTGCATTATTTCATACATCTGTAAAAATAATAATGAGAAAAAACACTTAATACTGTTAACACAGACTCTGGAACAGTGTCTGTTCTAATACTAATGCATCAGTACCACTACACACACACACACAGACAGACACACACACAGACAGACACACACACACAGACAGACACACACCACACAACACACACAACATACACACAACACACACACACAATCACACACAAACACACACAACCTATCCCAACCCACACCAGACACACATACACACACACACACACACAGACACACACACACAGACAGACACACACACACAGACAGACACACACACACAGACAGACACACACACACAGACAGACACACACACACAGCCAGACACACACACAACACACACACAGACACAACAGACACACAGACACCCAGACACACAGACACACAGACACCAGACACCGACACAACACACACACACAGACACACACACACACACACACACACACACACACACAGACACACACAGACACACACAGACCACACACACCACACCACACATACACACACACACACACACAACCAATACACACACACACACACACACACACACAGACACACACACACCATACACACACACACACACACACACACACACACACACACACAGACACACACACACACACACACACACACACACACACAGACACACACACACACACACACACACACACACACACACACACACACACACACACACACACACACAGACACACACACACACACACACACACATACACACACACACCACACACAACCATCAACACAACACACACACAACCATACACACACACACACACACACACACACATACACCACATACACCACACACACACACCCCAGTACACACACACATACACACACACATACACACACACATACACACACACATACACACACACATACACACACACATACACACACAATACACATGTTGTGCTATTTGTAACAAATTTACATCTTGCATTCACTCTTTGTACCAGGAGTATAAAGTGCTATTTACACTTCCTATCAGTTATAAATCTGTTCATCTGTGTATCTCCGTTATTCACTGTGTATCTGATACACTACATGTGCTACATGCACATTTATATCGGTTTACAATCTGATACATGTTTACATCTACATTACATATATTAATATAGCTCACTTATTGCTATTTGTACATTTTATATGTTTACATGTACATCCAGATAAGTGTTTCTTTATCTGTGTTTACTGTGTTTGTATGATTGTGTGTCCTAATTAACAAAAATTAATAATACAATAAATGCATTCTATTCTATTCTATTCTATTCTATTCTATTCTATTCTATTCTATTCTATTCTATGTAGATGTACATTACTTTGAGTATAACAATATAATATTATAGGGAAATTATATGATTGATTAAATGTATACTATTCAGACAAATAATGTAAACATAAAAAAGCATGTTATTTATTGGTAAAGCAACAACGCATAATTTTCTCTTTTTTTTTAACAACAGAAACAAATGAGACAAAACTAAGAAATAACAGCTCGAAATCTGTTCTCGATAAATAAAGTCTATTCCAGGACATGTCATTTAATAGTGTATGAAAAAGGAAAATTATAATTTCAATTGCTTCAAGAGCCTTTTCTGACCTAGAACATTTTATTGCGTATAATTAATGTTGAGTTGTTAAGTTTACTTCCTGGTTATATGTTATGCCTGGATGTCTTACCTCTGAGGGGCAACCCACTGGCTGAGGTAAGCGGTTTCCTTGTTTCAGCAGTTCAATGAGATGATAGACTATAGTCTGGCTATGCTTGTCTTCTCCCATCATACTCATAAACACCTGAGCAGAAATAGCTTAGCTTAGTAGTTTATCCTTTAAATAAAATGTTATGCAAACTTGGACAATGTTGTAGTCGATAAGTGCATCGTAAACAGCACGATAAACCGACTCAAAATCTCCTTTCTGGACAGCAAAGCTGCTTTGTATATGAGCAGCAAAGTGACGCTATCAAATGTTTCTAAGATTAAATTTAATGATATGGAAATGAATAGCAATGGTGTAATAACAACCGTATGAGTGTTACATACTGTAGGGGGGCTACAGAGCTTGTCACTGTGTGTGAAGAGTTCGTACAGAACAACGCCGTAACTCCAGACATCTGATGCCACAGAGAACCTGCTATCTGTTAAGGATTCAGGGGCATACCTGAGAACAA
The DNA here is from genome assembly GCA_005784505.1 of Bagarius yarrelli. Taxonomy (NCBI): domain Eukaryota; kingdom Metazoa; phylum Chordata; class Actinopteri; order Siluriformes; family Sisoridae; genus Bagarius; species Bagarius yarrelli. The sequence goes on from VCAZ01000050.1 coordinate 1,277,827, forward strand.
CAGAACAACGTTTGCACAATGTTAGTGTAATAATATTTATAATAGTTATACAGGATTTGTTAGGAAATACACAATAAAACCAACAGGAACAACCAATGTCCGTCTGTACAAAACATTTTTTGCCTTTAGCGGATGCTCTAATCCAGAGCGACTGACATTTTTTTTTATATCCATCTTAGCAGTTAAGGGGCCTTGCTCAGGGGTCCGGCACTGGCAACTTCAATCTTCCAATCACCAGTTCAACATCATAAACCTTTACTACCAATTCCCCCTGTAACATAGAAGGTTAAAAAGAATAACAGTCTTACCAGAATATTGGACTTTCTCCTGGCTCTTTGACCTTGTAGTATTCTTTGTCCTGAGGCAAAACCTTGGTCAAGCCAAAGTCTCCGATTTTTACCTGAGACTCGCTCTCCACAAGGATGTTTCGAGTGGCCAGATCTCGATGAATATACCGTTTGTTTGCAAGGTACTCCATACCCTATAACAATACACGCCTTTTATCTATACACCACTGCTAATCAAACATTTTTTAAGATCAAAAATAAGAAATATAGTAACCGTTTGGTAATAAAAACACAAAGCAAAAATCATTAATCCACTTTGTGATACCTTGCATATTTGAGAAGCATAATGTACAAGCTTCTTTTGGTCAATCCTGATTCGGTTTTTGCTAAGATAATCTCTTAGACTTCCATACGGCAGGTACTCCATCACTAGCCGAAGGTTTCGCCGGCCTGAATGAGAAGACCAAAATATTATGCTTAATTCTAAATCTGAATGCTGAATTCGAACATGGTTTTATAATGAGAATAACAAGCTGAATAAATTATAGTAAATTATTCCAGAAACAATACAAACATATTGCCTGTCTTTGAAACTGATTAGTGATGTAACAGGTTTAGGGAGAAACTTTTCATATATCAGAAACAATTCGGATGAGAACTGAGTTTCACACATTACATTTTATGCAAACGCATTTTAAATAAACAATTAAAGAAAAAAGGTGAATACAAAAATAAATAAAGCTGCAAGCAACATTGCCCAGTGGCTTAATGAAAACAGCAAACAATGTGCAATCAAAGAGGTAACTATAGGAGAAACAGCTCAGGCATTTATATATGCCAAACTTTCTGCTGCCAGGTGGTGGCGCTATGACTATAACTGAATATTGTCTTGTAGATGTCTTCAAGCCAGGACTTTAATCAATCGTGACGTTTGGGGCAGAACGAACAATGAATGATTTATAACAACGTCCTGTTTCATGGCTAAACACTGAAATTTATGAGGCTGCTGTGGCCACACCCTTCGACAAAAACTCTAGACCTTTGCAATTTAGCATCACAAAGAGCTTTAGATCACACTGACCAATGTTGATCTGATTAACTCTCTAGGAGGAGTTATTTAAAATACAACAACTACAAATGCTAAAAAGAAAAATTTTCTTAGGTTATCAAAAATGACAGGCTTCCTGTTGGGTTTGTAGGGATTAAGCATGTTGCATGTGTGTTGGAAAGGGGGTGCTAACCAGCCATTTTGCCACACCCACTTCTAAAGGCCATATCAGACGTAATGTTTTCAAAGTTTCATGAATTTTTGAGCATGTTTATGCCCTCAAAAATGTGATTAGGTTTGGAGAAAAGAAGTAGAACAATAATAATAGTAATCAGCTTAATCAGCTAAATAATTACTGAGATGATACTGATATGACATGCGAATGATACTCCTCACCTGCACCATAGCACACTCCCTTGTACTTTACAATGTTCTCATGCTGGAGAGACTTAAGGATTTCAATCTCTCTCTCAAAGTCCCGCAGGTGTTCAGTTGTGCTGTGCTGGAGCTTTTTTACTGCCACCACCTCGCCTGTTCCATCTTGCAGGGGGTCGTATCGACACATTTCTACACTGCCAAAGTTGCCCTGCAGCACAAAACATGTAATTGGCATTATCATTAATTAATAAATAAATTGTTACTGATATTTTAACAAGTCTTGAAAGTAAGATGACATCCTCATCCAGAGCGACTTACATTTATCTCTTTTATACAACTGAGCAATTTAAAATTAAGGGCCAAGGGCCCAGCAGTGGTAACTTAGTGGTACTGGGAATCGAACTCAGATCTTCTAATTAACAGTCCAACACCTTAATTGCTGTGCTACCACTTGCCCATACATAAGCAGAGGGTGAACCAACTCCAGGGTACAAGCTCAGATATACGCTTCTGAATATGGGTGTTATAAATAACTTTTTAAAATCAATAAATATGTATTCAATATGATCAAAATTCAATAAACACATTGTAATGTATTAATTATAATCACTTTTATTTATTTATACTTTTTTGTTAAAATAAAAAGCCCTGCATTGTTTTTTTTTCTGCAAAATGACAGCATACATCAAAGCTATGATTGCCACTTTAAGGCTGCGAACAAGGCAACTCTGATGTATGAAATGTACTCCTTATCAGCAGAACCTATGATGCACGTGTCAAACATGTACTTCCTTTTGACATGTTAAATGACTGGAGGATGATAAAAGATGTTTAAACTGCATTACCTTGCCAAGTTGCTGTAAGAAAATCAGATGCCTTTCCTCAAACTGCACTGGCTCCTGGTCCTCAAACGTTCCTGTGACGAGCGCCAGGCCGCCGTTTCTGATGGGCACCAAGTCACTATCCATCATCACCGTTTCATAGTCTGTGGAGACACATTTTACATTTCAAGAATTTTTTTTTTCCATTTAATTTTCATCTGCACAAAAGAACACTGAGATTAAGACTATACTGTATTACTGTATCACAGAACAGTGCTGTTCCTGGTCAGGCTGCACATCAGAGGTTCTGTCTGAAATCACATACTATTAAGTACATACTACATTTGAGTAATTACGTACTTTCCAACAATGTAAAAGTAGGTTCTATATTGTAAAGTTCCAAGTAGTATAAATGATATTCAGGCATACTACATGTAATTTCGGAGAGACCCATAGTGTTATTAAAATATTAGGATACTTTAAATATGAAAAGAAGCACCAAATATTAAGGTACTTTCTAAAAGTATTTTCTTTGTTAAAAAAGTAATTTGATTTGTGTGTGTAAACCACAAACCTGGGCAAGAAAGACTGTTGAGGTCACGAATAATCGCTCTAAAAGATGGCCTGAATGTTGGCTCGTAATTCATACAGCTGTTAATCAGTTTGGCCAATTCAGTCCATTTAGGAACAGGCATCAGATGGCGCTCTTCATAGAACAAATTTTTCTGTAGAAAATATTTAGAACAAGCAATTAATACTGCAATACTTTTTATTGTCTGTATGATGCAAAAATTATTCTGATTTGGTACCTGATGCAGGGGTCAGTGCAGTTGCAGTCTAGCTGTTATATATGGAAAACTGTTTAAGATTACCTTACCTTGGAGCTGTCCATGTTGGCAAGTGGCTTCTCTCCTCCACTGCAAATCTCCCAGAGAGTCGTGCCAAAGCTCCACGTATCTGTAGCAAGGCTTAAATTCTTTGGGTCCACAATACATTCAGGGGGAACCCACGGGATTCTCTCAAGTAAAACTGCAAGAAAAGGTTACTGGACTGAGATTCAACATTAGAGCAGTTTAGATAAATATAAACAGATATTTAAAATAGACCACTCATTGTAATTTACGTCATTAAAACGCTGAACTACACTGTAAATAAGACTAGAGTCTTTATTTGCTGATATGTACATAATGTCCAACTTCAGTAATGTGAGCATCACTATGTTTATGTTGACTTACTCTCTCTAGGCAGAACTGTAATGCTGATTCCTGGGTCGCTAAGTTTGATAAAGGGAGGGTTTCCTGTTTTCCTGTCCTCCTCACGAACTAAAAGGACATTTTTGGCACACACATTCCCATGAGCCAGGTTCTTTTCCTCCTGTTAAAGCAAGTGAAGGAAATAGAAAATGCATCTGGTGCTTTGATACTTTGGACTTTGATATAATAAACGCCATTATATTTCCCTACCAGAAAGTGCATAGCCCATGCGAGCTGCTTCGCCACTTCTAGCTTCCACAAAATACTGATACTGTTTTTGTTTTTCTTCAAGTAGATGTCCAAGGAGGCAAACCTTACATATTCCTGTACCATAATGTCTGTAACAACAAATACATAATTAAAGCTCTTACCATTACGGCCCGAGTAAGGGGAATACTAATTAAAGCTTGTCAGCTGACATATGGTGCTTAAGGGGTAATAGAAAAGTGTGTTAAGGGAGTGAGCTTAAATTTCGATTATAATAGCCTAGGGAGCAACATGACACACACTTACTCTCCTCTCCACATACACAGATGCCATAGGTAAATGTCAGATGCTTGTGGGAGAGCTGGCTCATCATACTGGCTGCCTCAAAAAAAGACTGCAGAAAAAAAAAGAAAAGAACATAAGGTACAAAATATATTCTAAAACCCCACAACAGCTCCTAAATTAAAGCCAGTGTGCTGCTCCACACCTCTGAATATTTTCTGTGCGCTTTATCAAGGACTTTAATGATGACATCGGTCTGTAGCATTTCTCCATAGTCACCTATCTGTTTCCGAACCCCCTTGAAGATTTTTGTGAAAGTTCCCTGGCCCTGGTTCTCTCCCTGGAACAGACAAGGTTGAAATATGAGGTTAAGTACAGAGACACTACTTGCAACACATAAGAGCTCAGATATAACATCTTAGATCCTATGTGAGCATTTAATTATAGAACTTTTATATATGCTAATAATTATACAGATATGCCATGCCAAATCCATTTTTAATTTGCATCTTTAAAAGGCATCTAGTAAAACAGTTTTGAATTAGAGACACAGATAGCAAACTCTAAAAAAAAAAAAAAGCTTTCTGAATGTTAATGTTTTGAACTTTAGAAAAAAGCATACTCACAAACTCAAGGTCCTCTTTTCGGATTTTGTGGAAAACCATCTGACTGATAGTCTGTCTCTGCAGCAAAGGGGAGCGAAGAACCTCTGAGCCCTTATTACCCCGACAAACAAGAAGATTTGACTTTTCTGCAAGAGACACAAAGACAAAGATAAGAACAGCCTATATTTATGTTACGAAATAAAAAGTGCACAAAACGTCAAATTATTATTAAACAACCCTTTCTTATGTATATATAATTAAATTAAAGTATACATAAAAGCAAAATAAAATCTTTCAGGTCTTAGACTCACTTTAATAAAGCATAATGACAGAAAATCTATGCATATATTTGTCCAATTAACTATTTTTTCTATATTTGACTATTAAGCTGAAAACTCCTCATGTATTACTCACCTTTGGCCTTAGGGGGGCAGCATTTGCTAAACTGAAAGGCAATGCCGTCTGATCGCACTGTCTCTTTTTGGTAACATTTAAGCAGCTCTTCCATGCTTCTGAAAGTCCTCTTAGTGCCACTCAGAACATAATCTCCATCGTCTGACCTACTGATCAGGCAATGCTTGTACTGCACCTCAGTACATATCTAAAAAAAAATCAGATCAAAATGTTAACTACACGCATTAATAGCAAAGTAAATCTAGATTTTTTTTTTGTACTGTTTTATCAACGTTTTCGGAAAATAAGCAGTAGCAGCTCCACACACCCTTTATAGTCTGGATGTGCAGACTATAAAGAAGAAGCAAGAAATTAATAAAATAAAATACTGTACAACACCTATGTTACATAGAGCCATACAATTAAACATCTTTTACTATAATTACATTAGCAAATTTAATTGACTCATTTAATGTACAATATAAGCTTGTTAAGTACATAAAATCGCAATTTTTTTTTTATGTTTCAAATAAAACATACCCCAATAGCAAACGTCAGGAAGTATTTGTTATAATCTTTGGGGCTGCAGCGTAGCACAAAAAGACCTCGCGGATTTCCAGCCTTGCACAGTTTACTGACAGCAAACTCCATTCTGTTTTCCAAGCACATAAATCAAGATAAGTACAACAATATTATGCAAATTTAATGACTGAATGATGTCTAACTATACTTTATTACATGAAATGAAAAAAAACTTATTCCTTTACTGACTTTTATCTGAATCAATTTTTTTCTGTAATGGATTATTAGGAGGCTTACGATATTGGCCCGTGGCAGTAGTTTTCAATAGCCTCCAGTAATCTAGGTGGTGCAACATCTTTACAGAGGTAGTGATGTGCGTCGGTGGTCAGTCTGTAGTAGCCATCTATTAAAGATACAAATGACAGAGCCTCGGCAAGGGAGGAGAACTCTAGCTCCTATTAAAAAGGTCAAGGAAAAGGAAAAAAAGCAGTGTAATAAACATATAAATTAAAGATAAATATAATTCAGAATAAAATATGGCATATCCTAAATGCCTGCCTAAATAATTAGTCGGTAACGGTCATCAGTTTAAAAACACCAAAAAAGCTTTAATGCCGTTTACTTTAGATAGACAATCTTACCAAAGTTTTGCCATCTTGCTTGTTGATGGAGACGAACCGGCTTTTTTGGGCTCCCTCTTTGCTGGCTTGTCTGATATTGATATCAATCACATGAAGGAAATCACAATACGGCTGCAGGTCCTAGAAATACACCAGAAATACAGTGTCACTAAAGGTGAGTGAAAAAAAACTTAATGATTTGCTCTGTATGTCCTCAAATATTTGTAAGGTTTCTGTGCTGTTAACTGCCCTTTCACTATTAATCTATTAAACTCTGATCAATATTAAAATATGTTTATCTTATTTAACACAATGCAAAAAAAAAATCAAAACTACTTTATTACTATTCAGATTGGACTAATTTTAAATGACTTCCGAGGTACAATTCTTATCAGCCGACGTCTGACTTTCTGACGGAACCAACAGCTCTGTTTATTACCAAGGTAGGAGTGTCCGTGTTTTACAAGTGGCTGTAGGAGATTAAGCGTTTAGGATGTTTAAGAATACTTATTTAGTGCTTTGTAAATATTTCGTAAAAAAAATTATAACATTTTCTAGAACTGGGTTTACATTTACGTCGTTTGGCAGATGCCCTTACCCAGAGTGACTTACATTTACCTCTTTTTCACAAAAGAAAAATTGGGGTTAAGGGCCTTGCTCAGGGGCCCAACTGTGGTAAATTATGGTGCTGTGAATTAAACCTCGATCTTCCAATTAGCAGTCCAACACCTTAACTACTGAGCTACAACATCCCCCAGAGTTCGTGCAATAAACCCACGGGATTAAAAAGCCTTTTAATTAAATCGTTTATACGTTATGTGAATTATGTCCAGAAATCAAAAAAATCTTGCCTGACACCGATATAACAGTAGCCAGTCCTAACAGCTAACGTAATAACGGGTCTTTTTGTTCATTTTATTTATTTCTTTACAGGGTACCAAACATACCTACATCCATTAGTGGTGCGCTGAAAGCAGAAACCCGAATACCGGCGCACTACAGCAGTTTACGTTGACCAAAACATACAAGGAAAAGCATTATGGTAAAAACATTTTCAGCAATCATAGACAGGGGCGCCGCTAGCAATTTTGGGCCCTATAAAAGAACATTAGCTTACCCCTACCGTATATACAACCCTCCCCACCCCAGCCCTTTGCGACACTCCTATCATAGACATTCGCATTCGGATGGGATCAGATTTCTGTGAGGAAAAACAGTAGGTTATTCGCTCTGGAATTTTTACAAAGGTCGTGTGAGAAAAACACAGCCACGGCCGAATCGCCAGACATGTAAATCTAGTCCCGTCCGAATAGGGCTTTGAAACGTAAAAATGTAAGCTTTTCTGTGTACTTGTAATAGTAAAAGACTGACAATGGTAAATAATTACTATTATTCAATAGCACACTATTCATTAATAGGAATATAAATACAGACAAAATTAACAAGTTACATACTAAAAAGTATATATTCTTTAGCAAACTACTGCTGGAGAAACACTTTAAAACCTCTGTGCTGATTTATCTTGTGCCTGTAAATGCCCAGTCCATACATATTTGACAAGAATTTGATACTTTTGTCCAGGCACTCAGTGTAATTATGTTGGCAAAGGGCAAAACAAGTGCTAAATGGCAGAATGTCTATATTTCTTCTGTCATATTCGCAGGGTTAATTTAATTAAATTTCCAAATATTTTTGTAACAAACACACATATACATCTGTATACATCTGTACACATATACAATCTGTAATTCTTATATTTATCGGATATTTATTTGCCATAAAATTTTATAATGAAAGGCAGCATATAGAAAAAAATAATTTAATTATGAGAATTTGGGTACATATTAGTATAGGATGAAACTAATTTAGCACATAGCTAAGGGCTTCTGGCATTTGTCTATTGGTGGTATCTGTGTATTTTAGTGATTGAGTCTAAATAATCCTATTTAAAACCTCGACATACACACACACAACAGTTAGTACCAGGAAACAAATTTACTTTGTTAACCTCTAGCTGGGTGTCCTTTTGCTTCTCACGGCACCACTGAATTCCTTGATCGGCAGAGACGATTATAGTGACCTGGCCTGCCGAGGCCTCTTTGACTTGAAAACGTTCTGTGTAGAAGCCCGGGTTGAGTGCCTCTAGGTTGATTAGGTACTTGAGCTTGAGATCCCGTGGTGTAGCCCGGCACTGACTGAACTGCTGCACAACTTTTCGAAAACGGTACCGGATCCGTTTCCGAGTTACAATGTGGTAGTCCTGGATCTTCAGCCGCATGTCTTTTGGGAGGAGGGACTTGTAGCTACGGACAGAAAAAAACTTTAGCGTTTCATGCTTGCGTATCTTACATTTTGTAAACCATTCTGCACTGTAACATACGTATGGCTACAGTGTGGTTTAAAATTAGGTCAGTCACCACTGTGTGTGCTGCTTCATGACAATGTCAATCGTTAAAAGCACTTTACAAATATAATTGAACTGAATCAGTAAAGATGGGATATAAAATTAGCTCAATACAAGGACAGACAAATCAGCACCTGTTGCACCAGGTTCTTAGTCATCTATACCTTATAGCATTGTAAACGTCAAGCGGAGAGCACTGCTTTTCCTTGGCTATCCTCATCATATCCAATACCGCCATACCAAGGCATTCTTCTTGGGTCTCATGGCTGGTGGAGAGCGTCACCCAGCCGTTCACAAAGTCACTTCTCCACTGAAATTTATACAGGAAAAAAAAGTTGGATTCATGTGACACAGAAATGCAAATGCCTGGCAGCCGGATGAATAAAATGACAGATAAGCGCTATTCTTACTGAAATGTCTAAAATGACCCTCACGTTCACTCAAGCAGGCTGTCAGACTTTTGGTCTTTGTTTCAACAAAGCAAGTGTGCTGCTCTGAATCTCCTATAAAACGTTTAGATGACCCCATAATTCCAATGCTAGGAAGACTAAATCAATAGTCCCAGTGAAAAAAATAAATAAATAAAAACACACACATTAGGTAATATATCATTCGGTATAAAAAAAACAAGGTAAATGACTCGAGATGAAGATTTGAGAAGAAAAGCTGTCATTATTTTTCTCACTAAACTGAAATTGAAAAATATTTCTGCTAGTCTTCCTTCAGTTCACAGGAGAAACGGGTCTGACAAGACAACATTTTGTTGCATCTGGCTATTTGCCAGGAAATAACAAAGTCCAGTTCCTTGCACAATGTAAATTATTTTTGTTTATCAAGCTTCTAACAATAACTATAAAGCATGAAACTGAGCCAATACATGAACATGTACATTATTCTATTTAACAGGAAGGGGTGGGCGGTATGACCAAAATTCTATTTCACAGTTTGAGTAATTGTATGTAACAGTAACGATAAATTTCACAATATAAACCACTAGTTATTATGGAAAATCAACAAAAAGGGCTTTATATAAGAAATAAACCTAAAGACTTTAAAAATGAGAAGTACTTCACCATATTTTAATATATTTTTTTATTTTCTTTAGGCCTTGATAAATATGGTAAATGAAATATGAACCCGGATCAACTTTACGATTAAAAACAAATTGAACTGTATGTCGAATATCACAGTAGTGTGAAAAAACATTACTTTCCTTAAATAAAATCTTACATGGAAACTTTTGGCATTTGGTAGGCGTCCTTACCCAGAGCGACTTACTTTTATCTCATTTATACGACTGAACAATTGGGGGTTGAGGGCGGTAACTTGGTGGTGCTGGGAATCAAAACCACAACCTACAGGTTAGCAGTCCAACACCTTAACCACTGCGCTACCACCTCCCCCTTCTTATCACAGGTACATCTTATCACAGGTACAAAATAAATACCACTTTACAGGGAAAACATGCAAATATGAATACTGTATGTCAACACTTTTTTTATCTATTTGTTTTATCTTTCTTCACATTATTGACAAACTCCCAGCGTTTCCTCTTAGATGCGACGCCTTGTTCAGGCTCACGCACGCTGCGTGTGAGTTAGCCGTGTCCACTTATTTTTCCCGTTGCAGTATACACAGTAAAAAAATCTATTACGGTTGACAATTTATTCCGCAGTAACGATATATTTACATACATCGTTACATTATCGCCCAACATTATTACCGGGTTAAACTGTATTTCTATTTCAACCGTAAACTTTAACAAAACAAATAGAACAAATCAAAATATTGACTAAGAGCAAACCTAGAGACGGACGTCTTGTCGGCAGGACGCAGTACGAGCTTCCTTTATTTGACATTAGTTTGGTAAATAGGGGCTTCCATTATCCACCCTGTTCTAATTCATATGTACTGTATTATCTTAAAACAAAACTGCTGTGGAATTAACTTTAAAAAAAAAATGTAAAGCTTACAGGGACAGCAAAAAAAAAAAGTTATATCATTAATGTGTATTAAATGTTTCCCAAATAACATTTACTGGACTTCACAAATAGCTTTTATGAATGAAGGGCTATACCTACTTACATAGGTATGATTAATAAATTGGTACTTGACAATCAGACTTGAACTACCTGCTTTTAACAATTTATAAAATGTATCTTAGGGATATCTACTATCTCCGTTTATCATCATATCCAATCTCTAATAAAGCTATCAAAATCAACAAAAAATAGAGAAAGTTACAGAATTTAACTGTTACAGCTACAGTAAACATCTGCTACTGGTTTTACAAGAACATCTCTAGGAGACAGGCTGCTGTCACAAGATTGTCTGCCTAGATAACTTCATAAATAAACACCAATTTAGTAGGTGCTTCAAATAAAGTGACCAGCACATGCATTGATATTTTGGCTTTATTACCATAACGATTGACAGCAACCTGAACACTAAAGCACTCTGAAAACACTGAAACTACTCATTGCTTGGGAATGTGGTGCCCTTTAACCAATCGACCAACCAAGACCTGCTAAGGGTCTATCTCATTTCTTCTGTAAAACAATTGTTATCATTTACACTAAGCTACTTTTGACAGTTGGAATGTATACACTTACATCCCATGTGTAAAATGAGATAACCTGCCATACCAGGACATGGGGGTTATCTGACATCGTGATACAAACAACAAAGCTGGAAACCTCAGTTTCATGAAATCTATGCGTAAAACGTTCTGAAGAAAACATCTGGCCAATGAAACGTGGCGGCATCTGATAACCGAGAGTTAGACTTTTGTGTCTAGATGCCTAGTATTACAGATAAAACTGAAACACCTGGCATCTGACACATGCAATTTGACTCTTACTTTAAAATAAGTGCACAGATTGTAGATCATGATCATGTGGGTGAAATAATTTAGTCCATGACATTCTGACTAGAACACTTTTTTTTTTAATAAATGTGCCTGCAAATTGTGTAAATGAAATATAGCGAAGTGACCTACCTGGGCAAAAAGATAAGCCATAACATGGTCATCAAGGATTGGACTCTCAGATCCTTTGGCAACACCACATCTGTAAGCATGAGTGGCTCCACAACTATACCAGCCTGGAAAGTAATACCTGTAAAAAAAAAAATAAATAAATAAATAGAAATAAAGCATGTATGTGCTTTGCATTTTAATACTTTAATAATTTAAAGTAAATTTTTAAGTATGCAACTGACATGTGCCACATGTAATAGTCTTAAAAAATAGTTTAATTTAAAAGAACAATTAATTACTGAAGAAAGAAATTAATTGCCCTTACTGCAGGGGTAAAAAAAATTAGATACTGACCAAAAACAATTTTTATTTATATCTACAAAAAAAAAAATCCTGTTAAAATCCATAAAAATGAATGATCTGACATCATGTGTGCAAACAGGTTTAAGCTTAAGGTTCTTACCTAATTCTGAAGATCAAACTCTCTTTAGATGATTCATCTAAATGAAGAAGGTGGTTGGGTGATAACCAGACTTGGTCACGTTCTCTGTACAGACTGAACAGGCTGAAGTAAACTGGCGACACTCCTATGTATAAGGGAATGTATAAATAAAACAGAGGTCTATTAATTACCTTATTGTATTTATATCATAAATAAAAAGACTTTGTGTTGACTTGGGCTTCAAACTAATTGAAAACTTTAATGCAGTGAAGAACTTGGCTGTAGTTATATAGGGTTTCAGTGCTGTAAACTCTAAATCACCACATATAGATAATCCTCTACAACAAATGTTATATATATATATTTATTGATGCTCTTTTAAATCTCACTGTTTTATTCCTCAGTTGACTCACCGCAGTCCTTGGCTGCTTCGATGGCCAGCTGTTCAGCGATGTAGTCTCCTGGCGGGTAACAGAGTGGCGTGCATTCCTCCTCACTCCTGCTGCTGCGGTACAGATGAAGTTTCAGTGCAGTAACCGACGGCTTTGGCACTTTTTGTTGCCGATGAACGTCACCATTCTGGTGTGCTAAAGGGCAAGCAGCCATGTCCGTTGGAGACGCACACATGGGCATGAATCAGAGGACTACATTCACCTGAAAAAAAAGGACAGAGTCTACTGTAAGAAAAACAAGAAATGCTTCTTTTTTAGCACAAATGTTTTATTTAGAAAAAAAAATTATCCTTCTTTACTGGTCAGTAGTTTGGTATAACATTTTTTTTTTTTTAGATAAAACAGAAAACAAAGTAAACAGCTGAACAGTTGAAAGTCATACAATAACTTCATTCTATTTCTTCTCCCATCAGTAATACAGACCCTGAAATAATGACCACATCTTGCCAGATTAAATATACTGGCAGTACTGACAGCCCGTCTGATATATCAGTTTCTCAATGTTATCGGCCGATTTGAGTCTATTGCTGATACAATGGTATTGATGAATATGTAACCAAGCGTGGTGTGGTAAGGACTTAGTAAGTGTGTGTTGTGGGAGAAAAAAAATTAACAACTGCATAAAAACAACAAGGTTGACTAAAATAAAATAACGATTTACAGGCGCAAGATCGAAAGCTACAGTAACTCTTGTGTGGTTCATGTGCGGAATGGAGATACGACAGGTGGCTTGCTTAGTGATACAGAAATTATGTTCATGATTTAACTGAATTAAACTCAAAGAAAACGAAATATATTAGTTTATTGTCAGCTCCTTTTTTATTTGTAGAAAAGCAAATGAAACAAATAACAGAGTAGCTCATTGCGGGCAGGAACGGGAGAAAATTACATTAGGGGAAAACCCGTCTCGCGCAGGTCTCCATTTCATGTGAAGCATTTGGAATTTTTGCGCCCTGAATAACTGATGGGTGTGAACTGTGCTTAAAAAACATGTTACCTTATCCTCTCTGATAGGCTGAACATGTCGCACATGCAGCTGACATAAGTCACACTTTTATTAAACAGAATAAAAATCCTACAATGATGTTTTTTCATGTTGACACCCTGGATTCGTACACAATGTGTATACGTCCTCTAAACTCTGATTTACCACCAAGCAACTTCTTTGAACTGATTTATTTTATGGTTGAAACAAGTTCAAGACTGAATTTATGACATCACTCACTGTCTGATTCAATGTACAAATTATTCAGTTAGAAACACACATCAGAAATGTCATAAGTGTTTTTACTCTATTTAGCAAGAGTGGCTAGTAAGATTTAGCCTTAATAATTTTCAAAAAATTCATTCATAAAAATTAAATTGTTTTGTAGAAGGTGGACTTTCATTTTTAATGCATAAATAATTTTTTTTTTTAAAAAAAAGGTCAGTACAGATAAATCATGTACTAATGTCATTTTGGATTATAAAGTTAAAATTGTTTATGATAATAATCATAATAATAACAATAATAATAATAATGGCGATATGAGTTTTTGGGGGGCTATGGCGATATCAGGGTGTAAAAACATAAATATAAATAATCATAATAAGATATAGTCCAAAAAAGGGCAGAGGCACAAATAAACAAGTAATAATTTATCGTTTTAATTCTTCAACGGTCCGATACAAATGTGTTCATTCTAGTCGCTTACTAGTTTAAAGCTGGAGTTAGTATGAATTTACTCAAAAAAGCAGTGGTTAGAGATTTACTTATCATGGATTTTTCTATTATCAATAGCTGGGTTAACCACCAGTTTTTGAAATGCAAAAAAAACTATAATAATAAAAATAAATTAGAACATATATAAATATATTACTTATTATTTATAAACAAAAAGTACTTACAAGACAAGCTTTTAAACTAAAAGAAAAAGTGCATTGCAACAGAGCAATTTTACCTTAACGAATTATGTTACATCATAGTGCATGAACTAAAATTATTACATAAAATAAAAATTAAAACTCAGATAATTATTTTAATAGTAAATATTTAAATCAGTGTGCAAATGTAAACATTTCACGTAAATAGAAAGATCATTTTTAAATATCTACACCACTGCCGAAGAGATGACGTTATAGAAACAGCCACATTTTTGGTGTATATTTTAAAACCCTAATATGTAAAGCGACTTTATAAAGGTTTTTATTAATACTGCTGCAGCATTTAGGTTACTAATATGTAAAAAGAAATACATCACCCATTCTTTATCTATAAAAAGCACATTCCTTATCTAGAAATGGTAGAAGTGGCAAAATTATAGCAACAGCTCAGTGATAAGGGCTACTGTAAGCTGATAAACGGCAGACCCTTACGGACTTCTCAGGCATTACTGACACTTTAAATCGATAATCTTTCTGAATACTCAGATCATGATATCCCACATTTTTAGTTCATTATCTGCTCAACACCGAAATATCGAATTGAACACTATTTTTTTTTTTTTACCAGTATTTTAAACTCATGACTGCCAAATAGATTATTATCTTAAACAACTTCTGTTGCAAACACAGTGAAATCTTAGTTTCACCTTTGGGAAGCAAGTCGAAACCCTCCTGTTTACAAAATGAACAGTGTGAATAACATAAGTTGCCACTAAGCAACTGCTTATAATAGAGTGCCCAAATAGGACAAAAGTCATTTTTTACAAAAGTGAAAAGGCAAAAGTGGTGTGTGTGTGTGTGTGTGTGTGTGAGAGAGAGAGAAAGGGACAGAGTAAGAGAGAAAGAGAGAATTCTCAGAGAATGCAAACTCCAAAAATTTAAAGGGCCATCGGCAATAAATTTTGATCATGTTTTAATCACTCAGACTTGGAGACTCAGAGAAAGATAAATGATTCTATGCTATTCATTTATTTTCTACTATTTTGATAAATGCTTTATCTATCCAGAATCAATGGGCTTAAAGGGGGGAAATGCAAGTGCATTTCAATTTTAAACTCAGGATGACTATCACAGTTATAGTGCAATAACAATAGTACAGAAACTAACTTGCAAAAATTGCAAATCCAGATTGTTTAACACAACAGTATGGTATGATTTTTACATAATCTGTCACAAACAAAACTAGTGCATTATCTACTTACTTGTGATTATCAATGTGGTTAACATCATCAACATTAATATAACTGTTAGAGTCAAAAATGTAAACTATTTAAACTATATATAAAATAAACATCTGTTTTATAGCTAATTTTTAAAACATACTTTAGCTAAAATAAACAGAAACTAATTTTGTTGATGTCAAGCGAGTTGAATGTATACTGGTTGGTGTTGGAGTGCTACTTAAAAGATCTGGGTACAATTCTGTACCCCCTGAGCAAGGCCCTTAACCTCCAAATGCTCAGTTATATAAAGAAGATAAACATAAGTCGCTTCAGATAAGGGTGTCTGCCAAATACTGTAAATGATTACACCCAAGGTGTCAAATTACAAAGCTCCAATCCAAAAACTATTAAGGTACCCAAAAAAATCTGAGCGCTCACAGAAAACAATTGATGGCTACAGCAGAACTGAACACAGGAACCAACTGAATACCTCAAACTTTGCTATATAAATTATTACTTTGTATAATATGGTACACATTAAATAATTAAATTAATCAATCAATGTAATGTCTAAATAATTGCTGTGCTATTAGTAAAATAATACAATAAAGACTATTAGTATGTGTTTTTTTACATCACAGCACAGTCTGTCATGTGTTATTAATTAAATATTACATAAGCCTATTCAGCTGGACAGTATACACAGCACACAACCTCCACAAACAGGTTTTCAGACAAACAACGCACGAGGTTCCAGTCAGAGGGAAGTAGCATGAAGACATCTTTTTGATAGATATATTTCTTGAGATAAGGCCTTGTGATAACCACCATAATGATTTAAGTTCTCAAAACTATACTGTAGGTCGTATTTGTTCCTGTGCTGTATATTTTATTAAAAATAAATGCATGTGGAAAATTTGTTGTTATAAATGTTTATATTTATTTTGTTTGTCTCAGGAGAAATGTCAATAATTGATCATTCGTCCCCACTGAGATTAATAAAATTACTTTACTAGTATTATTAGTAGTGGTTATTTTGCACATGGTCTTTTTTGCAGTAACCATGTAGCTGTTTATAACGAATTAAAGGTCAGTGTACACTATAATGTTGAGATTATAGTGAGAGAATAAACGTTTATTTCAGGTTGTCAGTGTGTGAAGTGTCCACTTGTGACGTGGAATATCTCCAAGTTATAAGCGATCGTGAGCAATAGAAAGGCGTTATATAAATAAACGACTTCTTAGTAAGCTGCACAAACTATCGATATAGCTAATGATCACAATATATTTGTTAACAATAGTGTATCGATATACTAATCTTTAGTATTGATACATATTTAAGTAACATTTTAAACTAATTTGGGTTTATGTTAATATTTATGTTAACATTAAACCACTGGGAGTGTCAAACGACTTCCTCCTCCGCTCTTGTCTCAGAGGTAAACATGGAGGAAAAAAATACTGGCTTTGTAAGTGTTTTTTTTTTTTTTTTTTTTTGTTATGTTTTGCACTATATAGTGATACATTATGACCCAACGATTAACTGTACTTAACTTAATTTAGACTATAAGGTGTGATTATACACCTGAATTCAATTTCTGTATCTGAATCTACAAAAAAAAAAATAAAACGTTTACATCTTTGTTCTATTGCATTTGTATTGTATAAGCAAAGATATACAATACAATTGTTTATAAATTGGTAGTACATTTTATCTAGATGCACTTCTTTACAAAAATCACCTCAAACATTCTAAAATAATAAATTCTTATTAAATAGAACTAATCATGTCATCTGGGGAATTTTGTAATATATATATATAAAAAACAAAATATCGCATTGTCAGTTTTTTTTTCTAATAGTGATGAGGTGGAATAGTGTCGTTTACATGCTAGAGTTTACTTGAGCAGAAGCGACTGATTTCAGCATACGGAGCTGATCACGGTCTGCCAGCTACATTGACAGCCAATGAGTGAGCTTTGCTGGGGGAAAAAAAAAACCCTTTTTTTGAGGAACTGACCAAACAGATTAGCTAATCCATCTCGTCTGCAGCAGAATTTATTCCCTCAGTTAGAGTTCTGTAATGGCTACATGCTCAGGAAGCCACGAGGCCCCTGATTTAAAAAAAAAACTATAAAAACGGACCTCATTCGGAAAAATCAAAAAAAAGTTTTGGCTAAAAAGTTTTATTGTATACAGCTGCAACTTACTTGGATCCATGATTCAAAGGGATATATCTAGTAATATTTTCTTCATGAAAATTAAAAAAATTGCAATGAATATTTTAATATTTACTTCTGCATTAAGTATCTGACCATAACAAATACAATTTATTTATTATTTTTTAATTATTGTTGAATCTAAATTTGTTCCCTCAAGGTTTATTTTTGTACTTGATTACCCCTTATTTTCACTACATTGTGGCTGCACTTACTGTTTTTAAAAGGGTTACTAAGAATCGAGTACAAGTTACTGTTGCATTTTTTTGGTACTTTTGTATTTAAGCACTAAAATGCTTTTTCATTAACAAAATTGTTTCTAGACTAAGTATTTAACAGATTATTTTTCTTACATTATTAATATACATTTTATATATATTGCCATTTGTTGCATTTTTTTAGTTACTGTAACACTAAAATACCTTTTTCAGTTTGAATTGTTGAATTTATGGTTCTTTTTCAAGAAAAATAAATAACATTACTTTAAAAAGGTATGTCAGATAATAAAAAAACACTCTAGTTCACTGTCCGTTTTTGGGAAAGCGTGAAAAACACCCACCGTGCAATACTAACAATTCATACAGTGCTAGGAGCATATATAGCTGTATATACAGATACAAACCCATGTATAGGCTCAGTACCAACCAATAACCTGAGCTCACGGTTAGGAATCAGTATCAGTAAAGGAAAAAAAGATATCGGAACATCACTAATTACAATATTAAATTTGTATAAAAAAAAGTTAATGAAATGGTACAGTCTCACACAATGCAGGTGGAAAAACATTGTTATAGCAGTATCGCTAAATCCTGGAGGTGACATTATATATATATATATATATATATATATATATATATATATATATATATATATATATATATATATATATATATATATATATATATATACATACATACAACAAGCAAGTTATAATGTTAGGTCTATTAGAGTGCTACAAATACTGTAACATTACAAAACAGTGTCCCAGGGTTTGTAGGCGTTTTTCAAAATTCAGTGTCAGCAAGAGTTGAGACTGGAGGAAGTGAAATGAAGAAACAAATTTACTGTAAGCCCAGTTTCAAACAGTGATAAAACTGAAAGCTTTTGCACAACCCTACCACCAGAAAGGTGCCTTTGAATTTTGGAAAGTTGTTGGATTTGTGGTTAGTATTCCAAAGGATATTAGCAAGATCAGGCACTAAAGAGTTATGAGGAGGTTTAAGTTACATAATTCTATACTATATAGTATACGAAACCAAGCATATTATTCAAGTGGCATTTTTTCTTCTTCTTCTCCTCCCTTCAACGGTTCCCTTTTAGGGGTCGCCACATCAAATCATGTCTCCACCTAACTCTATTCTCTACATCCTCTTTACTCACACCCACTAACTTCATGTCCTCATTTATCACATCCATATACCTCCTCTTTGGTCTTCCTCTTAGCCTTCTGCCTGGTAGCTTCATTTCTAACATTCTCCCACCAATATATTCACTATCTTGTCTGAATCCTGAACATGCAACACTTTATGAAAAGGTTTTAGATGACTTACTACTTTTTACAAGACTAGTAAAAGCTGAAACGTGGTAGTTATCCAACTGTGAATTTGCGGTGCTGTGGCAAAGTGTGACACGTGACAATATCAACATGGTGGCTGTAGTATGTGTAAATTTTATTATAGTAATTTTACCTTACTTTATAGAAAATATTTAAGCAACCGCTTAATAACTTAAATGTAGTACTCACTTAAGTAGTATGTTATTTCGGATGCACATGTGTTTTGTGCAGTGGTGCCTTGTCATGTTGGAACAGGTTTGACCATTTCCATTCCAGTGAATTAGAACTGCAATACTGTAACATGCAAAGACGCTCAGTAAAACTTCTGAATGTGTTGCAACAACTTGAAAAAGAACCCAACTGGAGTGTCAGGTAAAGGAATACATAATATGTAGATCATATCAGCTGTAATTTATTTCCACTTGAAAAACTTGTCAGGTGAAAAATCTACAACGCTGGTAGAGCAGTGGTTAATGCGTCGGACCGCTATATAGAAGATCAGGGCTCAATTCCCAGCACCACCAAGCTGCCACTGTTGGACCTTGAGGGTCTTTAACCCCTGACTGCTTAGTTGTATAAAAGAGATAAATGTAAGCTGCTCTGGATAATGCTGTAAACATAAATCATCATATATAATCAACCTGAGGGAAAAACACCTAATCCAATTTGAATAGGGCGGAAAAGGATGATTACTATTACAGATACTTGCCTACTACCGTACTAGGTAGTGTGATTAAACTCCAGCGGTGACGTTCACTTAAAGCCACTCTTTAGTAAGCTAGTGTGCGGGTTCAGACCAAACCAAATCAAGGGATACGCCTGACTTCCGGCAGAGAATATTACCAAAATACCGACATAAAATTCCCTCTGTGCTCGTTTATCTGTATAAACATTGTACTATCGCAAAAACAGCACTTGTTTATTGCAAAAATTAAATGTTCGGGTGAATCATTTGCCGTCTAACGTTAAAGAAATTTAAAGGCCCTCAGCGTCATGTAAAGTTTGCATGGACAGCAAGACACTGACAGCTAGCAGGCTTATTTCAACGTTAGCTTGGTTTATTTTCTTTTTAAATAAATAACAGATCATGTGAAAGCTGTTAAAACAAGTTAATAAACTGTCGCAGAAGCTTAGTGAGTCTTAAAGATGTATTTTCGTTGCTCAACAGTTTGCTTCAAACAAGAGATCACTGAGTCAGCTAATCAATTGCATAAAATAAAAAAAAATAAAAATAAAATAAAATAAAGAGGCAGGTTAGTCAAACAAGTTAATCGGAAGGAGAAATAGTTCCCCATGATTTCGTTTATTAATAACTCAAGCTTGACATACTGGAGTAAATAATAACTGGCAATAAATCAAACAAGCAAAGAAAAGTAGAGCTGCAAAACTTACTTGGTGGTTTGCTGTCGCTAAGTTAGCTAGCAAGGTTGGCCTGCTGACCAGTGCAACTTTAACCCTGAATCCCAGATTTAATCCATAACGTCGGTTTGTCGTAATCCAGATATGTTCGACTTTCCCACTTTCGTAACATCTGAAGTTCTCGGTTAGCCGAGCTGTTAAATCGATAGCTGTTAGCTTACCCGCTTTGCTAGCCGAGTCAGTCCTGACATTTAACGTTTAGGAGGTGCAAATCACACAGCTGAAACTCAGAAATGTTCATAGGCCAAAACTAAACGTTAGTCCAAAACAAAAAGACAGCAGTAAAAACAAAACAACGCAAAAACAAGCTAAGCAAACGACTGGTAGCGGGAACACTTTAAAACCCCGCTAAAAAAGCGACTTTAACTATGGTAAAAGAAGCAGAAGCAGACGCGTCCGTCAAACGAGCTAACATGCTAACTGACACACTTCCTAAATCTCTTAAGGTTACAGTCATTTTACAACACGCCAGACTTGCTTTCGGTTGTGTTTTCATCGAAAAAAGTGAAAGCGTGGCCGGTATTTTATTTCCATCACGGAGAGTGTGTGAGTGTGTGAGTGTTTTCCGTCCCCGCCTGAGCGCTTAACAGCAGAGCTTTCACACTGACACGGCGGAGAGACAGACATGAGCGCCATAACACACAGCACCACCACCTGTAGGCTGGATAGCATAATCACACACACACACACACACACACACACACACACACACACACACACACACACACACACACACACACACACACACACACACACACACACACACACACACAACACACACACACACACACATCTAAACAAACCTTAACAATTTAAACAAGAAAAAACAAATAAATAAAGACTGTTATTATTAGTAGTATAATAAATCATAAGACAATAGAGAATAGTGAAAAAAATACATTGCTATATCTACTGTATTATTACTACGCAGTAAGAGTAGCAATAAACCTGGACAAACAACCTTTATTTATTAGTTTTGTTTGTTTATTTGTTAACATCAATAAAAAAATATGAATAGTCAAAACATAAGATAATGGAAACACACTATACTGATGACTAAATTATCTAAATTATCTAAATTATCTATCTATCTATCTATCTATCTATCTATCTATCTATCTATCTATCTATCTATCTATCTATCTTTCTTTAAATTGAGATATTGAGAAATTGAAATAGTTTTTTAGTTATATATATATATATATATATATTATATATATATATATATATATATATATATATATATATATATATATATATATATATATATACGATATATATATAACGCGTTAAAAACCCCCAGTTTAGATTAGATTATTTATTATATATATATATATATATATATAAATATAAATGACTGTCCTGAATAAGTATAAAAATTTACAGATAATATATATAAATATACAGTGTATGAATAAATATACAGAAATCTCTATAAATGTACAGCTTGATCAAAACAGTTTAAAGAGTACAATAAATTTGTTACTTTGCTTGGCTCCCTGACCACACATAGGAACCTACACTCACACCAAAACACATAAAGCCATAAAAACATTAAAAAAAAAAAGTGCAGCTATTTAAAAGTTTAATAACGTGTAGACAAGAACTATTTGCAAGTCTTTTCGTCCATCACCTCTGTATCGTCTTCCAGACAGTAAAATGAGCAAATAGATAGACAGATATGAAATATTGAACCATGAATAAACGAATGAATCAATAAGCCCTGCAAGAATCCCATCATCCAAAAGGAAGCGCAAAGTCGATTCATAGAGCTACATACTGATGTATCTTTACTTCTTTCTTTCCTCTTAGTTTATTTGTTTAGACATGTTATTCTAGAAAACTTTTATTTTAGTTTATCTGCTGCTCCTCAAAAATTTATTGTAAATAGCAAACATTAGTTCTACAGCTGTAAAATTTACCTAACAGTGGTGCTACAGTGATAGCCGATTTTAGTTATTGCCATAATTGATTATTTAAGTAATTTTCATGAAATGACTGCGCATAAATGTTGCAGTATTGCAATGCAGTAAAGTTTACGCCTTAGCAGTAAAACAAATTAATGTAAACTGAAAACAAATCCTAAAGAAAGATTTTGTGAGCAATTAGGGTTTAAGTGCCTTGCTTTAGGGCCCAGCAGTGCAAGCTTGGCACTGCTGTAATTAAACTAACAACCTTTGGCAGTCTATCATCTCAAATACAGAGCTGCCACTGTTTATTTCCTCACACCTAGTAGTTAGTCACATAAGCAACATGCACTTATATAAGCCTTGCGATTTGCCTTGTATAAGATTTCATATTCGTATTTTATATATATTTTATTTCTCTCAATTTTTGTTGTATTTCTGTTCCTTAGTATCGAGAAATAGTGGAGTCTGGATAATGTGAAGCACTAGGGGGCGCTAAAGTTTCTATTTTCACCAAAAGTTTTATTAACCATCAGTTATTAATAATAATACTAATACTACTACTACTAATAATAATAATGCAAGTCTTCTCTATAAATATCATATTGTTCATAAGCACTAGACACTACACAAACACACACAGACACACACAGACACACACACACACACACACACAATCAGCCAATCCACTTTTTTGTTTTATAGGTGAAAGGAAACTGGAGAGCCTGAATACAATTAAGTGTAAATTTAGCACATTCTATTGTATACTGTTTATTTCTACAGCTATATAAATAATAATACAAGTAATTAAAGGAATATACAGTAATATACGCTGTATATAGTACAAATAACAGTTACTAACAATGTCAGTTCATAACATTCATTCACTGTTTAAAATTGTTTAAAATTCATACTTTATTATTATGTTTTTTTTGCTTATTCATTTTTTTTATATAATAACATATGCTACCAGACAATAGAGTGTCCTAGCCTTTTGCTAATCTGCAAGGTTTAAATTAAACTTCTCAAATTATTCTTTTTTTTTTTTTTTTTTTTTTTTTTTTTTTTTTTTTTTTACTACTATTATCAATATTATTTTGTGCCTGACATAAACCTCATCACATAACACCAACACTGTAAAAATGTGATTCTGTAAGAATGCCCAAAAGGTATAGTTGAACAAAGAGGGGGATAGGATAGTGCTTCGGGAACTTTAGGTCTGTTAAGCTATCCTATAGCCCCTTGGTGGATTCCCGCCTGGTGCTTTTTGTGTCCCTGCCACCCCCACTCCACTTTTCACTTTCACCCAAATACTCCCTGTGTTTCCCCCTCCCCAAACCCTGCACCCATTATAGAGTGCCAATTATGCAGTGGAGGGTAAAGGGGGGGGTAACAATGCAGATAAAGAAAGCATGCGGTTAGAGCCCTCTGAATGGCTCCATTCAGTCAAGCCAGGCACCGAGAAAGCAGTACAACACTTCCAAACCCCAAAGTTTCACTTTATACAATTTTGTGCATTCATTTTCTGTAATTACATGCAGGATCACACACACACATTCATACAGTAACTAAAACATATCTCAACTTATCTCGAATCAGCAAAAGGCTTGCAGAAAGATCAAATGCCACATATCTATGTGTAATCAGTCACCCTAATGTGTGCTACATTAAAGGTGTCACAAGTTCTAGTTAAAACCAGAGTGTGATTTGATCTTGCAGTGACTAAGAAACCAAAAGGAAAAAGATTAATTGGTGTTTTATGCCATTAAATGCTTCTACAGTTCAGACCAACTGTTCCAATTTGTCTTTGGTTTATACAGAATGCCTTTTAATTAAATAAAATAAAATACATACTACATGTTTAACTTAAAAAACTACTTCCTGAAAAGAATCTGTGCAAATCATTGGGTTAAAAGCGTGTTAATAAAGTTAAGTAACATAATAAACATGCATGTATAACATTTTAAAATACATTTATAGCTTTTTAAAAAAAAAAAAAATTAGGTTTCTACATCCATTCCAGATCATCCTAATCTCTACTAGATGTTCAAGTTCAATACTAAATCCAAATACGCATAATCAGAATTACAAAGCAGCAGGTCCTTAAGTCTTAGATACGCAGCATTTAACATATCAATGACTAGTACGAATAATGCAGACAATCATCTTTGCACAAGTTCAAGCAAAGAGAGAAAAATGAACGAAACTGCCCGGTCTGGAGCATCCTGTCTGTGAAATAGGTCATGGCCCCTCCACCTGTTACCTCACAGATGTTTAACTCCACACTAAGGGTCTGCCCTTATTAATCACACCCGCACACACAGCTCGAGTTATGTGTGAGTATTTGGAGAGGGGAGGCTCCATATGGGTCCTCCTGCACCTCTTTTCTGATCCGACAGGCGGGAAGATGAGATGTGATCCTCCAGGTCATCCTGCACAGACGTAAGACGAATAGCTGAGCAGCAGAGAACTACATGGGGCCCCATGACCGTCTGCCAGCATAGTCCAGCTCCCATCACTTCACCCCCAAACTCCCACACACCCACAGTCCCACACACACTCTTTCTCTCTCTCTCATTCTCTCTTTCTCTTACACACTCTCTCACAAACACTCTCACATATTGTAGATACACCTTTCATCAATAGGATTTGAGAAAGCATTTTATTTATATATCAGCAGAGATTAATGAAGTGATCATATAAATTGGAGAAAGTGAAAAAAGTGTCTAGATAAAAAAAGTATAGCTCGCACGATACTTATTAGCAAAGCAAAATCATTTATATAGCACATTTTATACACAGCGGTAGTTTAAAATGCTTCACATAAAAGAAATCTTGTTTCATGGTACATACAGTTGTGTCTATTGTGTCTATGGCAAAAATGTCTTTTCATCGAAAGCATTAATGGAAAGATTAGCAGAAGCAAGGCAAAGCTATTTTATTTATATAGCACATTTTAAATACGTGGAATTAAAATTATTATGAAAAAATCACAACAGTAAAAACAAAAATTAATATATTAGGAATATAAATGATTTTAATCAGTTGGGATATATTACAGCGCTCATTCAGTAAATAAAGAACTGAGTGAACCCTTGATATGTCTAATTATAGAGGATTAGATACGTACAACCAAGCAGGGATTATATTCTGTTTTATACTGTTCATTTTACAACAAAATAAATAATTAAAAATAACAGAATGTATTAGATTTATTGGAATATACAGTAAAATATAGTATGTATCGTAAAATCATCTTAAGTTTAAAGTGTACAATCATTGCTAAAATAAACAAAAATATGTATATCACCAACAGTTATGGAAAGCTTTTAATTTAGTTTGAAAGGTATTTGGAATATTATTTGGTAAAACTTGAAAACTGTTACTGAAATAACAACCATATAATTATATATGCAATCAAAGGGTTTTATGGACACTGTCCATCGATTGTGACTTTACACAAGGTCCTTTGCGCACTGAGCTGTCATAGGAATGCAGATTTGCACTGATGACCCTTGTGATTTTGCAAAAAGTGCAGTATCTTCTTTGTGTCATTTAAAAAATATGTGTCTACTCAGTCTTTAATTAGTTTGTTCTGGACATCCTAATTATTGCTGCAACTGTGTTTCAACTGATTTTTGGTTTGGCAAATGTTGGCTTTTTCATGTTGAGTCATGATGCAGAAAAATAAATTCAGGATATTTATAACCATGAGCCATGAAGACTTATGAAATGAAATGTGTAGAGGAATATTATTAATAATACTGATAGTAATCCAATGTGAAACATTTTTTAAAAGATTTTTTGGGGGCATTTTTGTCCTTAATAATTAGATAAAGGACCCTAGCCAGAATCAAACCTGGGTCAACGGAGCGCAACCGCGTATGCGGCTGCTGGTGCCTTAACCCAGCATCACCAATCTGCCACTGCTGGGCCTCCAAGCAAGCTTCTTAACCCCTAATTGCTCAGTTGTATAAAAAGAGATAAATATAAGTCGCTCTGGATTAGGGCATCTGCCAAAGTGCTGTACATGTAAATACTGTTGTATGTTACCAATGCACAGACACTAGAGCAAGTTGTCCATATGTAAGTCATATTTTAGGCTTTATGACCCGAAAATGAAGAGCGCTCATAGCAGAGAGCTCACCAGATGGTAAGGAGAGGGTCTCTTTCAATACTTTTGGGGAGTGGAGCCCAGTGCAAAACTTCACATTTCATAACTTGGTTGCTTGCACATGAACACACAATTTTTTTCTCAAGCTGCACTGCTTTGGGGTTACGTTACACTACACATCTTTGAGCATCCATTTTCAGGGTTCAGTTTAAAATGGATTTCAATGAAAAAGAGAAGGTCAGAAGGGGAGTTGCGGAGGCAAGATGAAGGGTGGTGGAATAGGGACCAGGGTGGGAAACCAACAGGAGGGAAAAGAAAGGAGGTGTATTTGGGGTAAAGGGATTTTCCATTTGAAAAAAAAAAAAAACGGGGGCCACTGGTTATTGAGTTGCATGAGAAGGATCCCCCTTTTTTCTTTTTTTTGTTCTCTCCATGCACCCCTCCTCCTCTACTCTCTCCAACTCATCTTCCTCTCTCATTACCATAGCAGCTGCAGAGCTGTGTATGTGTGAGCATGCATGTGTGTGTGCGCGTATGTGTGTGTGCATGGGCGGGGGGCAGGGCAGGGCTGTGTGACTTGGGCAGGGGTTCCCGTCAATGGTGGGACGTCTGTAACTTGAATAGGGAAGCAGAGAGCTGAGCTGGCTGAACAAAAGCACGAGAGAGGAGGAGAGAGAACAAGTGAATGGGGCGGCTTGTTACCAGGAGCTAGAGCACGCAAAACGGAGTGAAATAGTAAAAGAAAGGAAGCAAAAAAAGAGAGCAGAGGGCATGTGGGGATTGGCCTGGCCACCTGTCTCTCACTCTCCGTGTCTATTGGCCCTTCTGTCAGTGCAGGGACCAAAGGTTAGAGTTATGAGAACCAGACATAGCGATTTGCGTAAAAGCAAATTTTAGTAAATGCACTGTATCATGCAGATTGCACACAAAAGCTCTTTGTTGGTGTTTAAAGAAATCAGTTATATTAAAAAACACAGCAAAAGTATTCCAGAGTATCATTAGACCAATGTAATGATATATATATATATATATATATATATATATATATATATATTTTTTTTTTTATTTTTATTTTTTATTTATTTATTTTTTTTTATTTTTTTTTTTTTTTTTTAAGGGCCAAAAGCTAATTCTTGTGCAATGTTATTATCTGATATTTAATGCTAAATTCTCTCTGGACTTTTCAGGCAAATGTGTGTTGAGGTATGCAAAAATCTCATGATAAAAAGTCACAATATATTCTAAAAATATAATCCAGGTTTGTGCGACATTTAATAGTTAGCTATTTAAAGTGACACCGTACTTATACCATATAAGACTTTCTTTCCTATATTCCGTATAGTAGGTACAGCGTCATCTTGGCAACCCTGATGGCAAGGCAGGAGAATTTTTGTATGGCTCAACACTGCCTACTGTAACTAAAATTAGCTGGTACCTATAGCGTAAAATAAAATAAAAAAACCTAGGAAATTATAATTTGGTTTAAGCACACTAAATCAATCATGATGTAATGTAACTGACAGAAATATTTCCATCAGAGCATGTAGCTGTTTTTTTAATTTTCTCTTTTTGAATCTAATCTAATCTAATCTAATCTAATCTAATTTAATCTAATCTAACATTCGGTTGCTATCTATGTGCACTCAATTCTTCTTGTGTGTGCTTAATTTTGTTTCTTAGTTTTCACCTAAAAACATGCTTATAGGTAAGTGTCTACCCAAAATTGCCCCTAAGTGTGAATATGTGCATTTCCACCTCACATAAAAAGTTACCAGGGTAGGTTATGGACTAATGTGATCCCAGGACAAGACAATTCCTGAAGACAACTGACCTATTTTGGTACCCTGTGTCTCACTAAAGTCACCAGGCTTAGGAAACAGCTATTATAAATCTAATTAAGTCTGTTTATTCAGATACATACACAGCATTTAACACAGTGTTTTTCACAAACCTTTGCCAAAAAGTTAAAAGCATACAATTGTATGGGATGTCTGTATATGTTCCTTCACTGGAAATAATTGACCCAAACACTGTTTCAGCCTGACACTGCTGCTGTGCACAAAGCCCCTGAGATCTATAAAGTCATGGTGTGTTCTGGCATGACCTCAGCTCCATTTAACATCTTTAGAATGAACTGGAACACCAACTGTATCCCAGACTGCACCCATCATTTGGTCGGATCTTGCCAGTACTACCGTAGCTGAATAAGAAAGTCACACTTCACAGTCCAGTGAAAAGTCTTCACAAAAGTTATTATAGAAGTAAGACTGAGACTAAATCTGAAATGGATTGTTTGAAATAGACAAATGGATGTGACAGACAAATATTTTGGTTCGTATAGTGTCTATCAGCATGTCCCAACGAATGTATCGTAAAACAGAATCGATCTTACCTTGTCTCTCTGGGGTTAGGTTGTGGTTCAGTCACTGGCCCTAGTAATCAGCTTTCATGGCCCTCTTTTATTATTGCTGTCTATAGCACAGCTTTACCTTCCACTCATTTCATCATTATTCTTTTAACTTTTAGAAGATGGCAGACTGACTTTCTTATGCAAATTCCTTCACTACACTTTTTGTGTATATTATTTTGGGGCCTTAAAATGGACATTTATGTCATTGTCCTTTTAGTACTTTCTGGCTTCCTGAACATTATATTGTATTTGCACTTAAGTTTGACATGATTTTTTTTCACATTAACCTTTTCCTGTGCATATAAACCCCTTTAAGATCCCATGGCGGATTTGAATAAACATGATATCTTTTTTTTTTTTTACATTTTTAGTAAGTGGCACTTAATAAATGTGTGTGCTAAACAAACATTTGGGAGAAATGTTACCAAAAATCATTATTGTCTATACTAGCGTAAAAGTTAACAAACAGAACCATAATCAGTTGCTGTAAATGCCTTGTGTACAAGGAAACAAGTATGTACACAACATTAGAAACAAGTTCTGCAACATTAGACACACTAATGTTATGCATTCCGCACTGTAGAATGTTCAGTGTATTAAAAGAGTTATTAAGTGAAAAACCTTAACATACAAAGTGCATCAAGGCTAATAAAACCCATCAACTGCTGGTGATGTGAATATATTTTGACTAGTCCAAGCAGAAAAAAATGACACTCAAATACCCACTAACATAACCCTCTTTTAAAAAAGGCAGAATTTTAATATTTAAAAAGGCTTTTGTACAAAGATACAAATACAAATGGAAAATCTTTCAAAATATGTCTACATACACCATTTAAAACATTAGGAATCTTCTAGACAGATAAAAAATTACAACAACAACAATAACAACAATACACAAAAGCATAACAAGAGATCAGTGGTTTGGTCTCTTATTCTGAACTTCTCTTTGCAGAAAATAAGAATTCCAAAAAAGGTTGGTCCAATAAAATCACAGTCATTTGACATTTATCTCAACCAAGGATGGTATTTTTTTTACTTTCATGTCATAAATGTTATGGCATAATCAAGTAAAGACTTGTGCATTGTGTAGTATTGCACTACACTGACTTTACCATGTAACGCCCCCCTTAAAAAGAGGAGGACGGGACTTCTGTGAAGAAGTGCTCCAAGAATTACTGGATACTTTACCTGAATGTTCTTCCACACAAAAAAAGAATTCAACATCAGTGTTGAAATTGCTCCGATATTAAAACAATGTCACATGGCTGTAACAAGGGTTTGATATTGTGCAAGGAGAAACATCAAGTAAAGCACTTTACAAGATTCTAACTTCAACATCTATAGACATTTAAATGTCTTTGCCAAAAGTGAGAGAAGACTAAACTA
Source organism: Bagarius yarrelli (assembly GCA_005784505.1). Lineage (NCBI taxonomy): Eukaryota > Metazoa > Chordata > Actinopteri > Siluriformes > Sisoridae > Bagarius > Bagarius yarrelli. The sequence continues at coordinate 1,308,617 of VCAZ01000050.1, forward strand.
CCATGGAGCTTCCATACAATATGATTTTTTTTTCCATTTAGAAAAATAGTATCTTTCAAAGTTGGTCGTGACACCAACTGTTAATAAAACAGCCATCAGTGCAATAGTTTAAAACATTCTCAAGTATAAATGATGCATATTTCTATACTGGCTTTGAATGATACTTCATCAGTGTTTCTCACAACCCTTTAAAGTTTGAACAGTTTTCCAGCAATGGCAGTGAAACCGGGCAAGAAATAGGCCTCCAATATGCAGTGCATTGTACAGACATGTGTAATACAAAATGATCCTGTGAACCTGCTCAACTTCTAGTCAAAGCTATGAAGCGAAGTAAGCAGCTTAACATTTAAAATGACTATAGCTTTAATGATGAACGGTGACTGGCCCAAAGAACATCAGACCGTTTTACATCATTTCACAATTAGGTAGCTTAAATCCCTTGTTGAAGTTTAAATCCCCTGTTGAAGTTTAAATCCCCTGTTGAGTTCAACTTGAATATTATTGTGTTTAAATTGTCTTTAAGTTAGGGAAGAAATATTTGATAAATTCGAAAATTGATCATGTTTTACAAGCTGAGGCTTCTATTAGTTTGAAAGCCATGGAAGTAATGCATATTTTGCTGGAGATCCTGAATTGTTAACTGTGTGTCTTCACACAAATTTTGAGGTAAGAATCCTGACAAAATCATAAACCTAAATGCATCAAATCAGCTAATAACCATTCCTGCCATTAAAAAAAAGCAAAGAACCTGTTTAACATGAGTTTATCAGTCCAGCTATGTCATTGTATCTCAATATCAGCAATCTGTGAGTAAAATATATTCAGAAGGTAATCTATAATCATGCACTGGTTAAATGTATAATATAAACTGTATTCATTGTTCACAAACCACATCTTTGACATTGTACCAACCCAACACCGGTTGCATTTTGGACTTGAATTTGTGCCACATTATATTACCAATAATCAGTCTTTGGCTTTGGCACAAAAAGTGGTCGAATGCGGTAGACCTAAGGCAGCGTTTCACAATCCTATTCCTGGAGTCCTTAGAAACAGCACTTTTTCGTGTTTATCTATACTTACTTAATTCACCAGCTATTGAATAAACCCTAATGAGGTTGATATGAGGTCACCCGAGCAGGGAGCGCAAAAAAATGTGCAGGGCAAGGCTGCATGATATGGGGAAAATGTACATGTATAAATTTTGCAATTGCAATACATCCAATTTTCTTAAAAAAATGCTTAGTGAACTGCCTTTGTGGCACAGTTTTAACTTTGCTATAGAAATGCTCATCTTTTAGTCACACATGTTTAACTTTTTACAGGGTTTTACTCAGTTTTACCAAAATAAAATTCTGCCCAGATAAAAAAAAATCTGTATTAATTAAAATAATCATACATCATTATCATGCCTAAATGGTCATTGCTTTATATTATCCATGCTTTTGAAGTAGATTGAGAGCGTAACTACTAACTCGATCTGAGCAGATGATTTAAGCATCGCAAAAGCTATATATAAATTACCAAAGGTGAAGTTAAATATCGTGTGGCTCTAGATGTGGGCTTTACTCCAGGACTAGGTGGAAGGGGACCCTGCTTTAATGTCAGAGCGCTCCGGATGAGTACTTGGCCCTCGTGATGAGGTAGAGTGCGATGTCCTGGTGGCCTCCGAAAGCCGCCATGTGCAGCGCGCTCCAGCCGTCCCGGTTTGCCAAACGCACGTCGGCACCGAACTTCACCAGCAACTTGACGAGCTCGAGGTTTCCGTCAATAACGGACTGGTGCAGCGCCGTTTGACCCTCAGGCCCGAACGAGTTCACGTTGAACTCGCAGTTGGTCATCCCGCGCAAAAGAGAATGCAGCTCCGCCGTGTTGCCTTTACGCAGGGCTTCCTGGAAGACGCGCTGACGCGCCGAGCAGCTCACGTCCGCCTGGCTCATGCTCTCAGCAGGTAAACCTCACCGAAAACAGACCGGAAACGGACCGGAACCAGTTGCCTTCCCTGCGCGCTCTCGCCGATTGTTCTTGTTCTGACTTTAATTTGATTCTTTTTTTTTAAGTAAAAGTATAATCCGCAATGTCCCTGCAACTTAGTCGGTAGGAATACCCCACAAGTTATTTTTTTTACAGGATAAATGTTTAAAAAGCAAGAGCAAATCGTTTATAAATGTGTTCCTTGTCTACAATTCACCAGTTTCATTAGCCTGTCCAGCGAGCATCGGCCCTTCAGAAGCCCATAGCGAGGTCCAGCAATCCGGCCGAATCTGTTTAAGACACATTTATTAAGTAAGCAAGTATGTGTTAAACCGCAGTTTACATTATTCTTACATCAAAAAGCATCCTAAACTTACCCAACTAACTGTTGCAATGACCCTAAGTCTGTGTGCGTGGTGAGAACTTCCCCCGCGGCCACCCTGCGCTGCTCCCGTGTGTGCAATGTGGAGCTCCTCAACTTTGCCTGATCTTTCTCTACTCCCTCTGTTCAGCTCATTTCAATGACAATGGACACTCCTATAGTCGGCCTGTTAGAGGCGGGGCTTGGCTTCATTTTTCAGGCTGCAAGGGGGCCGCAGGACGCTATTGGCTCACATCCCAAACAGCACACTAGCAACCTAAAGAAGAGCGCAACGGCGCACAAAGAACATGAATGCGTCCTCTCCGCAATACATACTACCAGACCGAGTAGTAGCAACTTCTAAATAGAAAGACAGACACATGCAAGGTGGATTAAACTGCTTTTGCATTTAACATGTTTCTAAAAAAAGGGGTAATAACATGTTTACTTCTTGTTAGGGAAACTATACTGCTAAATACTAGGATAATCGCACTTTACCTTGGGCTACATTCTCAGAAAAAGTACTAAAATGTACTTTTTCTTGTTACTATCAATTTGACTCATTCTGTACATGTACTGTGAAGGCAGAACAAATTATAAACAATTTAAAGTGTATAATTTCACCTTAATGTAGGATGTGTGCCATCAGTTAGATCTAAAGGTGCACTATAATTTCTTAGGGTGGCTTTAGGATTACCACTTTAGTGAAGTACCCTTTTAGGAGTGTAGCTAATCTGGCAGTGTATGAAAATGAATGAATTAATAAATATGCTAAATGAGTTAATAAACACTGCTAACACAACATGTCCAGTGTACTATATAGATAATAATGCAGTTTGGAATCTAGTCATGACATTTTAAACAATTAGTACAGCGTTTTTAAAATTTTGCATTTTTAAACTAATGTTACAAAAGCATTAATAATTAATAATATTTTTTTTTCATCAAAGTAAAATAAATCTTTGCATGTTTTTAAATAAAATCCATTTATTTATTAATCCCCAGTAACTGCCTCTTCCTGTCAGGGTCATGGTGGATCCAATACCTATCAAAGGAATTTAGGATATAGATCGGACACCAGTCTATCAAAGGGCACACACATTCACACACTTGGGGATGATTTAACATAACAACCCACCTAGAATCATTCTTTTTTAAAAGATTGTAGGAAACAGGAAACCCAGTGGAAATTCTACCCTGTATGAAATTATATGTAAGCATTTTGACACACTAAATGCATGAAATCGTTTCTATGTAACACATTTACATTTCTAGCATTTGGCAGACGTCCTTATCCAGAATGACTTACATTTATCTCTTTTATACTGAGCAATTGGGCTTTAAGGGCTATAAAGGCCTTATAAATCTCCTTTATATAACTGAGCTGAACTAAACATTTATCTTGTCCCCAGTTTTTTTAATATACAACTGAGCAATTGGCTGTTAAGGGCCCTGCTCACTTGGTGGTGCAGAGAATTAAAACCCTGATGTTCCAATTAGCAGTCCAACATCTTAGCCACTGAGCTATCACTTTTCCCCAAAATGTGATTTACATTCACAGCTTTTGGCAGATGTTCCTATCTAGAGCGACTTACATTTATCATTTATCTCCTTTATATAACTGAGCAGAACTGAACTGAACATTAATCTCTTCCCCAGTTTTTTTTATGTACAACTGAGCAATTAGCTGTTAAGGGCCTTGTTTAGGGGCCCAGCAGTGGTAACTTGGTGGTGCAGGAAATTAAACCCAAATATTCCAGTTAGCAGTTCAACACTTTAACCACTGCACTACCATTTCCCAACACAACACACACACACACTCAGCAGAAATCTTTTAGAGTTTGTTTAAAAAAAAATACCTGTAAAAAGTAAAATTTAAGTGTGTTAAGTGTGTTGATAAACCCGATATAATTATGCATGGCTTTTAGTGTAAAAAAGCAGACTTTTTCGGGCAACTATGCATAAGCATAAAAAGAGTGCACTGCAAACCAGTATTAGACCAAACAAAACTAGACAGATTTTTCCCATGTGAAAAAATTGCTAATAAGAGATTATTTTAAAAATAAACAAACTGACTCTGCTGGTATATCCTGTAGAAAAAAATGGCAAATGCAGTAAAGCACTAAAGTCACATTTTCTCATGGTATGCAAATTTCTCAACACCCAGCGAGTTACATCTAAAATGTGTTGCAGGTATTGCTCCATCTCATGTGCTGTTAGATATGTACAGGTTCCATTTTTATTTATGCAATCCCCACTTCCCCTTTTACATGCATGGTTTGAGGAATAGAATACATGGGGGACAAAATAATGGTCCTCTTTTAAAACGAATAACCAAAAGCTTTCAGTCGTATAACATTTGTTGATCAACAGTCCATTTGTTCCAAATGTGGTGGCAAAGTGGGAAAGCTACTTGCTCACCAGTTTTTCTTGGCAGCAGTTGGAGTGTTTATAAAGTGACACAGAATCCAACAGACCCATGGGAACTAGACTACTGCATGCTGGGCTTGTATCGGCTCGCAGTCACAATTTGGCACAAACAGCCTAACTAGTGTGCTAAAAGACCTGAAGAGGCTTGACAGGCAATTGCTTTATTAATGAGCACAAATTAATGTGATGTTAAACAAAAAAAAATGCATGTATTTAAATACATATATACATACATACAGACATACATACCTAAATAAATATATACCTATATAAATATAGAGAGTGTACAATCCTCTTTCTTTGTATTCTTCCCATATTTGGTTATTACATTTGAATCTGTCATTGAGATGCAAAGCTCTATTCAACAAACAATCATTTCTGTAAACCTAATAAAAATAAAAAACAACACAATTTTCAACAGGTCTCAACAGTCCAACTTGACTAAACTTGTCTCCAGATTTCGATGCTTCATTCAAATGTACATGTTTTTTTCCCTCCCTTTTCAATAGGCTTCATTCAAATGGCTTAAAAAATCTTTGGCGGTGTGACAGGATCGCAGTGGTCGAATTGCAGTGACGTTTCAATAGCAAGGGTGGGTCAGCCGGGATCCAATTTTAAACCACGTGCTCTAGGACCGTGGGAAAGAGTCGAGCTTTTCTTCCCAGCATAGGCGTATGCAGTATTCAAGAGAAAGAGAGACAGAGAGTGAGCAAAAGAGAGAGAGAGAGAGAGAGAGAGAGAGTAGACTAGTTCAAAAACAGTTGCCTGTGGAAAGTTGGCGTGTAGAAAGGATACCAGAGACTGTGTTGAAGTTTGATAACCTCGAGTCAGTTACAGGAATGTCAGCATCTCAAACGTCTTTAAGCTACTGAGGGCAGATCAGTTTCATAACTGATGTCACTTAAGATTTTTCAGGCTCACGTTAGAAGGCATAGGAAGGGATAAATTCGGCATTGTTTGTAGGTTTAAGGTGAAAGGTTTTTAGGAGCCCACACTCTCTGCTCCTGACTATGACCTATTGATTTTGCATGGGAACTGACCCCTGCTGCCAGCCCCTAACCGAGTCCAAATGCCTCCCGACTGGTCAAGCTTAACAGATAACAAGCATGAAGCAAGACTCAATTACAAGACACAATAGCTTGAGCTGAGTGTTCTCCTGACATTATCTTTAAGATCTCTTTGCATTATTGCAGTAGAATTCACTAAACAGGTCATTTACATTAAACAAAAAAAAAAAATCATCCTTACAAAATGATATGGCCCTAATTTGTGACCATGTGCGTAAGGTTGTTGTCTGCCCGGACATTATTTAGTGTAAATGGATGGTTTCAGGTGTTGTGTAAAGAGGAGATGTTATTGGTAAAAACATTTGGTGCATTAAAGAGCAATAATTCTGTCGGCCTGCGGCGTCAGACAGTAGGAATGTCCTGTTTGTCTTGATGTGTGTTTGTTCACTGTACTGCGTGTTATACTTACAAGGCTGGCATTTGTATTAAAATGTGTGTGTGTGTGTATGTGTGTGTGTGTGTGTGTGTGTGTGTGTGAACTAGTGAGTCTGTACTGGCCGGGGTGTTTGATACCTTTGTGTGGGAATCAAGCTGCTTCCTGCCCCTTGGACCACAACAGCAAGAGCTCCTATTGCCCAAAAGGTCAGCGAAGGGGGAGAGAGGGAGAGTTAGAGAGGCACTGAGTGTAAGTTTGTGTGAGAATAAGGGAAATAAAGATAGAGAGAGAAGGAAAGAACGAGAGAAGAGAGAGAGAAGAAAAGAAAGATATAAACAGCACAGTGACCAATAAGGCATGTTTAAAGCACAATGATTTTCGTTTTGTTTATGAGACTTTGGAGACGTTTAATCACATGGCATAACAAGATCACATGATTATAACTGCAACATTGCATGACACATCCTATTGTACATTTTATGAATGTGGGTCCTGTCCAAGCAATAATGTTTAGCTGTATATATATATGAATATAATATATCAGTGTGCTGCAGCATTAGCCTGCAGACACATGGGTCAATGCTGAAATGTCAGTACCCTAAGCAGGGTCCACCCTCCTCCGTGTGCATGCTTTCCTGTTCCCCTCCCATTCTCAGCCTCTCTGTTTGGTGCGGATATCCCCAGGAAAAGGCAACATGGATCGTGATGTCAGCAGCTGCACTGCAGTAGCCTTCCTCGGTGGGAAGTTAAAGAAATAGGCCGTACAATCGAGTTTCTGTACAACACAACAACTCAGGAGATCCTGATATTAATCAGGGTTGAGTTTGCGTCTATAGAGTGGACCTGAGGGAATTCTCCTTTACTTACTGTGCTCAACCCTGGAGCTTTCTACACCAGTCTATATTTAATTGAAAGATCGAACTTTGGGGATTAAACTTAATCAAAAATCTGTACTTAAGTTAATGTAACTTAGATTAAGTTAAAAAGTTTATACAAATATATTTTATGACATTTTACTGGGTGACATTTTATTTAAGTTATCAAACCAAAAATTTTATTTCTGCAATTATTTAATTGTAACAATGTTTTTGACTCTTTATCTACATTTTGACAGATGCCTTTATAATAAGCTACTTGTAAGGTAGAACACACTTGTAAGGTAGAACACTTCTAGAACACTTCCGTTTCTTAAAGACCCAGCTGTAGCTCTATAGAAGTCCACTTTTTAACTGTTTATATACCAATCCTTGGTAACAGGCACAGGTAACTTTTTTACTCCAATAAACAAACTATGTAAATATAGGTGTAATATATATATTTTTAGGATTATGGTGTTTTTAGTGACAGTAAAATAAGCAGACATTTTTTAAGAGAAGCTCAATGCTTAATAAATTTCAGATCAGTTTCTCCTTAATGTTGTATGTGGTCCCCTCAAACAGCAAGACTGTATTATATTACTCATTTGTCATTTGTTAATTTACTGTGCCTTTAAGCATAACAACCAACAATATACATGCATTTACAATGTTGTAAGTAATTCTATAAATGTGGGTGCATTTTGTTGTTTTCTTCTTTTTTTGCAAATGGTAAGATTTTTAATTCTTTAATTTTATTATATAATATTTGTTGCTCATTTTAATGGATCACATGTTTTCTTGTTGTCCAATTTAGTCATTGTATTTTTTCCATCATGCATCGATGTGTTTCCATCATGCATTAATTAAATTTAAATTAAAATAATATTTAAAATTATTTTACATTTGTATTGCTAAGATTTCTTTTAATGTCTAAATGCCATGAATAGTCATTTTCTCTTGTTTTACAATGTAGTTTTTTAAAAAATATTTTTTTATTTATGAAAATGTGTGGCCATAAATCTTGCATCAATTTTGTTACCATCCCATACTTTAAGATAATGTAAGATACAGGAAGTAATGTCACTTTTCCTTACTAATAAAATGACTTACTACTAAGGAGGAAGTGGTGGCTTGGAGGTAAGGTGTTTTGAAATGATACCAGAAAAAACTGGGGTTCGATTCCCAGTGCCACCAAGCCACCACTGTGCCATGTGCATGTAAATACAAATTTCTTTATTATTGTGGCCTATACATAGACCATATTGCCAAAGGTTTTTGGACACCTTACCAGCACACCCACATTAGTGCACTTAGTGTTTGTTAACTCAACACAGTTGTCTAGGATGTCCCTAGCATTACATCATTACCTCACTGCAAGAGAATCAAACACTGTTCCACCATGACAATGCGTCTGTGCACTAACCCAGCTAACAAATTTAGGTTCTGAAAATAGTTTTTAAACTGCCAAGTTTTGGCGATGTCCAGTTTGCTTAATGTAGGCAGAACGTCATTTTATAGGATTTTTTCCCCCCCAACATTATGAGAAGGTTTACCAAGTCGTCATAAGCACATTTCAAGAATATGGTTTCTAGGAACGTTTTCTCTCAACATCCCAAAAAAATGTATATTATGTATGTATATATATATTATATATATAAAAAATTAATAAATTAAAAAATAAAAATAAAAAAATAAAATAAAAAGACGAACATGAGTGCCTGCACAGAACCCTTATTCTGACTCAACACCACTCAACACCTTTGGGATAAACTGAAAAATCGACTGCACCCCAGACCTTCTCACCTCAACATAAGTGTCTGAGTACTAAACACAAATACACACAGTCACACGCCACAATCTAGTAGATTTTAGGTGATTGTAGAAGTAACAGTTTAACTAAATTGAAAATAAGTTATGTGTAAAAAAAAAAAAAAAAAAAAAACATATATAGATGTGATGCCGCTAGTATTTCTGTGTCTATATAGTGTAGCAGAAAATTATTGCAGCGATTGAAAAAATGCTTTTATTTTAACATTATTATAATAAAAGTTTATTGAGAATAATGGTATATCTATTGATTTATTTCAAGCATAACTCATTTAAACTGATATTAATAAAAAATATCTGCCAAAAGAATAAGTCTATTTTAAGCTTGATATGAATAAAAACCTCAATAAATATATTAAATACTGTTAGTATTAATTAAAATATTTTGGATTTTTAAAAAAATTAATTATTAAATTTTAATTAATTATTTTTTGTACAGAACATAAAGGGGTAAGAAAACCCCTACCTTCCAAAAAGACCCGGAAGCCAGAAAAAAAAGACAACTCCGTAGTCAGTGTAGTTAGTCTCCAACACTATAATGTCCTTTTGAATTTTGTTCCCTCGCCTGTGGCGTTAAATATTACAGTTGGCATGTGTAAGTTATCATTACTGAGAAACAAGAATTACTTTGACTGAAATAAGCCAAATCTTTAGTAATTTCTGTCCATTTTAGGCTTGATATAACTAAAACATCAAAAAAAATAAATTAATAAAGGGAGGTTTTAATTAAAATATTTTTATATATAGTTTTTTAAAAAATTAATTATTATATTTTTTGTACAGAACAGAACATAGGGGAGAAGAAAACCCCACATCTTCCAAAAAGACCCCGGAAGCCTGAAAAGCACGCTCGTGACTCTAAAATATAAAAACAGAAGACTTGGCCACCCAGATAAAAGCAGGCTTAAGGCAAGGCAAAGCGAGGCAAGGCACGTTTATTTATGTGTATCATACACAGTCGTATTGCAAAGTGCTTTACATGAGAAAAACAAAGAAGTTAAAAAATAAAAACGTTTATTTAAAAAAAAAAAAATGAAAACAGTTAGGAATATAAAATGATTATAGCCAGTTTGGAAGTAGCACAGTGCTCATTCAATAAATGCAGAACTCAATAAATGTGCTTTGAGCCTGGATTTAAAGATACTGATTTAACACGTGATCTTTTCTGGTAGCTGGTTCCAACTTCGGGCTGTATAATAGCTAAAGGCAGATTCTTCTTGTTTAGACTGAACTCTTGGAATGTTTAGCTGACTTGATCCCAATGATCTGAGTAATTTTTCAGTAGGCATATCTAAAATGTATTTAGGTCCTTAAGTAACTTATAAACGAGTAACAGTACTTTAAAATCAATCCTAAATGTAACTGGCAGCCATTGTAAGGACCTGAGAACCGGTGTGATGTGATCAGATTTTCTGGTTTTAGTCAGAATTCTGGCAGAAGCCTTCTGTGTGTGCTGCAGTTGTCTAAGGTTCTTTTCGGGAAGGCCGAAGTGTGTTACAATAGTCTAGTCTACTGGTGATAAAAGCATGAACAAGAGTCTCCATCCTGATTGGAAACAAAACCCAGAATTCTCACACAGTTTTTAAGGCGATAGTATGCTGATTTATTTGACATGACTACTGAAACTAAGATTTGACTCCAGAATAACACCAAGATTCCTGACATGTTTTTTGGTAGTTTGATACCCTGAATCAAAATACGCATTCACCCTGAGGACTTCTTTGTTTCCAAAAGACTCCAGTTACTTATTTTTTAACTAAAGAAAGTTTTGGCACATTCAACTGTTAATTTCATCAATACATCTGCAGAGGAACTCAATAGGGCTGTAGTCATTTGGTAATGAGGAAAGGTTAACCTGGGTATCATCTGCATAGCTGTTAATAGGCAATTTGGTTCTTTATTATTATTTGACTCAGTGGGAGCAGAGTCAAATACAGGTTAAACATGAGTGGTGCAAGAATTGAGCCTTGTGGGACACCGCATGTCACAGACATCCACTTAGATTTAGGGTCCCCTCTACTCACATAATAATCTCTTCCTTCTTGGTATGAACTGAACTATTTAAAGACCATCCAGAAAACCAGACCCAGTTTTCTAGTCTCTCTAAAATTGTGTCATCGACAGTGTCAAACGCAGCACTGAGATTTAGAAGTACCAGCGCTGATATTTTGTTTCAGAATCAGAATTTAAGCAAATATAATTTATTATCTTTATGAGCGCTGTCTCTGTGTTGTGATTTGGTCGGAAATCAGACCGAAAATTGTCCAGGTGTCCATTCAAGATTAAGTGTTTTTTTAGTTGATTGAAAATAAACCTTTTAAAATATCTTGCCTATTAAAAAAGATTTGTAACACAATTAATAATAAAACAAATGGCAGTGATAATATCTCTTTTATTTGCTAATATAAACTCTCAGACCATCACAGATTAAAACAGCTAGAAATTGTTCACTATGTTGCGACAATAAAAATGTCTGGATTGTTCTGCAACACTGACCTCTGCTGAGAGAAAGAAAGGTTACAGGCCACATATGAACTTCTACTAGTTAAAAAGTTTAGCAGGAAACAAGAAATTTACAGAATTATTTAAGTCTGTTCTTCTTTGGTATTTACTGTACATGAGAGAAATAAACATGATTAGAAAATATTGTCAAGCACCAACGAAACTGCACAAGTTTTTTTTTTTTTTTTACCAAAGTAACTAAAATCTGGATAACAGTTTTATTAAAACGATGCCACTGCAACAAGATCAGCTGGACCAGTGACCAAAAAAAACGGATGAATGTTGCCTTTTCTAGTCCAGCAGTCATGCCTTTTCTAGTCCAGCAGTTATGTTACTGCAGAAGGAAAGGTTTATTAAGCTCTGAAATCACACATAAATGTTGTATCAGTTATCAGTTATATGTGCCATATCACTCTTACCTTGGCTCTGGAAGAGGGCATGGATCTATAACACAAAAATACACAACATATTCTATATCAACAGGAGATCAGTGTGTAAAATGTCAGTAGAACGGTTTGATTTGTATGGAATGTTTGCTGTGTTCACTGCTGGCAGAGGTTCAAACTTCTCTTTATCCCTAAAGAGTTTCAACTTTCACCAAATTTCAAAGCTGGTCAAATTAATCCTTATCCTTTTCATACACAGCCAGTCTTATATCTTTGGCACATAGAAACAACATACATAACATGACATTACATGCATTATAGGTACACCATAGCGCAAGATGTTCAGAGGAGTCTAGAGTCTCTATCATAATGTTTATTCTATCTGTACAGCAATATATTTGATCTGCAAACATCACAAGGCCTGCAAACAGATGCCCCACACAAATCTCGGTCTAATGTCTTATTTACTTTTTGCTCTGCAACATACCCACGATGGCTGGTGTAACAATGGCCTCTGTAGAAAACCCAATATTCAAGGCAAGCGATCTAAAATGTTCCACCACCTCCGGCCTGAGTTCTGGTTTTCGTCCTTGGGAAAACATAGAAGATTGAGAAAAGCTATTAACAGTTTAAAAACTTTAGATTTAGTTTAAATGCTTTAGAAATATCATGAGCTCACCATAGAGGGCCAGCTGACTATATTCTTTGTTCATATTCTTATATTTCAGGACAATTCCATAGTCAGTGTAGTTAGTCTCCAGCACCGTAATGTCCTTTTCAATGTTGTGCCCTTATGATAAAAAACAAAAAACAACCACACCAATTTAGACATCATCAGTTTAACGCTGTAAAAATGTAGTGCACCTAAGATCATTACTTTTGTTTTCCTGTTTTCTTTGGCATTAAATATTACAGTTATCATTACTGAGAAACACGACTTACTTCGACTGAAATAAGTAAAAGCTCCAGGAAGTTCTGTCTTCTCATACACATAAGAAGTTACATTGCATGTCTTGTAGCTAAGAGCAGAAAAAAAAATCACAGGTGACATTAAAATGATAGCATTTATGATAAATCAAAAAGTTTTCTTATATTTTTAAAACTTTACTGAAATTCCAACTAAATCCCCCCCCCAAAGAAACGTAAAATAAAAACCAAGAAGCCTTTAAACTCCTAACAATTTAGTTGGGTAAAATTTTAGATGGAAATAGTAGTAGTATAAATAGCTAATATACCCATGCTTTAAAAGAAAAAAGGAAAAGTACCTATTCACTGACCACATGGTCAGGTTGGCTCCTCCATTTTCATTGGCAATCAGATGGCCTCTTGGGATAAGCATTTTTCTTTTGTATTTAATAACTAACGGATGGTCGTATGCAAAGCCAACACGATACCATTTACCCGTAAACTAGGATCGAGAATAAAGTTAAAAACTGTTAGAACTGTTATAAAATATGCATAAGGAGATGGTGTTAATGAAGCCGAGTAACAACATCTTTGCCTAGCGTATTTCAATAGATATCGATTTTTCACAAGAGCACTTGCAATAATGACAATGAAACTAACGGAAAAGTAAAACAACCATAGACCAAAGACTGGGCTATAGACTAAGAAGGTGAAAGGTCCTGGTGTAAGATGTCCATCGTCAAAAAGTCAAGTCAAGTTTTAATGTCATTTCAACCATTTCTGGCTGGTGCACTGGTATACAGTTAAATAAAACAATGTTCCTCTAGAACCGAAAAACAAATAGATCCACGTGACAATAAGGGACTAAAACTTTAACACAGACCACATGTACATGTCTGCAAACTTTGGCAAACAGTGTAGGACAAACAACAGCGCAGTCAGGCACAAGACAGGACAGCACTTTATTTGCAAAAATGCACCAAACCAGTATAAGTGCGTTAAAGTATTTTTAAACTGTGTATTATTCAAGTTAAAGATGTAAAGATTATTACAGATAATAACTTATATATAACAATCTTATTATAACAATGTTGTTAATGAAAAACATTTTTCTGCCACTGCATAGTAACTGGTGTTGTGACATAGCTAGAGAGATAAGAAAGTGGGACAGAAAACAGGAAGCACAGCATTAGAAGCGTGTTGTCGATTTTTGGGAACGTAATGATGTCAGAAAAGTGATTAACAGATTTAAGAACAGAAGCATTTAGATAAAGCAACATGACAGGCTTCTAGCTAAAATCAGAGAGAGGGAATTTAATTATCTTTGAGTAGTTGCAATTAGTGCCTTGATAAGACTTCAGAAGATTTGGCAGCAAGCAAAGCCTCTGTATAAAGAGATGAAGGTCTTCGAGTTGTTTTTATATTGTAAATGTGTGTCAAGATTACAGATCAGATTACAGAATTTAAAAAAAGACGCGATACTTAGGAAAATGTTTGTTAAGTGATATTAAGACTGACTTTGTGGTTCACAGACATGATTTTATGCAATAACTAAAAATATAATAAATGGCAAAGTTGTAAGTAGTATTAATGTGTATTAAAATAGAATTACAGATTAGAAAAAATAATTAATCAGAGAGTTATTTAAATAAAATGGATTTAAAAAAGATAAAAGTTTAATTAAAGAGTTCAAGTTAATCTTATTATAAAATGCAAATTGCATACAGGCTTCTGCCAGAGTGACAAGGTTTAGTGATGCAGCTAAAGTCCAATAGGGCTGTTTGATTAAGTACTGAATCTGTTGGTAAAATATTATTTGAGGTGATTGGACTTGTTAAGACTGAGTCAGGTTTGTTCTTTTATTTTATATTTTTTAGGAGATAAAAGTTGAACAATTTATACGTTTTTATATTTTATGGGAGGGGGGGGGGGGGGGGATAATAATATAATAAGGGCATTTCAAGTAGTCAAGGCTTTATAAAGGTATTATATATGTGTATTAAATAGAATTACAGATGCAAAATAATTAATCAGAGAGTATGTAAATAAATTGGATTTTATTTAAAAGATAGGGGGGGGGGGGGGGGGGGGGGGGGGGGGGGCAGGGCGGGGGGGGGGGGGGGGGGGGGGGCATACAGGAGGGGGTCCAGGGGGGGGGGGGGTTGGGGGGGGGGTGACAGCGGGGGGGGGGGGGGGGGAGCTAACGTCCAATAGGGCTGTTGATTAAGTACGATCTTTCGTGGTAAAATATTATTTGAGGGGGTGATGGACTGTAAAGACTGAGTCATTTATTTTATATTAATATATTAAATATTAGGAGCTAAATTTATATTTTAGATATAAAGTTGAACAATTTTATACGTTTTATATTTTATACATGTCAATAATAATAATAATAATAATAATTATAATATTTTTTACTGTACACATTTCACTCACCTGTTCCAGGTCAAAATCTGCCTGGGGTTGAATATCACTGGAGTTGAACGAGTGTGTCCATAGTACTACGCTGCACAAAACCGCCACAGCCAGCAACATGTTAAAGTGTAATCCAGGCTCTGTGTATGTGTGTGTGTGTTAAAAAAGAGCAAGCAAAGCAAAAAGCTTAAGCTCTGAATGCTCTTTCAGGAACCTGAAGCTTTATCTAGACAGCCAACAGTGGGAAGTGTCCAGGACTTACAGCAGGCCAAACCCCTAAACGCAGACACATGCATGTCTCCAAACCCATAAAAATGGGGACTCAAGTTACAAAGCATTCCTTAAAATCTATTGAAAAAAAGTCTGCAACAAATGCATAAGTTTACTATGAAGTCTTCTTGGGAATAACACGTCAAGCTAATAGTAGACATGACGGTGTCTTGATCATTGTTCCAAGATTTAAAAAACAAAACAGGCTAAGCTAACTTTTTTGGAGGAAATACTATTAACAATGTATATGTCATATGACTACAAAACAGATGTGCGAAACAGCGGGCCACAATTTCTGTAAAATCTCATGTTTCAGAAGGAACTAGAAACTAATTTTTGTAAAACAAAAAGTACTAATTATGGAATGATTGCATATTGAAGGGATTTTATATAAGGGGAACTTTCCAAAACAGTTACTTATATACAGAAAGATCTTTTCTTTTACAAAATGTGCAGTGCTCATAGTAAGAGGATGACCAGATTTAATTGCACATACTAAAACAATTGTAGAAAACATTTATTTTAGAATGTATTAAATTAAACCTTACAAAAATACATATAAAACAGCAAGCTGATACGAATCGTGGTTAGTTTTACAAACACACAAATAAACAGACAATAAAAAATTATTTACACATGCAATACAGTATAGCATTAGTGCAGGAATGTTTTTAGGAATGTTAATTTATTATTAAAGAGTATTAAACCGTGTCGTGTTACTGTAGGGGTGTGTACCTTTATGTTTTCTGAAACTTAACTTTCCTGAAAAGTTTCAACCCCAAACCAGAATAACGTAACATTTTAAAAAAGTGTCATTATTTAAGATCCCTGAAGAAGAAAAATGTTCATATCAATCTTTTATTACACTTTAATAAAGCAAGTGCATTTATCGTCAAAACAAATATATGTAGCTGCACTAAAACAAGAATTTAATCTTTGGTGAAAAATATCAAGTTCAACAAATCCAGTGAGAATGTCTGCAATTTTGACTTTGGTGCTATCAGTGAGAAAAAGAATATTAATTTAATGAGAGTAACTTCCTTTAAAATGTGCCTGAATCTCTTCCAGTGTTTTGCCTTTAGTCTCTGGGACAAAGAAGATGGTGAAGATGACGTTGACGGCACAGAAACATGAGAACATCCAGAAAGTTCCTGCACTGGTAATGAGATCCTGTAGGATTACAAGTGAAATATCATCTCTAAAATCCAGCCACATTAACAGTAGGTAATAAATAATATTTCCCAAAAAAGATAAAACAGGACACATTTAGTTTACAGACTTCATTATCATTTAATTGAATATATAAAAACACATTTTACCGTGAGATTCTGAAAGGTTTTGGTGACAATGAAGGCACAGATCCAGTTAGTGAGAACACACGCAGCGCTTCCAAAGCCTCGAGCTTTGGTGGGAAAAATCTCAGACATAATAAGCCACGGTATTGGACCCCAACCCAGTGCAAAACCTGATAAACACAGATTATAAGTTAACAGAGATGTCTCCTTTGTTATTTTAAGTCAGCACTATTATATGGATAAAGTCAGTGCCAGCCAAGCAATACGGGATGCTGCACCTTGATAAAAGAAAGATACTTATCATGTTAACAATAAGTTAAATATACATCGCAAATTAATAATAAAATTTAGTTGGCACAATGGTTTGCATCCTGAACCAGCCAACATTTTTTTGCCTTTTTTTATAGGCTAGGATAGAGGCGAAAAGGGGGAGGGGCTATGCGTGGAACCGGAAAAGACATGCACATGCAATGTATGTGCCGGCACCTTAACTCACTACACCGGCACCAGCCGAACAGTCCCACTTTTGTTGTTAGTAAATCATGTGATTGGACCAGTCATTAGAAAGTTTCATTCCGGCTCAGCCATTGCGGCTGGATACGATGTAAGACATAGCTTTTAATTGTTTTCCCTTTGTCTCCCCTTAGTGGACAATATCAGTATTGTGGCTGAACACAATGTAATTCATACATTTTAGTGTTTCCCTTTGTTTCCCTTTAGTGGACAATATTAACATTGCAGACTTCATCTATGAATCCGATCGATATAAATGGCTAAATCATTTGAATGATTTCCTTAAAGATTACTAATAATAAACCCACATTAAACCCAAATTAACTGATTTGTGGTTTATTTATAGCATTCTTTAACAGTTAAAGTCAATAGAAAATGTTAAATATTTTGGTTAGCAGTTCATCGTCATCTGCTATTTATAGTCCGGCATTACTGGCAATTTTTCAGTTTGTTGTGCACTGCCCTTTGAATTTTTGAGCACCAGCTGCCAGGGGAAAAAGTATACCTAAAGTATACTTGCATTAATACGCACTACAATATTATAGACTTTAAGAATATTGAGGTAATAAAAAAATGGGATGTTTGCTACAATTTTAATTAGTAGAAGTAACTAATAACAATAAATATTTGAGTATATTAAGACATGATTTAAAAACTATATTACAGTTTAGGAAATATTTAGACACAAGAATTTATAAACTAATTATCCGGATTAAAAAAATGATCCTTGTTTGTACTACTTCTTAAATAAAAGTTCATTAATAATCTACTTTTATAAACAGTGTGCTGCCAACACTTTTTTAAAATGCTGTCTCGTATTTAGACAGTGTCATATGGTTGGTCGATTTGCCTTAGCCAGTAATATTTTAATCACCTGTTATAAAAATGCCCATGCTGGTAAGTGCAAGCCAGGACAGATCAGGATGTGCAGCTTCACTGACTGAATCCTGGGCTTCTGTAATTATGCTGAACAGCGTAGAGTTGTCATGCGTTGCTGTAGACAACTTAAAATAAATACCAAAAGTTGCTTCACTCACACACATGGCAACACCTGAGGAACAAAGTGGACACAGGTAAGTACATCCAGGTTTGTGTAACAAGACATATTAATGTGTAACAAATGCAACCTATGAAGACAACAAAGTATTAATGGAAAATACCAACCGGACAGGATGAGAAGAACTTTTCTTCCAGCTCGATCCATGATTAAAGCAGCGACTGCTGTGAAGATCACCTGAGTGGCTCCTACAATCACTGACGCAACACTACCATTCTGAGACACAAAAACACACATAGCATTTAACTAACATTAAGGATAATAAGTCAATTTTTTCAATTAAGATCATAAAATACAAATTCTAGGTGGAAAAACAGACATAACGCATTAACCACATGATACAGCACAAACAAAAGTCTATTACTCCCTTTAGTAATTAACGAAAAGCTAAGAAAGGTTTTTGATTTAAACATAAGTAATGCTTTAACACTGATTATACAACAAATTAAAATTATATATTTATATATATTCAGATAAATAAAACTTTAAAATGAAAAATAGTCTTTGTCTATTAGAAAATAAATATAAGCCACGAATTAGTGTTAGTATTAGTATTATTATTAGTATTCGCCTTTTAAAGAAAACTAATTCTAAAGAAAGTCAAAGCCTGCTGGACCTCAGTCAAAAAAGGCTTTTTTTATCAGCAGAAACAGAGAACAACCTATAAAAACACGGCCTCATTTGTCATCATTTTTGTCAACAAAACCTCTAAATGAGCCAAACAAGCTTTAAAGAAATGACAGACGCACTTACGATGCACTAAATTAACATAATCAGAGGGGAAAAAGATATTTAATAGATGTGAAACTATAGAAACTCCAACACACTCGATGCTAAGTGAAGATCCGGTATCGAGCACTTTATTATTAATATGTTATGGGCAAAATCATCATTTTGGTCAAAACCCTGTTTTTCCCCATCTGTGCCAAAATGGGTCTTTCCAAATCAATGGCAAAAACAAGAACATAGTGGTAAGGTCATATTTAAATGCATCTCTTTAACACTGTTAACTAAATGAACCAATTGTTGTAAACTAGATCCACTTTGTCTTGTACAGTTAAATGTACTCGTTTTTTTAGTTTTATTTTAGATATGACCCAAATACAACTAAATTTCAAATATATCATAACATCAGATTACCTTATTTCTATCATCTTATTAAAAATTGAATTAGCAATTCCTACCTGGAAGTGTGCTTGTTCAAATATAGTTTCTGCATAGAACATGATGGCATTAATGCCAGTAAACTGCTGCAGAAGCATCATCATGATGCCGACTCCCAAAGGTTTACACACACCAGGGTCTTTCAGATCGGAAAGACTTAGACATCCTTCCTGGAATTATACAGAAATAGGTTTATAATAAATATTTAGCCATACAGTATCTAGCCAAAAGTATGTAAACACCTGACAATTACACTTAAATGTGATTGAACTGAATTTGTATGTCTGAACATATTTCTTTACTTTTCTGACCACATTCTGTCCTTTAATCTTAATCCATTAAGGCATTACATTATGGAGCAGCATATCTTGTCTATGCAATATTTAATCTGTGTCATGTTAACTTAACTCCTGAATGAGTAAGACTTAGTTTAAGTATCAGTAGCTAGTATAGACTATAAAGCTTCACCTCATTTCGAGAGGCTGTTTCTATCCTGGTACATTCCCACTCTACTGGTGTGTCAGGTCCTCTAAGGAAGCGCAATGCATCCTCTGCTTCTCTTCTCTTTCCCTGAGACAGCAGGTAGCGTGGCGTCTCTGGCATAAAGCACATACACACTAGCATCAGTGTAGGAGGAATGGAGGAGGTGACAGCCAGCCATCCCCAGTCCAGGAACAGACCTGAAACCAACATAAAGGTTTAGCATTGTTTACATTTTTCAGTCTCTTCTAATAGTTTTAGTCTTGATTTAAAAGAGGTTTTCACTAAATGCTGACACAATTATTAAGTAATCGTATGATCGCAATTATTTGACCTAACCACGATCGTTAAATCCAACTGCAATTATTGCGCACTTTTTTAGCCACTAGTATGCTCAACTCATGTTAACGACCCAGGATGCATCCGCATATTATTAATTTATATATGCTGCGTAACAGATCAACACCACTGACAGAACACAAAATATGGATTTTATTAAATACTATTATCTCTAATAAAATATTTACAGTAGAGCGTTAATAAGGCACAAATTGAAGAAATTATCAATGCTTTGAGTTGCTTTTTTCAACGCTTAATTGTTTTTCACAAACAATTAATCGTTAAACCCCCAAAACAGGCAGGAAAATCTGCGTAATCGTCACCTAAATTTGATAATCTTGACAGCCCTATTTGCTTTGCACTGTAACTTGTTATAAGCAGTGCTGCTTAAACCATACAGAATACTTTAAAGCAATATTTAACCTCTTTAAATACCTCCACCTTTTAAAGAGCAGACACGGTCCTTGCTATTAATATATTTGTAGCAGTAGTTCCCAGGGTAAGCACACAGATTAGACAATGTTCATAACAGAGCTCGCTCAGTCTGTTTAATTAATGACACACAGATGGTAAAAATGCACCACAATCTGATATTTAAACTGTATTATAAAAGAACAAGCAAATGAAAAGGCAAAAAAATGTCTGTGTGTAATGCATTGTTAGTTCTAACAGGATTAAAATTCAACGTCATGTTTATGAAACATTTTATTAAACAGTTTAAATATCTTTAAATAAAAAAGTGACCCTGACATTGTAGATCTGCATAAAAAAATTACCAGTAACATAGGCTCCCATGATTCCAATTACCACCATCAGCTGCACACAGGAGCCCATTGTTCCTCTTACACGCTTATGAGCTGTTTCTGAAATGTAGAGCTAAAGGAGAAATCATGCACAAAATAATGCAAATTGCTTTTAATTCTTAAATTTGAAAATTCTTAAAATGACTGAAATCACAAATATGTTATAAAACGTACATAAAGTAACAGTCTGTACAATAACAATACTTTAGAAACAGGAAGAAAGTGAAAAAACATTGGCTAAATAAATCTGATTTATTGCAGACGTTAAAAAAACATTACTCTTAACTTTGGATATGCAAAAAAAAAAGACACAGAAATATAAGAAAATATTAACTGTTATCAGTCATTCGGTTAGTGACAAAGTGCCTCCGGTTCCCTTGTTATGGGTAGGAAGTTAATCTAATTTAAAAGTCTCTCTGCTGGGTCACCAAACTGCTGGAAATGCTTTAATAGTTATGTGGACACTGGTGTTCCACCTGAATAAACTTTAAGCCCTGAATCAGCTAATTAAGCGCTGATTTTTTTTTAATCACTGTAGTGTTGCTAGTATACGTGTTATAGACTGTGTTATAGATAGTGTTATTGCCTGCAGAAGATTACTGTCACGATGACACATCACATGTGCATGTAGGTGTCCATGTGACCTGCTAGAAAGAATGTAAGGCAATGTTCAAAATTGACACATGGGCGTACAGCAGTTTATCACCACTGGAAGTACGTTTTGAAAGACTGTTTTACAGTATATGTAACTCGTCACATTTATATATTTGTATAAACATGCAACAAGGTGCTTTGGCAGGTACGGAAGCAGAAATATTTGTTTGTGTATGGGGCACTGCAATAGTAGTAGTAAATGGATATTAATGATACTTAACGGTGATAATGTTATGACTTATTTGTGAACAACAACTGAAAAAAAAAAAAAAAAAAAAAAAAAAAAAAAAAAAAAAAAAAAAAAAAAAAAAATTATTATTATATATATATATATATATATATATATATATATATATATATATATATATATATATATATATATATATATATATATATATATATATATAATATATAAATGTACCTTACAACTTAATTTAGACTTACAGGCACAACAAGAGATGTTACTCCACTGGCTACACCAGTCAACACCCGTCCAACATACAGCATCCAGTGGTTCTGAGCAGCAGTAATGATGGTGAAACCGAAAATAAACGGCAAAGCACAGAACATGAGACTTAGCTTCCGTCCGATCTTCTCCACCACCCAGCCACCAAGCAGACCTCCAAGACCGGCTCCAATCGTCACCACAGACTGCATAAAAAAATAAAGGTTTTCTTGGGAAATATTAGACAGAATTTAAGCATTTATAGAAAACAAACTATTGCCTAGTAAATGGAAATTTCAGATTTCCTTCTATGTCATAAGCATTAGAGCATAAGAACTATGGCCCCAGTTGTGGCTAAATACACTTTTCTACTAGTTTCACTAAAGTTAATAGCTAAAAAAATAGTAGTTTCTGCAAATTATGCTTAAAAATAAATAACTAAAAAGTAATTTGAATTGAAATATTGAAAATTGCTTTTTTTCCTTTTTACCCCAAACCAGGAGGCTTCTTCAGGTGTGAGTTTCAGCCTTGGGTCAGAGATTCGTTGCAGATCTGGTATGGCAGGAGAGCTGTAGCCAAGCACGAAGCCAAAGCTGAGGGGGCCAAGAACAGCTGCAAACGTGGCCATGTACAAATTCCTATTTTTGACTTTGCTTAAAAAACCCAGAGGATAAAAACAATGAAAAAATGTCCTGCTGCTTGAAAGAAGTTGATATAATTGGCTATATTCTGTGAAATGGGCAGTACAGGAAGCATTTATATTACAGATTGTAGATACAATTCTAACATCCGCCAGAAAATACATTTCTTCTGGAAATTTACAGTTATACATTCATATTTGACATAAATGTAACCAGGTTCAACGGCAGTAGAAAATAATGAACTAGTAAAAACCACCACCACCGTCGCCGCCACCTCTTCTACCACCATCCTCATTCCCACCATCCTCATTCCCACCATCATCATTCCCACCATCATCACCCCCACCATAATTATCCCCACCATCACTACCACTACTTCTAACATCACCATCACCACCACCACCATTATCACTACCACCACAATCACCACCACTATCACCATAATCATCCCCACTATCCTTACCACCACCATCTTTACCACTACGTCTAACATCATCATTCTCATCATCATCATCACCACCACCACCACCACCACAACAACAACAACAACAACAGATGATTAACGAACTCTGTTAATAATGAGTAACAGAGCAGTGGCTGTGTTTAAAAAAGAAAATTCTTAATGATCTCAAATCTTAGCAGATTATTAATAGGACATTTTATAAGGCTAGTAAATATTTAGATACTTGGTAATGTTACAGATTAAATAAATAAGCGTTAAACATACTAAAAACAAACCGAACTTATAGACTGAATTAATTGATTGATATTATTAATCAAATACAAAGATGTAAAATAGTTTCAAAGTTTAAACTTAAATCCTTACTCCAGATAGACATCTGTTTGGGACCGGTCCTCTGCTCCCTCCTCAATAACCTCCTCTGCCAAAAGTGGCCTCGACTCCTCTTCATAATTCATCGCAGTTTCTAAAAAGTGTTTTTATTTTTGTAAACTGCTCCTGAACATCAGTGCATTAGGATTCGTTACGCGCTCTAAACTAATGAAATACTGAACACATTCCGTGTGACATAATAAAGCCCGTGTTTTTGTCAGGTGATATGCAGACATACTTTTACTTCCGCTCTTACTTACAAAGTAAAAGCACAACAAACAAATGATAAAAAAGTAAAACTTATGCCAACAATATATCAAAACACGAAGAACTAAAATTACATTCGTTTATTAATATATTCGTTTATTTTTTTCTGTTTGTTTGTCTGTCCTGTTCAGCTAACCTTTCGTTTGTGCCAAAATTATTTATATGTATATTTTAAATTTTAAGTCTTTATTTATTTCTTTATTTAGACTCTGTGATTTTATGTTTTATTGTATATGTTCTTAAATGTTGCTAACGGGTTGAGAAAGAAATTTATACTTTGGCAACAATCTGTTAAGTTAATGATTCAGTACCGATACACTAAAACGATTCACTCAAATGAATCAGGAATCCGCGTTACTGCGCGCTATTCGTTGCCATAGTGACTGGGTGTCTAAAGTGTTGGATAGAGGAAAAGGTTCGAGCATTTTATTTTCGTGTAAAAAGAAAATTATATATTAATGCAGATTTTCCTCATTTTATCATCTATATTTTATTATAAGGCGAATGAAACGGGTTTTGGGAAAACCGATCTGAGGTTTGTATAAAGAAATGGTTCTGTTTATTTATTATAACTTTTTTTTAATAATATATAAAGACTTACATGTCTGGGTTTAGAATGAAATTTTAGATAATATTATTAATTTCCTTTTAAGTTAATAAAAACACAAAATGTCTATAGCAAAGGTGTTTTCTGATACAGTACATTATAGATGCTTATTTATTTATTTATTGTTTATTTGTTTTGGGGTTTTTATGCAATATTATGCAATAAAACAAAACAACAAAAACTAATAAAAAGACTAATCTGAGAAGAAGTCGCTGACAGCATCCACATGATCTTTTTGTCTAATTTAAATATATTCTGGGTATGACATCCTGTAACTGATACTTAAATTTTTATTTTTTTTTTAATCAAAATGCTTTACTTGAGTGTTGTGTAATTATAGGCTTTATTCCTGCTATAAATGATACTGCTAATTAGAATCAGTATCAGCCTAATAACAAAAAAAAAATGCTGAAGTCGATATCAGAGGAAAAAAAAAAAAGACTATTCTTTATGGAAAATAATCAACAAACATTAAAAGTGGAATTGTGCTATTTCTTCTATAAGTTTCATTTCCAAGCTTTTACAGATCTTTTTACACAACTATATCCAGTGTAAAAAGTTGGCTTGCTGACTTGCCTTAGATGGATGCTTCAAATAAGTCAGAGTTGAAATGCCCATCTTCTCGAGAACTCAGGAGCCAGAAACTCTTTGGCCCCATCAGCATTTTCCAGACTTCAGACGTCAAGTGGAGCAGACATTTAAACAGTGATCTTATTATAAAGGATAAAGCAAATACCCAGTAAGAGTTTAAATTTTTTATTTTTTACAGCAACAAATCGATATATATGTGTATTGATTTGGCTTGTGTCTTTTGCAGTTATCAAGCAGGCACAGAGGCTGTTGATCAGCTTGAGTTTGAGAAGGCTGTCTCTTGCTTCACAAAAGCTATAGCGCTACAATCAAAACAGGTAGAAGCCAGACATATAATAATAATAATAATAATAATAATAATAATAATAATAAATAATAATACACACAGTTTGCTTGAAGAAATTTACATAACTGTTTAGAAATGTATTCCTGTGTAGGCTCAGCTTTATGCAGCGAGAGCAAAGGCTTATCTTCAGCTGTGTGACTTCAAGTCTGCAGCCCTGGATTATAGGCATGTCTGCTACCTTGAACCACAAAAAAAGGAACATTTACATCACCTTGCTTTTGTGTACTACCTGCAGGTGACTCTAATGGATTGATCATTTCATTTAATAGAACATTTAATAGAACACTACCACTTCCCTATTTAGGATATTATTGTTTGAGATGTTATTGTTTAGGATAACAAAATGTTTAAAAAATTGCAAGTTATTATTTAGGGCTTGGATGTGTTCTTTATATCCACAGGGTCAATGCTATTGTGACTGGGGAATGTTCTTTGAGGCTTTGGAGTCTTTTGCTAAAGCAGTTGAACTGAAGCCTGACGTTAGACCTTATCATATGAGAAGGTTTGTACACCCCTAAGGCCATGTGTTGCTGAATCTCTGAGAACTTGCACAATATACCTTTGTGTTTTTTTTGTGTAAAGAAATAATTAGATTGACTTCCTCGATTAATGTGACTGTGTTTGTAAAGTAAAATTTAGCTACCAGCAGGGGGAGCTGTAAGTATATTAAAGACTTCTCTAGTTTTTTTATATAGTATTATAGCTGGTCTGATACTTCATTTAGCTTCTCTATCTTGATTCTAAAATGTTTGTACCTAGTGTATTCCCATGTCATAAATCATAACTTTCCATAGCTTGGCATGCCTGACTGCACTAGGTTGTTACTCTGATGCTTTACGGATGGTCACTAACTGGCTTGAGAATGAAACTTCATCAGCTGACCTCTTTACTCTAAGAGCTCGTTTACACCATCAACTCAATCAGGTAAAATATCTCAATTTGTTACATTAAAAAAGAAAGTTTCTAAATTAAAACAAATATATCTGAATAAAACTCCTGCAAATCTCATGGTGACTGCTCTTCCTCAGTTTGTGCCATGTTACTATGACCTTAAGGCAGCTTTGAGGTTTAATCCGGGCTGTCCGGGGGCACGGGCCTTACTGGAGAATATGGAGCAAAAAGCCACGTCTTCTTACCAGCAGGCTGTGACTAAAGCGTTGGAGGGAGAGCTGTCTGATGCCCTGGGAATAATTACCACAGCTGTGGAACTAAACCCTGAAAATACGCAATATTACCTTTTTAGGTGAGGTGATACTAACATACTGTTTTAATTAGGACTGCCAAATGTTTTGCTGCAATGCCATTTTAGAATAGGAGTATAGTCTACACAACTAAAGCCCTTTAACACAAATGTTGAGACTAGGCTTGTATAGTCTCGTATCATAGAAAAGAAATGCTATTCTTATTTATGTATGTAAGATTGATTGCTAATACAAAACTACTATATGAGTGAGTGTGAGTGAGTGTGGCCCTGTGATGGACTAGCGACCTGTCCAGGGTGTTTCATCCTTTTAGAGATGGCTGGGATAGACTCCAGCAGATCCCTGTGACCCTGAATAAGGGAATAAGTGGGTATAGAAGATAAATAAATGAATGAATTAAAATGCACAGTGTAATTCTTTTTTTAAAAAAAAACTTTTACAACAACACTAATAAATTCTTGGTTCTGACTGATCAGGAAGTATTTTTATTTTGTACAACAGCAGATATAATAGTAGTACCAGCTGCAATTGACAGGTTCTTATTAATGCAGTTAATCTAAATATTAATGTTTTTTCAGTTACATCTATAATCATTACAGCATAATGTTTTACATGGAAAAGGTTTCAGCATAAAACTTTTCAGGATTTACACAAAGTTTTTATTTTAAGCCACTGGTCTTTAGTAGAGGGAACTTTGTAAAACTGTTGTATTATTGCATTCAATATATGATGATATAAAAATACATGAAGCAATAAAGCATGCACATTTTATCTTATCGCTTTTTAATATGCATTTTTACAGAGGAACACTGTACCGCAAACTGAAAGATTTCACTGGTGCTATCGAGGATCTGATGCTCGCTGTGGAGTTCTGTAATGTCAGAGCAGAACATTCTAAAATGGAAAAGCCTGAGGAGTTTAAGAGTCTAGAACAAGATGCCCATGTTCAACTAGTGCTCACTTACAATGATTTTGCGGTCCAATGCTTTACCCAAGGCTTCTACAGCAAGGCCACCAAACTTCTCACCAATGCTATCCAAGAGCACAGAGATGAGAGTAGACTCTTTATTAACCGAGGAGGTATGTGGAGATCAGACTTTATTCATTGTATTGTGGCTGTGTTTTTATGATAAAATGTGTTTTAAGATTTAGAAATTTCAATTTAGAACACAATATACAACACATTCTGGAAATCAATTACTTTTATTTATATAAGATCAGGTTCCCCAGACCAAAACATTGCACTATTTGTTTACCATAATAATATCTCCTCTTTCTTCAGACTGTTTCTTTAGACAGAAGGAGTGGCTTTTTGCCCTGGCTGACTATCAGCAGGCTGAGGAGTTGGACAGCCAAAATCAAGCCATTTGGCTTCGTTTGGCTATTATTCACAACACATTGGGCCTGCACAGCTATGAGAATTTGTAAGTTTGCATGATCTTTTAAATTATTTTGCACATACCATCTTAACCTGTTTGACCTGTAGCCATAAGGACGGCGCTTCAGATCGATAAACTCTTACACAACCAGACAAACAGTTTCTTAATTATTTTTTCTTTTTATCTTATTTTAAAGCATCTTTTTACTTTTTTATTTAAAGCTTTTTTTCCTTTAGTTAATGGAAAGATTAAGTTTAAGTTCAAGAAGCTTTATTGTCATTTTAACCATATATAGCAGATGCAGTACACAGTGAAATGGAACAATGTTGGTGAAAGATGTTTATGAAAGAAGTTTCAAGAACGATATTTAAGCTGCTATAACATAAAGTGACAAAATTAAATGACTTGTCTTATCACTGAATATTAGAGTTGTATTTATTAAATTTTAGTAACACAGATCGCCAGCCTGATGTTGACAATACATTGTATTGTTATATATTTCTTATTGTAATGTGTAATGTTGGGATTCAGAACAGTTAAATATTATACACTGACTATTGTATGTTCAATATTGGACTTACTCAATATGGTAACATACTTAGGAATTTCCAAGATGCAGCAGACAAATTTTCTGTGGCCATCAAATACAACCCAGGAGTAGCTCAGTTTTATGGGAATCGGGTTAAAGCTCTCAGCAAGATGCATCGTATGGAGGAGGCGACACAGGATGCTGTCTGTGCCCTTATTCTAGATCCTGCTAATGATGAGGTAAGTTCAGCTTCACCTGTTTATTCATTCAGAATAGAGAGTGAGAATGTAAATTGAAGAGCGACATGTATAACTGACACAAGCGCAATGTTCCAACTTTCATTTTTATTTATTCAAAGCAACCTACAACTTATTGTTGGGATATAAACTCACAACCTTCTGATGAGGAGTCTACAGCCTTAATAACTAAGCCACCACTTTCACATAAGTAAATTTATAACGGATGGCACATATGAGAAACTCAGGGTTAATTAAATCACATCTTGTTTTAACCAACAAAATTCTAGTAAAATACCAGTAGAAACTTTCTAGGGCCAAAACCCAAAAAAACCTTACAATAACCTCATTGTACCAAAGTGCACAGTCTTTTATAATGAGGCATGTGACTGTGCCCAAAATTAACCAACCCCATTCATAATTCAACATAAGGACAATATCGCCACGGGAAGCATAGTGGTGGCAGCTTCGTGCTATGCTGTAAATATTAATTATATTTTACCACAGATCTTGCCAGCCGTTGATGGAATAAATTCTGTTACAAGACGTGGTTGGCAGACTCGCACCCGAAAAGCCTGGGTTCTACATTGCATACACTGCTTAGTTCCCCTAAAATATTTCAGTTGAATTTTCTGTTTATTTTTTTTGAGAAAATATCATTTATAAACTTTCTTTATTACATAACAAAAAAGTTGCAGTTTTAACAGAGGATAGTAGCTGGATAGTAGTAGTATGTATATATCTGGTTATTTTATATAAATATATAGACTTTAAGATGGGTGCATGGTAAAAATAAGCTTATATCAATAACCTATTATTGAGGTCCTAATGTGGATATTTGACCTTAAAACTAAGATTCCCTCATGTGAAATACTGTAAGTGTATTAATCAGACCTTCCCATTATAATCCCTTCTCATAATGACCGGCCTCAACTTTGTCTTTAAATCTTATTTTCTCTTTTTTTAGTCATAGTTTTTTATAACTCTCTAGAAGAGCTAAACAGCCTCAACTGAAGGATTTTCAGGATTTTTTTTTTTACTGTGAATCCGTCTAAGATGCTCCTGTGTACTTATCCTGCATTGGTCTCCTCATCATAAATAAAAACAAGTGATACAGTTTCACTGGCAGTCAAACTGCGATGTCACTATGCTTCACAAATGAGGCGGTATGCTTTGGATTATGCTTATTGTCTTTTTTTCCTCTCCAGACTTTCCTCATTCCATCACTCGTTTACAGATAAATCTTTGTCTCTATCTATCCATAATATTTTGTTCCAAAACCCAACAGGTTTCTATGTACTACTTTTTTTTTGTTCAAATAACAGACTGGCCTTTTTATTTATAAGGCTTAATGTTTTGGCTGTGTGGCCTTTAAGGCTTAATGTTTTGGCTATGTATATAAGTGATTTATTGTAATTTTCCAGCCTTAAAAAAGGGCTGTGTTACTTTATTCCTTATGTTGAAAGACAACTAAAATAGAATCCAGATCTACAAGCAATACTGGACTTTGGTTTCGCTCTCTTGTTTGAGAACTATAAGGAGCCAAGTGTTCATTAATTCATGGTCCTCCGAATGAATAGTGTACAAAAGAACTTTAGTATATGTAAAGGATAATTCATTCAGGAAAAATGTTCTTGGCATTTTGTATTTTAACCTCAAAGAAATTGCTGAGTTTTAAAGTAATTTTAAACCAAAAGAAAGTTGTGTCACTGTCCAATTATTTATGAACTGTAAATATAAAATAATGGTTTGGGTAATTGCTTCTAAGTACTGGCATGACTGGCATGTTGTGTGAAGTATATTATTAAGCACTTAAGAGCCAGATTGAGCATTTCTGGAAAAAAAGTGACAATGAAAGCAAGCTTTATGCAGATGAAATGTGTATCAAATGTGTTATGTGGTGTGTGTTATGCTGAATGTCTGTGGTCAGCTTGTCCCTCTGCTGCTCAGACTGTTCCCAGGCTGCTCTTTGTCAGATGTCATATCCAGTAGCATGGCTCAAACAGTCAAAACTCAGCTGAAGGAGCGTATCCAGACCTGGAGACTAGTAGGCTTTTCTCCGTCAAGGTAGGAAACAGATTTTTTTTGTAAGCATAAGCATATTCATACTTAACTGACAGAATTGTTTCTGTATTCTGTGCCACCGTCTCATTAATCATTGTGGTTAGCCGTATTTGCTAACTGCTGCCTACGCATTTTTAGACTCTCAGAGAAGCTTGAGGATATAGACCTCAGACACGACACTGACAGATTGTCGGAAACAGATTCCGAAAGTGCTTTAAACCAGGAGGATGTGGAAGTGGGATTTAAACCTGTTGGATACATTCAAATTCCAAGCAGGAGCAAGGAACAGGTATAACTTAATAACCAGCCTATCATTTAACTGTCAAGAATGGAAAATAAATAGACACTGCCTTGTTTGATTCAGAAGCACAGCTGTCTTGTCAAATAACATCAAAATATTTTTGTTCCCTCTTATTTTTGCAATGCTAATGAAACCCATTCAAATATTTTTTAAAAATCATTTCAATCATTTTAATAACTAAAACTTTTCTGATGATTGTCACATCAGCACATTATTATTTATATTAAGTAGATTTTTATGTATTTTAATGGTAACCACATTTTTGTACTAGGTGAATAAAGTGGTGAAAAAGCTCATGCATCAGAGGCAGAGTCTGAGTTATACTGGACCACGCATTGCCCCGCTTTGCATCAGACACAACCTAGAGCCATCAGCTCGCACTTCTAATCGTCCATACTTCTGGAGGAAATTTGGAGGATTGGGCCTTAACTGTTTATGACATGTCATGACATAAAAGTAGAAGTGGTAGCCCAGTGGTTAAGGTGTTAGTCTACTGCTGAGATGGTTATGCATTCAATTCCTGCCTGCTGCCATTGCTGGTCCCTTAAAGAATACCATTAATCCTTAACTTCTTAGATGTATAAATAAGATAAATTGATTAGGGCATCTGCAAAAAGCTGTAAATGTACTATAGGTACAGATTAATGACACACTGACTCCCCTGAAATGTTTCAGAGATGTATTTAACCTGTGACACAGCAATCATTTTGCTGAAGCTTGCCTGCATCCACTCATTTACAGTTACATTTCCGACATTTGGTCTTATCCAGACTTACATTTATCTCACTATTTTTAAACCAACTGTGCAGTTGAGTATTACAGCTTTACTCAGGGTCCAGCATTGGATAGGTTATTGGTAAGGTAATCCAACCCCTTAACCACTAAGCTAACAACTTTTTTCTCAAGTCTGGTTCTAATAGTGTGTATGTGTAGTGTAGTATAAAGACAGTTAGGTTTTATTGTCCCTGTACAACAAATTTACATAATGCTATTAAACATGTCCTCCAAAAACAACACCTGAGGTCCCGTAAAAATCTCATACTCCCGTACTATATAATAAGCGGAACTGAGTATGTGAGACGAGTAGTATGTCCTAATTCTTAGTATGCGAATTACAGTACTCGAAAAATTCCCAGATAACCTACTATTACCGCCAGAATTTTGAAGTATACATATGAGGATATGAGCATACTTTATCCCATGAAGGAGAGACGACTGGTCATATGAGAAAGTTCAAGTGCTGTTCAAGGCCGTATGTCGTGTGTCACTATCAAAATGCCGGATGTGGTATGTCCGAATTTTATTTATATTACCCATAACCAAAGTATAAGAACATACAGTTGTTTAACAGTCCGAGAGTATGTCCTTGCTCGAATGTTGTACAGACTTGAGCAGTATGTGATTTTAGACTGAGCCTAAACCTCATGGTCGTGTGTCATTGTGTTGCATGGTTATAACTACGTTACTGTTTTCTGGTTGCTTCGTTTGTCTTTTGTTTAAATAACTCAAACAACTCACCTGCCTTCTGAATGTCATTTGACTCTAATTCTGATTCTGTTAAAATAAATCATCTTAACCTGTTACCACCTGACAATCAGTGGCATAGCTGGAAGGGGCGTGATTAAGAGGGGACATCTGGAGCAGCATCTGGGGGTGCCAAATTATTGTTACATAATTACGAATGAATTTCAGAATGAAATGTTTTTTTTCATTTTTTAGCTTTAAAGTACCATTGTTGCTTTGATTATTTTACTTTTTTTTATCCTATTTATATCCTAAAAACATGTTACGAAATGCAGCTTTTCATGTTCTAAAACTCAAAAATTTCCAGGAAAGCTTGACAGACCCTCTTATGGATCAAACCTTGTCACAAGAGGGCCAGGAGAGGGCGCGAAAACTGACTTGGTCCCCAAGTGCTGAAAACCCTAGCTACGCCTCTGCTGACATTGTCTAAAGAAAAAAGTACAGGGCATGCTGTTGGATAAGAACTGATTAAAATAGTGTAATTTCACAATAAATTCCTATTCAGTTATTTGCTATTATTAAAATTAAGATTAACTTTTGAGCTATTTTAAGCTACTTTTAATATTGTAGGATGTAATATTGTGCTATGGTAAAAAAACAACATTTTTTTATTTTGTTTATTATCAGTCATAGATTAGAGCATCTACTATACATGTTTCTATGAATGAGCAGTTACCCTCATTCATTCATTCATTTATTCATTCATTCATTCATTCATTTATCTTCTATACCCGCTTATTCTCTAATTCGGGGTCATGGGGATATGCTGGAGCCTATAAAGAGCAGATTGTATTATACATTTATTTAAAACTCTTTATGACAATCTTCTTAGACAGTGAAGAGGTATTACATCCTAAACATCTTGTGCAAAATAAGGTAAATAACTGAAAAGTGCTTCTCAGACATATGTAGACCTCCCTCCCCCACCACCTTCTGCCAGGTTTAAGGGAGATCTTTCTGTAATTCTTCTAGGTCTATAGCTAGCTCGGTACAGTTGCGCGAGGTTTTGTTTTGTTGAAAGCAGCTGTTCTTCAGTGGCTGGGAGTGCAGCTGAGAGAGGGGAGGGGTCTGCGATGTCTAGAAACACCCCAACAGCTGATCTCATGTCTCATGTGTACAACACAAACCTTAAACAAATGGTACAGCACATATTTTGAGTCTCCAGAGGAAGGGCCTAGACTTTTTGGCACAATAGCACTAGAGAATCACTTATCATATGGTGTCTGTAAGTTTGATATTTTTAAGCCCTTATCCAATCCAAGATGATAGCATTCCTCTGTGAAAAATGTAGACATCAGTTATTATCTGTAATTGACCATCCAGTGCAGTCTAGTCACTGACAAGGTTCCGAACAATAGTGCAGCTGTCAGAAGAATAAACCACACAGTTCATGGGACTTAATGTGCCTGCTGTGTGTAGTAAGAGTCAAAAGTCAGCGAGGCTTGCTTATATTCTCTTATAGACTTTGACTATAGATGTAGTACAGAAGCAAAAATACTAAAAAAGCATTTTAAATGTTATCCTTGTTGCCATATCCCAGCAAAAATAGCTTCAGTTAAAGAGAAATAAGATTAAATCACGTAAAGGAATTCGTACTGTCCGAAATATTCCAGGGACAGAGAAGTACACAAACACATTCATTAATAGCTAACATGAGTTATCTTGTATTCTAGTCAGTTAAAGCATGGATAAATGTTCTGGCTACAGGTTTATGATCTGTTCCAGCTCAGTGCATTCTGTCTGCCAGCTCGAGTACCCCTCAGATGGTACCAAGGTCAAGTTGTCATTTAGTGTGTGACTCATGCCACCACCAAATGTGTTAAGAAGGGTTTCTGAAAGCAAATTATAGACAAACAACTGTAACTTTGAAAGCTTGTTAAAGTTTACTCGGATTTTACAATTCAGCAAAGCAACAATTAAAAAGGAATTAATAAATATTTTTGTAACAAACATTCATGCAAACATTTTAAGGTGAAGCTGATTATTAGGAAAGGATACTTTCTTTTCTACTAACACGCTGCTGCAGTAAAACATTGAATAGGAATGTAAGACAAAACTGTGAAAAAATAAGTAGATTTTTAAAAAAGATTTCTGTACTGTATGTGTGAGGGCTTAAACCACAAACAAAGAGGTTTTGAACAGACAGTAGCCATAAAAGAGCTCCAAAGTGCTTTGCACTGGCATAATAAAAGCGTCAGGTTTCTCTTTTTGGCAGCTTTGGGACTCGCAGCCAGGATAGACAGGGGCTGGCAGATTTCCCCCAGACAAAAACACCTTTCTCTGGGCACATGAGCCAGTGGCCTGGCCCACAGTCAAAAAATGCTTTGCGGACCAAAATTTCATTCACATTTGGCAGGAGACTGTTTTGTCTAAAACATGTCGCGTGTGTTTGTAATTTTTGGATAGTTAGCAGTAGGCTTATGGATCGAGCCTAAATGGATGAAAATTTGACAGTTGATGAGGAGTGAAGGGGATTACCACTAAAACATTTATTTGCTCTAAATGGTAAGTATTACGCAGTGTATTAGTCCTGAGCATTTAAGACTTGTACATAAAACCAAACACAAGATGTAGACAGTGTTTTAGTTATAAGCAATTACAATAAAAAAAACCCCCAAAACATCATGAAATTATAACCATAAACGAGTAGTGGCATTTCGATAAATCTTTATATTAAGGCTCTCTGTACTCTGGAATAAACACTACTTTCCACTTGCGGCAAGACACATCAGAATGATTGTTTGCTTCTTTTCCTGGAATTTTTTAGTTTATTTAAATGGCTGAAGTACCAAAGGACATGACAATAAATATAAAAAATTTGATTTGGTTGTTTTTTTTTCTGGTATTTTTCAGCATTTTAAACTGCATTTAATGGCCATTTCTCTTAGAGAAATGTAGACAAGCAAACTCTCCTGAGGTACATCTTAAAAGACAATTTATTCATTCTGGAGAAATAAAATGTCTGCTATGTTTCGAACTCGTAAACTTTTCAGCTGGACATCAGCCGTAACCCTATGACTATCTAGGTTTATATGACTGCTTCTACACATTTGGAGACAAAGCCTTTAGTAGCCTTTTACTCTAAACTTTACAAGGGCATCCTTAAACATTAAAGTCTGTGTTGTGGTGCTTGAGTATGTCGCCCAACACATTCTTGGCCTGCCTGAAGGTCATATAACTTTCCTCACTGTTGGATTGCTGGTAGCAGACATCTTTGCATGTTACATTGTGCGTGGCTGAGAATGGTGAAATGGAAGGCCAGGTCTGCATGCCCGCATCCAAGGCTTTTGTGGTGTTGTCCAAATAGTACGAGCATTTTTTTCTACTGAAGGTTGGGATGTCTGCAATCAAACCAGTAAAAAATACAGTTTATTATTCTATAGTAAATGCTCAGTGGATAAATAATTTTTTGTTTCTCTCTTTAACTAACATCATGCTTTTTAGCCCTACCGCTACAGCAAATGAGTGTCAGCATAAATGGACTTCATACACAGCAGCAGAGTGTGTAGCAGTTGAGTTTGGCTGCATTGCGCCCTGTCCCTGCATAGCGGTTCTTCTTTGGAAGCAGAAGTACAAAAGACACAGCCAATGACAAGTGGTAAAAACTGTGCACGTAAGCATAGTCCCACTCCTGTAGAAATACGTAAAGGTCATTAACACAGAATTACATCATCTCAATGCATGTGTCCTTTAATTTATGAAAAATATTATTCAAATCTGAAGTCATTTTCTTGGTGCAATTTGAAGAAATAGCGTTTTTTTTTTTTATTTCTAAACTTTCCATGGATAGAACACAACTGGTCTGACTTGTTTTTAGTTTATTAAGGATCAGATCAAGCCTATGTAATTCAAGTAACCAGTCAAAACAAACACATTAATAAAACTATGTTGGTAATAGTAGGCTATGTTTTTTCACACTGTAACAAAATATAAAATATTTAGTCCTCGTTGCAATGCTTTATAGACACCAGCCATATTATTTATTACCTCGAAATAGAAGCGAAGCATCAAAGCCAGGGCTCCAAAGCAGCATCCTGGTCCCACTTGCTGAGTGTAGACACTTTTGTCTGGGTACAGTCCCTTCTTTTCTTTCATTTTTTGTAACTGAAGCAAAAATAAGGACCAAGATTGTGATTATTGCAATTTCATGGTGGAGCATCTTTAAAAATTAATGCCTGGAAAAACTGACTGCTTATATAAAGAAAGCTGTCAAAGTGTCTGTTTTTTTATTTATCGTGTTATGATTTTTATGGCTTTTTTAAAGAAATATTTGCACATGTAATTTTTTCTCTCAAAACAAACCTAGTTAGTTTTTAGCCAATTTTCGAACTTTTTATTGTTATTGTTAAAATCTGGGTGTCCAAAAATGTTTGACATGTACTTTGGTCTCCAATATTTTTTTTATTCTTAGCAACACGAATAAAAGAGATGCTTCCACGTTTGTAGCTCCTCATGATCAGCATCTGCAATTGTTATTTTCTTTCTCTTACCCATTTGACTGTGATCATGAGCACAGCAGTGCCGATGGGGCCAGAGTAGATGCCGTATCCCCAGCGGTCCTGGTATATCCTCACAGCAGAGGTAAGCACCCCAAACATGGTAAGTGTGGACCGCTTAGGCTCTTCAAAATCTCCTAAAGCTATATAAGAATGTCAGAGAGGAAAATGAGTACACGCTTCTCACAAGACATGCTGGAATCCCAGACATAAACACACGTCATATTGTTAGCATGACTCGCAAAAATTAATATTAACTGTCTGGAGCGATTTGCCAGATTCTGGAAAACTGTATTTCAGAATTCTCAGGTTATAGTGTAAAACATTTGCCAACTGTTATCTAATATATTTATTAAGATCTATTAAATAAATCTATTTATTATTTTGGATGTATTACAAAAAATTTTCAGATGCTGAGATCTTTAGACTTACCTAATAACGTAACCCATATAGAGACTGATGTACCATAAACGCTGAAGTACTCCAGAATTTCATACTTCATGAAGCATAGAACAGACAGGCCTGGTCCATCACATGCATGATAGATCTAAAACATAAAAAAACACCTTAAATATTTTGTACAAGAAAGTATGCCTTAATTTCTAAACTTGAAATGGATTTACTTACCATTATGCTAACAAAGGAACATATTGAAATTGTACTGCACTATTACTGTAGCCCAGACTACACTTTATTATTATACGCTGAAAGGTCAGTAATGTCGACTGAAAATAGTAAACGCAATATGTGAGTACTACATTCAAGCTACTTGTGTTAGAATTTCTTGATAGACATTCAGGTAGTATATACACAGGTACAAGACAAATAACACATGTTTCTGTGCTGCCGCTGTTGTAGGTTTTATACACAATATTATTCCATGCACAATAAATGTCCATATATTTTACAATATAAGTACTGTTGAAAGACTGTCAGGTGTGGATTAATAACATTAAAGTCTATAGGACTCTTACCGATGTGAAAAACATTGTAAAGAAGTAGACCATGGCTTCCATGTGGAAGCCTCTTTTTGTGGCAACACTTGCTGCAGGCAAAAAAACCAAACTGCTGATAGTAGGCAGCAACATCTTAGCAATAAAGGCTCCCATTTTCTGTGATATAAAGTACTCTGTGAATCTCTGAACCAGGTTAAAGAACGCTCCGGAGTATTTCCGCACGTGCGTTTTCCAAGCCAATAAATTCTGAGAAGTGGCACAGATTGGAGATCTGTCCCTCTGCACACTCACGCAAACACACACATACAGGCCCACAGCTGACTCTTCAGAGGACCTTTAAAATTTAAATGGCTCAGTGAGCAGCAGAAGGGTCTATATGTGCCCTATCATCACCAGAGCAGCTGTTGGGATACAGCAGATTGAGAAGCCACACAGTCCTCGGCTCCCACTATGTCACACATTTAAGAAATTTAATAAAGTAAGAAGGACACCAAGAAGACATTTGTAGCAACACATTTTAAGAGTTACAGCATCTTAACACTGTCTATACATCATTCTTCTGCTCCACACCAACTATTTCCTGGCTTCTTCATGGTTACGACTTAATTTGAAAATGTATTACTTCATTTTCTTCTTTATTAGTCAGTAAAAGCAGTCATGTTGATCTTTTTGGGTTAGTCACTTTTCAGCAGTGCCCATAGAAACAACTGTCTCTTTTGAGTTATTGATGTTGGCCACACAAGAGTAATCCACAGCACCTGCATGTGTCACTGCTGCTTTTTACCCGAATGTGGTTCAAACGCTTTCAGAAATGTGATTTGTTTAAAGCAGCAAAATGATAGTCGTGTGAACTCAAGCAGATCTACTCAGCAGAACAAAAGTAAAATATTTGCAAAAATACAGAATCTCACAAATTTTGCTAACATTCTTTAAAAGCTGTCCAAATATTAGGCAAAAGATTCACAAAAAAATGCTGATGGAACACTTTAATAGCATTATAAATAGATTTTGAGAGAACATGTAACTAAAACAATATTCTATTCTTAGAACATTCTTATGATGTTATTCGTACTTGATGAATGTCCTAAATTGTTTAGAGAAAATCTTAGAACAATGTTTTTGCAACGTCTTTATGAAGTTATTAACACTTAATGTACATTTCTTATGTAGAAAACGCCTATAATAAGCACCATAATATAACCATAAATAAACATTAAAAAAAAACATTAAATTTTTACATTTTTGGAACATTTCAACTTATGTTTCTAAAACCAAAACAGAAGGTTTTTTTAGCTGGGTATTACTGTATTTCAGATCATTTTACTATGCCAAATGAATAAAAGAGCACCCTGACACACTTTTGTGTCGAGTCCTTTCAGGCTTCTCAATTTGGAAACTTTGCATTTTTCATATGATTCAAATTCTGCTTTCACACAGGAATTCCCATCAGCATGAAGTCTTCTAATTTTTTCTTTCAGAGAGAGGGACTACAGCTATAGACTATGTGGTTCCTCACAGTTGCCCTCTACCCCTCTGCACTCAGCTGTCACACCTGCCTTCGGGATACAAAGAGTACAGTGTTATGAGGGTGTATGGTCCACGCCTTACATTCCCTAAGCAGCTTTCTAAATCTATCTCTGAAGAAAATAGCTTGCTTTCCCTGGCCTATGTACAAGATTAGGTTGTTTTGCACTTTGGCTATCCAACTGTTTTCATCAAGAGAATAGCGAGTGGTTTGTAGGGTCACAGGTCATCAAATTGCAGCATTGTTACTTTCACTTTAAATTTCCACTCTAAATTTTCAACTAAAAAAACATTTGCCATGAACAAATGTTATTTAACTTTTATCTGCCTCTTGTATTTCTGTAGTAAGAAGCAAAAATAAATAATGTGACTGTGATTTGGTCACTCAGACTGATGTCTTTAAAGGAGGTTTTATTTTTTCAGGTGAAAATTCTATGTTGTATTTTACATTTTTTGTTTTGATGTAACAGCATAAAGGTTACAGTGAATTTGCTTTCCACAGCAGGGAAAGGGAAGAAACTGAATGGTATATTTGACAGGATAAAACAACAGGTCCGTTGTCAAATCAAACAGAAATCAAACAGAACGTTAAACTTATTAAAAATAATATGATAATACATTTTGTTAACCTATAGGTCGCAGTATGGTTTAAGAATTAGAACAGAGTAAAATAGATAAGCTGGATGTCTAAGATGTCTAACACTCACTTTAAGGTTGAGGAAAACTTTCTTGTATTTTCTGGTGGGTCTTTAAAACCAAAGGTCCAAAGTGCATTTTTACTACACAACACCTCACTTTCACAGTGCAAGCTTCACACCCACACCCACACCCACACTCCTTGTTGTTTGCAGCCTCATAATTTTGGGGTTTTTAAAAGAGGGACCATTTCTCCAGACTTGCAGACTGTGCAATTCTCCTGAACTGTGTCTATCACCATACAGATCTGCGGTCTGAGAATGGTGCTTGATTGAGCTTTAAGTGAAGCAGAGCGTCCATAATGCACAGAGCAGACACAGAGCAACCAAGACAACATGTGGTCTTTATATATATGCGTCACACAGGCACGGTGGTCTCAGTTATCAGCCTTGACTGGCCAGGCTCTCTCTCTCTTTCTCTCTCTCTCTTAGGCTCTGTATTTTTTCTGTGTTGTACATGTAATAAATTACTTTGTACATTTTTAACAGATCATTTTACATATTTCTATCCATGTGAAATTATATGCATGTATGTTATGGATTTCTTTAGCTATTTCAGTTTTTACAAATTTGTACCTGATCTACACCGATAATATTTAGGTATCACCTTTTCTTTATTAACTTTTGTCTCTTCGGGGTTTTCTGTCATCTTTGCTGGCTTGTAATGAATGGACTCCTTTTGCTCTCTAGTCATGTGGCCAGATGTAATGAATAGGTCTAGAGGGGAGTAGCCATTAGTACGGGTAGCATACAGATTAAATGTTAGCAGGAGGCTGGGAAGAGCCTGATATGAGACAGAGGCCAAGAAAAGGGGGTTGCGATGGACTGCTGTGATGTAAAGGGGTGTTCAAGGCTCGGAGAAGAAGGGGAGGGGTGTTGATCTGTGGGAAACGACGACTTCCTCCTGTCTGTCTGCTAGCCGAGCCCAGTCTGGAAGAGTCTCGAGGGGCCAGGGCTGTGCTTCACAGCTAAGCAGCAGTAGCAGCCTTTAAGCTTGGCACTAGCTGGAATAGTACTTTTCATGTGGGCGTTCCCCTGCACTGCCACTCTTTGGCTGGAAGGGGAGAGTGAGGGTGGGTGGGTGAATTGGCAGTGGGGATGGGAGGGAAAGAGGGAGAGAGGAGAGAGAAAGGAGGGGGTGAGTATAGGGATGCAGATGAACACCTTACCTTTCTCACAAGACACATCCTCAGAGCACACTGTTACAGACTAATACTGCCACCACCAACACCACAACCCACACACCGCCCAGCCATTTTTTAAGCTGCACTACAGCCCGAGGACTGCAGGTAGGTACATGGGTAAATATTTACTGACTATGATTGTGTTTGCCCATTTATGTTAACAGTAGAACTTTTTGTGACAACTAAGTGACAACTAAACTAGACAGAGTGGGCACTTGATCCACAGTAAAACCATTTCAAACAAACAGGTTTTTGTAGCATTGCTTTGCTAATGTAAAACACTGTATTTAAGCAGGGTGAGCTCAGTTGTGTACAGGCTGAAAAGTAATAATGTTTTATTAATTTAGAAATATAAAAACTGGATACATTTTTAAAATGAGTAAACTATGTTAAAATTCATAAGTGTATGTCTGTCACTGCATTAGTGCTTAATTATTATTTCTGTGCCATTTTTCATTTGTACGGTTGCGGTCTAAACTTTTTTTAGATGAATGTTATTATATTTTACTAACAAATTAGTAAATGGTTGAAAGAAATATTTAAAATGTTTCTAGATTTATGGTAACGTTCCGTGTAGAGCTAAATAAACAGTCTATTTAATGTTACACTGTTGTTATCAGAAGTATTAGAAGAAACTCTAAAAGAAAAGATTGAAAAATTTGATAGATATTACATTTAGATATTACATATGCAATCTGAGGTATTGATTATGTTTTCATGTGCAAAATAGATTACTTGTGAGTTGTTATCGAATAATACTTAGTTTCTAGAACCAACGTCTTAAAGAAGTTGCAAAACAATTCAATATTTTTTAACATTATACACAGTACATTTTGGAAATGCTAAATAATTTTTTGTGGATCATTTTAATGTAAATCTCTTGTGCTTTTCTAGCAATAACAAGTTTAGAAACGTGTGAAAAACGTCCTTTCTGTGCCTCGGCCTGTATCAATTTCATGCTCACTAACAACTGAGAAATGCCCTGTGTTTTTACCGTTTGAAGCTGCAGAATATAGCAAAGTGCTAAAAATCGAAAAAGCATTGCACTAAACCTGGTGAGAAGCAACTCTCCCAGAGAAGGATGAGTCTGCTTCTTTTAGCCTCCAGGCTAGGGCTTGCTTCCCTTAAGGGGAATGGTCCTGCTGTCTGTCTGCTGCCAGGAAAAAAACACCTCCCCTTCTCTTAAGCAGAGGCCCAAGAGGGAATTGGGGGATCCTGTGTTTACACTCCTTTACGGACTAAGAAGCTCAGAGGAGGACGGTCTTTCTCAGCGGCCGTATGCTTGCGTCAAGGTTCTGCGGGAGACTGGTGTTTTGGTGAATTGGCTGAACTCCAGCTGTGTCTGGGCTGGATAATGAAATCCAGGTGTTCCTGTGGGTAGTTTAAGACACCTGTCACCAATATTTAGTGCCAGAAAAAACCAGACTGCAAACTAAGCTAGACGATCTGTATGCTTATTTTAAGCTATCAACCTAAATGAAGCCTCAGGCCTGATGGGGAGACAGTGAGCTTATGAGTTTTTTTTTCTAAATGATGTAAATTTTTCTACTGATATCTTGGTACCAACTGTCTTAAGTAATCTAACTAGTAATTGCAAGAATTAGAAATTAACGTAATGCAAATTTTAGGTAACTCCTATTGAGTATTCTTTCCCTATTTAACCCTGTATGTATTTAAGGATAAGATTTACAATACAGACACACTTTAGACACAAATCTGAGTTTTCTGACACTTGCTTGCCAATAGTCAAGCAATAGAACCCGTTTTGCTGCTGTTTTGCAGACAGTCATTTTCCTTGCCCCTCATTTTCCCACCCTAAAGATGATGACCTGGTCAAGGGCCCAGTGTGTAGAGTGCTCTGTGGTTCTTCTGGGTCTCATAACACTGGTATTTTCATTGGGAAACATCTCAAGTAGAGTACAGGTTGGTAATTTGCCTACTATCCTCATTCTTTTTATTGTAATAATAATAAAGATTGTAGCAGAATACGGGTTTAAAAGTTGTATTTAGCATAAATGTTGCCTTCCAATATTTGTTTGCTTCCTGAACAGACTCTTTGTTTGTGACAGGATGAGGGTGTCGCCTCTAACAGTCTGGAAGACGGATTGGAGGTGACTACTTATTGGTGGGGAGAATGGGCAAAGTGGACAGCCTGTACACGCACTTGTGGAGGGGGGGTTATGTCTCAGGAGAGGCATTGTCTTAAGCAAAGGTCAGCAGAATCATTAAAAACACTACCTTAAATTGAATTAAAGCACTGTCTGCTGAACTGTATGAGTAATACGATTTTAAACACTTTAGTGTTTAAACACTTA
Organism: Bagarius yarrelli; assembly: GCA_005784505.1. Lineage (NCBI taxonomy): Eukaryota > Metazoa > Chordata > Actinopteri > Siluriformes > Sisoridae > Bagarius > Bagarius yarrelli. The sequence continues at coordinate 1,352,430 of VCAZ01000050.1, forward strand.
CTTTATTTAAAACTGTTTAGAGATGCTTAAAATATTTTTTTAAATGATCTAATTATACCCATCTAATTCATTTAAAGAAAAAGAACAACATCTGGTAAAGACAACATGACATGCACAGGGAGTGCAAAACGGTATCATCTCTGTAATACAAAGGTAAGTTCCAGCTATATTTTTTCTTCTTTTGAAACACAATATGCATTCACACTCTAAGAATACAATACAGACATGTCAGTCAACATCAAACTTAGACCTACTTTTACTAACTGGACTATAAATGAGTTCATGACCTTTACAGACTCAATTAACTGAGTCTAGACTGTGATTTAGGAATGCCCCTCAATTGGAAGGAGTTTTCGAGAGGAACAGTGCTGGTCCTTTAACTCTCAGTTGTTCAATGGAAGATACTACCACTGGAAACCCCTCTACCCGGGTACTTGCCATTTGAATGAGTCCACATTTTCCAAATGCATGCTTAAGCTCAAAACTAACACTATTAGTATTTTTACAGATGACTACGTTCATATCTCCAGCAATCCATGTGACCTTCATTGCACTACATCAGATGGTCAAAGGCAGCTGATGGTACCAGCCCGTGATGGAACGTCCTGTAAATATAGCAATTATCGAGGAGCCTGTGTAGATGGCAGGTGTGAGGTAAATATATAGACCACAGGATGATGTTACTTAAAAGCGTGTTTCAATGTGGAGTACATATAAAACAATTATTCAGGAACATACTATTAAGGTGTTGTTCATCTAATCATGGTTCTATAAAATAGATTGCTATAGAAACATGTTTCATTGTGAGATCTCTCTATGCAGCCTATAGGATGTGATGGCATCCTTTTCTCCCCCAACACACTGGATAAGTGTGGAGTGTGTCGGGGAGATGGAAGCAGCTGTAGTAGGGTAACTGGTAACTTTCGTCGAGGATCTTCCAGCCTTGGTAGGACTACTCATGTATCTCATTAAATTAAAAAGAAAACCTTAAAGTCATAAAGCTTTAAAGATATTTTTTTCCCAGGATATTCCTTCATCACCCAGATCCCTGAGGGCTCATGGGACATTCAAATCATTGAGAGAAAGAAGTCTGCAGATATACTGGGTGTGCACCTATAAAACCATTATTATACAAATGATAATATGATAGTGCCTAAAAGAGTTTGAGAATGTTACCTCTTTCATCTTTAAAGCAAGCCTCCTTTGTTAGTTGTACAATTTTCATGACCTACCAATAGGCCATCAAACAGACTGGTATCAAGACTACTGAACAACATTTGAATAAACTTGTTTGTTCTACAGCTGTGACAGATCAAGCAGGAAACTTCTTCTTTAATGGGGCCTACAAGGTGGACAGCCCTCAGAACTTTCATGTAGCAGGCACCATCTTCAAGTACCGGAGGCCCACTGATGTGTATGAGACGGGGATTGAGTACATCGTGGCGAAAGGGCCCATCAATCAGCCCATCAATGTTCTGGTACTGTAGCTGCGGTCCTTCCTCCCGCCGCCAAGGGCCCCTGGGTAATCTCACTTGGCTAGCTGACCCTGCCTTTGACTAAATGTGGGCTGCAGATGCCATGGCTCATACTGGAAAAGCTGTAACAATGAGCAATGGTCCTTAAAAGCAGTCACATACTGACAAATAAAATGACCCCAGAAATAACAAAAATAGGACTTGTACAGGTAAAAAAAATGCTGTGGCATTTTCATAGTGTCTTCTCTTCTAAATGGAAAGTGGAGCTGCTGTTAATGGTTGGTCTGAAATATAATGGTTGGTCTGTTAAATATATATATATATATATATATTATATATATATATATATATATATATATATATATATATATATATATATATACACACACACACATTTATGGAACCTGTGATCTCCATTTTAATCATGTGGTACCTGTCTGCTATCTTCTGTCTACCAAGGTTTGGAACCAAAATGGTCGCAACCCTTATATCACCTATGAGTATACAGTTATGCGTGATCCTCTTACTCCAATCTCCCAGCCACCCATGTACATTGGCTTAGATGAAGGGACCAGCCAACAAGTCTCTATGGAGATCATCAATGCATCACTCTACAACGCAAGTGTGATTAACAAGGCTGTCCCAGACACACAGGGGAAGCAGGTGAAGATGCAGAGCATTGGGCCTGCTGCAGTGGATAAGCTTGGGGAAGAGACTAATGAAGTGTATGAGGACACAGTAACTGTAGACTGTGATCAAGATGCTCCAACGCCACCGCATTATCCAGGTAGGATTCATGTATTATATATTAGGTTATTGTTTAAAACTTAACCAACTTAATGTAAAATATTTTTAGCCAATATCTATACTATGTGAATACAAGTATTGGGACACATGACCAGAGTATGTCAGCGGGGCAGAGTGGGAGCTGGGCAAGGAGTGGAGCAGAGTGATTTTGCCCAGAGTTTGGAGCAAGTTTTTTGAAAGTCAGAGTGTTGTGGATTTTTGTCGCTCTAAGTGCACTCCACTAACACTCCATTACAAGCTCAACTCATTACAGCCCATAATGCAACTGCATAAAGCATGAGCAAATTCATATGTTGCTAAACAGTTAAACACAGTTACTTAGTTACTACTTTATTGTGATTTTTGCCTCAATATTCTCACATTTTGTTTTCATGACTTTTCCCCGTTTTGACTTTGCTACACCCCTTTTGATCTTGCCTAACTTTTTGCACTCGGCACTTGGGCTTCTATATTCCGGTAATGCTTTTTGAAGCGTTTTGTGCTGCTTATTTATACCAATAGTAATGAGCAGAAAAGGTGCGCTTTCTGTATCGTTGATAACCCAACCCAAAAACTGTCCATTCATTAAACTTAAAAGGAGTGGCAATTGCATTCAATTACTAGTGTAATCTTCCACAATTGGATTTTGTTAAATAATTAGCCTATAAAATATACTGATTTTTGTACACCTGCCTAACCCTTTTTATCTGCACAAAAATTATTTAAATCTGCAAAATCTGGCAACCCTTATAGTGGCTGTTAAAAGGTGAGATTAAAGATCCAAGCGGAAAATTACAGATTTCCTTAAATACTATCTATCTATCATAAAATATTTACTGTGGAGAGTTAATAGGGCATTTATATTTCCATGGAGTGTACATAGAGTGAGGAGAGAGCGCGGAGTGAGCTAGGCATAAGGAAATAAAAATCCGGAGTGGAGCTGGATGGAGGCAATATAATGCTTTGAGAGTGGAGAGAAAATTTTTGCCGCTCCACTTCACTCGGATACACTGGTCTGGGCGCAGATAATAGGTGAGGAGGTCTGTGCTGCTACTGAAGTTCCAGTTTATCCCAAAGGTTTTCAGTGAGATGGAGGTCAGGGAACAGTGTTTGGACCTGTTAGTTTCAGCAAATTAATAATTGAATGCTACAAACCCCAATTCCAATTAAGTTGGGACAGTATCTAAAATGTTAAAGAAACCTAACACAATAACCTGCAAATCCTTGTTGACCCATATTCGATCTAAACACAAAGACAAGATATGCAATGTTTAAACTGACAAAATGTATTGTATATTGCAAATATTTACTTAAAATGATGCCTGAAACATGTTCCAAAATAGCTGGGACATTGGGTATTTTCATCACTGTGTTATATCAGCTTGCCATTCCTGCTTGATGTACTTTAGTTCCTTAACACTCTGGGGTCTGCATTATTGTATCTTGTAGCTTGACATTGTCTTGCTAAAATAAGCAGGGATGTTTCTAAATTCTAAATTCCTGAGCCCACAGGGTAATTTCATTTACAAAACAGTCCATTTTTTATGCAGTGCCACCTAAGGGTTTAAAGGTCACGGCCATTTAGTGTTGCTTTTTGACCTTGCTCCTTACATGTAGAAATTTCCCCAGATTCCCAGAATCTTTCTATAATATTATGGACTGTAGATAAGAAAAGGCAAACAATTTCTATATACATAAATTTCCTGCAATTATGTTCCCTGTTTCCAATTAACTTGTTTACATGTGGAAAGTTCCAAATTATTTCATTCAAATGAGTAAATATTTGCAAGAGACAATGAAGCTAATCAGTTCAAACATTGCATATCTTGTCTTTGTGGTGTTTTTAATTAAATATGGGTAGGTAAGGATTTGCAGATCATTGTATTCTGTTTTTATTTAAGATTTACACAATGTCTCAACGTCTTTAGAATTGGGGGTTGTAAAAAGACATTCTAAACAACTGTGTGCTTCCACAATTGTGGCAACTGTAGAGGAAAGGAACTTTTGGCCATATGGTGTAGCGCTGACATGCTGTCATACCTTTCAGAGTACCTGTCTTTGCTGGGCCCATCTGCAATTATTATGAAAAAAGCAGCCAAGTTTAGTTTTAGTGTTAGGTGCCTAATTGCCTTTTATTAGACTGTGGTAGGGTACCATTCTTCTCAGTTTCTCACCTATTCATAATGCCAACTACCACAACCTAATTGAAAGGCTCATGTGTCTCTCGGGTGGTCCTCTAAACTGCCAGTGCCAGTTTTGGAAAAAGAAAATGCTCTGAAATACCTTTTAATTTTGTCTCAAATACTGGAAAAGTCTAAATTTGTATTTATAGAAATCATCAATTTGTTATGGTGTGTAGAAACTTTTTAGTCAGCTGTTCTCTTTATTTCCTTATTCGCTTTTTCAGTCACTGTGTCTTCAAGTTACTATCATCAGTAATGCCCTTCATTTCTGATAGCTGTCCTTTATGACCTTTTTTTTTGTAAAGATGGTAATAGCAGCTGGCAAAGTAAAGTGGTTGCCTCTGGCAGTGCACCTGCAAGCAGGCCTTCAGATGAGATGGTGGATTCTGCAAATTTTATATGGAGGATGTTTCTTGCACATTGTACATTGCAAGTTAACATTTCTACAAATCAGCTTCTTAGTGAGAGAGAAAGCCTCATCTCTGAAACAGAGCCATCTGAATTGGACTACAGCAGCTCAGAGCAAGGAAACCTCAACGGCTCTTTTCTTGAGTTCTCTTTGGGCCGTCGGCGGAATGACACAGGAGATCTTTTCCAGAACAGGACACTGATCACCAGCTTGAGGAATGGCAGCCGCATTAATCGCACCAGGTAAAAATAATTATCAATCAAGTATTTCTAATTTTAATCTCAAATCATTTGTATCAAAGGTTATCACTTTGTTTTAGGATTTGGAAAGATTAGGATAGTGATGTTTGCATCATTTGTTAACCATTTATGATGCAGCAAGGTCAGATGTGGCACACGCACATATGGATAATAAAACCAACAATGTAGCCCTCTCTAACAGACTAACAGTATATATGAAGAAATAACCATTTTCATATCTATGCTCATGTGGGACAGTGCAGCTCATAGGGAATGGAATGTGCTCTAGACACTCAGAGTTTCCTGCTTTTTACACTCTTTGAGACATTCAAAGAGTTGGAAGTAGAGACAGCCAAGTGGAGGGCTGGTGGGAATGCATTCCATCATATTTATCATTCATGTTGGTGTCCAAATAATGCTTTACCAGCCTTCCTGCCAGAAAACATAAAACATATCACGTGACACAAAATTTCACAAAATTAAAGAAAGAGAGAAAATCTAGGTGAGAAATAAAAAACAGCACTAACATCAACTAAGAGTGAGGTTAATAGAATATTTCTCACAGAAATAGTTTATGCTGTTTTGAAATTAATAGAAAGAGGGCAACATAGATCATGACCATGTCAGTCCGGGCCAAAATAAATTTACAGGAATCACACGGTTTTGGTTTTGGCTTTGGTTTACAGAAATTACATGTTTTTTTTTTTGGTTAATCTATTTTTATATTAGAGCTCTTTATGTTTAATATTTAGGCAATAACATTTAAACAGTAATTGAGACCAAATAATTACTTAGTATGACAACATAAATGTATAATACATATAAAAACACTTTTGTGTTATAAATAACTGTTACTGGTACCACCTAAAATAATGCCATTGATGACTTAATCCTAATGTCATAGGAGTCATCAGAGGATTACTGGGAAAAACAAAGTAAGTTCTGCGGATATGTATCGATGGAAACTGTCTTCTCAGGAACCATGCAGCATGACATGCTCAATAGGTACCTAACTAAACAAACATACTGTATACACCAGTATTCAAATATTAAAAAGCTTAAATTTATATTTATATTGTTTATTTTTATGTTATTATTAATTTTTTTTTATAATAGGTGTGACAAAGTCATTTGCTATGTGTGTACGATATGATGGTGTTGAGGTGGATGACACTTACTGTGATGCTTTGACTCGTCCTGAACCGGTGCATGATTTTTGCATTGGAAGGGAGTGCAAACCAAGGCATGTGTTAAATCCTTCTTTTAGTAGTTTTTACATGAACAGAAAAAAAATATAAGTAAAACTAATCTTGGAATATATTTATGGCATTGCATCTTCTTAATTTACATCTTCTTTTTATGCTTGCAGGTGGGAGGCCAGTAGTTGGAGTGAGTGCTCACGGACCTGTGGTGAGGGTTTTCAATTTCGGCTAGTACGTTGCTGGAAGATGCTGGCCCCTGGCCTGGACAGTTCAGTCTACAGTGATCTGTGCACGGATGCTGAGCTAGAGCGCCCTCCAGAGCGACGGTCCTGCAAGAGCCCAACCTGTGGCCCACAGTGGGAGATGGCCGAGTGGTTAGAGGTGGTTCAACAATAACTTTCCCTTTCCCTTTTTTATCATAATTATAAAATGTAAACAAAGTTAACTAACTGAATTAGCATGATGTAATACATATAAACAGATTTTCACATTTTCCTCCAGTGCTTCTTGATTCCAGAAAGCTGATGTAGTCACAATTGACTTTCCTTATCCTGGCTCTGTGCTTGTGTGCTTGCATGATTTAAGAACATTTTAAAGCTTTTTTGTTGACCATAAATACATTTACATCACTACATCAGTAATGGCAGTTTGTATAGGTATAGCAATAAAGTTGTTTCTTTTTACAGTGTCCAGCAAGATGTGGGCACAGAGGTTTAGTAACTCGTGAGGTTAGGTGCTCAGATGAAGTCAGGGCATGTGATGAGGCAACTCAGCCACCATCGTCCAAGAACTGCACTGGTCCACCCTGTGATCGCCAGTGGACAGTCTCCATGTGGGGCCCGGTAAGCTTTACAGAATAGCAGTCAAAGAGCCAGACATGATTCGCCAGCATTTTTATGTTTCAGAGTTACCACATTGCATGTTCATAGTTCAAAAGCAAAAACAGGCAGAATATTTGTGACTGTTTACAATTGATATCCAGTGCTCAGGTCCATGTGGACAGGGGAAGATGGTGCGACATGTGTACTGCAAAACACCAGAGGGCCGTGTGGTGCCTGAATCACAGTGTTCACTAGAGAACAAACCATTGGCCACTCATCCCTGTGGAGACAAAGAGTGCCCACCACACTGGCTGGTTCAAGACTGGGAAAGGGTATGCAGTTTAACTTCAAGTTCAAATAAACCTAGCTTTAATGAGTTTTGGGGCTTTGTCCAAATGTCAATTTAGGTTTATATCCATAAATTGTGGGCTACCACTTAAATTCTTTCTCTCCTTGTTTGTTAAGATGGAAAGCTCATTAGTGTAATCAGGTGGTGTTTTGCAGAGTTGGAACAAATACTATTAGACATTCTCAAAAAACATCAGGACGCCAAAATTGCACGGATAAATGGCAAATGACTCATTATGGGTTATGCTCAGAAATGTATGCCTTTTCTCAAAGTAAACGTCTCCCCTCAGTGCAACACAACATGTGGGCGTGGTGTAAAAAGAAGGACTGTACTATGCGTCGGCATCACAGGTGGCAAGTTTCAAATCCATGAGGATGAGGAATGTGATGCAAGCACTCAACCAGAGGATGAGGACACTTGCTTTGAGCGGCCTTGTTTCAAGTGGTATACAACACCTTGGTCTGAGGTAGCTGCATGTTTTTAATTGGAAATTTGGATGTGAATGTATGTTGACTGTGAATAAATATATATTCTTCTAAATAAATTTAAATATATTAACTAAATCAAATATGCTTGTTGCTTGAATTACAGTGCACCAAGACGTGTGGTGTGGGAGTGAGAATGAGGGATGTGAAATGCTACCAGGCAAGAGAACTTGTTCGTGGATGTGATCCTCTGACTAAGCCTGTTAACAAACAAGCCTGTGCATTGCAACCTTGCCCCACTGAACCACCAGGTAAAACTTCTACACTTCAATTTTAAAATATGTTGATTTATATACTGCTTGCAGACTATAGACTAGTGGCAATACCAGTTTACCTAGAAAAATTGCAGGTAGCTGACTAATATAATGTGTTAATAACTGACCTCCCATACAGATGACAACTGTCAGGATCGTCCCAGCACCAACTGCTCTCTGGCTATTAAAGTCAATCTTTGCAGTCACTGGTATTACAGCAAGGCCTGTTGCCATTCTTGCCGGAATCAACGTTCCACCTAGTTTGTTTTCCAGGAGAAAAACTTAAATCAGGACCATTGGCAAAAACTAGAATTTTACAAATGGATGATGCAGGCAATTACTGAATATCTTGTATCCACACACAGTGGAAGAAATCTTGGTTTACACACTACATCTTCTTTTTTATCTCTTGAAACTGGGTATTTAAACTGCGATTGATGTCAGCAATGTAGTAGCAATATATGTTTTATGACAAAGTCCTACAGCTATGGGCTAAATGAAGGAAAATTTAAATTATTTTTATTATTGCTTAGTTAACCATAATTTTAAAGCATTAGCATATTTCTGATCCATCAAACTGGCAATGATGATAGTCATTACTGAATTGTATCTTGGGTGACAGGAAGATCTGTACATTTAAATACAAACTGGCTAATTACAATGCTCTGATGTTTCTTTGGTATCTTTTTTAACGTTTGCTTGACTATTGCTTTTCTATTGTATTTATTAGCTATAGCAGACTTTGGATAAACAACCCATGTTTTCTGATTTCTGATTATTTTTGTAGACAGCAGATGCTTTTAACAGCAGGGATGAAAAAACACCCATTTTCTTGATTTTTTCTGAGATCTACAGTATTATGTGCAATTGACTGTGGCACCTGAACATGTGATATTTTGAACTGTGTGCAATTAATATATTGCTTTATTGGCACAGTTGGGTTATACATAAAAATCCATTTAATTTTATTTTAGGAAAAATTTACATTTCTTTACTTCATAGAATAGAATAAAATGGATTCAATTTCCAATCAAACCATATGCAGTCTTTTCACATCCTGTTAAATCAGACATTTTTAGTAAAAAATAGTTTTTACTTTAAAGGCTTAAATAAAACTGTTGACATATATTAATACAACTGTCCTGATTGATTTAAAACAACAACTGAAGTTACTCAGTGAATGTAGCTACATTTAGATCATCCTCGTTTTTAATGTGACAGTCTGTTATATTTTGTCTACTGTCATTCCAACATTCTTTAGTTTTCAACTGTTGCCAATTTGGCAAATAAACTATTTGGGTGAAGTAATTGCGCCACCTGCTGGTCTACATACAACACAAACTTGATGCATAATTTGCTGATGAACGACGGAATTTTTTTCCCAAAATCTTGCTCAAAAATGACCCGACAGGAAAGAGGAGTCTCCCATTCTGGTCATTGCGGTGAAAACATTTAAAGTGTAGTTAGTGACCTTATATATTTTTACACACCATAAGGTTACACATTATTTTATTTTTAGACCACTACACTAGTGCATGTCATTGTACAATATTAAAAATGAAAATAAATATTACCTGTGCTTTGACAAGCAGCCTGTGTTCATCTGCCTCCACTTATTCATGTTTTTACAAGCCTTAAAGAATAACCCAGTCATCTGATTTGTAATAATTAACAGTTAGCAACAGTGATGAATTGTTGGACAATGCTGTGCCATTGGTTTTCTAGGCTTTTTACTTTCCTGGAGCAAAAAAAACTGTGTTGGCACAACTGCATCTGCTGTAAGAGAGTAAGCAATTACTTTTAGCTCCTTCGAGCAAAAGGTACAATTTTTTTTATGTTCATGATTTGTTCATATTATATATATACACACATTTCTAAACAACCCTTGGTCAGTAATATCAACTGCTATAATTATAACAACTTAAGTTGCAGTAGATTCTAACATACAACAATTCTATATTTAGACCATTTTAATAACAAATACTTTACACATAAATACATAAACGCTTGTAGATGTATTGATAGCATATGTTATGGTTTTAATTTTTACGTTGTTGGTTATAAACTAGAAGTGTTTTATAAATGTCATGATTTATTTTATGACACTGCTCTAGAAAATTAAGTTTCAACACAGAATTAAACACAAAGAACTACACATCTGTACTGATGCTCATGTGTGTGACCACCTCCCTCCCGGTTATAGAACGCATAAGGTTTAGTTGATTAAAGCTGGATATGTTTGAAGGCAGGTCTACATCTTGCTCCTCCAAGGTCCTGTAACTAATCCTTCCACCTCCATTCCTCAGTTCCTGCTCTCGGGGCAGATATAAGGGCAGTAGGCCAGAGCATGAGGGGCAGAACATGTAGGAAGGCATTGGAGCAGTGGACAGAGCAGGGATATAGTTAGCCGGACAGCTAGACTTGTAAAGCTCTTGTGTTGTGAGAAGCTGATTAGAGAATGAGTGTTCTGGAAGACATAAATTACTCAGTGAGCTTGGTGAAGTCAAAACAATTGGAGGACTCAGGGAGCTTGGTGAGCTTGGTGGTTGTAGAGAATGTGAAAGGATTGGAAAGTTTGAGTGATGTGCTGGACTGGATTTGGCAAGGTCAGGTTTCTCCACCTCCTCCTTCTCCATCTCCCCCTCATCACTCTTACAACAGTAATACTAGCAGAGACAGAGAAAATGAGAATATTTGTGTTGTAAATATTTTAAAAAGGAAGGGGGGATTAAAAACAGATGACTGGTTCTGAATAACAGATGTTTACAATTATCCACACGTCTTTTATGATTTATGATTGTGTCATAAATTTAGGTAAATTCTCAAAAATTCAGCAGATGACACTATAAATCACTTATTGTCTAAACAATGATACATAACTAATCCAGGCTCTGATATTCAATGGCAAAATAATGTGTAGTAGAATTGATGATAGTTTTAGAAATCACAGCATAAGATGTGGGTGTTTCTTTTATTTTATTAAATACCCCTACATGCATTTTTTTCATTTCAAATTTAGAATGCTAGTTCCAGGTCATTTTTGTAGGTTTCTGTGAGGTCTTTTAGGTATATTAATTAGGGCTGGGCATTAATTAATTAATGAATGCATTAATTAATGCATTAATTATTACCTCAGACAATTATTTTTCACGTTAAAGTGTTGATTCTTATTATTATATATATATTATATAGCGTATATATTATATATATTATATGCTATAGTATATATTATATGCTATATATGGTTGAAATGACAATAAAGCTTCTTGAACTTAAAACTTGATTTTGAAAGTATGCCGGCTCTGAATGCACATACAGACAAACCATAGGTCACAGAAGGGGTGGGATGTAAATTTGTGCAGGTTTAGAATGGGGATCATCAGGCGTCTCAACCAATGAGAGCATTGGGAGGGGGGGCCCAAAACTGCTGCAGCGCTCACATAACCGGAACAGAGACCTGTCTGAGTATATCACCGAAGTAGAGTGGGAGCGGAGTGAAATTTCCTGAGGTTGGAGCAGGTTTTTTGAAAGTCAAAGTCTTCTGGTTCGTTAACGTTAACGATCCATAATCAAACTGCATAGAGCATGAACAAATTTATATATTGCTAAACAGTTAAACACCACTAACAGAACACAATAAAATATGCATTTCATTAAATACTGTCTATAATAATAAAATATTTACAGTTCAGCATTAATAAAGCACAAATTTTTAATTAAAGTTAACATAGAGCGAGGAGAAAGCAAATTGGGAAAAATAAAAATCTGCAGTAGAGCGATTATAACATGCTTTAAATGCTCCACCCTGCTCACATTCTGGTATCTGTTTGGTAAGAAAAAAAAAGATTTATAAATGTTAACTTGCTATCTTTCGAATGTCTGTTATAATGTCATAATCGAGGTTTGGGGCTCTGGGCATAACTTTTTTCTATAACAAACTTTATATGCCCTGCCAGTGGGAAGCTTTGGTTTCATATTTATTTTTGATTACATTCATGTTTAAGTTGAAATTTTACGAGAAATATTTTACTGCTACTATGCAAAGGAAATATTGCTAAAGCATCTTATTTGTTTAGAGCGTTGGAAAATGTTATTGCACTTTTGTTCATATAAAATAAAATAAAAGTGTGCAATACACTACTTTAAAGGTAATTATTACATTTTGTAGATAACAATATCATACGATTAATCGCGATTTAAAATTTTTATCATTGCCCAGCATCATTTATAATAATTATACTAAGATCAACTGCAATTGTACTATTAGACTAAAAGGTATCAACAGTGGTTTTAGTGGAAAAGTCTAGTGTTCACCTGCAGCCTACAGCAACACAGCACTGTAACAATAGTCAATAAAATGACTGTGGCTATGATTCCACCTGTGATGACCACTGCTCCTGCTGTCATTCGCAATCCTCTCCATCAACAACCTGCATATTTAGAAAATAGAGGCAATTGTCACAAAAATATCCTGGTTTTTTTTTAAGTTTGTAAGACTTAATGTTTATTGGTTTACCTTAACGTGTATATGAGGACCTAGTTCCCCTTCAAGAATTCGAGCTGCCTTTAAATGCTATAGGATTCAAGAAACACCTGTTCAGGTTCTGGCTAGTACCAGGACCTAAATTCTGCAAGCTCGTTTGTGTCTCTGCAGAGCACCTATTGGAGGCCTGGTAACTGCCAGGACCTGACCTTTCAATGCCGTGTGGGGGTCCCACACATTCGGGTCTCCCTTCAACTCACATATTACTGAAAGGCAGCGCCTGGTGTTACCAGGGCCTGTTTCTGGGTCCTGCTCATATGCCGCATAAGGGACAGCGAATTAAGTGAGGCTGTGGTCTGCTTCCCTAAGGCATGCATCTTCTGCAGGCCTTACAAAAGCATGGACCTTTCCCTCCCTGATGCCAGTCTCAAAATAAGAACCTACCTCTGCTGTCCATGCTGCAGAGTATGGAACGGTAGGTTGGGTAGTTCCGCTGACTGGTGCCCTAAAGCACTCATCTACCGGCAACTTTTCAGATTGTCAGGACCTGCCTCTCCTTTGGCACCATGTTTGGCTCACAAGATGATGGCATATGACATCTTATTCTAATAGCACTTCGAGACAGCTCGAGTTCCTGAAGATTAATGTCTATAAGGTTTCATGTACGTGTGTAACCTCAGTTTCCCTTGAGGCAAAAAGATGCTGCACAGCAACCCTGTCTACGCAATTCGGATCGAAGCTTTACTTACTGTAGCTGAATGCTTTCTGGTCACTTACGTCACCCCGCCTGTGACACACATTGCTGGTGACATGTTGCTTTCCGGTTGGTGTGATTTTGGTACCCTCTGGGAACCAAGGTTACATACAAAACCTTAGAGACATTCCTAATGTCAAAACAAGGGCAACTACTACTTTATCAATTATTTTTCTTATAGCTTTGACAAAATCATGAATGTGGCAGCAGGGATTTATAATATTGAGCTACAAGAGAAATATTAAGGTCAGGCAGTGGAGCTGGGTTTTGCAGGGATGTGGTTGCAAATTTATAGCATTTCATACACTTTTCTGTTATATTTTTAATCCATTCGTATAGAATGTTCGTATGTTAAAAAGCAAGAATAAATGAAATGCCCTCAATTCTCTCAAACCCAGGGTTTCACATGAGCATTACGTCACCTCAGACCTTTAATTTAGAAAAAACATTTTTCAAGCAAGAATATGCAGAAGCTTCTAAAAGAAATTAAAAAAAAAGTTTTTAGACCTTTTTTGGATGAAAAAATTTACATTCTAACATCTAAATGTTAACTTTGGTTAATTATTATGTTGTATTTGAAGGTTGCAAGGTAGCTACTAAACAGCGAGCCTGGTGATTAAGACTATAACATCTTTATTTTTGTATGATTTGCAAATGGAAAACAATGTAAAGTTATAGTAATTAACACTTCGTCCCAGAACATGATCATAATTTATTTTATATGAGAGCATATAGCAGGTATACAATATAAAATATAATTGGCCTCAAAACTAAAATCAAGCACAAGCATTTTATTATCTGAATTGCCTTATTGGTTCAGATTAGATTTATGTCGTTTAATGACCAAGTAATCAACAGAACCTCGTATCACATTTAATTTATTCCAATAACTAAGTTAAATTATCATCACATTTACACACAACCTGAAATAAACAATATAATAAATGTACATACGTTTGTTAAATGAATTGTACACATTCTGTCATTTTACTACATGTTTTAAATAATGTATTTTACATAGAACAATTTTAGCAGTAATTTGCTTTTATAGTAATCAAATGATGGTCCAATTTAATAACCCTACATCCCCTGTAAGGGTTTTAAAGCAACACATATATGATACATGTATTAAATACAAAGTAGACATAGAAAAAATGTTATAATAATAATTTTTTTAAACATTTATGAAGTATTTTTTTACCTTTTAGAAGATCCAGGGTGTTAATAAGTGATGCCGCCTGTGTGGTGTCTGTTATCTAATTCTACCTTCAAAAGATTTTAACGAGGCTAACTAATTTCTGTTTAATACTTTACTGTATTAAGTTCACTTTTACTTAAGGCTGAAACACTTACGACAAGATGTTCGATAAAACATAAAACGAGTAAAATGAAATAATACGTGCTAAAATTGTTCCTTTTTTCCTCAGAATTTGTACAATTTGTACTTTTTTACCGTTAACTTGATTAAATTTTTTTTTGCAAATGGCTAATAAAAAACGAGCTGCATGCGATAGGCGACTGGATATTGTGTGGTAAAAACGATTAGCTTAGCATTCCTCTCACAGTCCACAACGCGCGCGATACTTCAGTCACTTCTTTAGCGCGCGCGCTTCTAGCTCACGCAGGCGAGAATGGTTCTAAGTGCAGAATATGGCACTGTTTAGACAAGCGTGTTTGAGCGCTCCAGTCACTTCTGGTTGAAATAAAAAAAGGTTTAAGTGTTATTATGAACAAAGCAAGTGCTTTTATAAATTTAGATATCAAATTTAGTTGCCGCCTATAAACAGTCAGCTACACACGAAAAGGCAGCACAGGTGTCTGCGTTGTACATTTATGGTATTTTAAAGAAATACATATCATTGATTGCATCAATGGCTTTGCATAATAAAACTGGTATACATTATAATTAACACCACATTTTAAATCATTATTGAGTCCAAAATATTGGAAATGTGTGTGATGTAACACTACAGACATGCAAGACATATCCATGCACACAAACAAATACACACAAAGAAAAAGAAAGAAAAGGACGTTCACTCTCCTATTTTATCTTTAGTCACATAGCAGGACAGTCAGATTTTTATTGCATGCATTATTTAACATGCAAATATTAAAAGAAGCTGAGATTCCAATGTATTGTACAGACAAGGCTGTGAAATATTTATGCACGGTTTTACTCACTCTCTCAAATTTCACTTTTATCTCTGCAAAAAACAATTTAGAAAAATTCCTATGAAAGCTTTTTTATCAGAGTAGCAGCAGTCAGAGATGAAGGCAAATGCTGTTTTTATACATGTATACACTTATTTGGTTTTCTTTACTCATATACGTATTGATGCACTTTAGCCTACATGGTATAAAAATTTAATATTCAGAATATGTGTTTAGTACCATTTATTTATTTCTATAAGATGAGAGATTTTGTAAAGGAGATCATTGCTTATGGATCCTGTACTAGGAACTGTTTATGTTCTGCACTATTTTTCTATTATTAAAAAAATATTTTTTACAGAAAGGGTTCCTTTTAGCTTAGTGTTGAATCCTCTTCTTCTGTCGTTACACATTTGTCTAATTAAAACTTAAATAAATAAGAGCCAAAGGCAAGCCACATGCATGACTTCCTTGACATAATCACAAAAATCTGTGTAACAAAACTTAGTGGTAAAACTGCAATCTAGATATAGCTTGGCTTGTACTTGTTTATAATATGGCATCCAGATCAAAACTGGACGACAAGGCAGCAGCAGGCTGATATATACCTCTGCCATTATTCCATGTGAAGGAAAAAGGAAAATGTACTAGACCATTTTTATCTCAGCAGGAAGAGAGACTACAAGAGTGGAAATTCATATTTTATTTATCAAAATCCGAAAGTGTGGCAAGCCAAAAATGGAAAAAACACTCTGCATGAATCTATTGCAGGGTAAAGATGACAACAACTTTAGCCCCAACCACCTAGCACTTATATCACAATATATGTACGTAATATCTAGTTTTTTTCGTGTTTAATTTCCCTATCATTTAAAGTCAGCACTACAGTGGCATTATTATTATTTATTTATTTTCTCTATCCTGGTTTCTTTAATAAACTCATATGCATAGCATAGGAGTTCATTTGAAACACGCCAGACCCTAAATCTGATAAGTGATAATAAAAAGGAATGTCTAAAGCAAAATCTTTCAATTATCACTTATCAGACTTATATACCTTAACAATTGTGGTTTGTTATCAGTGTCAGGTAGGCCAGTACAGACATGAATGCAGGTGTGCAAAAACTATATTGAAACTTGGCAACTAAAATAAAGACTTAATCTGAAAACAAGGTCAAGGTACAGGCAATGATAAGGCAATTAACAAGTTGCAGCGAGAGTGCATATATACAGTGTGTGTATCATTGAGAAGTCGAGAATAATCAGAAAATGGGCGTTTGTAATGGCTGTGGTTGTTGTATATAGTGGTTTGTAGGCCATGTTCAGAGTTATAAAATAATTTTTAGTTTTTTTATATTTATAGTGTCATCAGGTATGGGATCATAAATAAGTTTGCCTGGGCACATACAGTATTAGGCAAAAATAAACCCAAACATAGACTGCTGGAGCACGATGGCTTAGTGGTTAGCACTGTTAGCACTGTTGATACACGTAGATGTGTGGGAAGTGGTAGCGCAGTAGTTAAGGTATTGGGTTTGATTCCCAGCACCACCAGGTTATTACTGCTGGGCTGCTAAGCAATGCCCTTAACCCCCTATTGCTCATTTGTATAAAAGACATAGAAAGGGTGTCTGTCTAATGCTTGTAATGCAAATGTAGTTTTGTTGTCCTGTGACTGCCCTTGCAGGCAGAGGCGTAGGGCCATCAGGGGGTTGTTTAAACGTATGGCACGGGTTGTTATTCAGTGCTGATGAAAGTATAATCAATGATACATTTGTGCCTTATTAGAGTGTCACTGTAAACATTTTATTAACAGAAAAACATAAATACTGGATATTAATAACATATTTTACAGTGCTGCTATTGTACTTCAGCAGTGAGATTAAAAATAGCCTATTATTATACCGTTTAAACCTAAATACTATCATAGACATTTTTCTGAAATTATTTATTTTTAATCAAGGCTTGTGTATATGCATGCGTGTTACAGTATTAAACTACACAAAATTGTCTTAACCTAGAAATCAAACCATTCAAAACATTGCGTGTATATTAACAATTTACATTTGAGTGCCTTTTTACTAAAGCATGCTGAGTCAGAGAGATGAGAGATTTCATTTTTATGACTTAGTAGTCCATAAAAGAACTATATAAGCCTGAATTACTGGGATCATCCAAATACAGAGGAGAGATCATAAAGGTATGTGTGCTTTTTAAAAGTTTATAACTAATAATTTAGCATGTTTTGGTGTAATAGTTATGAATTATTTTCATGTTATATTAGAGTGTTCAAAATATTTTTTGAAAAGGTACAAATATACAAATATACAAATACAATAATAAGTATATATGTTTTATATATGTGAATAAATACAGATACAAACAACCTAATACCATACAACCATTATAAAAAACAAATTAGTTGCTATACAAAAAGTAAGTTCAATGGTTTTAAAATATAGAGCAATAAGGTTCACCTTCTTCAGGGGCAAAACTAGAACACTAAGGGATACAGTAAATCCTTTATATAGTTATATCATAATGCACTTTACTATGGATTATATTTCTAATGCATTTTAGATTTTTCATTTATTATAATATTTAGTTTTTCAATCAAGAAATCAAACACTTTATTTTGTATTTCAGATTGTAAATGGTTCCTATTGTAAATAGTTACATTATAATAATTAATAAATTTAGTATCATCAATATTTTGAAAATATCTTGTTTATACAGCTTTGCTTTTGAACCCACTCCTGGAGGGTAAAATTCCACCTCTCACAAGCAATGATCGAGTTTCTGGCCTTACACCTTACACCTCCAGATCTCGAGGACCCATTGAGCTTTTCAAATCTGTTTGGTGATAATATAAATCTAGACTGGATCAAGTGGGAGGGTTTTCTCCCCCAAGGTGCAGTTGGCATCTACAATGGGTACACGAAGCGTTCTGATTACATCTGCAAATACAACTGTGAGGCAGGTTTTTACACCCCCAGCAAAGGTCCATACTGTGACTATCCTTATGGTAATATAGAATATCATGCCCCTCACTTCGAAGTTTTGGTCAATGTGGACAATTTTGAGTTTGTGGAGTGAAAAAAAGGTTCATATGGATCTGTGCCAAAGAATGCCAAAAGAACCTGTGGAGGTAGTGGAATTTTTGTTGGTAAGAACGAATATGGACTTGGTAAGGTTGTACCTAACTTTGAAGCCTTCTTCCTGCCTTGGGAGGGCAAGGAGTACTGGTACAAGAAATATGAAGGGTTGGCCACCAACCGTGATGTATACCTAACATAGTCTCCCATGTTGATGAACTTGAGCTCTTTAACTACCCACCAGAGACCATGAGGATTTCCATTGTTGCCAACAATGACTGCCAGACAGTAACTAAAACAGTGGTAATCTCCAATACCACAGAGGTGAAAAGCACCTGGAACACTGACAGTACTACCATGCTTGGTGTTAGAGAACTACCAAGATCCCTCTGATTGGCGGTACTGGAGTGGAATTCAGGTCCCAAAAGTCAGTGTCAGTGTCAGTTGAACTGACAGTCCCACCAAATCACTCTTGCACTGCCTGCATAAAGGGCCGAAAGATGACTGCTGACATCCCGTTTAAAGCAAGGCTCAGTTGAACATATGCTAATGGGGAGACCCAGTGGACCTCCATCACTGGTGTCTACGATGGGATTCAGATAGGAGAGGTCAGAGCAGTGGTGGACCGCTGTGAGCCTATTCCAGATGCTAAGCCATGTTCTTCAGCTGCATAGTGCATTAAAAATAAGTTTCCGTCTTTAAAAAAGGCAGTAATCAGTTTGCAATGTGCAATTGTAAAAAGCTGTGTTTCTTTAAAACAAAACATAATAAAGTTGTAAACTGTTAAAAACCATTCTCGGTTTTATGTGTTTAAATAATAAACATTTGGTTACAGTCTGGTTATTGTTAGCAACAGTATATCAAAGATGTCATTACATTTTTATAATAATCAATTGATAATAAGATTTCAATAAATTGTAGTTATTATGTTAGTCATCAAAAACATTTTGTATAAAATTGTTTAAGATACAGTGGTGTCATTTGCCAGCAACTTACTAACAGCAGCAAATAATGCTAAAGTTCAAGAGGACAAGTTTAATATTAAAAATCAAACAGTTCATTTATGCATAAAAGCCCATTAGTTGTTTTTTGAAACATTTACTGTTTAAATATCAATTTGCAAATATTATTTATTGTTTCACATATAAGACCGAGAGATTTATTGTTATATTTGAAGGAGAATTTTTTAGAAAGTACACATCTTGCACCTTACTACAACACTGTATAGCAAAAATTGCCAGTTACTTCAATATTTTTCCATTATATTAGCTATTTATTATAATTTACATTGTTTATAATTTCTTTTACTTATTATGATATTTATTATCTTTTTATTATTGTAGTAACTTAAGTTTTAGTATTTTTTGCTAATTTTATTAATTTTCTTTGCTAATTTATGTAAATTTATTTTTAGGTATAAAGGGCAACTATTAACATTCTTATATGTTACTCTTATTTGTCGTTGGCCTTTTCACCTGCTATCCAGCATCAGAATATCCCATATGATGAATATGAATTTTAAATGAGAAAACTCACTTTAAGATATTTTAAACATCCACTTTCAACAATCACTGTTTTTCAGCTAATAAATCAGTCAAATAATAAACTATTTTTTTCCTGCTGAATTTAAGATTTCATTAATGGGTTTATCATCTTGATCTTTTTTACAATTATTGACATTTTTGTATAATTACTTATATGTTTATTTGTTTAACATAGAGACATAGTTTAAAATACAAGAGTTTTAAGCATACTACATACAGGCATATACAGCATGTGTTTTCTATAGCATTTAATGTATAGTCCATGTAACTTCAGATAACTACTTAACAATATTTTTTGTATGTATTTTCAAGTAAAGCAAATTACACAGTTGTTTACAATCTCTGTGATGTCCTTTTCCTATATACAGCCACTCATTTTATCAGCCATCTATAAGACATTTATGCCCGATAATTAATCGCAGATAACAAGGTTATACTAGGTCAAAGTTTTCTTTAGACAGCAAAATTGAGTGCCCTGTTTTTTTGTATTGTTCATGCGAAGGATACAGCCAGAGGTTGATTATGAAAGACATTAAATAAAAAAAAATAAAAAATTGTGGCCCTCTAATAGCTTAACCTCACTTAAAAAGAAATATATATTGGTAGTGTTTACTATTTGCACTTGGAGTAGGAATTTGTTTTAAGAATAATCGTCATACAAAAATAACAACCATTTAAAATCATCAAAATTGCATGTCACCTATATATGGACAGAGAATCACAAGGATAAGATGAAGTTATCATAGACGGTTTATTGCGGCAATTATAAGCTCTAAAGAACCCTTTGGCAGCAGCCAAATGAGTCCACATTACGCTCTGAGTCTGAGAAGGTAAGGTGCTCCTTTTATTAATTAAAAGCTATTAACAAAAATAAAACAAATAATTTCATGTATGTTAAACAAATTATGGTAAAAACACATTTTTTTCTAATCATAAAAGTCAATTTAAAATGCATTCTGAAATAGTATATATATCCTATATATATATATATATATATATATATATATATATATATATATATATAGATATATATATATATATATATATATATCTTTATAGATATATATATATATATCCTTTAATATTGTTTACTTAAATACCTAATATTTTTACTGGCAATGTTTAGGGAGCAAATGTTTAGGAGTAAATCATTTTAGGACTACAGATGACAAAGTTTATTTTTAACTTTCTGAAAAAAAATTGTGTGGGTTGATATTTTTCACCAGATGAGGGCAGCACTTTCTTTCGTACTAGCCTTATTGCAGTTCTGTGCAAAACCACTGCACGCAATTCCCACTTCAGCTCTTAATGCAGAAAAAAGTAAGTATCGTTCACACCATAATATTCAGGGGCAGTTTGTAATAAAGGTTTATACGCCAGACTGCACGTGCAACAGTCCCATACATTTTTAATCCACACCAGCTTTGACAGAAGTGGTTTAGACATGGAATTGCATTTTATCATTAAATTTAAAGATTGGATGATTATGAAATGTATAGGTTTGGCAGGAAACCTACGTGGAAATAAATAGTGACTCGTGATCTCTTTCCATCTCAAGTAAGTGTGAAGATGTGTGATGCACTAAGATTGGCATTCTATCCTGTTTTATTCCAATAACTGTATGTGTCCAAGCTCTACCACCGTCATGTTTAAGATATTCGAAAAAGATAAAAATTCTTTTTTTGTACCGGTTCACTGATCACAGCTAAAAATTTTATTAAGATGTAAATAAAGCCTCCTTAACTTGTGTAAGTAACTTATAAAAACAGAATCACACCTGCAGCGCTTATATACAGAAAGATTTATTGACTATATACTAATACTGACCATCTACATTTGCAGTGTTTGGGTTATTAAAATAATCTTCCTCCTAAACACATTTTTTTTATTTTGTATTTGTTTTAATGTAGAAATCCAACTGAATCCTATCTTGGGGGATGTGGTACCGCCCCTGGATGCTGGGACTCCAGAAGAAAATTCTAATACTCCACCAGAGTTATTGACTGTGGATCAGGGGGCCTCAGCATTCATGTTTCAGGAAAATGTCAACCTAAAATGGGTTACCTGGGAAGGCTCACTTCCAAATGGGACAGTAGGTATCTATAATGGTTATGCAGGTCGCACAGATTATATCTGCAAATTCAACTGTGAAGCTGGATTCTATACCCCAAGTAAAGGCCCATACTGCAAATACCCTTATGCAGAGATTGAGTACACTGCCCCTAAATTTGAGGTGTTGGTTAATGAGGACCACTTTGAGTTCCTGGAATGGAAACAAGGTTCCTATGGTTCTGTGGCCAAATATTCAGTAAATACTTGCCCTGGAATTGACATATTTGTGGGTAAAAACAAATATGGGCTAGGTAAAGTTGTTACTAAACATGAGGCATTCTTTTTGCCCTGGGAAGGCAAAGAATACTGGTACAAGTCATATGATGCCCTGGCCATTAACAGGGACACATACAGCCAGCAAATCTCCCATGTTGTGTATGCTGTTGACGAAGTTAAACTGTTCCATCATCCACCAGAGACTATTCAAATGTCCAGGGCCACCAACTACGAATGTTCCAGCATTGAAAAGACAGTCCTTTTGCAGAAGACTAGCACTGTGGAGAAGTTCTGGGACATTGGAAGAAAAACCCTCAATGGATCCACCTCAACCATGAATGGAAAAATTCCAATAATTAACCCAGATAATGTGGACTTTACCAAAGAACAGACAGTTAGCTTTTCTGAGGGGACAAAAATAACTGAGACCATTAGCCACTCCATGTCTTTACAAGTCTTGGTTCCACCAAACCATTCATGCTTAATAAGAATGGAAGCAAGAAAGATGACTGCTGATATTCCATTTACAGCCCGGCTCAGTCGTACATACACCAATGGAAACACTCACTGGACCACTGTCACTGGAACATATGATGGTGTGAAGATTGGAGAAATTAATTCTGTGGTCGAACGCTGTATTCCTATTCCTGATGCACCTCCATGCTTTTATGAAAGTGAATGATTCCTTACACTTTCAGATTTGCATCAAAATAAAAAATCAAATCCATTGCTGATTGATATTGAAATATCCTGAAATAACTGTCTTAATAGCATGTATCAAAGCACGTTAATAAACATACATAAAGACGTTATAGCCTATTGTATTTTTGCAGCTTGACAAACAGTAGTTGACTAATTTCAGTAAATTTTCTATTTCAGTAAATTTTCTATTTGACAGCTGGATACCAGAGATGCAACAATTGGTCCTGATAGATGAATAACCATGATGGATATACTACAAACGTTGCTGTAAAATAGCTGAAGACCACAAAGACCACTTTTTACATAAACAATTAAGATGTTACCAGCATGTTTTAAATAGTGGCTGTGAAGATGACCATAGGGTCTCTTCTTCATCATTAAAATTAAATTGAATTTTTTTTCCCCAAACAATTTATACCAAATATTTATTTGGACATAATGGAAAACAGACAGCCTTGAATTAAAGCCTAATTTAGAGAGGGGCAGTTTATGAGATGTTGTAAAAAATATTTTGGCCCATCATACGTGACCATTACAGGTGCAGTGTTTGATGAGACAGTTTCATTTCCCTTAGGTCATATTTCTACTACAAGCCAACTTCGAGTACACACTACTCCTATCTAAACAGCAGATCAGCTTGACAATCATTTTAACTTTGTATGCAAAATTATGCAAACTAACACCAGACTCCAACGGTACACACACTTACTGAGAGCAAACACTGATATAAATAGGAAGGTGTGTTGTCCCCATGCAATAAACATTGTGTTATTGTTGTTTGGACACAGTTTTAGATTGTAGACATTATTCATGTAAACACAGGAATATTTGAGATTCTGACACTTTTGCTGTTCACACAAGGATTTGTTTGGGCAGAGTTGAGGGGTCAATATTGACTTTAGAGAATTGATGGTCTATATTCATCGTGGGCAACACATTTATTTGTTGCTGTAGAAGATAACGGGGAAAAAATATCAGTTGATTAGACATAACAAGTAAACAGCTGCTAGTGCAAGTAAACTTGAGAGATTACAAAGATACATACTAATAAAAAAGTGCATGCTCTATTCTTTATTCTTTTTTTCCCATAGCATAACTAATGGGTGGGAGAATCTTTCCTTTTATGCAATCTCTACAGAATTCTCTTTAATTCTCTTTAAATGAGCAAGCGGATTCATTCATTAATATAAGCATCAGACTAATTAGTATAAGAAAATTGTTAAAAATGTTCTAATTTCTCCATTAATTCTTCATTACAGCTTAAGTCATATTCACCATTTCAGAATTCTTTATGAAGGCACACTTCCCTCCAACCCGTGCCATTATTCTGCATATGAAATATGTCTCAGTCTTTGTTACATCTCATTTACAGCTGATCTGTTCTCATTAGGCTTTGCTGTTCATTAGGGTTTTAGACAGAAATATACTTTATTGTGTACTGCATAAAATTAGAAATATAAGACATATGTTTAATGAGTTCAAGCCAAATAGGAACGACTCATGTGAGAGCATGACTGCTTGGAGCATATTCTTTAGTTTTTAAATGCTTAATATTGCTGATTTTTTTGGGGTTGATAAATGGTGAATGAAAGGCTCCACTATTACAGATTTAGATCCACATAAAAAATATATTCTTTAATGTTCATTACCAAAATTATAATATGAAATAAACTCCAGATGTTAATGATTGCAGGGCAAAGTCTAATATGTTTTTGTTTCTAAAAGCATACTAAAAAGAGTGTTATATATATATATGCATAAAATGTATAAAAGTGTTTTATGTTTGGCTTGGGTTTTGCCATCTTCTATGATTCTGAGGAATTCCTCATTTGATTTTTTACTTCTAAGATTTCTAAAAGGTTGTAGAAAGTAATTATTTCACTTCAACACTACAGGAAGTTGTTTTCTTATGTTTTGAGGGTTACAGTTTCTTGGATTATTAAATAATTCTAATTTAAACAATATTGTCTTGAAAGTAAATCTCTGTTTTAGGGCTTTTACAAAAGTTCATGACAGAGACAAGAAACAAAGACAGAAAAATTCTAATTTGACTTTACTGTAATTTCTAAAGAAATCCAACATCATATTTTGGTAGTTAGCTGGTTACTTGTAGATGTTTAAATTTATTTTATAGAACCTTTAGGGGAACTTACAGCAATAAATAATCTACTGGACAGCTACATGGAACTCCTTTTTTTATATAGACACACACCTTTCAGTACTTTACTAAAACTCATTCAGTAAAGTCAGTGATAGATTATCAATCCAAAAGAACAAAGATACTGTTTTGTCCTTGAGTTTTGATAAAATAAGTAGGAGAAAGTGAGATCAATCCAACCAGGCCTGTTTAGCTGAAGAGATTTAGGCCACTGTCTTGACCTAGTGAGAACCTATACCACCTAATCCTCCTGCACATCTCAGAATGCTCCTTAGACATAATTAATATAAGATAAGGATGGTTTTTTTCAAAATAAATGTTTGGTGAAATAATTGGTGAAAAAAGGTTTTTTTCACCAATAAATTGGTGTTTACTTGACTGCATTCTTAAATGAGGGCAAACATAACAGACTTCCTAGGGCAGATCTATAAAAAAAAAACCCCAGCTCCGCTTGTGTCAAAGTCCTTGGTATTACTGACTATGAATATGAATTACAATTGTAAAGGTTAACACATCCAACCAGGTGTATCAGGCTTGGGGAAAGTACCTTTTGCTCTTATTGTGCTTCTATTGGTTGTCCCTCTTGTTCCCTACAGCTTGCCACCAACCCCTGAAGTCCTTATTGCAAATGTTTGTCTTAAGCAAAGAGAGGAGCAGGCATAGATCAGGGTCTTTTTTTCAAGTTAAATGGTGAGGGTTGGGGGTGGAAGGATAGGGGTCAGTGTTGTTTGACTAACTGAAATCACACACCACTAGAACTTTGGCATACCCCAGGCACACGTTTTAGCCTGTGGCTGCATGCTCCTGATGAGGTGTAGCTATAATAGCTTTTTGCTCCTGGCTTTTCTCAACCTCTGTTTCTTTTATTGTCTTTATAGAAACTGAATGTGTTACATCTGGCAGCATGGTGGATTAGCACAGTTGCCTTACAGCAAGAATGTTTCACGTTCCTATCTCCAGCTGAGGTCTTGTATGTTCTCTTTGCGTTTGCGTGGATTTATTCTAGGCACTCCGGTTTCCCCCTACAGTCAAAAATCATGTACTGTATGTTAGATTAACTGGTGAATCTACATTGCCTATAGGAGAGAGTGTGTGTTATTTTTCTGTATATGGCTCTGTGATAGACTGGAAACCTTTCCATGGTGACCCCTGCCTTACTCCCAGTGACAGCTGGGATAGACTCCAGCGGATCCCCATTACCCAGAATAGTGATAAGCAAGTATAGACAATGGATGCATAAATGGATAGATGTGTTATGTCTTTGTTTTAAAGGATGAGCCGAGCAAAATAAAAACCTGATTTTGAACCACACCAAAGAAATTAGTCATGATTATTACTAACAATTATACATAATGTATTTTAAACATAATTAAACAGTACTATGTGTTAAATATCTTCTGTTTTAATTTTTTTGTTGTTTCATTGAATCAGTTGCTTGTTTAATGAGTAGTTGAAATGACTAAAGCTTGAGGTCAAAGTCCAATTTTTTACTGACATGACGTTTGACCGACCTGTCCAGGTTGTACCCCTTATGCCTTTCGCCCTATCAGAGACGGCTGGAATAGGCACAAGATATATTTATATGTACAAAGTATAAAATAAAACATGATAGGATGTTCTTTAATAAGAAACGAAAGCAGAAAATGATACATAGCAGTTACTGTTGACACTATGCTCTCTTGTTACCAAGTTACTAAAAGTCAAAAGCTTCTCAGTCCTAAAAACTTTCTCATGGTGGGAAGAAATTGCAAAAAAGTTGTGATAAAGCGGAGAAGGAGATTAGTCAAAAAGAGTAGTCAAGAGGATAGCAGCAGTCGATACACAGGTGGGCAAAGCAAACTGAGCGAGCAAATCCAAGACGTTAAAGCTGAAATCAAAACCGAAAACCGAGCAGAGTTAGAGAGATAACAGAAACGCTTGGTATGTTGCATAGCAAAACAATAACTTATAAGGCAAACCAGACAGGAAGTGCTGGAGGAAGTGAGCCAAGCAGTCTAGTATTCGGGTGATGGCGCCCTCTGGTGGTTGGCAGGCAGAACTGTGACAGTGCCCCTTACTCTAGGAATGCCTCCAGGCGTCATTCTAGGGTACCCTCAGGGCCGAGGAGTCGGACGTTTAGGATGGGCATTGTGGTCTAAGATGTCACGGGCTTTAACCCAAGATCTTTCCTCAGGTCTGTAGCCCTCCCAGTCCACCAGGTACTCCAGGAACCCTCTCCTTCTCAGAGAGTCTAGAATTTCTCGTACCTGATAGGCTGGAGAACCGCCAACTTCAATGGGGGCTGGAGGTTCGGGTGTAGATGTCACGATGTTAGGATTGGTATGGAGGGGTTTTAGGAGAGAGACATGGAAGAAGGGAGAGATACGATACGATGGAGGGAGCTACAGATGGTAGATAACTGGGTTGATTTGTCTCTGTATTCTGAATGGACCCAAATACCTAGCTTTTTGCTGGGGAGATGAAGTCGTAGGTCCCGTGTTGCTAACCACACCAGTTGTCCTGGCTGGTAGTCAGAGTCACGGGAACATGGGGGGCTGATAGTCGAGGATGCAGTGAAACGGGGTGAGCCCTGTGGAGGAATGAATCAGAGAGTTCTGGGCGTATTCAACCCATGGCAGAAACTTGCTCCACCTAGTTTGCTCTCTAGCGCAGGAAGAACGTAGGTATCGACCCAGTTCCTGATTAAGTCGGTCCACCTGGCCATTGGACTGTGTGTGGTACCTTGAGGTGAGGCTGACATTTATGTCAAGGCATTTGCAGAATTCTAGAAGCCCCTTGGGTAAGTGCCAGGGCATTTTGGACTGTGCGCATATGGAACAGGATTGCACAAAGTCCACGACATCCTTGCAGCTCTTTGGCCACCAGTAAGCGTTCTCTAGGAATTTAGTAGGCTGTTTAATCCCAGGGTGACCAGAACTCAATGCCGTATGCACCCATGACAGGACTCGCTGGGAAAATACACCTTATTAGGTGGAAGCTGGAGGAGGTCGTCCTGATGAGCAGACTCAATCTCCTGATCTAAATTCCAGTATATGGGAGCCCTAATGTTGAAGGGATCTAAAATGGTGACTAGTGGTGAGTTGTGGGGGATCGTGCATCCGTGACAGCGCATCTGCTTCACTGTTCTTAGAGCCTGGGCGGTATGTGACAGAAAACTGAAACTGGGTGAAGAACACTGCCCATCGAGCTTGTCTACAGTTCAAATGTTTAGCAGATTTTAGATATTCAAGGTTTTTATGATTGGTTATCACCAAAAAAGGATGTGTGCTCCCCTCCAACCAATGTCGCTACTCTGACAACGCTTCTTTCATGGCCAGTAGCTCCTGGTTTCTCACATCATAATTGTGCATGGATGTAACTTAGGAGGGTAACCCTGTTGCTGGATAACACCGCCCCCACGCCGCAGTCTGATGCATCCACTTCTACAACAAAAGGCAGAGAGGGATCAGGATGTTGTGGAATAGGTGCTGAGGTGAACTTCCTTTTTAATGTCTTCAAGGCTTTGAGTGCTGGGTCAGGCCAGATGAGTTTTGTGGGTTTTACTATAATTTCTGATAAACCTCAAATAAAAGTTCGCCAATCCTAGTATCCTTTTAAGATTCTCAACGGTTTTTGACAAAGGCCATTCAGTGATGGCTTGCACCTTGGATTTATCCATAGCCACCCCTTTAGAGCTGATATGATATCCTAAGAACTTGACCTGATCATGGTGAAACTCGCATTTCTCAGCTTTTACATATAGTCTGTGTTCTAGGAG
Organism: Bagarius yarrelli; assembly: GCA_005784505.1. NCBI lineage: Eukaryota > Metazoa > Chordata > Actinopteri > Siluriformes > Sisoridae > Bagarius > Bagarius yarrelli. Next base: position 1,381,608 of record VCAZ01000050.1, read on the forward strand.
CTGAGTAAGCACAGTACGGACATGTTTCATGTGCTGAGAGTTAGTGTGCGAGTATATGAGGATATCATTAATATAGGCCACCACACAGACAGATCTGACGATATCATGGCTGGAGCATTGGAAAGGCTGTAGGGCATTACAAGGTATTCATAGTGCCCGCAGGTGGTGATAAGCGGGTGGTTATCCATTCATCCCCCTCTCTGATACAGACCAGGTTGTAGACATTGCAAATGTCTGATTTAGTGAACAAGCGAGCCTCCCGTAATTGTTCCAGTGCTGCTGGTACCAGCGGGAGGGGGTAATGATATTTTACTGTGACTAAATTCAGGCCACTATAAGGACGTAGACCTCCATAAGGACGTGAACCTCCATCCTTCTTTTCTACGAAGAAAAACCCTGCGGCAGCAGGATTTGAGTGTATTCAGGTGATGGCGCCCGCTGGTGGTTGGCGGGCAGAACTGTGACAAAAGTATTACTACATCAATTATTATGTATAGCAACATATTTATTTCATTTATTATTCAGACAATTTTATAAATATTTCAGAATATGTTTATGCAAGTCTTGTGTCCTAAACACATAAAATATCTTGTCACTTCTTAAAAGAAACATTTAGACTATCAATACAGGTTTTATGATTTAATAAGTGATTAAAGTTGACCTGTTCTAACCCTAATCAGGAATCATTCCCTATAAAATTAGTTCTCTTAGCCACTTTAATAAACAGAGCCTTACCAATGGGCTTATTTGGAGAAGCAGTGGACTGTAGCACATTCTTTCGCATGGTTAATTAATAAAACTGCTTCAACTGTAAAGTGTTCGTCCCAAAACTGTGCCTGTTGTATTGAAAATTGTATTCTAACCATAAAAATTTATTAATATGAATCCCTAAACTTACATACCTCTTTTATTTTTGTAATGATTTAACCTTTTTTAAGTAAAAGGAGTGCAAAATTAAGATACATTTCTATATACACTTTTTTGAGACTTCTACTGGAACTGCTGTCTGAGGCTTATCAAAATTAAGCTATATAGAAACAAACCTCAGACAGCAGTTCCAGTAGAAGTCTCAAAAAAGTGTATATAGAAATGTTTCTTCAGTAGGAAGAAATATTGCAATATTACTCTCAGTTTTTACTACCAAAATAGAAACCTTTTTATTCCTTCATTTTTACTAGAGGAGTGCATTAAGGAAGGCAGGGTCTTGCAAAAGACATCTTTGTCTCTGACATTTGAGAATAAAGTAACCAAAGCTTTTATTATATCTGTCTCTTGTCTCTAAATAGTACTGATGTCTTGTTTAGGAAGCATAGAGTGATATGTTAAAATACCTCCTGTAGTGTTCTTTAGGACTTATATACAGAGTGTAGAGAATAGGATATGGTTGCCCACCTAGTGAGCTCAGAGCCTTAGATCTTTTAAGCATGATATAAAACCATTAGGTATATAAAACGTCTCTACATATATTGAAAAGCATTGGATTTTAACCCTATTAGGTCAACTATTGTGTGTATCTTAAAAGTTTATTAGTGTAAATTGGTAACTTCTCAAGATTAGCATGAACAAGGGGAACTGAAATGCAACTGAAAGAAGCAAAACCAAAAGTGATTTAGAGTTAAACAGCTCATCAATGCAAAATTATACATATTCCTACCTGTCCAAAAAAATATTGCAACCATCATCTTTCAGACCCTTTGACTCCTATAGTTCAGGTTTTTGAACTGTAGTTATTTTTTTTTTCGCAGTACGTGAACACACTAATGACTTATCATGTCTGCATGAGCTATCATCATTTTTAGAACATCATGATTAGATCAACATTTCTTGGTCCTACCTCTTTCACAGAATATATAAATACGTTTATCACTTAGCTTAATGAGTGTTATCCAGGTGTAGACTTTAACTAGCAGAACAGAAAAAATCACCTATTGTACTTTTATTATACTTAGAATCTTAATTGCTTTGCTATAATAAATCACATGGGCAACATTCTTTTCTGTTTACTTGTCCGAGATGCTAGGACTAGTGATCTTCCTGTTTTTTTAACTCTTTAACTTCAAACACAATAACTGTTCCAAACTGGAGGATCTTGAGCAGTGACTATGACTCGTTGGTTCTGGACTTATTCTGCACAGGGGTCTGACCACGTCTGATAGCTGCTGACAGCCAGTCACAAAACTTCAAAGGAACAATCCAGGCTGTAGATGTGTGACTGCTCAGTTCCTAATCCTGTTAAAGCAAAATCCCATCCGGATCTTTTTCATCTGCCCTCGCAGAGACAAGGATTTTTCCAAGGACTGTGCAATACAACACAATAGGAGATAAAGACCTTTTGCTTAAAGCCGCAGCATACTGACAGCTCATTGGAAAAGTCACTAATTTTATTTTTTTTATTCTTTATCTCTCTGATTAATTTTATTGACCTGCAACTCTCTTTATTTTTCATTAGATTCTGTTTTACATACAAATAGTGTTACTACATGTTTTAAATGACGTATTTTACATAGAACAATTCATGTGATTTAACAGTAATTTGCTTTTATAGTAATAAAATGATGGTCCAATTTAATAACCCTACATCCCCTGTAAGGGTTTCAAAGTAGCACATATATAATAAATATAATAACTACAAAGAAAACATAGAACAAATGTTATAATAATTATGTTTTTAAAGATTGGTGTCTGTTATCTAATTCTACCTCCAAAAGATTTTAACGAGGCTAACTAATTTCTGTTTAATACTTTACTGTATTAAGTTCACTTTTACTTAAGACTGAAACACTTACGACAAGATGTTCAATAAAAAATAAAAAGAGTAAAATTAAATACGTGCTAAAATTGTTCCTTTTTTCCTCAGAATTTGTACAATTTGTACTTTTTCTACCGTTAACTTGATGAAAAATTTAGCAAATGGCTAATAAAAAACGAGCTGCATGCGATAGGCGACTGGATATTGTGTGGTAAAATCGATTAGCTTAGCATTCCTCTCACAGTCCACAGTCCGCTCACGCAGGCGAGAATGGTTCTAAGTGCAGAATATGGCACTGTTTAGACAAGCGTGTTTGAGCGCTCCAGTCACTTCTGGTTGAAATAAAAAAAGGTTTAAGTGTTATTATGAACAAAGCAAGTGCTTTTATAAATTTAGATATCAAATTTAGTTGCCGCCTATAAACAGTCAGCTACACACGAAAAGGCAGCACAGGTGTCTGCGTTGTACATTTATGGTATTTTAAAGAAATACATATCATTGATTGCATCAATGGCTTTGCATAATAAAACTGGTATACATTATAATTTACACCACATCAACACATCAAATTAATTAACACCACATTTTAAATCATTATTGAGTCCAAAATATTGGAAATGTGTGTGATGTAACACTACAGACATGCAAGACATATATCCATGCACACAAACAAATACACACAAAGAAAAAGAAAGAAAAGGACGTTCACTCTCCTATTTTATCTTTAGTCACATAGCAGGACAGTCAGATTTTTATTGCATGCATTATTTAACATGCAAATATTAAAAGAAGCTGAGATTCCAATGTATTGTACAGACAAGGCTGTGAAATATTCATGCACGGTTTTACTCACTCTCTCAAATTTCACTTTTATTTAACAAGAAAAATTCCTACGAAAGCTTTTTTATCAGAGTAGCAGCAGTCAGAGATGAAGGCAAATGCTGTTTTTATACATGTATACACTTATTTGGTTTTCTTTACTCATATACGTATTGATGCACTTTAGCCTACATGGTATAAAAATTTAATATTCAGAATATGTGTTTAGTACCATTTATTTATTTCTATAAGATGAGAGATTTTGTAAAGGAGATCATTGCTTATGGATCCTGTACTAGGAACTGTTTATGTTCTGCACTATTTTTCTATTATTAAAAAAATATTTTTACAGAAAGGGTTCCTTTTAGCTTAGTGTTGAATCCTCTTTCTGTCTGTCATTACACATTTGTCTAATTAAACTTAAATAAATGAGCCAAAGGCAAGCCACATGCATGACTTCCTTGACATAATCACAAAAATCTGTGTAACAAACTTAGTGTAAACTGCAATCTAGATATAGCTTGGCTTCTACTTGTTTATAATATGCATCCAGATCAAAACTGGACGACAAAGGCAGCAGGCTGATATATACCTCTGCCATTATTCCATGTGAAGGAAAATGTACTAGACCATTTTTATCTCAGCAGGAAGAGAGACTACAAGAGTGGAAATTCATATTTTATTTATCAAAATCCGAAAGTGTGGCAAGCCAAAAATGGAAAAAACACTCTGTTCTATTGCAGGGTAAAGATGACAACAACTTTAGCCCCAACCACCTAGCACTTTGTCTAAAAATATATGTACGTAATATCTAGTTTTTTTCGTGTTTAATTTCCCTATCATTTAAAGTCAGCACTACAGTGGCATTATTATTATTTATTTATTTTCTCTATCCTGGTTTCTTTAATAAACTCATATGCATAGCATGGAGTTCATTTGAAACGCCAGACCCTAAATCTGATAAGTGATAATAAAAAGGAATGTCTAAAGCAAAATCTTTCAATTATCACTTATCAGACTTATATACCTTAACAATTGTGGTTTGTTATCAGTGTCAGGTAGGCCAGTACAGACATGAATGCAGGTGTGCAAAACTATATTGAACTTGGCAACTAAAATAAAGACTTAATCTGAAAACAAGGTCAAGGTACAGGCAATGATAAGGCAATTAACAAGTTGCAGCGAGAGTGCATATATACAGTGTGTGTATCATTGAGAAGTCGAGAATAATCAGAAAATGGGCGTTTGTAATGGCTGTGGTTGTATATAGTGGTTTGTAGGCCATGTTCAGAGTTATAAAATAATTTTTAGGTTTTTTTATATTTATAATGTCATCAGGTATGGGATCATAAATAAGTTTGCCTGGGAACATACAGCATTAGGCAAAACAGACTGCTGGAGCATGATGGCTTAGTGGTTAGCACTGTTAGCACTGTTGATACACGTAGATGTGTGGGAAGTGGTAGCGCAGTAGTTAAGGTATTGGGTTTGATTCCCAGCACCACCAGGTTATTACTGCTGGGCTGCTAAGCAATGCCCTTAACCCCCTATTGCTCAGTTGTATAAATGACATAGAAAGGGTGTCTGTCTAATGTCTGTAATGCAAATGTAGTTTTGTTGTCCTGTGACTGCCCTTGCAGGCAGAGGCGTAGGGCCATCAGGGGGTTGTTTAAACGTATGGCACTGGTTGTTATTCAGTGCTAATCAAAGTATAATCAATGATACATTTGTGCCTTATTAGAGTGTCATTGTAAACATTTTATAAACAGAAAAACATAAATACTGGATATTAATAACATATTTTACAGTGCTGCTATTGTACTTCAGCAGTGAGATTAAAAATAGCCTATTATTATACAGTTTTAACCTAACTACCACCATAGACTTTTTTTCTAGATGTATTTATTTTTAATCAAGGCTTGTGTATACGCATGCATGTTACAGTATTAAACTACACAAAATTGTCTTAACCTAGAAATCAAACCATTCAAAACATTGCGTGTATATTAACAATTTACATTTGAGTGCCTTTTTACTAAAGCATGCTGAGTCAGAGAGATGAGAGATTTCATTTTTATGACTTAGTAGTCCATAAAAGAACTATATAAGCCTGAATTACTTGGATCATCCAAACACAGAGGAGAGATCATAAAGGTATGTGTGCTTTTTAAAAGTATATAAAAGTATAAAATTTAGCGTTTTGGTGTTGCTTACTTGTAATAGTAATTAATTATTTTTATGTTAGATTAGAGTGTTCCAAATGATTTTTTTCAAAAGATACAAATATACGAAAATTCAGTAAGTAGATTAAAAAGTGTACTATTAATACTATATAATAACTATATACGTTTTATATATGTAAATAAATACAAATAGAAACATAATACAATTAATAAAAAACATATTAGTCAGAAGACGTGCTAACAAAACCAACAAGTATTTTGAGTTAAAATAAAGCAATGTTGAATAGAATACCTCATGCTGTGACACTTGGAAAACCACAAATCGTGAATCCTTTATAGATGAAGCTGCTTGCTGTCATCATCTTTCTTCAGTTGGGCACTCTCTGTGCACTGGCTACAGACCCTCAGATCAACCTAAAGGATATAGTAGAGAAAGGTGTACATACTAGTGAAGGTAAAGTGCTTAGTTTTTTCTATTAATATATTTAGATTATTATGTTGTATATAATGCGATTATATTTCTGATGCATTTTAGATTTTTCAATTAATATAATATTTAGTTTTTCAATCAAGAAATTAAACACTTCATTTTGTAAATGGTTTCTATTTTAAATGGTTACAGTATAATAGTTAATATATTACATTTAGTATCATTAATATTTTTAAAATATCTTGTTTATACAGCTTCGCTTTTGAACCCACTCCTAGAGGGTAAAATTCCACCTCTCACAAACAGTGATCGAGTTGGCCCACTTACACCTCCAGATCTCGAGGACCCATTGAGCTTTTCAAATCTGTTTGGTGATAATATAAATCTAGACTGGATCAAGTGGGAGGGTTTTCTCCCCCAAGGTGCAGTTGGCATCTACAATGGGTACACGAAGCGTTCTGATTACATCTGCAAATACAACTGTGAGGCAGGTTTTTACACCCCCAGCAAAGGTCCATACTGTAACTATCCCTATGGTAATATAGAATATCATGCCCCTCACTTCGAAGTTTTGGTCAATGTGGACAATTTTGAGTTTGTGGAGTGGAAAGGAGGTTCATATGGATCTGTGCCAAAGAATGCCATAAAAACCTGTGGAGGTGTTGGAATTTTTGTTGGTAAGAACAAATATGGACTTGGTAAGGTTGTACCACAGTTTGAAGCCTTCTTTCTGCCTTGGGAGGGCAAGGAGTACTGGTACAAGAAATATGAAGTGTTGGCCATCAACCGTGATGTATACACCCAACATATCTCCCATGTTGAGTATGGTATTGATGAACTTGAGCTCGTTAACTACCCACCAGAGACCATGAGGATCTCCAATGTTGCCAACAATGACTGCCAGTCAGTAACCCAAACAATGAAAATCTCTAAGACCACGGAGGTGGAAAGCACCTGGAACATTGGCCGTACCACTATGCTTGGTGTTACAGCAGGCATCACTACCAAGATTCCTCTGATTGGCAGTGCCGGAGTGGAATTCACGTCTGAACAGTCTTTTCAGTTCAGCCGTGGCACAACCCGAATTGAATCTCTTAGTCATGAAGTGTCAGTTGAACTGACAGTCCCACCAAATCACTCTTGCACTGCTCGCATGGAGGGCCGAAAGATGACTGCTGACATCCCGTTTAAAGCAAGGCTCAGTCGAACATATGCTAATGGGGAGACCCAGTGGACCTCCATCACTGGTGTCTACGATGGGATTCAGATAGGAGAGGTCAGAGCAGTGGTGGACCGCTGTGAGCCTATTCCAGATGCTAAGCCATGTCCTTCAGCTGCATAGTGCATTAAAAACTTAAAAGTTTCCATCTTAAAAAAGGCAGTAATCAGTTTCCACTTTGCAACGTGCAATTGTAAAAAGTTGTGTTTCTTTAAAACAAAACATAATAAAGTTGTAAACTGTTAAAAACCATTCTTGGTTTTATGTGTTTAGAAGATAAACATTTGGTTACAGTCTGGTTATTGTTAGCAACAGTATATCAAAGATGTCATTACATTTTTATAATAATCAATTGATAATAAGATTTCAATAAATTGTAGTTATTATGTTAGTCATCAAAAACATTTTGTATAAAATTGTTTAAGATACAGTGGTGTCATTTGCCAGCAACTTACTAACAGCAGCAAATAATGCTAAAGTTCAAGAGGACAAGTTTAATATTAAAAATCAAACAGTTCATTTATGCATAAAAGCCCATTAGTTGTTTTTTGAAACATTTACTGTTTAAATATCAAATATCATTTCATTGTTTTTACAGATAAGACATAGAGATTTATTGTTATATTTGAAGGAAATAAATCTAAAAAAAGTACACATCTTGCACCTTAATACAACATTGTATTTGTATTTATATTTTATTATATGTGCGTAATTGCACTGTATAGCAAAAATTGCCAGTTACTTCAATATTTTTCCATTATATTAGCTATTTATTATAATTTACATTGTTTATAATTTCTTTTACTTATTATGATATTTATTATCTTTTTATTATTGTAGTAACTTAAGTTTTAGTATTTTTTGCTAATTTTATTATTTTTCTTTGCTAATTCATGTAAATTTATTTTTAGGTATAAAGGGCAACTATTAACATTCTTATATGTTACTCTTATTTGTCGTTGGCCTTTTCACCTGCTATCCAGCATCAGAATATCCCATATGATGAATACGAATATAAAATTAGAGATATTTTTACACATCCACTTTCACTAATCACTGTTTTTAGGCTAATAAATCAGTCAAATAATAAACTATTTTTTTTCTGCTGAATTTAAGATTTCTAGAAGCACTTCATTAATGGGTTTATCATCTTTTAATCATTCTACATCTTTTTTCGTTATTTATACAATTATTTACATTTTTGTATATTTACTTATTTGTTTAACATAGAGATGTAGTTTAAAATACAAGAGTTTTAAGCATACTACATACAGGCATATACAGCATGTGTTTTCTATAGCTTTTAACGTATATTCCATGTAACTTCAGATAACTACTTAACAATATTTTTTGTATGTATTTTCAAGTAAAGCAAATTACACAGTTGTTTACAATCTCTGTGATGTCCTTTACCTATATACAGCCACTCATTTTATCAGCCATCTATAAGACATTTATGCCCGATAATTAATCACAGATAACGAGGTTATGCTAGGTCAAAGTTTTCTTTAATGTGAATGCCTTTATTTTGTCACATATACTTTTTACAGCAGAGTGAAATTCTTTTTTTCCGCATATCCTATCTTAGTAAGTTGGGGTCAGAGCGCAGGGTCAGCTATGATACAGTGCCCCTGGCTTGCTGGTGGTGGGGCTTGAACCCAGGTGTTTCTGGTCTTCAAATCAACAGTTGGCGGTGGTGGTGGGGCTTGAACCCAGGTCTTCCTGGTCTCTAGATCAGCAACTCAGCACCTTAACCATTGAGCAACCACTGCCCCTATTTAGACAGCAAAACTGAGTATCCTTGTATCGTTCATACAAAGAATACAACCAGAGGTCGTTTATAAAAAAGACATTAAATATATTTCATAATTTATTTGTGGCCGTTTAATAGTTTAACCTTACTAAAAAACAAAAAAAATGGAAATATATATTGGTGTTCACTATTTGTTTTAAGAATAATCGTCATACAAAAAAACCAATTATTTAAAATCATCAAAATTGCATGTCACCTTTATATGGACAGAGAATCACAAGGATAAGAGAAGTTATCATAGACGGTTTTTTATTGCGGCAATTATAAGCTCTTAAGAACCCTTTGGCAGCAGCCAAATGAGTCCCACATTACGCTCTGAGAAGGTAAGGTGCTCTTTTTATTAATTAAAAGCCCTTAACAAAAATAAAACAAATAATTTCATATATATTATACAACTTATGGTAAAAACATAATATATATATATATATCCTTTAATATTGTTTACTTAAATACCTAATATTTTTACTGGCAATGTTTAGGGAGCAAATGTTTAGGAGTAAATCATTTTAGGACTACAGATGACAAAGTTTATTTTTAACTTTCTGAAAAAAAATTGTGTGGGTTGATATTTTTCACCAGATGAGGGCAGCACTTTCTTTCGTACTAGCCTTATTGCAGTTCTGTGCAAAACCACTGCACGCAATTCCCACTTCAGCTCTTAATGCAGAAAAAAGTAAGTATCGTTCACACCATAATATTCAGGGGCAGTTTGTAATAAAGGTTTATACACCAGACTGCACGTGCAACATTTTTAATCCACACCAGCTTTGACAGAAGTGGTTTAGACATGGAATTGCATTTTATCATTAAATTTAAAGATTGGATGATTATGAAATGTATAGGTTTGGCAGGAAACCTACGTGGAAATAAATAGTGACTCGTGATCTCTTTCCATCTCAAGTAAGTGTGAAGATGTGTGATGCACTAAGATTGGCATTCTATCCTGTTTTATTCCAATAACTGTATGTGTCCAAGCTCTACCACCGTCATGTTTAAGATATTCGAAAAAGATAAAAATTCTTTTTTTGTACCGGTTCACTGATCACAGCTAAATTTTTATTAAGATGTAAATAAAGCCTCCTTAACTTGTGTAAGTAAAATATAACTTTACAGAATCACACCTGCAGCGCTTATATGCAGAAAGATTTATTGACTATATACTAATACTGACCATATACATATACTACATTTGCAGTGTTTGGGTTATTAAAATATTCTTCCTCCTAAACACATATTCTTTTTTTAAAATTTGTTTTAATATAGAAATCCAACTGAATCCTATCTTGGGGGATGTGGTACAGCTTCTGGATGCTGGGACTCCAGAAGAAAATTCTAATACTCCACCAGAGTTATTGACTGTGGATCAGGGGGCCTCAGCATTCATGTTTCAGGAAAATGTCAACCTAAAATGGGTTAGCTGGGAAGGCTCACTTCCAAATGGGACAGTAGGTATCTATAATGGTTATGCAGGTCACACATATTATGTCTGCAAAATCAACTGTGAAGATGGATTCTATACCCCAAGTGAAGGCCCATACTGCAAATACCCTTATGCGAAAGTACACTGCCCCTAAATTTGAGGTGTTGGTTAATGGAACCTCTTTTCCATGGAATGAAATCAAGGTTCCTATGGTTCTGGGGCCAAATATTCAGTAAATATTTTTCCTGGAATTGACATATTTGTGGGTAAAAACAAATATGGGCTAGGTAAAGTTGTTACTAACCATGAGGAAATTTTTATTGCCCTGGGAAGGCAAAGAATACTGGTACAAGTCATATGATGCCCTGGCCATTAACAGGGACACATACAGCCAGCAAATCTCCCATGTTGTTTATGCTGTTGACGAAGTTAAACTGTTCCATCATCCACCAGAGACTATTCAAATGTCCAGGGCCACCAACTATGAATGCTCCAGCATTAAAACGACAGTCGTTTTGCAGAAGATCTGGGACATTGGAAGAAAAACCCTCAATGAATCCATATTAACCATGAATGGTTCCAAAAATGTACTCAAATAATGTGGACTACACCAAAGAAAAGACAGTAAGCGTTACTAAGGGGACAAAAATAATTAGACCATTAGCCACTCCATGTCTTTACAAGTCTTGGTTCCACCAAACCATTCATGCTTAGTAAAAATGGAAGCAAGAAAGATGACTGCTGATATTCCATTTACAGCCCGGCTAAGTTGTACATACACCAGTGGAAACACTCACTGGACCACTGTCACTGGAACATATGATGGTGTGAAGATTGGAGAAATTAATTCTGTGGTCGAATGCTGTATTCCTATTCCTGATGCACCTCCATGCTTTTATGAAAGTGAATGATTCCTTACACTTTCAGATTTGCATCAAAATACAAAATCCATTGCTGAATTATATAGAAATATCCTGAGTTAACTGCCTTATTAGCATGTATCAAAGCATGTTAATAAACATACATAAAGAAGTTATAGCTTATTGTATTTTTGCAGCTTGACAAACATTCGTTGACTAATTTCAGTAAATTTTCTATTTCAGTAAAAATATCTGAAGACCACAAAGACATCTTTTTACATAAACAATTAAGATGTTACCAGCATGTTTTATATAGTGGCTGTGAAGATGACCATAGGGTCTCTTCTTCACCATTAATATGATAACAAATAACGTCTAACCACAGCCTAGATCATCCTAACAACCAGTAGAGGGCACTCAAGTGTTTTGTAATTTCAAACAATTTATACAGAAGATTTAATTTTAAACTGGGCAAAATGGAAAACAGACATTCAGAGAGGGATCCCTTTTTAAAAAAGGGAAAAGATTATGTGAAAAATATTTTGCCCCATCAAACGTGACCATTACAGGTGCAGTGTTTGATGAGACAGTTTCATTTCCCTTGGCCCATATTTCTACTACAAGCCAACTTCGAGTACACACTACTCCTATCTAAACAGCAGATCAGCTTGACAATCATTATAACTTTGTATGCAAACTCATGCAAACTAACACCAGACTCCAACGGTACACACACTTACTGAGAGCAAACACTGATATAAATAGGAAGGTGTGTTGTCCCCATGCAATAAACATTGTGTTATTGTTGTTTGGACACAGTTTTAGATTGTAGACATTATTCATGTAAACACAGGAATATTTGAGATTCGGACACTTTTGCTGTTCACACAAGGATTTGTTTGGGCAGAGTTGAGGGGTCAATATTGACTTTAGAGAATTGATGGTCTGTATTCATCGTGGGCAACACATTTATTTGTTGCTGTAGAAGATAACGGGGAAAAATATCAGTTGATTAGACATAACAAGTAAACAGCTGCTAGTGCAAGTAAACTTGAGAGATTACAAAGATACATACTAATAATAAAAGTGCATGCTCTATTCTTTATTCTTTTTTTCCCATAGCATAACTAATGGGTGGGAGAATCTTTCCTTTTATGCAATCTCTACAGAATTCTCTTTAATTCTCTTTAAATGAGCAAGCGGATTCATTCATTGATATAAGCATCAGACTAATTAGTATAAGGAATTATTAATATAATATCCTAATTCCTCCATTAATTCTTCATATTCACCATTTCAGAATTCTTCATGAAGGCACACTTCCCTCCAACCCGTGCCATTATTCTGTGTATATAATATCTCTTAGTCTTTGTTCCATCACATTTACAGCTGATCTGTTCTCATTAGGCTTTGCTGTTCGTTAGGGTTTTAGACAGAAATATACTCTATTATGTACTGTATGAAATTAGAAATATAAGACATATGTTTAATGAGTTCAAGCCAAATGGGAACGACTCATGTGAGAGCATGACTGCTTGGAGCATATTCTTTAGTTTTTAAATGCTTAATATTGCTGAATTTTATTGGGTTGATAAATGGTGAATGAAAGGCTCCAGTTGTCACAGTTCTGCCTGCCAACCAGCAGAGGGCGCCATCACCAAAATACTAGACTGTCTGTTTGCTTCCTTAAGAAATTTCTGTTTGGTTAGCTTTAACCCTTCCTGCTCCAGGGGCGCTGTATCATAGCTGATCCTGCGCTCTGACCCCAACTTACTAAGATGGGATACGCGAAAAATGCATTTCATTGGCTCTGTACCTTGCACAATGACAATGAAGTTGAATATTTTATTTTATTTATTTTATAAGCTAGCCAAGTTTACACACACGTTGTGAAATATTGTCTGCCATGCAACATACCAAGCATTTGCCTTTCTGCTTTTCTGGTTTTCTTTGTTCGGTTTTCGGTTTTGATTTCTGTACTACTTTGTTTGCTCGGTTTATTTTGTCTATTTGTGTATTGACTACTGCCTTTCTATTGACAATGTTTCTGCCTTACCCTTCAATTAATATAGCTACTCTGTGCAACATGTATCGTTCTTTGTCTCCTTGTCACAGAATAATTCGCCTGCACTGGATTTAGCGGGAGTAGCGCGTTTGCAAGCGACAGTGGAATACCACGCTCAAGCTCAGCTGGCTGCACTTCAGTCTCAACAGTGTTCGAACACTGGAGCTTCCTCATTTCAGCTTTCTCTTCCAGATAAATTCAACGGCTCTCCGGAGAGATGTCGATGATTTATACACCAGTGCCAGACACTGTTTAGCCATCACACGGAAACATTTTTGCGCTTTTCTATTGACCTTGTTTTCCAGTAGCGTGCCGGACTGGGACAGATCCACAAATTTCCTCTTCTGGACAATCTCCTTTGTAACACTCCGCTCATCCCACCAGGGGTGCTGTTTCCTCCTTCAATGTTTCACCTAGTGATGTCTTAGAGGAATCAGAACGCATGCAGGTGGGAGTTACAGGGGCGTTTGTGTCTATACTGTGGACATCCCAATCATTACAGTATGGACTGTCTGGTAAAGGCATCTCGTCGTCACCATAAAGTGAGTCAGCCCATTTACGCCATTTTAGCTTCTATCTCAAGCACGGTGTCAGCTTATCTTATTATTGATGCTGCTCCTCATCTGTTTTTTAGCATTAGTGGACTCTGGGTCAGCTTTGAACCTGATTGACAGCCAGGTTTCTGAAAAGACTCGAGCTGCAAACTTTACTCTGTAGCCCACCTCTTCGTATTTCTGCGGTATCAAACAGCATACTAAACCTCTTAAACTGCGAATTGGAGCTAATCACCAGGAACTCATTTCTTTTCATGTCATCTCATCACCCAAAACATCTATTATTCCCCATGGCTACAGAGGCATAACCCTACAGTTTCCTGGAGGGCGAAAGACATCACCCACTAGTCTGAATACTGTCACAAGAACTGTCTTTCGTCATTACAGTCTTCTTCATGTCTCGCTGCTATCCTTCCAGACCATACACTGTCGATACTTCGCAACGTGCCTCATGGATTACCGAGATCTCCATGAGGTGTTCAGTAAAATCAAGTCAGCCAAGCTACCTCCCCACCGACCAAGGATTGCGCAATCGAGCTGCTAAACAACACAATCCCTCCTTGGAGTTGTGTATACCCGCTATCCCAGCCTGAGACTCGCGCCATGGAGGCCTATATTGATGAGGCTTTGGTGTCTGGTTTTATCCATCCTTCCACATGTCCTGCCACCGCAGGCTTCTTTTTTGTGGAGAAGGGCGGCAGCCTACGCCTCTGTACCAATTATAAAGGTCTTAACGCTGTCACTGTAAAGTATCGATATACCCTCCCGCTGGTACCTGCTGCACTGGAACAGCTACGAGAAGCTCCCTTTTTTAACCAAACTGGACCTCCGCAGTGGCTACAACCTGATCCAGATAAGGAAGGGGGATGAATGGAAGACAGCGTTAATCACCATACGTGGTCACTATGAGTACTTAGTGATGCCCTACGGCCTGTCCAGTGCTCCAGCAGTGTTCCAGTCCTTCATCAATTACATTTTAGGGATCTTATCAATGTCTATGTGGTGGCATATATTGACGACATCCTGATATACTCACGCATTTACTCTCAGCATGTCAGACATGTGCTTAATCGGCTCATGGAACACAGACTGTATGTAAAAGCTGAAAAATGTGAGTTCCACCGAGATCAGGTCAAGTTTCTAGGATATTACATCAGTTCCCAAGGAGTGGTAATAGACCAAGCTAAAGTGCAAGCTGTCGCAGAATGACCTGTGCCTAAAACTATAATTGAGCTAAAGAGATTTTTGGGGTTCGCAAACTTCTACCAGAGATTCATCGGGAACTACAGTCAAACTGTGGCCCCTCTCACTTCTCTTCTCAAAGGCAAGCCCACGAAGCTTATCTGGTCAGACCAGGCCACAAAGGCCTTCGAGCTCCTATTTTGCAGCATCCAGACCCCTCACTGCCATTTGTGGTGAAAGCTCTCACTGGCCGAGTTATATTATGAACAAGGAACAGCTGGCCATGAAGGAAGCCCTGTCAGAATGAAGACATTGGCTGGAGGAAAGTACGCATCCTTTGCTGGTGATAACTACCACAAAAATCTTGAATATTAAAAAAAAAAAGGCTAAACGTCTGAATGTCTGAGAAGCAAGGTGATCATTGTCCTTCACTCAATTCCGGTTTTCTGCTTTTTACCGCCCGGGGTCCAAAAACAGTAAAGCAGATGCTTTGTCACGGATGCACGATCCTCCACATCAATCCCAAAGTCCAGTCACTATTCTTGACCCGTGTAACATCATGGCTTCCATACGATGGTACTTAGATCAAGAAACTGAGTCAGCACAATGGGACGAACCTCTCCCAGTCATCTCTGAGCTCACCCTGGTATTAAGAGCACTACTGAGCTTCTGGAGAATGCTTATTGGTGACGAAACTGTTGCAAAGAGGTGATAGATTTTGTAAAAGCTTGCTCAATATGTGCTCAATCTAAAATGCCACAGCACTTACCCTAGGGTCTACTAGAACCTTTACCTCTTCCACACTGACTCTGGTCAAGTATCCCGGTGGACTTCGTCAATGTTCTCCCTGCCTCCCAAGGCTACACCACCATACTGACTGTGGTAGACCACTTCTGTAAGGCGTGCCGTCTAATTCCTCTGAAGGGTCTGCCCTCTGCTCTGGAGGTTATTCCACCATGTGTTTAGAAACTTCGGTATTCCCGAAGATATTGTCTTTGATCAAGGGCCTCAGTTTACGTCACATTTATGGGCTGAATTCTGCAAGTGTCAGCCTCACCTTCATCTACCACCCACAGTCCAAGGGCCAGGTAGAGCGACTTAATCAGAATTGGGTCTGCACTTACGTTCCTACTGCGCCCGAGAGCAAAACAGGTGGAGTGAGTTCTTACCCTGGGCCGAATATGCCCAGAACTCACTAACCCATTCCTCCACAGGGCTTATACTATTTCAGTACGCCCTACGCTATCAGCTTCCAATGGTTCCCTGGTCAGGAGAGCACTCAGAAGTACCAGCGGTGAGGGAATGGATGCGACGGAGTTCGCAAGTTTGGGAGACAGCCCACGTTTTACTACAGAGAGCGGTGAGAGCCCAGTGTATTCAAGCTAACCGGCGACGACGCCCTTACCCTGACTATCAGCCAGGGCAACTTGTATGGCTGTCCACACAAGATCTTCGTCTACGCCGCCCCAGTAAAAAGCTAAGTCCCAGGTATGTGGGGCCATTCAAGATATTAAGACAAATTAACCCTGTTACCTATCGTCTAGATCGTCCACCTTCTTATCTCATCTCTCCGTCCTTTCACGTATCCTCCTTAAGCCCCACCATAACGACTCCAACACGGTGATATCCACACCTGAACCTTCAGCCCCTCTGGAGATTGACGGTTCTCTGTCTTAATAAGTGCGGGAAATTCTAGACTCCTGGAGAAAGAGGGGGTTTATAGAGTATCTTGTGGACTGGGAGGGCTACAGACCAGAGGAGAGATCCTGAGTTAAGGCCTGTGACATTCTAGACCCATCACACACTCAGGAATTCCATAGCACCCACCCTGAACGTCCCACTCCTCGACCCCAGGGTTGCCCTAGAAGAACGACTGGAGGCGTTCCTAGGATGGGGAGTACTGTCACAATTCCATCCGCCAACCACCAGAGACTGCTTCATTTAGCACCTGTTTGGTTAGCCAAGGTTACACACACATTGCGAAGTATTGTCTGCCATGCAACATACCAAGGATTTGTTCTGCATCAATGCTTTGGTTTTGATTTCTGTACTAACGTTTTGGATTTGTTTTCTTGGTTTATTTTGCCTACCAGTGTATCGACTACTGCCTTTCCTATTGACTACATTTCTGCCCTACCCTTTAATTAATAAAGCTATTTCGTGCAAAATCCTTCTCCGTCTCTTTCATCACACTACTATTACAGAATTAAAACTACATAAAAATAATTTTCTTAATGTTCATTAACAAAATTATGATATGAAATAACCTCAAGATGTAAATGACTTCTGGGCAAAATCTAATATGTTTTATGTTTCTATATACATTCTGAAAAAAGTGTAATATATGCGTAAAATGTATTCTTGTGTTTTGAAGTTTTGATAAAATAAGTAGGAAAAAGTGAGATCAATCCAACTAGGCCTGTTTTGCTGAAGAGATTTAGTCCACAGTCTTGACCTAGTTAGAACCCATACCACCTAATCCTCCTGCACACCTCAGAATGCTCCTTGGACATAATTAATATAAGCTAAGGATGATTTTCTTCAAAATAAATGATGAAATTGGTGTTTACTTGACTGCATTCTTACTTGAGGGCAAACATAACAGACTTCCTAGGGCAGATCTATATATATATATAAAAAAAAAAATCCAGCTCCGCTTGTGTCAAAGTCCTTGGTATTACTGCCTGGAATTGAAATGAACTTTGGTTCTAATAATTTTAATTATCATGTGCTGTTTTTTTAAACAGATGACGGTTTTGTGTACGCAAATTACTTTCGCAGTTTATTCCCTAGAGCCAAATGTGAAGTGTAAATAGTTTCATCTATTCAGCAAATCATAAACATTGACAGCAGTTTGCAGACATGTGCCTGTTCAAGTTCTAACATGCCACCATTACATGCGAGAGGAGAAACCAACGAACAAATATCTAAATATAGTCATAGCAGTAAGACGTAGCTTTTTTTGTTTTATGTCTTGTGCCATTAAATCATACCTATAGTCATTTTAAACCAATTAAAATATGCAAATATAGTCCTTAGCACAATTACAGTTCCTCTCAGATAAAACTGCAGTTTAGGAGTCCAGCTTTGTAAAGGTTAACACATCCAACCAGGTGTATCAGGCTTGGGGAAAGTACCTTTTGCTTTGCTTGTGCTTCTATTGGTTGTCCCTCTTGCTCCCTACAGCTTGCCACCAACCCCTGAAGTCCTTATTGCAAATGTTTGTCTTGAGCAAAGAGAGGAGCAGGTGTAGATCTGGGTCTTTTTTTCAAGGTTAAATGGCAAGGGAGGGGGGTGGAAGGATGGGGGTCAATGCTGTTTGACTAACTGCAATCACACGCCACTAGAACTTTGGCACACCCCAGGCACACGTTATAGCCTTTGGCTGCATGCTCCTGATGAGGTGTAGCTATAATAGCTTTTTGCTCCTGGCATATTTCTTCTTCTGTTTCTTTCATTGTCTTTATAGAAAGTTGCCTCACAGCAAAAACGTTTCATGTTCGTATCTCCAGCGGAGGTCTTTTATGTTTTTCTTGTGTTTGTGTGGATTTACTCCAACTACTACATTTTTTTCCAACTGACCATAAACATGTACTGTATGTTAGATTAATTGGTAAATCTAAATTGCCCATAGGACAGAGTGTATGTTTGTGGTTGTTTTTCTGTATATGGCTCTGTGATGTACTGGTGACCTGTCCTTGGTGATCCATACCATAGATGACAGCTGGGATAGACTCCGTTATCCTGAATAGTAATAAGCAAGTATAGACTGAAGATGGATGGATGTATGTATGTGTTATGTCTTTGTTTTCAAAGATGAGCTGTTTATTACATTTACATTTGTAGCATTTGGCAGACGCCCTTATCCAGAGCGACTTACAATATTCCTTGTTATACAACTGGGGGTTAAGGGCCTTGCTCAGGGGCCCAACAGTGGTGGCTTGGTCAAGCCGGGAATCGAACCCACAACCTTTGGGTTGGTAATCCAACACCTGAGCCACCACTTCCCCACATGAGCCGAGCACAATCAAAACCTGATTTTAAACCACACCAAAGAAATTAGTCATGATTATTACTGACAATTATACATAATGTATTTTTTTTAATTAAACAGTATTATGTGTTGAGTATCTTCTGTAATTCTTTTGTTGTTTCATTGAATTAGTTGCTCGTTTAAGTGACTAAAGCTTGAGGTCAAAGTCCAATTTTTAATTAACATGACTTTTGACCCACCTATCCTATTATTAAAACCCCAAAACAAACCATAAAAATTGTACCATACTATAGAAAATTATTTGTTTAAAAAAATAGCTTATCTATAAAGATATATTTATATGTATAATGTATGAAATAAAACATGATATGATGTGCTTTAACAAGAAACAAAACCAGAACATGATACAAAACAGTTACTGTTACAACATCTCTGCTTTCTCTTGTTCTCTTGTTACCAATTTACTAGAAATTACAAGCTTCTCTGTCCTAAAAAATCTTTCATGGTAGGGAGAAATTATTACTCTATCAATGATTATGCATAACAACATATTTATTTTATTTATTATTAAGGTCATCTCCAAAATATTTCAGTATATGTTTATGCAAGTGTCACTTCTTAAAAGAAACATTTAGACTATCTAAACTATCAATACAGGTTTTATGATTTAATAAGTGATTAAAGTTGACCTGTTCTAACCCTAATCAGGAATCATTCCCCATAAAATTAGTTCTCTTAGGCACTTTAATGAACAGAGACTCACCAATGGGCTTATTTGGAGAAGCAGTGGACTATAGCACATTCTTTAAAGAAAAAAATGGTTAATTAATAAAACTGCTTCAACTGTAAAGTGTACGGCCTGAAACTGTATCCTGACCATTAAAATGTGTTAATATGAATTCTTAAACTAACATACTTTTTTGCCTGGATATAATGATGTAAAAGAAAAGCAAAATTAAGCTCTCCAAACAATAATCAGACAGCAGTTCCAGTGAGAGTCTCCAAAAAGTATATATGGAGAAATGTTTTCTCAGTAGAAATAAATATTGCAATATTACTCCCAGTTTTTATTATCAAAAATAGAAACCTTTTATTCCTTCATTTTTACTAGAGGAGTGCATTAAGGAAACATATTATCATTGGTGATCTAAAAGACGGCAGGGTCTTGCAAGAGACATCTTTGTCTCTGACATTTGAGAATAAGGTAACCAAAGCTATTATTATACCTGTCACTTGTCTCTAAATAGTACTGATGTCTTGTTTAGGAAGCATAGAGTGATATGTTAAAAGACCTCCTCCTGTAGTGTTCTTTAGGACTTATATACAGAGTGGATAGAATAGGATATGGTTGCCCACCTAGTGAGCTCAAAAGCCTTAGATCTTTTAAGCATGATATAAAACCATTAGGTATATAAAACGTCTCTACATATATTGAAAAGCATTGGATTTTAACCCTATTAGGTCAACTATTGTGTGTATCTTAAAAGTTTTATAGTGTAAATTGGCAAGGGGAGCAAGGGGAACCGAAATGCTACTGAAAGAAGCAAAACCAAAGTAATTTAGAGTTAAACAGCTCATCAATGCAAAATTATATATATTCCTACCTGTCCAAAAAAATATTGCAAATGTTTTTGAACTAAAGTTATATATTTTTTCATAGTACGTGAACACACTGATGACTTATTATGTCTGTGTGAGCTATTACAATATTCAGACCGAACATTGTGATTAGATAAACATTTCCTAGGCCTTCCACAGAATATATAAATACATTTAAATACATTTAGCACTTAGCTTAATGAGTGTTATCCAGGTGTAGAGACTTTAACTAGCAGAACAAAAAAAATCACCATTATTGTCCCTCGAATCTTAATTGCTTTGCTATAATAAATCACATGGGCAACATTTTTTTCTGTTTTTTTGTCCCAGATGCTAGGACTAGTGATCTTCCTGTTCTTTTAACTCTTTAACTTGATTCAGATAAATCCAAACACAATAACTGTTCCAAACTGGAGGATCTTGAGCAGTGACTATGACTCGTTGGTTCTGGACTTATTCTGCACAGGGGTCTGACCACGTCTGATAGCTGCTGACAGCCAGTCACAAAACTTCAAAGGAACAATCCAGGCTGTAGATGTGTGACTGCTCAGTTCCTAATCCTGTTAAAGCAAAATCCCATCCGGATCTTTTTCATCTGCCCTCGCAGAGACAAGGATTTTTCCAAGGACTGTGTAATACAGCGCAATAGGAGATAAAGACCTTTTGCTTAAAGCTGCGGCATACTGACAGCTCATTGGAAAAGTCACTAATTTTATTTTTTTTATTCTTTATCTCTCTGATTAATTTTTCTGACCTGCAACACTTTTCATTATTTATTCCATTCTGTTTTACATACAAATAATTCTCCTGACTGTCAACAAAACCTCAATTTAAAACAAGAAGAATTACAAAAAGACAAAAACAACATCTAAAAAGTCCAGAAAAAAAATTATCCTAAACTAAAGAAATATATGAAGGTCAAAAAGTTTTCCCACAATAGGAACATGTATTGTATGTAAGCATTCAATCATAAGCTATTTATTTAAAAAAAATATTCCATATAAGGAAAAAAAATCATAAATGTTTCTCACATTGTGTATTTACACTGTAGACCGTGCCATTTTAAGAACTGGTGGTAAAAAAAGATGTTATTTGTGAGCGTATAAGTATGGTACTGCATATAGTAAGTTAATAGATTAGATTATTTTACTTCATGGATTCACAGACTACCAGTTTGTAAACTCAGACGTCACATCTGCCAGTGCTGTTCCCCAGAGACCACTAAGCCATGGGAACCCGTCTCCTCCCTTATGCCTGTGTTTTACCCCTGCTCACTTTCTCCACTACACTTTCATCATTACTCATATCACTCTCCTACTCATCTGTTTTCCCTCACCCTCTCTGATCTCGCCGTGTCTCCTTACCAACCACAGTTATAATTTTTTTTACTGTTTTTTTTGTCTTTTACCTAATTATGTCCCCCCATCTCTTTTTTCCACACTTGCCTCAAGACATTTATGTAATCATGTAACTTACAATGGGATATGAAAAACAGACATGGGAAAAATAAGACTTCTTCCCAGAACTATTTCAGCTTTAAAAAAAACCCTCCTGTCTGCCGAACTGTGGTTTGTGGGTTGTTAACTGATACAGTTTACTGTAGTTACACACCCAGGGATTCAAGCAATATTTGGGTAATGGTGGAACGCTGAAAGTCATTAAAGGTGGAGGCTACAGATTCTATTACATCTCATTCCAATGACATGCAAATTAAGTTAATTAAAATTAGCCTAGAGTTTATCAACATAGTTAGAATTTTTGGTCTAATTTGACTCTGCATACAAGGTAATGAATAAGCAAATTATATGGGACATATCCAATGGTATATCATGGGAGGCAAAAGGAAACATTGTTGTTTATTTATTTGGCAGTATTAAACTGGAATAGAGGTAAAATTGACAGTAGATGTATGGGCAGGGTTTAAGAATTAATAATTCTGCCCCTCAGGGTTTATATAACTCTAAGAAAAATACACTGTAGACAATGAACTGGATGCCATATTCTAAAATAACATAAAAGATACAGAGCATATTGTAAGGTTCATATGAATTTTGCTAGTGATGCTTTATAGATTTATTATTATTTATTATTGATTTATTTATAAATCTATTATAATGTATGCAACATTAAAGCTAATGTAAATTACTAAATGTATATTACTATATATTTAGTATTTAATTACTAAATGGTTTCTGTGATATCATGTGCTTTTGTTTTTTGGTAGAATTTTCTTTGAAAACTTTAAGAAAAGTCAGCTGAATTTGGTATAAAATATAATTTTCAAAAAAAACTTGCACAATGTGCGGCATTTTGGTGTAATAATATAGTTTTAAGATTTTTAAATCTTCTTTTGTCAAATTTGCAAAATGTTACCAGTTTAAAAGAAATAAAAATATACGCATACATTGCAGTTTATTTAGTTTTTAGAATAATTGATTTTATGTAAAAGATTTAACTGTACCTGCAAAAAACATTCAAGAACATTTCAGATTTCAGGTTTCCTCTTTTGCATTTATTATACACTCCAAATTTCTGGGAAATCTTTCTGTTTTGAAGTGTAACTGTGGAAATTTTGTTTGTCAGCTACAAGAGTATTATTGTGATTAGACACTAATTTCAGGTTAGTAAGTCTGGGGTGCAGTCAGTTCATCACAAATACTAGTTTTTCTCTTTAACTGAAACACACCATGTCCTCATGTAGCTCAGGGTCTTTGTGGACACTACTGTCATGCTAGAAACAGGTTTGAGCTCTTTAGTTCCAATAAAGGAAAACGGTATTTAATGCAATTACACTGTAATTACAGAGAGACGTTTACTCAAGAAAGTGTTTCCAAGTTTGTGACAATTCAGAGAAAAAACACATATTGAATTGACGGGGGAGGGGGTGGTGCAGTGGTTAATGTGTTGGACTGTTAATTGTGGACGTGTCCACAAACTTTGAACTATAAAGTGTATATACTAATTCAGTTAGTGTCACACATTTTTTGCAATGTATTCCTTTTTTAAGTACTGTTAAAATAGCTTTTGGTACTGGAGTCTATAATAATACTACACTTATACTACATTTTTTCATAAATTTCACTTCTGTCAGCGGACATTTGAAGAACAAATGTGCTTGCTCACCTGTTTCTTTCCCAGCACAGAACAAGTGGAGATCCATCCACACCCTCTGTGCCCCTCAGCTAGGATCATCTAAAGAAACATTTATTTGACCCCAAGGATATGGCCTTTCCAAAATACACATTTCTATGTCAGTCTTTTAATTTTTTAAATAAGTCATGAATTACTCCTAAATCCAGTAGCTTTTAATGGAAAAAAATATGTTATATTTTATAAACAGTTTTTAAGGATAATTACAGTATATGTTTGGTTCATTTTAAGATTAATTGGGATGTACTTAGAAACAATATTCTTCTTCTCTTTCCCAGGCCTTGGGGATATAAGCCCCCACTGTTCTCATAATTCTACTGATGGTTTTGCATGTGTTTGCATAGCAGAGGATTCTCAGCGAGTATGGCTCATTTATACAACAAATAACAGCTTCATCCAAAGTCTGTTAAAAGTCTGTTAAATTACAATAATAACAACAACGATTAACCTATAACCGTAACAGACATTTAAAAAAAAGAACATCTCACAGTTCCTGTCTGTTTACTGTAAACAGACATGTGCAGCAAGTTATCATTTCCCACTCGTGCATCTCCGTTCCCAGGCGCTGTTGGAATGCAGCTGCTGAACCAGTCGGAATGAGCTGGGAACAGAAAGATCAGGTTAGACAATAAGCATGCTTCAGCGCTTTAGGTTCACACACTTTGTTTTAAGGAGAGCTGTTGTGATATGATATGATGCCAGGTGACAGGTGAGAGAAATTTGAGATAGACACACATACACAGAGGCTGTAAATTCAGCAGTTTAATTCTGCAGTTCTTGTGGAAAAGACGAATGAAAAATAGGGGCCGCTCAGACACAGTTCTCATATGACCCCGTAGAACTGTCTTGTCCATGTCTGATTGTGTTTTATATAATTACGTTGTTTGTGTGTTTAGACTCAGTATGCAAAGGATCCACTGAGAGACAAAGGACATGTTGACATTTTCTAATCTAGACTGCTGTGAATGTTTGGCAGCTTCCTGTAGTTAAAGTTGAGTGAAACATAGCATGGTTGTCCAAAGGATTTTTTTTAAAGCTGTAAACATTTCTTATTGTCAAGCTATACGCTTGTAGCTATTTAAATTAATCACATGGTTCTCAGGAACACCTGGGATTTGTTCAGCAGTACTCGCCTGATCTATTAAAATAAATAGGCTCTTTGTCTCACTTTTCATTCCCACCCTTCGCCTCCCATATTGTATGTTTGTTTCCTTTGTGATTTCTCATCTATTTGTGATTTCTTCAGCCAAACTTCACAACTCCCAGCTAAATATGATGAGGCCTGAAGTGAGTCGACACCTAAAATTGTCATTGTTTGACCAGTGGACATTCGAGGAGCCTGTGAAACTCGTGGATTTAGGCTTGTGAACATGTGAAAAAGTCTATCTATAGTTTCCAGACTGTTAATTGAGGTAGTGAAATGAGTGCTATCGCAAATGTGTTGTGAATGTTTGCTTTGTCAATACAATATATCAGGAAGGACATGGCTACTTTTGATATCTTCACAACACTCTGTGGGTGTCTGTCAATGGACTTTAGGGCAGAGTGGAAATGTGGTCATGGAAATAAAAGCAACGGCTTCCTGTGGATATAGCACATGTTTTTAGATGCTAAAAAGCTTGTGCAGTCGCTTTATTCTGACTGCAGTCCCTGGAGTAATTTTTTGAGTTTGGCGTAAATAATGTACAGTAAAAATTAGGGTTTTATCTTCTTTACATGATTTGTTACATATACATTTACATTGATGCAATTATTTAGGGCTAAACCCGAGCAATACCTCCTGCTTTTGTAGTTTATCTGCCTTTAAATGCTGTGTTTTCTAAGATAATTTTGCTTATTGTGGCTATAAAGAGATACCACAGCATTCTGTTCATTCATTCATCTTTTATACCCACTTATTCCCTAATTCAGGGTCACGGGGATCTGCTGAAGTCTATCCCAGCTGTCTCTAAAGGGGCGAAAGGCAGGAAGGGTGCAGGTCGCCAGTCTATCACTGGGCCACATACACTCACACTCACTCATTGCCTCGCATTCTGATCAGTCTGGCAGTTTTCCTCATCAACATCAAGTATTTCAGTCAGTTAAACTGGTTGGATAGTTTTTGTTCTTGGCACCCGTCTAGTAGACTAAAAACGATTGTGTGTAAAAATCTCAGTAGATTATCAGTTTCTGAAGTACCCAAAACAGCCCATTTGAATATCCTTGCCTTTTGTTGAAAAAAAAATTATATTAATTAATAGCATTTTTTTCTGTATCTGTGTAATTTAAAATTTATAAAACTTGAAAGCTGCACAGGATTTTATTTAAGTTGCCAGTGAATCTATATAAATATAATATATTATATGATATAAAGTCACATACACATACAAATATGCTCAGGTTTTATAGCAGAAACTTTTCGGTATTGAAAATAAATTGGGTCAACATGCATATCAATTTCATTTGAGTCATCAACAAAGTTCCAGAAGTCCTTGAACTATTTTCCCATGGCTGACTTGCAGATATTTACACAGAATTTTGAGGCATACTGCAACCCCTAATGTTCTATGATCCTTAGCCTCCCACACACAGAAACAATGTCAAGCAAGCACTCCAGCTAAGTGTTTATTTAAGAAAGAGTGACATTACTTTAACCCTGAATCCTAGTTTATATATGACTTAACAAAGTGGTAAATAAATAACTAACTAACCAAATCGGTGCTTTATAATGAAGTCATTAAGTTCTGTATAAACATGGAATGCTACAGTCCGACAGTTACTTGCAGATGCACTTTAAATAATTATGGCCTGTCTCCACCTGTATGGATTTTATGTTTACTTCATTCAACTAAACTTTAAGCAGACAGTCAAAAACCAAAGCACATTAGACCACCATATCTAGATGCTTAAACCTAAACCCAGAATACAAGACATAGATAAACTAAAGAGTTGGGCAAGGCTGCCTTGTCCTGAGAGAGTCAGAGATGGAAAAAGGCCACATGGTTCCCAAACAGTTCAGCCATGACTGGGTTTTTCCCTAACTTCACCTTTTGGCTTAATTTTTAGTGATTGCCTGATATATACACTGTCTGTCACAGCTAAGGTCCTTGAGAAAGTTCAAGAGCTGAGGGAAAGCAAAAATTAGCCTAGTCTATAAATAGAGTAAGCTGTATTTATATTGTCTCTATTTTTCAACACTTTGCTGTTTTTCCTCTACTAATCTGGCAATAACACAGTATGAAAAACTAACATCAAGATCAACAGGAAATAGATTTACATTTACATTTCTGGCATTTGGCAGATGTCCTATCCAGAGCGACTTACATTTTTCTTTTTCTATACATCTGAGCAATTAGAAGTTAAGGGCCTTGGTCAAGGGCCCAGCAGAAGCAACAGCTGATAATTAAAAACTTTTTGCACCATTCGGTCAAAATAAGTAGTTTATTTACACTATCTAGAAGGCTCATATCTGGCATCAGAAAGGTCACCAGTGCAACAGTGAGATCATGCAGTCCCAGAGGGTGTGCCAGGAGAAGGACCAGCATTAAAAGATGCTGGGCGACACAGGGTCTACGCTGCAAACCTTCACACAACCTCCTCAAAAACAAAAGGGGGAAGTGTCTCTGTGTGACTGGCCCCAAGCGACTTCCTGTTTGTGAGTCTTTGGACAAAAACAGAGCCAGATACCAGGTTGTTCTGCAGATTGGAGAGCAGTGGTCTTGCTGGGTGTCTCTCCACACGACGTCTCTCTTCGTCTGTACGTGAAGCGTTACAATGCTGGGAAGCAGCTGGCCACACTATAAAATAGACAAGAGTGTGTTTTCTGTGCAATCAGTAAATGTTTTGTTGTGATATTTAATTAAGTGACTTGTCAGTCATTAGTATGATACGACATTAGATTCATTCATTTATTATTATACAGCCATTGCCAACTTTAGTCAAGCAAAAGGCATTGTATGATAAATGTGGGGGGTTGTGGATGGTGGTGGAGAGGCAGGATGCATAAATCAATTGTTGATTCACTGAGGAAGTTATAACGTTACAATACAATCACAATAGGACATTGTACTAATTTCAGGTGGTCACGAAAGGTCTTGAATTTGTAATTATATGCCGTAACTTATGAATTGTGCAAGACTATTCTGCCTCAGTTAAACAAAGAAATTGACGAGTCGCTAGAAAATATCCATATAAACTGAAATAAATTTACTGTAAAAATTTCTCAGGTTATGTATATAACCATGGTTTCCAAAGAGAATGAGAGTTTGCATCATACTGCTTCAGAAACGCCATTTTAAAAACTTTAGAAATCCGTCAAATTAGGGTGATGTCATCGGCCAGGAAATAATGCTATATAAAAAAGGTGTTGTGCCGCAATAAGCTGGCATTTAGCACAAACAGTGACGCAGGAACCTTAGATACATACACAACTTGATAAACCCTTTTTCAGGAACTCAAGTTGCATCAATAAACTTAGGGAATGAGATACAAATGCCTCTATAGCACCAAGTCACTGTCCCGTGTCTGTGGGATCCTGAATCCTGGGGTTGCTGCCAGGTCCAAATGGTAAACCTGGACAAATGTATGCAGAGAGCACCAACATGCCGCCATACATATGTCCACCATAGATACCCCAAGGCCAGGGCCTTGAAGGCTGCCATACCTTGTCGAGTGGGCTCTGGTGCCCTCTAAGATGGGGAGGTCAGTGGCCTCATAAGATATAGAGATGGTCTTAACCACCTATTTGCTTATTGTCTTTTTGTTGACCACGGCCCTCTTTTTTGGGCACAACGAAACAGACAACTAGCTGGTCTGAACTTCTCTACAGAGCAGCTCTGTGGATGTATATGTACAGTGCTCACACTGGGCACAGAAGATTTAGCCTTTCCTAGTCAGAGTCAGAGGAAAGAAGGAAAAAAGCCTGCAGTTCAATAGGACCCTGCAGCACTAAAAGCACTTTGGGTACATACCCGGGCCAGGTACCATAGCCAAGTCCCATGACAGGAATTGCCGCACAGGCCTAAGTCTCCTCGTACAAACCGTGTTTCTCTGCCCACCGATTTACCACCCAGAGGGGTGTGGATTAGGCATGTTCGCCACGTATACCTTCCGTGTGGAGGATCCAGCCCTGCACAGAAACCTTCCTACAGAAATTGTTTCATTTTAGGACATACAGTTTCCTCTTGGCAGCAGCTCTGGATTAGTGTATGGCTTCAATAATCTCAGTCAAGAGACCTGATGCTAGGGGCTGTGCCCACTCAGGGGCCACATCCACAGTTTTAAAAACTTTGGATGAGGGTGCACCAGGGCCCCTTGCTTGCAAGAGGAGGTCCCCCCTGACAAGTACCTGGAAGGGATGACTGTCTAGAAGGGACACCAGGTCCGACAACCATGCTTGGGTCAGACAAAACAGGGCAACTAGCAGTAGTCTGACACCGTCCTGGTGTACTCACTCCAGAACTCATAAAACAGGGAACGTGTATAGATGTAGCCTCGGCTATGTCTGCACCATGGTGTACATGCCCAGTGGGTCTGGATGTACCCGAGAGAACCAGGGCGGACATAGGCAGTTTTCAAATAGCTTCACATCCACTCTGCCAAAGCTTTACCACCTTTAGGTGGAGTCTCCATTCCCCAGGCCTCAGCCCATACCTTTACAGAATGTCTGCTCACTGATTCAGGATATGGATATAGATACCTGGAATATGACTTGCTCTCAGTGAGCAAAGTTTTCACTGAGCACACTGAAGGATCTGGCGCACTAGCTTGTAAAGCAGGTACGAGCACAGTAGTTAATGCTCATTTAGCTACAATAGAATTAGTGAGAACAAACACTAAGGTCATGTGACTAGGTCTGTGGGCAGTCTGTGTTCCAGTTTATCTATAAATTGTTCAGTGGTGTTAAGTCAGGGAACTGAGCAGAACACTTAAGTTCTTCCCTTTCACTTTTGGAGCTCCGGTGTTTAGTGCACAAGGGCATTGTCACTGGAGCAGGTTTGGGTTTCTTAGTTCACAGAAATTGAAATGTTACATACACTTTATATATAATGTTATAAAACAGTATTACAGTAGAATAAAGACACAAATATTGGGCTAGACTTAAATAAATTATAATAAGCTTATAATAGGAAAGATGAAAGCTACTGTTGCTAATAAAATGCCAATTATAGTGAAAAATATGCAAAACTAAATAATAGTCAATAAAAATAAAGAAAAGAATATGAAGAAAATGAACAAGTGAACAATGTGAATAAAGTGACTTTATGAATTGCAAACTGCAGTATAATGTATAACATATGTAGTATATATAATAAATATGTGTGTGTTGGGCAGAGGTGGATAGAGTAACCAACAATTTTACCAAAAAAGTAAAACTACTTAAAAAAATTTACCTAACTATCAGTTAAAGTTCTAAAGCTTGAAGTTATTTCAGTAAAAGAAAAAAAATGAAATGATAAGTAGTAAGTTACTTTGCATCTGATTAAATGAGGAAAAAATACTAAAATTAACTAAATGTGTAAAAAAATAAGTTTAAAAGTTCCATAGTTACAGAATCAAGAAACACATTTAAAAAAGCTCTAAGCTCCATAAATATTTCCTACTTCAAACACACAGAATTTACTTTAGTGCAAAACAGGAATTTAGTACAATGCAAATCGAAACAAAACAACATTTAAATGCAACATGGGAACATGCATGCGTCAAATTGAATACTAAATATTTAAGGGGTTTGTATACAGCTTAAATCAGCAGTTTATATATTTCCTGTCATAACTAAGCTCTTTGTTCAACGTTCGAAGAAGTTGGAAGTTACTGAAGACTTGTTCATTTCATCTCTTCCTCTCTGCATTAATGAAGTTGCTTATTTTTATACTTGGCACAGCTTCTCCCATGCAGAACATTTTCAACAGCAGAAAAAAACCCCAAGTCAAATCTAAGTGTATTTCAGTGCTCTATAATCCTATGACTTTACCACAGTATATGTTATATAAAGCTTTGGGGATTTAAACTGCAAACAACTGGGGTAATTTTATCTCTTTTATGGCTCTGGTGCTCTGGTCAGTGTTATATCGCCTAACTAAGAAGTCGTTGGAACATTTTTTTATGTAACAAAAAACTACTGCAAAAGCAAGCCATTAGCTTCTGACTGGTGAAGCTTTGATAATGAAAATGTGTCTCTCTGCATCTGTAAAGAACCATGGATTCATTAGCCAGTGTTCCTGGTGATAATAGTAAAGCTGTCTTGGTAATGAGACTGTCTAAGAACTTGCCCCAACATGTCTTGGAGCAACATTTACTGGTGTCTCTAACTTCTCTACTTGTATAAATAATTGAAATAAGACATTTAAAGGAATCTTTTAAACATGCTTTATCTCTAAAACAGCACCATAACTAATCCATGTTTATTTATTTTTTTAATATACAGTTATATACAATTTTCTTTTCAAAGGTTTGCCCTTAACTGTATTTTTTTTTATTACATCCCAAAGGAGTTATTTAACTGTAGCTATATAAATGTAAAAATAATAACTAATCTTAGATCAGCACTAAATGATTGGCATATGTAGACCACGAGAAGACAGACCAGACCAGCCAGTCCTGAGAGAGAATCTTTTGTCTGGCACATAAACGTATAACTTCTGAGATAGTTACCTGTCAAATCTAATGAGAATCCTGTTAATTGCACTACTGTCCTAGATTGAGGTATCTAACTTTAATTTTAAATATTATGTTCACAGTAGATGAAGATCTGTGCTGTTTTACTGCTGCAGAAAATCTGCATTGTAAATTAGAAAATTTTATATGATGTCTGATTCACTTCTTATATCACTTCTTATAAATTTGTGACATGGGTCGGGGTGGCAAAAGTACAGAACAAATTACTGTCATAACTCTTATGTTCAAAATGCCTAAATATTCAAACAACAATTAATTGTATATATGTATGTATTCATTTTATTATAATAACATACATATACACATATGAATATTTATTGTATTTATTATAATTAATAATTATAGAAAGACCATAGCTCTCCATCTCTAGAGTTTAATGCTTCAATAAAACAAATTGGATAAATCCACTCAGAATTAATCATCTCCCTGAAGAAGCCTAGGTGTTGATATTTGTCAAAAAGACAGGCCAGCACACAGTACAGTTTTTTGGGACAGTGTTACCCATGGCGTCAGCACTAACCCTTAGCTCCCCAACATAGGAGCAAACATCCCAGTTGGAATTTATTTTATAGACAATGTGGGCTAAACACGCAACACAGCAAAGTGAGACTGAGCTTTCAAATAGGATAACAGTTCTCACACTAATCCCAGTGTGCAGTGTGAGAGCAGTTTCTGCATGTCTGTACACAGTTCTAATTATCTCCCTATCATGGGTGCCGCCTTCTCAATAAACCTTATTTCCCAAGCCTTCAGGTTACACTCCTTCCAAAGAAGTTTCCCATACTGCCTGCAGCTTTTTGGGTGAACAAGCATACGCCCTGAGGGAATAATGGCAATGTGGAGTACTAAATGAATCAAGAAGGATTGTATCCTGTATCTTGAGGTGTTGAAACTGCTAGTCACACCTTGTAATTACACATAATAAAAAAAAGCATTCAGCTTGGTCATTACAGCAGGAGAAAGGAATTAATTCATGTTTTCTTTATAGTCACACAAGACAGCTTTTTAAGTTATATAGGCTATCAGATGCTAAATAACATTAGTTTACATTAAATAATCATATAAAAGAAAGAATCAGTTGATTTGTGAACTTGCCAGTATTAGGGTATATCTATTGAAACAGCATTCAGCTGTGTGGCAAAGGTTATATAATTATATCCTTTTGTATGAATAAGTACATTCGGATCAAAATGTTTCAAAGGTTAATTGTGCAACCGAACGTAGGCCTGCTGCTGAAAGTGCTAAGAGTTCTTCTTCAGTTACTCAATCTGTAATGAAACGTTTACTTACGGTACTTGCTTTCAAGATTAAGTAAATGAAGGTGCGGCTCTATATAACTGTGTTTGCAGATAAATTGTTCCTGAGCCATCCAGCATTTTTCCATCACCTAGACTGTAGGTTTGTCTGTGCATTAATTACATTTATTAATAAATTTTAGTCCCAAAAATGACTTAGAGATTTAATCTCTAATCCTAGATCAAAAACCTTTTAACGATTTTAAGATATAGGTAATATATTGATTTTAAAATGTCTGAAGCATTTCAGAAAAGTGAAGAAGTCAAAACAAAAAGATTATTCTGGATTTAAGACCCGTCAGAAGGGTTGCAGCATTGTGCTGAATACGAGCAATTTTGTAGACCATCGATCTTGTTCTGTGAGTTGGAAGATATTTTTAAAAGGTCCAAAAAGTTACAGAAATAGAAATAACAACCCAATATTACTGTAGCTTTGTTTAAAATTATAAGTATTGCATCTAAATTTATGCCTTTGGTGGACACCCTTATCCAAAGTGACGTACATCTATCTTTTTTATACAACTGAGCAGTTGGGGGTTAAGGGTCCTGCTCAGGGGTCCAACAGTGGCAGCTTGGTTGTGCTGGGAATCGAACCCTTATTATTCAATTAGCAGTCCATATCAGGAATAGAATGTTTTATTATACATTGAGTATTATTTTTACGTATAATTAAAAAATGTAAATAAATAAATTATCAACATTATGTATTTTTACTTATTAAAAGGAATTTATTTATAGATGAATATTTGAGTCATGTTCATAATATAATAATAAATCTGCACAAAGGGGAAAGAAAATGTATTTATTTATATATTTATTTATTTAAATGTAGGATTTGGGTGCTAATATTAGTAGTCACAAATCAGTGTTTGTTGTTGTAATGTTTTGCACCTGTGAGTTTTATTGCATCTTAAGTACATAGTAAACTAACTAAACACGTGACAATAAAACCCTAAAGTCTTCCTCACCTTGTAATGAGTCCGAAACGAAACCGCAGATTTCCCGCTTCTGTGTTTTCAACGGCTGGACGTGCGTGAAGGGGGCGTGGTTTTCCCACTGCCTCTGCGTGTGAGTGTGTGTGTGTGTGTGTAGTAAAGGAAAGCTGACGAATAGCAGTTGTAAAAAGCGCTGAGGCGAAGGAAGCTTTGAATCCCATTCACAGAGACTGTCAAGGCGAGGTCACACACACACACACACACGCGCGCGCGCACGCATGCACGCACGCACACGCACTCACGGGCGGAGAGTTTGCGGGAAGAACAAGAAGAAAAGGCTCATCTCTGGATATTATTTTATTTTTTTCTTCCTTTTTTCATTTCAACGAAACAAATGTTGGATCTATGTTAACACGCGGAATCGTACAGCTCTATAAGAAGGAATGCATCTTTTCCTCGTGAAACTGATTCGCGTGTTTTCTCTGATTGCTTTGACACATGGTGGGTCGCACACCGGAACATGCGCACAATTTTATTTCAGTTATTTAAAATGTTGTACATCAGAATATACATATGTAACTTACCAAAAACATGAACTGTGTGTGTATTTATATATAAACCCACTTGTTGCGCTCAGGATGAAAGTTATTCAGCTGAAGGGACTGACTTTTAAACGTTCTGAAATGGACAGTAAAAAGTTCTAATGTGTTTTAATCTAGCTTTATAAATCTATAAAATAAAAAGCATATAAATTTGTTTTACACAGACACTTTGAGCATCACCGAATCAGTGAATGACATAACGGTTCCTGAGCGCGCGGCTTTTCCACAACTTTGTGGTGTAGATTTCAGACACAGACACAAAGTTAGCATTAGCACTTTGGTCTTTAATGTTTTTATCAAAAACTAATAACGTAATAGTAGTTATTAGGTTTATAATTATTAAATTAAATAGAAAAAACTCAAATGGTATGGGTTACAGCGTGACTTCCTTATAACTTCATCAACGGCTTTTATCCGTGTACACAGCTAAAAAGCTTTTACAAGAAAAGTTACTAATTTAAAGTTATCGCTGGGGACAACTTCATTATATAATTCTTTATATACGTGTCTTTGTAATTTAATGTGACCTGGAAATGTAAATATTTTTTGCTAAAAGATGCAAAACAGTATACTAAATCAGGGTAACGTTACAAATCTGTATAATTCTTCAGGGTAACGTTAGAAACATGTATAATTCTTTAGGGTAACGTTACAAAAAAATTCTTTAGGGTTAACGTGTATAATTCTTTAGGGGTGGTAACGTTACAAAAATGTATAATTCTTCAGGGTAACGTTCAACAAATTTACTTCTTAGGTAACGTTACAAAAATGTATAATTTTTTAGGTGTACTTTAGGGTAACGTTACAAAAATGTATAATTCTTCAGGGTGACGTTACAAAAATGTATAATTCTTTAGGGTAACGTTACAAAAATGTATAATTCTTTAGGGTAACGTTACAAAAATGTATAATTCTTCAGGGTAACGTTACAAAAATGTATAATTCTTCAGGGTAACGTTACAAAAATGTATGTATAATTCTTTAGGGTTGGAAACAATTAAATGTTACAAAAATGTATAATTCTTCAGGGTAACGTTACAAAACAGTATATTCTTTAGGGTTCTTTAGGGTGACGTTACAAAAATATATAATTCTTTAGGGCAACGTTACAAAAATGTATAATTCTGTAAAAACAAAAAAAGTTATTCTTCAGGGTGACGTTATTACAAAAAATGTATAAAAAAGCGGTGGTCGGCATTACATGTATAATCTTCAGGGTAACGTTACAAAAATGTATAATTCTTCAGGGTAACGTTACAAAAAATGTATAATTCTTCAGGGTGACATTACAAAAAATGTATAATTCTTTAGGGTTAACGTTACAAAAATGTATAATTCTTCAGGGTAACGTTACTAAAAATGTTACAAACAAAAAAATGTATAATTCTTTAGGGTAACGTTACAAAAATGTATAATTCTTCAGGGTAACGTTACAAAAATGTATAATTCTTTAGGGTAACGTTACAAAAATGTATAATTCTTCAGGGTAACGTTACAAAAAATGTAAAAGGTATAAAAAAATTTTCTTCAGGGTAACGTTACAAAAATGTATAATTCTTCAGGGTAACGTTACAAAACAGTATATTCTTTAGAGGAATGTTGCAAATAAGTATAATTTAGGGAGTATGTATGTATGTATGTATGTATGTATGTATGTATGTATGTATGTATGTATGTATAGATAGATAGATAGATAGATAGATAGATAGATAGATAGATAGATAGATATTCACTTTTTTTTAACAGAGATTGTGTCAAAGCATCTTTACAGACTAAAATAGAAAAATACTGTGTTAATACAAGGACAATAGTAAACACTCACTAAAACACTCAGTTTAGTTTAACTAAGCAAACCAGAGACAAAAGTGGCAAGGAAACAAAACTCCATCTGTGCTAGAATAAAGAAAAAAAATCTTGGGAGCAACCAGGCTCAGTCAGGGGGCCAGTTCTCCTCTGACCAGACCAACCAGCAGGTTGTTTCATGCTGCAGCACAGTTAAATGGTGCAGATTCTGGTACCCATGGTCTTGCCTGTATGGGCGTCTAAAAGACAAGGTCTTTACTGGGGATCTGTCTGTTGCGCTCATCTAGTTGTCCTGGACTGCGCTGAAATTTAGGGCTGTGGAGGTCTTCTCTAAGCGCTGATCTACCATCATGGCTGGGCATGGACTGGATATGGTAGCGACGGTGACCTTGGAAGCAGAAAAAAAAAAAAACTAATAATACATTAATAATACACATAATAATACATAAGTACATTGTGTTATTGTTCCTAATAGATTGATACATAGATGGATGGATAGATAGAAAGTGAGTCAGTAAGACTACTTTAGCACAGTTAGGAAAAGTTTCACAGAAATGCTTTAGCGGGTCTGTGTTAACAACTAAAAATAGCCTTATGGTCAAAAATTCTTCTCAACAAGAGGCTCTCAGACAGTTAGGGGACAAACGTAGACTTTACTAATGAATATTAACAAAATTTTTGACTTTTTTGAAACAAGTTTACAAACAGTCATCCTTGACAATCTTGAGTTTTTTAAGGACATAAGTGGAGTAACCTTAACACATCATGTTAAAGGTGGGACTAGACCAGTCCTGTGTTTAGGCTTTTAACCCACTGGACATCTCTTGTACGGTTGTAGGCGTCATTCTTTTTCCCATCCCAACTTTTTCTCTCCCTGGGCATTTCGTTTTTTATTTGCCTATAAATCTAAAGAAAAAAGAAACCTTTGTTTTTAATCAAAAAAGAAAAAGTTACGCCCTTCAAAAGCCCAAAGTTTTTTAAAGTGAATGTTTTAGTTTATGCATGTGTTTTTTGGCATTTATTTTATTACTGTATTTATTTCCACTATATTGTGCAGGAACTCATGTACTGAGTCTTACTGATATTCTTGTCCGTTTAGGTCTGAAATGTTCTGAAAAATGCCAAAATGGGGGGACGTGTGTGGCTACTGCAGATGGAAGAGGAGAATGCAAGTAAGTATATTTTAGCAAGTGTTTAAAACATAAGCATTTTAAATCAGTTGACTTTCCGATGAGATTTAAAAACACTAAGTTGTTTTGTTTTCTTTATGCTGGAATTGAATGATTTATATTTATAATATGCACCCTTCAAGTATACAATCAAAGTAAGTAAATAAACCCTGACTGCATTGGTTTCTATGAAAAAACTTAACCTAAAGTAGAATTATTACATGCTGAAAACACAAAAACTATAGACCAACCCAGACATACGAAATTCTGCAATTTCACATTGTTTTTCTGAAAGTGTGCTCTGGAATGCAGAAAAAGAATGTCTGCTGGAATGGCTATATACCACTTTCTGACCAATATCTGACCTGACCCTAAAACACCATTTTATAAGCTTGCCCATGTTCTTGAGGAGAAATGGTTGGCTAATGGTGATGATGTTGATGAAGGGAGGGGAATTTGCCTTTTTCTTGTCTTGCTGTTTGTGCCTCTCAGTCTCAAAAATGCTCTAAGCCCCAAATCTTGTTTCTGATTTCTTTTATGAAACGACAGCTGGGGTTTGCCAGAATCCCAGCGTCCATTGTTCTCCCATCTAGATTAATTCTGTGTGACTAATCTGTGTCAGGCTTCCCAGAATGCCTATACGCCCCCCCTTATGAAGCCCTGTCCCCACTTGGGTGTTTTGTCCCATTTTGAATGGCTATTCTTTGATTTATATTAAAGGGACAGATGGCAGCAGAGTGTAATTGGACTGGATGTTTTCATAATTGGAAACAATTGACTGAGAGAATATAAAAAGCAAACTGCCCTAGAGCACATACCTTCACTCTTCTGATTCAAATGAAGAAATAAGAGTCTATGAAATTGCAGTTGGCTGTAAGTTGTTTTAACTAGGGCTTTTTATTGTTTGTTTTATTTGTGCACAATCGGGATACCAACATGAGCTTGAATTTCCAGGAGTGCAGGAGTGTCTTCTTTCTTGTTATCAGTAAGTTATCAGCATGACTGGTTTAAAATAGGGCTTGCAGCAATGTTATTGGCTTCCTTTAGAGGGCACTTCTTTTACCGGGCCATGCTGGCGTTGGGCCACATCTTAATTCTGTCTGGCAGCCTCTCTGCCGCAGACGAGTCACAAAGCAACCATTGTGGACAGATACCCTTGGACTCCTTTAATTAAGCATGGAGATAGAATGAGGGCTGCTCCACCCAGCCTTAAAAATGCTCGGTTACCATGTCCTCTGCATTTTGAGTATTATTTGATGGCCAAAATTGGACAGGCCACTGGGATGGCAGCTTGTCTGTTCGCAAACCACAGGTTCACGGGTCAGTTTTGACCACCCTCTACTGCTATCAAATGACTCTATTGTGCATGCCCTGAAAATGCTTGGGGTCAGTCATAACACTCAAAGCCGTTGGTATAGCTTCTATATGTTGGCAAGCAAATGTTTGTTGGAATTTGACAGATTTGTCCTTGCTGTATTGGTGAATTTCTTTTGTAGGTTGTTAGTTTAATGCAAGAGTCTTTTGGTTTGACAGCTCTATAGCACACTTGTTTTTATAAAACTAACCACATTAAAGTGCTTGGTAAGTTCTTATTATTCCCAAACATGTGATTTCCTTTATTTCTCCCCTGAGAACCAGTATGATGTGTGTGACAAATTGTTCTGACACTTTATTAAAGAGGTCATTATAGTTATTTGCACATTTATGAATAGACTGGAAAACAGCACAGAAATGGGGTTTTGCTAATGGCTTTATTGATCATACATTCTTCAAACATAATTTTACTGCTTTTTGTGAAGAAAAAGTCCACAAAAATGTCCAACCTAGAACCCAACTGTGGTACTATATATTTTTTCTCCACATATTTTTGTCAGTGCTGCAAGTT
Source organism: Bagarius yarrelli (assembly GCA_005784505.1). Taxonomy (NCBI): domain Eukaryota; kingdom Metazoa; phylum Chordata; class Actinopteri; order Siluriformes; family Sisoridae; genus Bagarius; species Bagarius yarrelli. Next base: position 1,420,990 of record VCAZ01000050.1, read on the forward strand.
TTAGCTAGTCTTATATAACAAAGATGTAGAGATTATACTTTGCAAAGTTTATCAAGAATACCAAGGCCACAAATCTGGTGCTCAGCAAGGCTGCTACAAGAATATAATTCTTTGAGTTCTACAACAGTGAACAAGGATGTAATGCCTGGAACAAACAAGCTGTAATGCTTAAAACAAAGAAGATAAAAAAACACAGGGTTTCGAGAGAATGTAAAAAAGTTGATGACCCTCAACCTGGTGAGCACCTGAGTCTTCATAAAGCTAACCAGTCTTCTGCTCTTCACAACTACCAGCTATCTTACCAGGGATAAAATGTAGATTCAGCTGCAAATATGGGCTAAAGTTAATGTGTGATGCACAACACAGCATATGTCACTTTTAAATATTTATTGTCAACACCATATTAATGTTCTTGGCTTTACATAGTAAACTAATTTTTGGAATAAGGCCATTTTAAATAAATGTAGTATTGAACATAGATAAACATAGATAAAATACTAATAAAAATATTTTATTTCTTTACATAATATTCACTATGGGTAAAAGGAAACTATGCAGTATTTAATGGCTGTAGAATTTTTAGTATCACTGGAGTCATAATAACAACATTCTCTAAATACATGATTGTAAATAGGAGTTCAAGCCACGCACACTGGCAGACTTTAGGGCATGGGTTTGGGAAGTTCTCTGCAATCCTAAACCACATTTCTTCAGCAGACTGTGCATTCCATCTCTGATTGTTTGAGGAAACTGGTTGACGCCACCAGTGCCTAAGTTAAAATTTGAAGATTTGGTTTTATTTATGTTTTTATACATGTACAGGTTTCACTGAATGTGCTTTAGAAATATGGACTTTATTACCCCATCACCTACCCTGTATACTCAAAAGCTTATGTAGATTATGTCTGTCTCTATATATATATTATGTCAAACGCATATACTGTATATACATTCTGTACTATTATACCTTATATACAATTAACATATGTGTTTGCTATATATATAGCTAGCTCTACCAACTGGGTGAAGACAAACATAGGCTTCCTGTGAGACATGTAAATCCACTTATCTACCTTTACTCTAAATGGTGCTAGTGTTTTCATCCAGGGCAGCTCAACACACTTGAAGATCATCACTTAAAGATCACTACCTGCCCTCTTTCATATACATAATCTCACAGATGCCCCATACTGGCTAGCTTTGCTGGTATTTGACAAGAAGGGTCACTACCTAGAAAGTGATTTTGTTCTTCTGCCATCTGTTCATGTATATGTGACATTGTTGTAATGTAAACAATGTCACATATACATGAATATACAAAAGTCCATTCTTGTCTTTTTCGCTAGCTGGGAGCCCACAAAAAACTTTTACCCTTTAAAGGAATTGTTGATAACACTATCTACGCATAGAGATTTGCTACTCTAATCATGTTTCTTAAGTAAGTATCCTCTTCTTGCGTCTGTGTGGGTTTCATCCAGGCTTGGAACTTGAACGTGATGATAGTATTATGTATTGATAATAGATTCGATGCTGTACATAATTGCACAAACAGAGTTTCCTTAAAGCTCTTTAGTTTTCTCTGACCTCTACTTTCACAGATTAAAGGTTTAAATTACAGATTACAAAAGTTTGTGTGTACATACATTTGTGTGTATTTAGAGTCAAGTTCTATTTGACATCTCCTAAGCAGCCATTCAGAAATCTATCAAGAAAACAATCAAAACCTCAGACACCCAAATAATCTATTTGGATAAGTACAGAGTATTAAAAGTGCAAGCGTGTAAACAGCTGTGAAAACACATCTGTACATCTTTAACTTTAAAATATATTTGTTTAATGTAGCTAAACAAATAGGACTTTCAAGTAGCGGCATGTGTGGGTAAAAAAAATCAAAGCAGTCACTATATTGGTTCATGGCCATCTATGATAAGTACTGTATGAAAGCAACCTCTTGTCTTTGCTCAAATGTTTCAATGCGAGCTTTGTTTACAGGGTCATGGATGAGTTCCTCTCTGTTCCCCTCTGCATTCAAATACAGGAAATGCACTTCCAGAGCCAGGAAGGACTAGAAGGTCGAGCTTATTTGCATATCACTAGAGAAAGCTAAAGTCTTATCTGATGCACTAGTTTCAAAGCATATAGCGTTTATGTTATATGTAAAAAAAAGTGTGCATTAATGTATAAATGGCACAGAAATGGTCATGCTTACATTAGGTTTTGTGGCTTACAAATTCTCAAAGAAAATGTGGCGGCTCTAGTTCTGTATGCACAGCTGGGAAAAAAAACAGCATTGTTTTATTTGAGTCTTTTGACTTGAGCCATCTGTCTGTGATTACTATCAAGGTATTCATGCTGCTAGGTATACACATCTATACACTATACATATCTACTGTCTGTGGTTTAGGCCATTCAACTGTAGCAGTGGCAGCTGCTTCCAGGAATACCACACACTGTTTCCAAATGTTGTGATGCGGTGTGAAAAAAATGCTGCATTTTGCACATCATGTCTTCTTGCTAAGTGTCCAAAGCAGTTATATGTCCAGTAAACAGTAATGTATTCCTCAGACATGCAAAACCTCCAGTGGCAGCATTCATTAAATTAGGATACAGTTTCTAATGCCTGCCTTTTGCTTGATCCTTGGAGTTGCTGGCCTTTCCCATGGGGTTCTCCAGTAACAGGGATAAACTTGCTTGTCTCTAATGAACACCAACAGATGTGGTCTTGGAGGATCAGGCACCCTTGGTGATTACAGAGGGAAGCCCAAGGCTATTGTTACCTAAAGATATAACAAGGTGTTTAAACACCCCACTGGAGCAAAAAGAGGGTTTTTAGAGGGCTATGAGCTTTGTTTTAGTTTGCTTTAAGGCATACAAATCCAGGTCAAGGGTAATTGCACCACAACCAACATCACATATCACCTTTCAAAGTGTTTATTAGCACTGATAGAAAAAAGTGACTTAACTTGAAGCAGTTTTATCAAGTTTCACACAAATTTTCTCCCTGATGAAAAAGGTTTCAAAGCTCAGCTGTGAAAGGAAATCTGAGTTAGAGTTCAACTTCATGTGTGAGATCGAGCCTTCTTCACTGTACGACCTCATGATGGCAGATGGCAGACTGAGCCACGGAGGGAGGAAACCCCCCTGTATTTCATCTGGTTAAGAGGTCAGGTGTCAGCAAAACATCTGCTCTCGCCTGACCGCGTGTTGCAGCACTGGCAAAGACCTGTTGTCATGGACTACGGGTGGCCACAGAAAATAGGAATTTCATCACAACACAGAAACAGAGTTTTAGATATATTACATAGATTAACTATCATTAGTAGAGTGACTGTTTCAAATAGTGGCAAATAAATGCTTTGTTTTGTTGTTTTGGAAAATCAACTGCATGATTTGTGTGAAACCACAACTATTTTCCATTACGCTGCAAAGCAAATGACCTGTTAGAATACAGTTTGAATTCCTTTAGTCTCAAACCCAAACCGTGGTTTCTCTTAGTGTGTCTTATTGCCAAGACAAATTTTGTACTTCATTGTCAAGCTTTTGCTAAGACTAAATTGACAGCATTTACTGCTCAAAAAAGTTTTTTAGTACTTCCATTTGTGTGAGCTTTTTTAAGTAAAGGCATTCGGGGATGACTATGGGTTTGATGGATTTTGACTTATATCACTTTCCTAAAGCGGTGGACTGTTTGCCAGGCTGAGTAAGTGCCAGTAAAGTTTTCAAAGACGGTGTGATTTTTCACTGGTTTTTGTGAAGTGCGTTTGCCAGCAGTCTCCACTGAGGAGTGCTGTCAGGGATGCGGGAAAGAGCGAATTTTTAGTGTAAACAGTTACATTCCTCACTTACCAGCCTTCTGACCTCAGACTGTCTGTAAAAAAAACCCTAAACCAGACGTCATATCGTTCATGCTAGAAATGTTTGTTTTGTGGAACATTGTGCTGTCTACCAAAGCACTTGACAGAGTAGTATATTCAACTATGATCTTTTTGTTAAATCTGACTTTAAAAACAAAGTCCCAAACTGAGGATTTTGGAAAATTAATGGCATCCAAGACATTAGTGGGCTGTTCAAAGTTGTGGAATGATTTTTTAAAACCTAAACACCTTATAGAGGTCTATCTCTTATATTTACTTGTCATCTACTTTGGTTTGATTGGTAGGTGTTACCACTTACATGTCAATTTTTTTTTATGATAACGTGGCCCATGAGTTTTCATTCAAGTTCACATATGAAGATTTTGAGGCGCACCATAAAAAATGGCGATGGTGAATTGGCGGGAAGCAGTTTAAAGTGGCAAACCTAGGATTTGAAAATGAATGAAGGGGAGGGAAGGCAGTGGAGGGAAAGTAGAGGTTTGATAGCTAAAAGCTCACTCAGAGGGGATGCAGGCGACCAAACCGGGCTTAGTCTGACTCTTGAATGGCGGCAGGAACAATGGCTCTTCTCATGGAGCTTTTCAGCAGGGATACTATTCATGGACTTTCAGGCTCAGCCGCCATATTTCAGGAGGGAAGTGAAGAGTGTTGGGGGGGGGCAGTGTTGCACTAGGACCAGCAGCTGTTGTGCTCTCATTAACATGCGCACCTGCTCCTAAAGGCAGCTTCATAGGGCCTGAGCATACTCTACCATGCAGGCTTCAGAGCACAGATTAACTTAACAGTGGCATCTGAGACTTAACAGTGGCATCTGAGTGTAAACAAAATTTGAACACTTAAGGTATAAAGCCTTGACAATGAAACAAACTGTCTATATTTTTATACTAAACTAAAAATATAGTAACCATGGTGTGACTGATTTTTATTTGCTTCACAGTCCATGGTAAGTTTTTATAACTGTTATCTCCATAAATGTGGTAGGGGTGAAGGAAGGTGAAGCAGGGTTGACTGACAGTGGGAACAGCACAGAAAAGGTAGTAAAATCAGAAGCAGTACAGCTCTTTCTGTGCTTTTATTGCATCTGCCATACTTGGTTCTCTATTTTATGTGTTTCTTTTCTCCATTAGTGCTATTCTAATCCTGGTCGAGAAACAAAAAAAAACGCAACCTATCCCTCCAGGCTATAGACCCTGTTGTGATCAGAGTACTGACTGCCCGAGGCTCTAAATATACAGTGTGTTGCCTTTTACCGGTAGTGTGGTGTTAATGTTCGAGGAAGGTTGTTTCAGGAAAAAGCAAGCTTTTTTTGTGTCATCCAGGCAAATCAGACAAGTGAGTTTGCCTAAGCCAGCCCCTGTTACCAAGTCTCCATGGCTCTTTTTTTTTTTACAGTGTTTGCTGTTCATTCCCTTTATGCTCATAGCTCTTGATTGATGTTGGGATGAGCTCCTACTGTAGAAGAATACACACTATTGAGGAGGTGGAAGCAGGCTTTGAAGTCCTGATAATGTTAGCCCTGGGTTCAAAGACTCTGGTATAGGCTTTGCCTTGTCCTTTGAGTGAATGGTTGGTGGAAGAAAGCTGAGGTATGCAGAAATTTCCTACTAAGAGTTGATGATTGGTGCTTTTCATGCAACAGTTTTAAACAGGATTAGAAGTACAAGCCAACATTTGAGCTGTGTAGAATTCCTTTATATTAAAAACTATTTTTTTATTTCTGTGTTTTGTTGTAAATGTTTTTTTCAGTTGACGGTTTATAAATTCCAACTATTACTTTGCTAACAAAATGTACAACACAAGTTTTTTTCTACTTAAAGGTTTATCGGTTTAGACTGGTACTGTGCTAATAAAAAGTACAGAACAAGTTTTCCAACTGTCTTGTGGTTGATTTGTGGACCAGTAGTTTTTCTTCATAATATCGAGACATTTATTGCTTTGTAACAGCAATATTTTGCTGTTTTATGCTGCATAATTGTGTGCATGTGTGTGGGCGGACGTGGTAAACTGCAGCCTCAGTACCCGTCTACCATTTTGGTTTTAACCCCAGTAGCCATGTAATAATTTTCTTTTTCTTTTCGTGGTTTCTGTTAAAACCATGCATTTAACATTATAAGGATCTGTTAGAAAAGATTATTATTTGTTTTTCCTGACAGTAAAATGTCACAGTACTTGCATTAACAGTTGGTTATGATTAAGTTTCAATTTCCATTTTGAACCCTAAAATATCACAGACCCTACAGAAAAAATAGCTAGCAACAACAAAGTTTCTGATTTCATCGACTAATTATGTTTATATCTTACAGATTTTATGCCAAGCATTTAAGTCACGGTTTAATTGATTTTTGGTCTGTTTTCTTTTTAGGTGTCCTGACAAATTTTTAGGCGTGGCTTGTCAGTTTTCCAACCCTTGTCTTCCGAATCCTTGCTGGAACGGAGGCGTTTGTCAGTCAAATATCCGTGACAACAAAGTGGACTATGTCTGCCGATGTCCATTGGGTTATATGGACCCACTATGCCTGACTCCCACCGACAACCCGTGCCGAAGCTCCCCGTGTGGAAACGGAGGGATGTGTGAGCTGACAAGTGTCCACACGTTCAAGTGCAAATGTTCTCCAGGCTGGACCGGTAAGAATGCAGTATTTTCTACCCTCTATGGTAGCTTTGTTTCAGGGCAGCTCTCCATACCACGCACTAGAAGGAGTATGCATTTACTGATTATGTACTTTTCATTTTTTATAGGTAAAAACTGCCAGCAGGCAGACCCGTGTGCCTCGAACCCTTGTGCCAATGGAGGCCAATGCAGTCCATTTGATTCTCATTACATCTGCACTTGCACTGCCTTCTTTTCAGGCGAGACTTGCAAACAAGATGTTAATGAGTGTGCTCAGATCCCATCTCCTTGTAAGAATGGTGGCATGTGCGTGAACGAAGTGGGCACCTATCGCTGCAACTGCCCAGCCGAGTACACAGGGAAACACTGTGAGACTCTATACCAACCCTGCAACCCATCACCATGCCATTACGGTGGGACTTGTGTCCAGATTGGAGAAACAAACTACGAGTGTTCCTGTCTGCCAGGTAAAACAGCATGATCTTTCCTAATTAACTTTTCAAAACGCTAACTGTCCATAGGCAATGCCAGTGGTTACTTTTTTGTTTTAAATGTTGGCAAGACAAATGATAGCAACCCTCTGTCATTGTCAAACACTGATGTCAGAAATTTATAGGAGCAAACTGGCCTTTGTAATGACATTGTAGTGTCAGTGTTTCCCACCACTGTGGGATTTTGGCTAGGCTATCCCTCCCAACATCCTCTCCTCAACATGATGTAAGTTCACCCTATGTGTGTGTGAACTGGTCAGCAGGAAAGCATTAGTGCTTATCATGAGGAAGTGTCTGAAACTCAGTATCCTTACAGTGTTGTCTCTGGATTGAAAGAACAAAAAAACATGGCTTCTACATACGTACCCGTGTATTTGGACAGTTTCCTTTAAGATGGCCAAAAGACACAGTACATTAAACCCCCAATTGACTGTTCAGTCAGGGAGCATGTGTTCTTCTGGATGGGTATTTTATGTGTTAACGAAATGTTTAAGCATGAAAATGTGGTTCTCTTATCTTTTTTGTTGAACGTGCTTTCCTGCTTGTCTAGTATCTGTTTCCCTTCCCAAATTTGTCCATCGGATGTTGTCTTTATCATTTGTCCAGCTACATAGAGATTTGCAATACAGAACTATGATAAAAGTATGTAGGCTCTTTCCTTCTCACTAACAGTAGCTCAGTCAAATCCTGTTGCATTTCCAATATATTTTTTTATACATCACTGGTATTATGATATAACTGACAGTGAAACAAGAATGTTTAGAATAAGAATAATTTTCTGTTAATGTCAAAGGAAACTGTGGTTGTTGTCAGTTGAATCTGTTGTCACTAGCGTCTTTGCCTAAAGACCTGGCGCTGCAGTTCTTCCCAGAAAATGAAAACGGTTCGACCACAAGACTTTCAACCACCCATTTAATATGTAACAGTGGGTTTCACCAACACTGTATCCCCATGTTTAAACTAACAATCGTTCGAAAAAAAACCCCCAAAATATTCAACCTCCAGAAAAATAAATTAAAAAATTGAAAGATTAAATTTTATTTTTCCAACAGTTAAACTAAAAAACTCTACAAAAATGCAAGTTAGGTAAATAACATCTGGCTTTGTAGGATTCAGTGGTCAAAACTGTGAGGAGAACATCGATGACTGTCCAGATCACCGTTGCCAAAACGGAGGAACCTGTGTGGACGGGGTAAACACTTACAACTGCCAGTGCAAACCCGAATGGACAGGTATGATTTTTTAATACATTTATTGTGCTGTATGTAATTTGTGACATATTATAAGCACAAACACATTAGAATTGTTTTAGCCTTTAGATTTATTCAGCATGTAAATCTTTTGGTTCTTGTGTTCCCTGATAGGTCAGTTCTGTATGGAGGATGTCAATGAGTGTGACCTGATGCCCAACTCCTGTCAGAATGGTGGCACTTGCCTGAACACTCAGGGCGGATACAACTGTGTGTGTGTGAATGGCTGGTCAGGCGATGACTGCAGCAAGAACATAGATGATTGCGTTGATGCCGCCTGCCATCCAGGATCAACTTGTCATGATCGTGTCGCATCCTTTTTCTGTGAATGCCCACATGGACGCACAGGTGTGTTTTAAAAACGTGTCCCTATTATCATTGGTAGAATGTGGATGACACCAGGAGTAACTAACCATTTATGGATAGGTTAAAATGGCCTTAAAAATATTAGTATTCATTATTACATTTCCATTTAATGCAGGTTTGCTGTGCCACTTGGATGATGCATGTATTAGTAACCCTTGTCAGAAAGGCTCAAACTGTGACACCAACCCAGTTAATGGCAAGGCTATCTGTACGTGTCCTACAGGCTATTTTGGTTTAGCCTGTGACCAGGATGTCGATGAATGTTCCTTGGGTAACTATTTAACACTTTTAAAAAAAAAAAATAATACTCCTCATTCCATAGAGAAAGCTGCTACTAATGTGTGTCTTGTAAAAAGAAAATAAAAATTCATGACGCTGTTGATCAATCTTGGATTTTATTCCCCTGTCTAATATCATGACTTGTAATTATGGCTTTTATAACAAATTCTTATAGCATTTGTGTTGTTTTCCAACAGGTTCAAACCCATGTGAACATGCTGGGAAGTGTCTGAACACCAAAGGTTCTTTCCAGTGTAAGTGTCCTCAGGGCTATGTAGGGGCTCGCTGCGAACTTGATGTTAACGAATGCATGTCCAGCCCGTGCCAGAATGATGCTACTTGTCTGGACCAGATTGGAGGCTTTCATTGCATCTGTATGGCAGGTAAAAAAACATACTGAAATTAAAAAAATCAATCACATTACTAAGCCATGTTGAATTCCTTGGCTAAACCTGAAGTCTAACTCTGTGTGCTAATTGACAGGATACGAGGGAGTCTATTGCGAGATCAATACAGATGATTGTGCTAGCATGCCCTGTCTCAACAATGGAAAGTGCATTGACAAGATCAACAACTACCAGTGCGAGTGCCCCAAAGGTAAGCATAACTTCTGGACAGCACAGGAAAAAACCCATGCCCTTAGGCTGGATCAGATAGCTGTACCTAAGTTGTTAAAAAATCTATATCGAAGATTTCTGAGAATTTGTCTATTTTTTTTTTTTTTTGCTTGCTCTATATGATATAACAGACTATGTAATTCTATTTGTCAGAATGTTTGTAGGTCACCGAATAACCAGGTATAAGGTTCGTTTCTGAATTGCTGTTTTAAATGAATTTATCCTAAAATAGAAGACATGCCATGAATGCAGATTAAAGGATTATTGCACAGAAAAGCAACCATTTCTTGTCAGGCAGAATGCATTTTTAATACAGAAGAATTCATGCATAAATACTGGGGTAATCAAGGTATGCTTCCAGGATTTTGTGTTGTGGGGGCTGAGAGGCCTGTGGGGTCCCTGAGCAAAGTGATAGGGAGTTGTGAGGTACGGTAAAGCTGGGGGAACAGAGTCTGGGCCATTCTACTGTGTCTTCAGATGCAAATTAGAGTGCTGTTCAGAATGCAGAGCAGGGTTGCTTTTGAATGGCATACATGGCATCCGAGACCATGGTAACCACAATAAAGCTTTTTGAAATGTGTTATTTTAGAGGCCTGAAGGAAATCCCTGTTGGATTGTTAGGTAGGGCTGGAACGTTTCGACAAAGAATTTCCACTGGGATGAGCGCTGGTGCTATTTACACTACAGCAGATGGTTAATTCTAATTTCAGCAATTACCATATTCAGGTACTTTAAATATAACTTAAAGGGTTTAAGGGGAGGCCATGAACAGACTGTATTTGTGTAAAACCTGTAACTATAACTGGCCTGATAGTTCATGTTCGAAAGATGAGCTAACTGAATAGTTATAGGTTGTAGGTAGCAGAGATCTTTTTGGCGGTGAAAAAGTAGAAAGGGGCCAAGACAGGATGAGAGAATGCACATTGTGATGAAAAAGTTCTTCAGGACAAAAGAGGCAACCGGTGCTTTGCATTTCATTGAATAGACTGTTCCTTTTGTCTGATGCCCTTGGTCAGGAGGCCTTGGAAGGTTTTTTGTAAACCCCCCCCCCCCCCGTTTTTTTTACAACCTCCTCTCCTCCTTCCTATAAAGATTTCTTGAATACAAAGTTTAAAAAGGAGGGACAGGGAGAGATAGAAAAATTACTATGCACTGTGGGGACATGTTAATGAAGCAAAGCTGGGGATTGGGTAGATGAGTGTGATGGAATGAAGTGAGTGTGGTCTGGAGAGATCATCCTAAAGACGGTCTACCCTCTTTATTATCCCCCTTTCACCCTTTCTGCCCCCTCTCATTCTCACTCCTTATTTACTTTGCCTCTCTTCCCAGGATATTCTGGGAATCAGTGCCAGGTTGACGTAGATGAGTGTGCCAGCACACCATGTAAAAATGGCGCCAAATGTATCGATGGGCCTAATATGTACACCTGCCAGTGCACTGAGGGTATGACAAATTTTTTAGCATGTTTATTTGTTAATTACCGAGTTTAACTTTTTTTAGACATGTTTTTATCTATTTACATGGTTCTTATATAAAAATGTTTATTTGTGTTACATTACAGTTTGAAAAAAAGGCGTAAAAAGTTGTAAATCTGTTATTGTGACCATTAAATGGTCTATATTATTATGCTATACTATAGTGGCTTTGCTTTTGTGCTTGAAATTAATGTAAACAGGGCCATTGTCACATATAAAGAGTAATCTGATTGGTCTCTTTTCTATCACCAAATCACAAAAAAGCTTTAATTTACATTTAGGGCATTTGGCAGACCCTTATTCAAAGCGACTACCATTTTTTTTATACTGAACAACTGAAGATTAGGGGCCTTGTTCGAGGCCCAGCAGCGGCAACTTGGTGGTGCTGGGAATCAAATCTTCCAATTAGCAGTCCAACGCCTTAACTACTGCCCTAACACATCCCCAATTGGGGATGCATATATTGTACCCAGAGCCAGGAATTAGTTTTTTTGAAGCTTGGAATACATGCTATATAAGAAACAAACTAGTATAACCTGCTGTTTATTATGGTACAGGTTACACAGGGCAGCACTGTGAGGCTGATATCGATGAGTGTCTGTCCAATCCGTGTCACTACGGAACCTGTAAGGATGGCTTGGCCAGTTTTACCTGCCAGTGTCATTTAGGCTACTCCGGTCGACTGTGTGAAGCAAACATCAATGAGTGTCTTAGCCAGCCATGTCAGAACGGAGGCACCTGTCAGGACCGGGCAAATTCTTACTTGTGTGTTTGTCCTGTAGGAACCTCAGGTGAGAATAAACTAGAATTATGTTAGCTGATGTTGTTTTGATGCTATATTTAACGCAAACACTTACACATACTGTGTAGATACATCTCTAAGAGAATGTGAATGAGTTTTTTGCAGGCTTACTGCACTGAATAAATTACTATTTGACTGTTTGTTTTAGGATGTTTTTTGATGTAGCTTTTGACTGGGTTGCAGGTGTTAACTGTGAGATCAATCTGGACGACTGTAAGAGCAACCCGTGTGACTACGGCAAGTGTATTGACAAGATCAATGGATACGAGTGTGCCTGTGAGCCAGGATACACAGGTCAGTTACTTCTGGAAAAACACAGATCACATCTAATAAACTGTTCAGTGTTTAGTGACTAATTTAATACCAGAAATATTTATGAGATATATATATATATATATAAAACCTGCATGGACCGATAAGAGAGTGGCACTCTAAAGACAGTTGGGATTGGGTGCTGACAAAGGCCTCCCCAGGTGAGTTCGCTACAAACAAGGGTGTGGAGGGACAGCTGGCCAGCGAGCACAAACTACTATAGCTGCGGTGTTGCCTTACACTCCCTCCCAATCCCCCGCCTGGTGCTCCGACACGCAACCTCCCATGCTCCCCCATTCAGTGCAAAGAGCTGCCAGGCATCTGGGGGGGCTTTAAAGGACAAAAGATTTGCAAAAGATTTGTGTAAGCCGATCTTTTAAAAGGGGAAAGTTGGCGGGCGCATTAAAGAATAGCGACAAACGAAACCTCCCTTTTCATGCTGTGCCTCGCGTCGGCTGAATGGTGGCGCTGCTTTATGTGGCAGCGAAAAGTTGCTAGAGAAAAAGCGATCAGAGAATGAAGCAATTCAGTTGTTATATATTGTGTTTGAGTTGGTTATTTAATTTAATACTGATAAATGCATTTTTTGTCATTGTAGGAAAAATGTGTAACTTTAACATTGATGAGTGTGCCATCAACCCCTGTCACAATGGAGGAACCTGTATTGATGGTGTCAACAGTTTTACCTGTCAGTGTCTTGATGGTTTTCATGGGCCCACCTGCCAGTCACAACTCAACGAGTGTCTTAGTAATCCTTGTATTCATGGACATTGTGAAGACATAGTCAATGGGTACGTTCTCTGCTTTTTATTTAAAGATATTTTTGGCCATTTTTTGCCTTCATTGATAACAGAGAGAGATAAAAGAGGGGGGGAATCCAAGCTGGACTAGATCCTGGGCACAACCGCACATGTTGGTGCCGGAGCCATAACACACTACACCAGGGCGCCGGCCTGGTTCTCATTTTTAAGTATTAAAGGCACACTATTATCCCACTTTATCTGTGTCATATCAGTAATCCCTTCTTATAATAAGTTCAGTGTCTTCCTGTGCTAAGAGTGAAGAGTAAATCATTCACTTGAAATAGAATAAAAGGTAAAATATGTTTAAGGGCAGTTGTTTAAATATCTGGCACATGCAGAATAAAACAGTAATACCGAAGCTGTTAACTGTTGTTTTGTTACATAAGAGAAACATTTATCAACTGTCCAAACATTTTTGTACTGAAACTCCTGATGATTAAACTAATAATATAATAAATAAATAAAATAATATTTTACTTATATCTTTTTTTGTCTGTAGTTTTAACTGCATTTGTGATTTGGGTTGGAGTGGCACCAACTGTGATATCAACAATAATGAATGCGAGTCTAACCCCTGCATGAACGGCGGCACCTGTAAGGACATGACCAGTGGTTATGTGTGCACCTGCCAAGCTGGCTTTAGTGGTTAGTGCCGCTTATTTTTGTTCTTTTTTGTAAGCTGATGATAGATAATGATGATAGATATATAGATTTAAACTTAACCGGCTTTTTGTATTCCTAGGTCCAAACTGCCAGATGAACATTAATGAATGCGCTTCAAACCCATGCTTAAATCAGGGGACCTGCATTGACGATGTGGCTGGCTACAAATGCAACTGTGTTTTGCCTTACACTGGTATGAGCTCGACTGTTTATTATCATTCCGCATCTTGCAGCTGGCATAGTTCAAATCGGTTTTATTTTTCTTTGACATTTTCCTAACTGATACAACCCTTGTCCACTTGCAAATCACTGAGATATGTGCTCCCAAGGTCATGTTTTGTGCTCTGCTCAGCTTCCTTTTTCCTCTCCCCGCAAGCTAATTGCCCGTTTGGTCTTTCTAGCCTGTTGAGAATTCGCATGTGCTGATGATAACACAGTGTTTGCAGAAGAGTCCACATTCTTTCCTTCCTCTGTATTATTTTACAAAACAGGCTATTTGACCGAAATCATGTTCATTTCCAAAGTCTTTTTTGGTGGAAAAATCCACACTGTGTCAAAGCTGGAATAACAACGGGTTCTGGTTCAGGCTGGGTGGGAACAGTAGCCTGACACATTTCCTGTTTGCCTTGCTTCCTCTCTCACAGAAAAGCAAATGGAAAGACAATAGGCGGAAAGGCCTGTCGACTTCCTGTAAGGGCCTGGTGTCGTGGAAACAGATAGATAGACGGCCTGTGAGGCCACCCACCTCTTCTTACCAGTGATGAAATGCTAATGTCTACAAGAAGGGGCAAATCTTTAAAGGGCTTTTTCTAAATCCAGTGTCATTAACTAAATATAGTGTAGTTAAAAATGCCAGGATGTCTTCCTCCGGATCTGTTCCATTCTTTAGGATCTTGTTTTGTAGACGAGTCCTAAAGCAGCAACTTGTCCTAATCAATGCTATCAATGATCTGGAAAAGCTGCATTGTGTTAAAATCGGTTGTATTTTGTAATTTACAGGCGAGAAATGTGAAACCTTGTTAGATCCGTGCAGTCCCAAACCCTGTAAGAATGGCGGAGTGTGTAAAGAGTCAGAAGATTATGAAAGATTCTCATGCTTGTGCCCTGAAGGCTGGCAAGGTCAGTAACCAAAGAGCAGCAGCAAGTAAAAAAGAAAAGTACATAATAGCGTGCAACCTGCTTATTAGAATTAAATACTCCAATGCTTTTAAAGGAAGTCCAAAGAACATTTGTTGCGTGTTTGTTGCATCTGATTTCCCTTCCTGTTATTACAGGTCAGACCTGTGAGATTGATATCAATGAGTGTGTGAAAAACCCATGTCTCAATAGCGCCATCTGTCAAAACTCCATTGGCAGCTACAAGTGCAACTGCAACTCAGGCTACACTGGACGCAACTGTGAGACTGACATCGACAACTGCAAGCCCAGTAAGTGCATATCTTACACTTCTTTTACACTCTGGATTTTTTTTTATGTTTTGCTCTTTTTGTGATGCGTGCAACCTCATTCATGTTTTACCCAGATCCGTGCAGTAATGGTGGATTCTGCAAAGATGGCATAGACTCATTCACATGCACTTGTCTTCTGGGTTTCCGTGGTCCCAAATGTGAGGAGGACATCAATGAGTGCGAGAGCAATCCCTGCAAAAACGGAGCCAACTGCACAGACTGCGTGAACAGCTACACGTGCACCTGCCTGCCAGGCTTCAGCGGGATTCATTGCGAAACCAACACTCAAGACTGCACTGAGAGGTAAAACCCATCCCTGTTAGAGCTGACACACACTCTACAAACACTGCCTTCACTGTTTTTCCTACAACGTCGATTGTTTGAAACTTTGTAATATTTTTTTACTCAAAACGCAAAAAATTAAATCTGATGTATGAACAACACTTTTTTGAAAAACAAATCTTTTAAAGTACTTACGAGAGCTGGCAGAGGATTGGGAAATATGTACAATTGGGTTGTGTTGAAAACCAAGTTGCGTTTAAAATTGTGCTTGTACTGCCCCTGATGAACATATCTCCAAGTACAGGATAGACTTTGCCCCCGGAGATTAAAGGGTGGGTAAACCATATGCTTGGAATTTCCAAAGCAGATTTATTAGAGGTAATTGTCTGATCATACTAAATAGTTATATTTGTTTTTTGGATGGGATCAAAACAAGCTAAATAATTAATCAATCTATCAATTTATCTATCCTTTATTTATACAGACCTGTACAACACACAGGGTGAACCAAATTGCTTTCCAATAACAACAAGAACAATAATACATTTAACATTAATATACAAAATATGTCACAGCATTGCTTAATATTACAAGCCAGTCCAAATAAATATGTTTTAGGACTGGTTTTAAAAAGGCCCCGGTCAGTAATGGTGCGTATATCAAGGAGGAAACTTGTTCCAGAGTCTAGGCCCAGCCAAAGAAAAAGGCCCTTCATCCCATTTTTTATAACTTCACCTCAGGAATTTTAGCAAAAGTTGATTTGTTGACCTCAAAACCCTGTTTGGCTGATGAAAAGCAAATTGCAGTATTTTTAAAGCTGCTGTCATAGAAAATTCAGTCAGACTATGATTTGGATATGAATGTTGTAGAATTGGGCTGCATCAATTAATTATCTCTATAGTCGATTAATCAAGGATTATTTAAACGATTATTTGATTAAACAACAATCATTTAATCTTATTCAGTAAGTTAAAATATTAAGTTATGTCTATTGTAACTAATGAAAAGGAAATCACTTTAGCTTTTAAAAATGTTTAATAAGGCTAGTATTATTTTACTGAATAATAATTATACTTTAATTAAATATTTATTTTTGTCAATAAGGTAAAATATTAAGTGTACATTCTACTAAAGATTTTGGGTTTAATTACGTAAAACTTGCCCACACTCTACCTGTTCAGCTTTGTTTACACTCCAATATATTCTTATATATAATATATAAGCGTCTTCCTCTGTGTAAGTGCTTAATTGCAGTCTTGTACTAAAATCCACCCTGGTTAAACTGCGCTACTGGAGGCCCTTATAATTGGTCGTGTGAGTTCAAACGACAATGTTTTATTGTCCTTAAGGACGACTAATCGCTTAAGCCCTGCTGTAGAAGTGTATTATAAAACCTTTTATATAGTATGCCATGACCTATTCATAAGATATTTGTACACTGTAGATTAAGATAAGCAGTATTAACAAGTTACAGGTGTAATTAGTTAAATGGCATGGCACCAGGAAATGCAAGAAATGCAGTATTTTTCTTTCCGCAAAAAAAAAAGTTTTTTATTTCTTGACAGACAAAACAGGCTTTAAGTAATATATATATATATATATCACTGTTGGTGTCCACATGAACTAACGTCATGTTTTCAATGACGTTCGACTCACATTCACAGGTGAAAATCCGATCTGTCTGCTTACATGGCAGACGCTAATGAACGAATATTCGATTTCTTTCCACAAACGAATCCATATGCTTTTTTCCTGCTTACACAGTCATTTGTCATATCCCATCCGTACCATATTAAGGGGAAAAAAATCAGAATTGGGTCACTGGATACATGCAGTGTGAAAGTGGCCTTAGATTGCAGGAATTATTAGATAGGCATCGCTTACACTGTACATAATGTTACAAAACCATATCATTTTTTTACTTTTGTTTTGCAGTTCTTGCTTTAACGGCGGCACCTGTGTGGATGGAATCAATACATTCAGCTGCCTTTGCTTGGCTGGATTCACAGGCAACTACTGCCAGCATGATATCAACGAATGCGATTCAAAACCATGCATGAATGGTGGCACATGTCAGGACAGCTATGGCACATACAAGTGCACCTGCCCTCATGGTTACCATGGATTTAACTGCCAGGTACAACCTGCAATATAATAATAATCTGCTAGCACTAAAATCAGATATTTGCTAGTTTTAACGTAAAAATTGTATAAATGAACACAAATAATGTTCTCTCTTAACACACCTATAAAACGTCTGAGGTCAGTCAGGGGTCATAGTTCAGAGAAATATCTAAATAAAGGCGCACCATTGGAATTAATGAATAATTAATCATCCTAAAAATAGTGTCCCTTGTGCCATTTAGGATCTGGTGAACTGGTGTAAGCCGTCTCCTTGTAAGAACGGAGGTACCTGCAGACAGAGTGGCACCACGTACACCTGCCAGTGCCAGACAGGCTGGACAGGTCTCTACTGTGACGTGCCTAGCGTCTCATGCGAGGTGGCAGCCAAACAGCGAGGTAGGTATTGGGTGTGGATTTGCAAATACAGCTTCTTCTGCAACTATACACTGTGTTTATTTCCTGCTGTACTCGAACATTTTGCTTTTATTCATTTATTCTCTGTCTGTTTCTAAGGTGTGGACGTTGCCAGATTGTGCCGTAACTCTGGTCACTGTCTGGATGCTGGAAACACACACTACTGCCAATGCCAGGCAGGATACACTGGCAGCTACTGCGAGGAACAGGTGGATGAGTGTATTCCAAACCCTTGCCAGAATGGAGCTACATGCACTGATTACTTAGGAGGATATTCTTGTGAGGTGAGATGATACACGAAGAGATACATGCCATAAGCAGCTCATTAGAATATATTAAGGCCTGTTTTTTAGAAACTGGAAAGCTGGCATCCTGTGTTTTCACTTTTACAATTTTTGATTTGAACCCAAAGATAAACAGTTTTTTTTTTCAATATAAAATACACATATTTACTTTACACCAAATTGCACCAAATGAATTAATCTATTCATAATTTATCATTCAAATCTTTCCCTTTTTTCTTTTTCAGTGTTTGCCAGGTTATCATGGCGTAAACTGCTCCAGTGAGATCAATGAGTGCCTTTCTCAGCCCTGCCAGAACGGGGGCATCTGCATCGACCTCGTCAATGCCTACAAATGCTCCTGTCCCAGAGGAACCCAAGGTTAGTTACCTCATCTGTCAATCTTTCTTCCTGCACTTCACTAATTAACAGACAGTAGTAAGTGAGACTTTTTCTCTGAGATTGATTTTTCCTTGGTGAGTAAAGGCCATGAATTTAATTGCATTCTAGAGGTTCGGAAAAAACAATATACATGCATCAATCCAATTTTTCCAGGTTTATTATGCTTGATATTTCAAAGCTTCGAGTATTAGCAGCAGATGTCGATTTTATACCTAACACTCTCTAAATCATCTTTCAGGTGTTTACTGTGAAATCAACATTGATGACTGCACACCTTTTACGGACCCCGTGACCCTGGAGCCAAAGTGCTTTAACCAGGGACGTTGCGTAGACCGTGTCGGTGGCTACCACTGCGAGTGCCCACCTGGCTACGTAGGAGAGCGCTGTGAGGGAGATGTCAACGAGTGTTTGTCTAACCCCTGTGACCCTCGCGGCACACACAGTTGCATCCAGCTTACCAACAATTACCGTTGCGAGTGTCGCACTGGATACACAGGTGAGATAGTTATTGTATTCTCTTTACAATAACTACAATAACTAATCTTTCTTCTTTCTACGTCTTTGGGTAATACATTATAATTTATCATTAAGCTTGGTCATTAATTAGTTTTTATTTTTAATGATACTATGGAGTTAAATAATGACTAGCTAACAAATGTAGTCTCGTGTATGTTTATTGATAGGTCAACGTTGTGATACTGTATTTGATGGATGTAAGGGCAAACCGTGTCAAAATGGAGGGACTTGCGCTGTAGCCAGTAACACTCCTTATGGCTTTATTTGTAAATGTCCACCAGTAAGTGACAAATTTATACAATTCCTATCTTTTGACAAAAGACTTGCACTAATATCGAAGATCACATGAATTTACTATAATTTGCTGAGCACCAGCACAAACCCATCTCTCTTTTTCAGGGCTTCACTGGTTCAACCTGCGAGTATGATGCTCATTCATGTGGCAGCCTTCACTGTCATAACGGTGGCACCTGCATCTCAGGCCAGAAAGCCCCACTGTGTCTGTGCCCACCAGGCTTTAGTGGCCCTGAGTGTCAGCACGCATCCAACGGATATTGTGCATCCAAGCCCTGCTACAATGGCGGCACTTGCAAAACTACAGCAGAGGCACCTTACTTTCACTGTGTATGCCCAAAAACCTTCAATGGCCTGTTGTGCCACATTCTGGACTACAAATTCTCCGGTGGTATCGGCCATGATATTACTCCGCCGCAAGTGGTGGCCAGCTGCCCGGTGGCTGACTGCGCATCTAAAAAGAGCAACACTTTTTGTGACAGCACCTGCAACAGTTATGAGTGCGAATGGGATGGCGGTGACTGCTCACTTAACTTCCATGATCCGTGGAAGAACTGCTCGGCTGCACTGCAGTGCTGGCGCTACTTTAACAATGGTGTCTGTGACAAACAGTGTCACAATTCTGGCTGCCTCTTTGATGGTTTCGACTGCCAGACAAGCAGTGGGGAGTGCAAGTGAGTTTCAGACATCTGAATTTAATTGGTATACACTAGTCAGAGAGAGAGAGAAGACTTTATTTTATTTGGTTTAATAATTGGACTAATTCTACACCATGTTTATACAGACCAGGGTCCATAAATCTAATGTTTATTTTCTGATGTGTCTCACTATCTTTCAGCCCTCTGTATGATCAGTATTGTAAAGACCACTACGCTGATGGTCACTGTGATCAGGGCTGCAACAACGCAGAGTGTGATTGGGATGGACTGGACTGTGCCGAAAACATGCCAGAAAAGCGTGCGGAAGGTCATTTGGTGCTAGTGGTACAGTTGCCACCTGAGCAGCTGCGCAACAATTCATCAACTTTCCTACGCGAACTGAGCCGAGTTCTACACACCAACGTGGTGTTTCGGCTGGATTTCAAAGGCGAGCTAATGATTTACCCGTATTCTGGCAGTACGAACGAGCTCAAGAAGCACAACATCAAGCGTTCACTGGACTCATGGCCCGACGCCTTCGGATCAGGCCCTCATGACCAAGACCACACACAGGTCAAGAGGTAAGTGAGTCAGTGAGCTTGCATGCAGTTGGCCTGTGAACAGTAAATAAAAACAGTTACTGACCTTATAGCATGTTCTGTTGTCTCTCTAGCTCAGTGGTGCATCTAGAGATTGATAACCGTCAGTGCTATCAGCAGTCAACCGAGTGCTTCCAGAGTGCTACTGACGTTGCTGCTTTCTTGGGAGCTCTTGCCTCCAGTGGCAACCTAAACATGCCATACATCAAGGCTGTCAGTAGTGAGTATTAAACCTTAGTACATAAGCCTTTAGTAGTAAGTGTAAAACATTTATCTTTCTGGCATTTGGCAGATGCTGTCATAGAAGGTGGTAGCGCAGTGGTTAAGGTGTTGGACTGCTAACCGCTAAATTAGGTTTTGATTCCCAGAACCATCAACCTGCAACTGCTGGGCCCCTGAGAAAGGCTCTTAACTCCTTAATGCTCAGTTGTATAAAAGAGATAAAGTCTCTCTGGGTAAGGGCGTCTCCCAAATGCTGTTAAGGTAAATGTACAAAGTGACGTACGTTTATCTCATTTCTATTTAACTGAGCAGTTGAGGGTTAAGGGACTTGCTCAGTAGTGGCAGGTTGATGCTGCTGGGAATTAAACCCATGATCTTTTCATCAGCAGTTTATTTTAGAGCTTTTAACAATGAATATCGCCTCGAAGCTGATTTACAGAACATAATTAAGAATACAAAATTCCACAATTAATGTTAGAAATAAAAATCAAAAAATGTAAAGTAATTAAAAGTTCTAGTAAGAATGCCTGGGGTGATCGGAGCAAGGAAAAACCTTTCTTAGATTGTATGAGAAAGAAACATTGAGAGGAACCAGACTCAAAAGGGAACCCATCCTCTTTAGGCTGACACTTTACGCACGCAAGAGTGTGTTTTATAAATTATTTCACACACCGGGTAGTTTTTTTTTCTATAGCCACTTTAGCTTATAGTTTTTATCACATTGCTGGTAAAAAAAATATAGGAGAATTGCAATATCAAGAGTTTTCTTTCCTTTTAACAACAAGAAAAAAAATCTATTCTAAGGATGAACAGAAAATATTCAGTTGCATAATTAACAGAAACAACCATACAAAGGCAGTGACACATGTACATGCACACACTCTATAGCTTACACAAAAGCTTCATGTGCTTGATATCCCTAAAATCCATGTTAATGACCACTCATTTGCTCTAATAACCACAGCAACAATGCTCTTGGCTCAACCAATAACAATCATCCCAATTTTACACACACGCACAAACTCGACACGGCAGGGATTACATTCATTCTTTGAAGTTTTTCTTATTCTGTACTCAAACAATAAATCAAACAGACTCACACTTAAGATGAACTAAACACAATCAATGTTGCAGTCGGAGCGCAAATCTACCTGCTTCATCCATCAAAGTGGCTAATTGCCTTAAATCAAACTCCCCATCAACAGATCTGTTTCTTAAATATCTCACACACTTATACACACTTACTCACATACATACATATATATTTATTTAGACACACACACACACCTCAGTGTGGCCTAAGCATAAAAAGAAACAGGCTGCTGCAACCGTCACCTTTCTGAATGTAACACCAAGCCTTAGCGCATCTCCAAGGGTTTATGTTAGGAGAGTTTATCATTTCAAAATCTTTAGCAAAGACAGAGAGAGGGGTAGGGAAAAAAAGAGAAGTGGAGGAAAATTGATCGGGAGTGTGCTAGAAGTTGGGAGTCTTTGTTATCTTGAAAATCCTAATAAATCCTTCGTCTTTACAGCTTAAAGCGTGTGCAGTAATTTGAAGTTCATTAATCCCTCCCTTTTTCCCCTTAAAGAAGAAGTGGTAAAGTTGTCTCCTGGTACCCTGAGCTGAGGAGATGTGAAAGGAGGTGTTCATTCTCTCTTTTTTTTTTAAATTCCTTGTCTTCCTATTTGCTAGCACCTCTTTTTCATGAAAAAAATGGTTAGCAATTCTGATTATTCCTGAATGGCATACGCACACTTAGCAAGCGTACGCCACAAATCTGGCTCCTCTGGCTGTGTCGGCATCTTTTTTCGAGTACCGGGATTGTTTTTGTACAAGGATGTGTTTGACATCTTCACACACTGTCCCACTATCGGCTGACATGTCTTTTCTTCTTTCAGGTGAGAATGACCAAAAGCCCTTATACCTTTACCCGTTGTACGTGGTCCTCGTTGGTCTGGCATTGCTGGCCTTCGTGGTCGTGGGCATGGTGGCTTCCCGTAAGCGCAGACGAGAACACGGCCAGCTTTGGTTCCCGGACGGCTTTAAAACCAGCGAGCCTAGCAAGAAAAAGCGGCGGGAGCCTGTTGGAGAAGACTCCGTCGGCTTAAAGTAAGTACTGGGTTTTTTTGATGAAGGTGCAACTACAGAAAAATAGGATATTATACCTTACTCATGGTACATTATAATAGAAAGAATTATTTACATCATATTTCCAGAAATAACAAGATGGGTTTTAAGCTAGTAGCTGGTTTCTGTTGGTGGTTCAGAGGCAAGATGGACTTTGGTCACAGCAACACTTCTGAATTTTTCTGTTCTTATAGGCCACTGAAGAACTCTGATATTTCACTAATGGATGACAATCAGAACGAATGGGGGGAGGAAGAGCCAGCAGACACCAAGCGCTTCAGGGTAACACACTATTATGCACACTATTAACCTGAAAACACGATTTTATGATAGGACTTATAATAATAACCTGGAACTACCTTGATGCATTTATTTTTTATGTTGTATAGATTTAAAGTAACCAGAATATTTATTTATAATTTAATATATAATATTGTCTGATGTAAAATAACCCTATGGTATTTTTACATTTTAGCCTTTTTGCATTAGCATGAGGATGTGCATTTTGGATTGTTTTTGCTAAATGTTGTAATTGTAAAGACTCAGGTTTATGTGCAGGAAATAATAAAGCTTACAATGCAGTTGTTTGGCGTTTCTTTAGAACATATTGTTTAATTAACCGTGAATATGGATTTTAGACACACAATTATAGCTTTTGTGTGTGTGTGTTTGTGTGTGTGGTGTGTGTGTGTGTGTGTGTGTGTGTGTGTGTGTTCATTAGTTTGAGGAGCCGGCAATGTTGAATCTGGATGACCAACAGGACCATCGGAAATGGACTCAGCAGCACCTGGACGCAGCCGACCTGCGGATCCCCTCCATAGCCCCCACACCTCCTCAAGGCGAGAACGAGAATGACTGCATGGACGTCAATGTCAGAGGACCAGGTGAGGCTACTATAATAGTCAAAATACTTAATTGTATTTAATACATTATGGTATTAAACAAAGCAGATTTTTAACAAATTTACCTTTGGATTAAATGATTTTATATATATATATATATATATATATATATATATGAGTGATTATAGGTTAATCAATTATCTATGAACCCTTTCCGATCATCTCTTTCTAGTATATGTCACATATTTTTAAAATATTAATACTAAAAATTATCTAATGCCCATTGATATAAGATATACCAGACAAAGTAAACCTGAATTCATTTAATTAGTAATTAAGGTATTAAATGCCTCAAGTTATTGGACGGTTAAACTTTTTGTTAGAAAATTTATCTTGATTAAAACTTGGTTCAGTGGAATACGTTTTTCATCTTTACTCTTCTGAAGCACTTCTATATTAAAAATGATAATAATGATAATAACAAAAAAATAATATGTAATAATAATATTTCATACCTTAAAGTCAGTGTGTGTCAGTGAAGTATTGACTGAAATACAGGGTTGCCAACGGTACTAAAGGACAAGTTATCCTGCTTACTTCCAGTTCATTGTGAAATACATCCTGCATTACTTTCAGAGCTTTGTAAAAGTTTCCAAAACACATGCAAACACATGCATGTTACGAAGATGAATGATGTAGAAAGTTCTGGATTTATTTTACAAGCAACAGCCAGATTCCAGAACAGGAAGCTAAATATGACTGTAATAAAACAGAATAGGATTTTATTGTAGGATAATAATCAGTGCAGGAATGGTGTGGTGTGATTATTGTCTTGAAGTTTATTCATTTTTTACAACAGCAATGTATTTGTGTTTTTCTTCTTCTACAAGGCTAAATTATTCATAACTTTACCTAACTTTTTTAATAAATTAAATATTGACATTTAATTCTGTGAAATGCCTTCAAAAAACAAGTTTAACTCACTTACCATTGACACTTTCTTTTTTTCTCCTAACTTTTAATCAGGGGAAAAAAAGTGCGATAGCATGAAATCCCTTCTTAGACTGCCTCGTAGTGGAACTTTTATATGATTCCAGTAACTTTTAAAAATAATCGACACTGCATATATAAGAAACATCAAATTAAAAAGAACTTAAAGCTTTTGAACCTTGTATTCAATGGGTTTTTCCAAATTAAACACAGCATACAAATTACGATACACTATATTGTAACTATATAATTCCCATACATACGACCCCATAACAAACCCCCAAAGCTCCAATCCATAGTGAAACAAATAATCCATAAGTAGAATCGAACAGAATTCTGTCCTGTTATGCCCAAATGAAGAGGAAAGCTACCCTAACGCTTTTTTAACGAAATTAAATTTCAACTTGTCTTTAATCCACATCAGGTGGTGTAGAATCCTTTCATTTCAAAGTTTTTTTTATAGCCCCTAGTAAAGCTAGCCTGACAAATCTGAGGTTAACCTTTTGTTGATCAATTGGTGTGGTGTCCCCTAAAAGGACAGGTTCTCTAGGCATATTAGAACCCAAAACTATGGCACTGATCTCTCAGACCTCCAAAATCCAATACTTCCAAATCCGGACAGGACCATGGCATATGTAGGAGAGTCGCTATATCTGTTTTACATCTAGGACAAAACTCTAAGTAGGAATCATTTAAAATTTTAACTGTAGTTATATGCAATTAATAAAAATATGTATTTTTGAAGAATTACCATCGTTGTCAAGACCTAATGAGCAAATTCAATTATCTGACAATCAGCAGCAAATTTAATGACAGTTAAATCTCAGGTCTTTTTTAGCAAAAATCCATTTTGTATGCTTTTTTTTCAGAAGGGGATGGGCATAAAGATTTTTTGTATTCTTTATGCCCATCCCCTTCTGTTGGCATCCTGGCTATCTTCTTACCTTCAATACTGGAATACCTATACTTTAATACTGGAATAGATACCTTCTGCCTTGAAAAATAGTAAATGACTGGATGTTTTTTTCCTTTTCAGAGTAGCTATTTTAGTGATTTCTATCAGAATATAAAAAGACGAAGCATTCTTAAAAAAATCAATCAGCCGCTTTAATATACAGGCCCCATCGGGAGGAGAGATCTACTTCAAAGACTCACTGAAAGCTTTAAGCCTTAGGGAGTGTGCCAAAGAGAACCCCTCGCTCCCTCTATGATACCTGCTATCTTTTTACACGTGCCAATTAAACATAAGCTGTAATAGACTCATGATTTTATCAACTGTCAGGAAAAAAATGATTAAAAAAATTGAAAACGATTTGTTTTTTTCAAACATCTTTTTCTCCCTTTACTCTTTGAATCAATGTGCTAGAATTGACGAAATCAGGATAGATTTGGGAATAGCTGTTCTTTTGAAGAAAAGAAGGCCCTGTTGAAGACGGCATGTCAAGCCTCTTCTTAGAGATGATAATGCGCCCTTATACCAGCCATGAAGTTTTCGAGCGCCTAGCCCACTCCCTTAAGCTCAGTAGAAAAAAAAAACTCTGCTTGATTAGAATCTGTTATCGAAGAGATCTGGGGGATGATTGGCAGAGGCAAACACGTCAAATCCGCTTTCGATTTGTTTGTTACTTTGCAGTAATCTTTCCGTCACTTTGAAGAATGATGAGAGTAGGCTATGCCCCCAGACTCCCCCTTAGACTACATTTATACTGCATGTCTTAATGCCCAATTCCGTTTTTTTTTTTGACGATTCGCTTTCATCTTATTTATAAAATTGACCCGTATTCGATATCTGCAGTACACTATACACAGCAAAGCAACCCGAAATAGACGTACTGACCAGAAAAATAAGTAAATTTTGCTACTACCACTCCTGTTGTTGTGATCGTTAGCGACGCTTAAAACTGCGTTCTTCTATTTTCTTTGAGATGGGTTCAAATACAGATTTGTTTCTGTAACAACATTGTTTTTCTGAAAATATTAGAATTCATATGCTTTTTTCCTGCTTACACGATGGTGGGTCATACACGATGGTGGGTCACGTGCACTTTATGTTTGCACACATACACTTTATGTTTGTCCTGTTCAGTAGCTCTTTGTTGTTTGTTGTGTGTAATTTTTTGTTTTGTGTAGCACCATGGGGTCCTGAAAAAAAATGTTGTTTCGTTTCACTGTGTACTGCATCTTCTAAATATGGTTAAAATGACAATAAAGCTACTTGAACTTGAACTTGAACTTGATACATAAGATGTAAATGGGGCCTCAGAGGTTATAATATCAGTATCACTTTAAAAACATCAATTAATTAATTTCTAGCAACTTAGAGAATGTTACCAGGACGTTTTCTTTATTCAGCAGCTTAGACTTTTTTTGTTTAAAAAAACCCACATTTTATTTTGGATGATTCACAGTTGTAATTTTGAAGTAATTTTGTAGAAATGTTTACATAATATTACATAACAACATTCAGGAAACTTAATTTACAAACGTTTGTACATCTAATCCTAATAAATGCTCAGACAAAAAATCAGAAATTTTTGGAAAAGTTTCTTTACAAGCCAACGGATGGCAGCACAAGTCACAGGCAGTACAGAATTGCTTAAAACACTTTGATGACATTGATTAGGTTTAAACCTATGCATCATTCCTTCCCCGTTCTCTTTTTCACAGATGGGTTCACTCCTCTAATGATTGCTTCGTGTAGCGGAGGAGGCTTGGAAACCGGCAACAGCGAGGAAGAGGAGGACGCCTCTGCCAATGTCATAAATGACTTCATCTATCAGGGTGCTAACTTGCACAATCAGACCGACCGCACAGGTGAAACCGCCCTGCATTTGGCTGCCCGTTATGCCCGTTCTGATGCCGCGAAGAGACTGCTAGAAGCCAGTGCAGATGCCAACATCCAAGACAACATGGGCCGAACTCCACTACATGCTGCGGTGGCTTCAGATGCACAAGGGGTCTTTCAGGTGTATAATCAATTCTGATTTGATTTGAAAGTATAGTTGGTTTATTATATTGTTGCAAACTATCTATAGCCAAATCCAAACTTAATTACAGTGACAATTACATTTCACAAGCTGAACAACATCACTAATCCAACTCGGTGTTAAACAGTAGCTGTCAGGTGCTCTTTAGTAGTAATGGACCATGTTGATCTTATGGTTAATTTAGGTCTTATCTAGTGCTGGGCAGTATGAACAAAAATTTACAAAAACTATATTTTTAAGAATTATACCAGTTTTATGGGGGTTTTTTCAGACATGACCGGACATTACCTAGAGATGTAGTGAATTTTTTACCCGCGTGAATTTTTCTCATTGTTTTTTTAACGAAAGAAAGAAAAAGACTGAAAATACAAACTGAAAAATGGCACCCCATCCCTGCGTTTAGCACTTATAACACTCTTGCTCTAGCCCCCATCAAAGCATTACTTAGAAAATGGTAATCATCTCTGTCTCAATTTAGATTTTTATTTTTATTAATACATTCTTTTTACAGATTTTGATACGGAATCGTGCAACGGATCTTGATGCGCGCATGCATGACGGCACTACTCCTCTAATCCTGGCTGCAAGACTGGCTGTAGAAGGCATGGTGGAGGAACTGATCAACTGCCATGCTGACGTCAATGCTATTGATGATTTCGGTAATACTTATTCACTGTTGTGTAGGAAGGTCTACTCTGTATTAGACCGATGAATGTTTGTTTTCAGTTTTTGCTGGTGGAAAAGTTGAAGATTTGTTTGTGTCTTTTTTGCACCAGGAAAATCTGCACTTCACTGGGCTGCTGCTGTGAACAATGTGGACGCAGCTGTGGTACTGCTTAAGAACGGAGCCAATAAAGACATGCAGAACAACAAGGTACAGAATAGTTTAGATGTGAAGTGAAGTTTAATAAGCTGTAAATATTTTAACTGTTTTGAAGTTGCCAATCCCAAATCACACGCTAAGTAGAAACTGCTACTACAGAAGTTGCCAGAGTGTATTATTTTCAATTCCTTTAAGTGATATTGATATTATTTACTAATTAAAGGTTTAACCTGAATTTCTTCCACACTACAGGAAGAAACCCCTTTGTTTCTGGCTGCCAGGGAAGGCAGCTACGAGACAGCAAAAGTGCTGCTGGACCACTTCGCTAACCGCGAGATCACTGACCACATGGACCGGCTGCCACGTGACATTGCTCAGGAACGGATGCACCATGACATTGTGCGCCTCATGGATGAGTACAACCTGGTGCGCAGCCCGCCTATGACCAGTGCTACTATTGGTTCCACCCTCTCACCTCCACTGTGCTCGCCTAATGCCTATCTGAGCAGCATGAAGCCCTCCATCCAGAGCAAGAAGGTCAGAAAGCCTGGTGCCAAGGGCATTGCTTGCAAGGATGCGAAAGACCTGAAGGCCAAGAAAAAGAAGGCGCAGGATGGTAAAGGAAGCTTGTTGGACAGTTCGGCAGTGCTCTCGCCAGTCGATTCCCTCGAGTCGCCTCATGGTTACATTTCAGATGTTGCCTCGCCTCCCTTGATGCCCTCTCCCTACCAGCAGTCCCCGTCTGTGCCACTAAACCACCTGCAGGCTGTTCCAGATCATGTGGGAGTTAGTCACCTGAGTATGGCTGGAAAACAGGAGCTGGCACGCTTGCAGTTTGATCCCTTACCCCCACGTCTCACACACTTGCCCGTAGGTGGATCAAATGGATCAACAGCTATGAATGGTCAGTGCGATTGGATGAACAGAATGCATGCTAGTCTGGGGCAACAGAGTCAGTTTGGTGCCATGAGAAGCATGCCAAACCAGGGTGGCATGTGCCAACCCAGCCAGCATACCTTGATGACATCACTTCACAACGGCATTCCTGCCAACGCCCTACCACAAATGATAAACTACCAGAGCTTGTCGAACCCCCACCTGGCTGCACAGTCACACATTCTACAGCCACAGCAGTTGCAACCCAACCTACAGCAGCAGCCCAGCATCCAGTTGCAGCATCAAAACTCGAACCCAAATCAAAACCTTAGCAGCAGCCAAAACTTCATCAGCAACGAGCAAAGCACAGGAAGCAGCGTCCCCATCCATACAATCCTCCCCCAGGAGACGCAGCTCCTTAACGCTCAGACGCTGGCTCCCGGCATGGCCAGCACACAGTTCCTCACACCCCCGTCACAGCACAGCTATTCCGGTGGCTTAGACACCAACACACCCAGCCACCAGCTTCAGGTGCCTGATCATCCTTTCCTCACTCCATCGCCAGGCTCACCCGACCAGTGGTCCAGCTCTTCACCTCACTCCAACATGTCCGACTGGTCTGAGGGCATCTCCAGTCCACCCACAAGCATGCACTCCCAAATTTCACACATTCCAGAGCAGTTTAAGTAAATCGGTTACATCCGGGGAATGAAAGACTGTTTTTTGTTTCTGTTGTTGTTGTTAATGTTGTTAGTAACTTTTTGTAAAATATAAAAAAGTAATCTAGTTAAAAGGAAACATCTTTTCTATGTCTTTTGTATTAACCACATTTCTTCCTTTTTTTTGGGTTAATTTATTAATGTGTTGTTATTTATACTTTTTTTTTACCTGTCTAAGCAGTCGAAGATCATAAATTAGGTCACTGCCGAATAAGACGTTTGATAAGTAAAAGAAGTAGCTTTTTATTTTTTATTTGTTTTTGTATTATTTTGTGTTTTCACTAAAGTACACTGGCTATTTATTTGCCTTTTTTTTTCTTTTTGTAGTCGATTTGCCTTTATGATTATTTTGTCCTTTTTTTCCACAGAGCACGTTTTTTTTTTTTTAAATTGAAGTTCTCAGTATTATAGCAGAGGAGTCCATATTATTGTCATTTCAACAATCACACGAGCTGCTTATCAGTCCTCCTCCGAACAATAACAAGAACAGAGAGGATTTTATATACATGCTTGTATATTATATATTTAGTGTAGAACGGGTCTCAATCTGAAATCGGAATTGTTTTCGGTCATACTGTTCTAATTTCCCAAATACATGTACCGTATATGTTCACATAGTAATTCCCGATGCTTATTAATTTAGCACAATTGTACAGACGATTTCCAAAGGTTTATTTTCCCTAGAATAAATAACGTGTGAAATGAGTTCCACTCTAACGGTGGGTGTGAAAGTGAGGATTCAGACTCCTTTATTAGGTGTTAATGTAATGTAATACAGTTTAAATGACTGTATTTCCTCCCTCCCTTTCAATTTTACTGAACTGGTCATGTGACCAAAAATGTATAGGGTCGTGTGTACAGGCGTGTCAGCCTGCCTTTACTCCCTCTATGATGTGTAATGTTGGAGCCTATGGCTACTGTAAATAGACATGGTTTATTTGAACAGGATTTTGTTTCAGAAATCTGAAGTCTTTTACATGTCACTAAAATTGTTTTAACTTTGGATCAATAGTGTTTTCTTTCCTCCTAAAGAAAGAGACCATATGTTGGACTCGGAATCAGAGATGACATGAGAAATATACCAATAAATAGACTTTATTTACATCCCCAGAGAGATTAAAATAAACAATTAGAAAATGTAAAGTTTTATCAATACAATTAGTTACAAATTTTGTTAACGTTGGGAAAAGGTGAGTTGGAATGTTAGTGTGATATATAGACATTTTGAGCCCTTAAAAAAATAAGTCAACGCCACTGAATATGTAATATTCCAAAAAAAAAAAGAAAAAAAAAGAAAAAAAAAGAAATGCGTTACTCATAGTTTACATATATTTTCTGTTCATTTTACTGTCAATCTGTAAAAGTTCTTCTTAAAATAATAAAAGATACACATTTGTATTGGATGTAATGGTGTCTGTAGTCGATCATTGAAAAGTGTATAGAGACTGTGAGGATCATTTTTGGATACATTTACAGCATTTGGTAGACGCCCCTATCCAGAGCGACTTACATTTATCTCGTTCATACAACTGAGCAATCAGGGGTTAAGGGCCTTGCTCAGGGGCCCTTGCTCAGGGGTGGCTTGGTGGTGCTGGGAAACGAACCCCAGTCTTTCTGGTGTCAGTCCAGCACCTTAACCACTAAACCACCACTTCCCCTTTTTTAATGCTTAAAGTGTTGTAATTTTGATGAAGTTCGGGTTACATGAAGTAGAAAGTAAGAAAATGGACCCTACCAGAACAAATTAAATATCAATGACAAGTAACAGTATTACTAAAAAATAAAGACAAAGTACCGACGTAGATCCATATAAATTACCAGCAATCATGTACCATGATTTTTTTTACAACAACAAAAAAA
The DNA here is from genome assembly GCA_005784505.1 of Bagarius yarrelli. Classification (NCBI taxonomy): domain Eukaryota; kingdom Metazoa; phylum Chordata; class Actinopteri; order Siluriformes; family Sisoridae; genus Bagarius; species Bagarius yarrelli. Next base: position 1,452,979 of record VCAZ01000050.1, read on the forward strand.
ACAGTTGTACTGTGTTTATACAAATTAATGCGAAAAAAATATAATAATAAAAATATCACTATAATAAAACCAATTGATTGATTTTAATGAGCTGCGTAAAATCAGCATGTTGTAGTTTTACATTTGCCTGTTTCCGCCCCTCAGATTTCACCCATTACTACACACACATTTCACATGCCCTGTCTGCTTATGACATGTTACCAGTGTGTTAGTAACATAACCAAATTGTGAATTTATTTTTAAATGCTGCTTTTGTAAGACGTAAATAACATGCTTAAATTAATTAAAATTTATTACATTTACTTAAAAATAATTTAAATAGACGTAAAAAACTGAAAGTTAGAACATTTATACACCAGCTATTTCTGCTAATTTATTTATATTGAAAACATTTCACACACTTTTATCCAGCGCGACGCACAAGTGTTGTAATGTCTCAAAAGTTTATTCTCATAGTCCAGTTTAAAATCCATGTATGGATGCAGCAAAGTAGCGTTCATAAGCGCCATCTGCTGGTCAAATACATAATAGCAGTTCAGGTTTTCAGCGTTCTAAAAGGCTGCGTCCAATAATCAAACGTAACTCTGTATATTATGGCAACTCTTATTATATTTTTTATTTATTTATTTGTTTATTTATTCATTTATTCATCTCCTACACTGTCTCTAAAGAGGTAAAGGGCAGGAGGGGTACACCCTGGACAGGTCACCAGTCTATCACAGGGCCCCACACACACTCACTCCTATAGGCAATTAAGAATAACCAATTAACCTTACATGAAGAGCATGCAAACTCCACACAGAAATACCCCTGCCCAGAAATCAAACCCAGGACCTTCTTGCTGTAAGGCAGTAGTGCTAAACACTAAGCCTTTATGCTGCCTATATTTTCTAAGCTATTTGAGTTGTGTTTTTTTACTTAATTTAACATGTTTGTACTTTATGTTGAAGGTCTAGTTGAAAATCAATTTCTGTGACACTAACAAACTAAGGGTTGCCCTTAGAAGCGTGTTTTATGTTGTCAGAGGAGAGATTGTGTATATAATTATCATATGTTTAATTTAATTGAGAGTTGCTATTAAGTTACGCCCAATATTTTATAAAGTGTTTTGCATGCTAAAAGGTTGTGTTCGCTGTTCCATTTCGAAGACTTTTTTATTGATTATGTTAAAGAATAAATATAAAGATTTTGTTATCTGTTCAGGTCTTTTTAAATTACAAATTAAAAGTTTAAAGCAGTATTTCAGGTAAGGAACAATGTTGGAAGCCCAAGACCTAGCTGAAGAAGTTTAAGCAAGATGTGCTGAAGCGCAACAAGGGGAACCACAGTAGATAAGATGGGCAAAAGAACCCAAACTCTAACAGAGAGGAATAAGAAAAACGGAAGCTGTAAAACTCAAAGCACTCCAGCTTTAAATTATATTTCCAACAAATGGAAAAGAAATGCTTAATCTTCTAAACAGCTACAATCACATGACCTGCTCAATTATTATCAATAGGTCATAGGTCTTTTTGCAGGCGAAATATTGACTTGGCTCGGTGTGTAGATTGACGGCATGGTAAGCCTTCGAAAAAAAAAAGAAATCTGTCCGAAAGTATGTGCTCTTTTCAGTTCATACAGCTATAAATCAGGCTCTGTTACTTCTTCTTTGCATGGTGCATCAGAACATTTAAGTTGGTCTTCGGTGAAGTGACAGAAAGCTGCTGTTAATGCTACTGCAAGCCAAACTGTTCCAAAAGTGTTAGACAAGCAAATGGAAAGTTAGAGGAAGAACGTGCAACTTTACATGGCCATCATTAACAGCAGACCACATACTGTAACTTGAACCTTTAACTGCGTAACCAGATTTTTACAATGAACTCTGCAATCATATCTGAACAGTTTGTTAGAGAAGCTGTTTATCTGAGAAAGGGGTGGCACGGAGAGAGAATCTAATTTTACAGTCATGACAAAAATGGCGAAAAGAACCGAAGAAATTGAAAGGTGATGTAACAACTGAAAGCTAGCAAGAATCACAGAGTTTTATAACCAGGGTCAGATAGTAGTGTGAGGAAACTGAAATTGTTATAATAGACAGAAAAAGAAGAAAATGCTTAACTAAAACAGAATTTGTTAAAAGACATGTACAAAAGGTTGTTGAAATTTTAGATAAAATTGTCAAGTGAGAAATTGTTGACTTGCAATAATCATTTTGGTAAAGAAATCACACTTGGTAGGAGTGTAACTGGCATTAAATTGTTATCTTTTTTATATTTTCTCAATTATATGAGTGTTATTCGTTTGGTTTTTTTGCTTAATTTCGGTAATTTTATTTTTAAGGATCAGTTTAAACTCAATGTTTAACACCTGTTTAATACAGAATTTCTTAGACACCCTCATCCAGAGCGACTTACATTTATCTCTTTTATACAATGGAGCAATTGAGGGTTAAGGGCCTTGCTCAGGGGCCCAACAGTAGCAAATTGGTGGTGCTGGAAATTGAACCTGGATCTTCCAATTAGCCCCATTTTATGAATATAATAAGTCGCCTCTCCCACAGGCTCATGAAATAGTAAAGTTCATTGTATTTTGGATTTTTTTAAAGTATAAGTATAAATAGTATAATATAAAATAAAAAAAAATTATAACAACATAAAAAAATGAAAAAATTTAAAACAATTGAAGCAATTTAATTGCAATATGCAGGGGAAGTGGTGGCTCAGGTTTCTCAGTTTGTATAAAAGAGATAAATGTAAGTCGCTCTGGATAAGGACGTCTGCCAACTGCTGTAAATGTAAATAAAATAATCGACTAAACAATACAGAGTTAATAAACCATATACAAAAGTGTAGCAAAAATCAAAGGTCACCAGCTCTGAAAAAGAGGATTATTTATTATTTACATAAAAAAATATGTTTTTTTACATTATATTAAATATATATTTAATTAATCAAATTACATTCAGTGTTACTTTTTAAAATCTATAATAAAAAGGTTTGGTAGGGCATTTCTATCAGATAAAGAACATTTGATGTGTATTTTTATCATAAATGTTATCAGTTTTATTCTGTAATATTTAGTTTGAGTAATATTTTATGCATTTGCAATATGCATTTTGCTTATTTGCTTATTAGTAGTAACAGTGTGGAATGGATGTGGTATGAGGCCCAAACCTCATATTCTTTCACATCAGGCCAAAATTACTAGCAAAGCCCGTCTGCTTGTTACAAAAAAGAAATAACATTATTTATGTTTTGTCTTGTTATTTTCTGACAGCTTGTTATTTTCTGACAATTGATTATTCAGTTTACATTTACAGCATTTGGCAGACGCCCTTATCCAGAGCGACTTACAATATTCCTTGTTATACAACTGAGCAATGGGGGTGAAGGGCCTTGCTCAGGGGCCCAGCGGTGTGGAGTCTTGGTGGTGCTGGGAATCGAGCCTGGGTCTTCAAGTTGGTAGTCCAACACCCTAACCACTGCGCTACCACTTCCCCAGTTTAAAAATATACCAAAATATACCAAGACAGCATTTTTAGATTTATAAACCATGAAACCTGACATTTGCTTAGACATGTCTGCAAAATTACAACTAACATGTCCACATGTCCATAAGTGTGCTAATCATATGCGATTCTTAATTGGTTAAAAAGTGAAGCTGTGACCATTTCTCCTTTTTTAAAACTAATTTATAGATTTTGGAGCAGTAGGGGTAAAAATTGACAAATAAAACCCTAAAGGACAAGTGGTGTGTTGCATTATTGTTCTACAAACTGATTTTGGGTTCGCTCTGATTGCATTAATATAAATGAATGTATTTTAGTAGTGTAATAATGCAAGCGCCGTTAGCAATTTAGGGCCCTAGAAAAGAATTTAAGGGTTGGGAACCCTACGGTACCATTACAGTGGGTTACTACTAATTAAACAGATTCCTGGGGGCCTTCAAAGTGTGTGGGCCCTAGAATCATCCTAACTTTTCCCCCTTTTATGTGTATTTGTAAAATTACATTACATTAACAGCATTTACAGCATTTAATGCTCTTATCCAGGGTGACTTATGTTTATTTTACATTATACAATTGGGCAAATAGGGGTTAAGGGCCTTGCTCAGGGGCCCAGCAGTGTAATGTAATGTTTTGTAAATGCCTTTATGTCTCACATACACTTTAATGCACAGTGATTTTTTTTCTTAGAGCGCAGTCAGCTATGATAGGTAAATTGGTGGTACCACAATCTTTCTATTAACAATCCAACATCCTACCACCTCAGACAAAATATTTTCTGAGGTAAATGTTTTTTTTTGTTGTTGTTGTTGTTGGACATTTGAACTTGACTTAGGCGTCGCGCGCGCGGAGTCACTAGGCTGGGCCACATACGGGTTGCTTAGCTACGGCGGAACTGTTGTTAGGAGGAGACGCGCCTCTGCTGTGGGTCAGCGGCAAAACGTGAGTTCCGCCACTCTGATGTTATTCTCATGTTATCCATGGGCGGATTTCTTCCGTTGGATTAAGGGCATAAATAACTAAGGTATGAAACTTACATGTTGTTTTTAACACCAATAGTGAGGCTATTTTTTTGTCCTCCCCCGCTCTAATGGCGTGCTCAGTGCAGGGCTATATTTTAATTAAAGCGGGTTAGCCTAGCCTTATTACAGCCGGGTATTAGCAGTGTGTCAGCACATACAGTTTAACTGTAAAGATTTAGCTAATATCGTAGATTAATGTTCTTATTAATTATTAATAGTTAGATTAAAAATACAAATTAGTTAATAAATCCAGTTTGGGTAGAAGATATTGACAGAAGACGGCATATGTGGACGTCATTAACACGGCAGCTAGCTAGTAACTAGCGAGCTAACAAAGTAATAGCTTTGCTAGCTGAGCACAGTTCTGCTGTGCGGTTATTTACTCTGTGGCTGATTTATATTATAATATTATAAACCTGACGATAATTAAGGTAGGTTTTATTTATATTCAAACAAAGCCCCGCGGGACAATTAGCTTGCTAATTTGCATACTGATATGTTAGCCCCCCTGGCCTAACGCTGTAACGCCGCCTAGCTGTCCTCAGTGCAGTGTGTAAAGCGACCCAGGACACTAAGGAGATCCACCGCTGATGCTTTTGTTTTGTTTTGTTGTTTCAGGATGGACTTGGACTTGGACTTGGGGGCTGCAGACAGCAGCACACGCCGAAAGATGGAGTCTAGTAGCGAGGCGGTGGAGATCATCCCGCTGGAGATGTACGATTCAGCGAGGGCCAAGATAGCAGCTAACCTGCGCTGGCTGTTCGCTAAAGCCTGTGGAATTGGTAATGTGTTTGTTTACCTTTTATATGACACATGCAGGGTGAAATGTAAAGAAAGCCACTCAGCTACACCATTGAACTGGATTTGTTTTTAGTGAATGCTGATGTGTTCATCTATTTCCATATCTTCAGTGCACAATAACATACCCAGAGCGATCAGATCACTTTCTATAGCTCTATTTACAATGGGTTAGTTGTGTATTCTAAGTGGATTTATGTATATATTACATGTGCATCACTCAGATTTTAGTCAATTCAATTAAATTTTTTTTGTATAGCGCTTTTAACAATAGACTTTACACAGAAGGCAGTGACAGGGAAAAGTGTAGGTTTGTCCCTATTGAGCAAACCAGAGACGACTGTGGCAAGGAAAAACTCCCTAAAATGAAGTAGGAAGAAGAAACCTTGAGAGGAACCCGACTTAACAGGGAACCCATCCTCATCTGGGTGACACAGGATGTTATTGTTCTAATTATGACACATTGTAATGATCAAGTGTAATGTAAATTGTAGCCTTGGGCCAGTGGAGCAGAATGAGTCCCAGTCCATCCTCGAAGCTCCTTGAAATCGAGGAAAGGGGCAGGAACCTGATCACTGGTCCCTCAGGATCCTTGCAAGGTTGGCATCCCCCCTGAAGGTCCACCAGTAATGTCTTGAAACCTCGGGATGGGTATAAATATGGGATGTTATTATAATCTGAAAATTTTGGACATGTTGTATTGCAGGGGTCACTCTGGTCTTTTAGACAACAATCATTAGCACATAAGCACATGGTTTTTTTTTTTCATACACAATGTATCCTCTGTGTCTTTAAATTAATAGCAACAAAGTTATACTTTATGATACTGAGCACCTTTTTCAATAATAAAAGCAATGTAGGATATTCAGCCGGGTGGACAGTTATTTAGTTGGACGTTATATGAAGCGAAACTGTTTTGAAATTCAAAATTCAAGCAAATTCAGCCGCTCCCTTTAGTGTTCCCTCCAAAAACACACCTCTTGACACGCATTCAAAAAAGTAAAAGAATACTGGCTGTATGCCACAAAGATCAGCATTTGAATGGTAATTGGCTTGCAGTATCATGAATGCGTCACATAATCTGTTGCAGATCATGCATTTATGTGGTATAAAAGGACACATTGAAATATCTTAAGGCAGGGGTCACCACATTCGGTCATAGAGGGCAGGGTTACTCCTGCAGAGTTTAGCGCCAACCCTATTTAAACACACCTTGCCAAGTATACTTATCAAGACTTTGTTTAGTTGGTCAAGGTACGTTTGATTTGGGTTAGAATTAAACTCTGCAGGCCCTCCAGTTTTTGTCCAGGCTTTTGTCAAAAACGGATGCATTAGATCAATCAAAAAAGGAGCACTAAATTAAATTAAACACAGCTGCCATACAAGTTTTAGAAAAGATATCAAGTTCCAACTCCACTATAAACAACATGCAACCTATAATTCATAATCGAGATCGATGAGCGGTTATAACAAAAGCGGAAATAATCAGTAGTCAGTATCAATAATTGATGTGTTTAAGGTAAGTTGTAGCGCAGTGGTTATGGTGTTGGACTGCTTATTGGAAGATCAGGGTTCGATTGCCAGCACCACCATTGCTGGACCCCTGGGCAAGGCCCATAACCCCCAATTTCTCAGTTGTTATAAGAGATAAATGTAAGTCGCTCTGAATAAGGACATCTGCCAAATGCTGCAAATGTGGCGTGTATGGAAAATGTGTGTCAATGATCAGTGTGGGTACATCATGTATGTTACAGACACACCAATTTCTGTAATTTATAGAAATGGCTTATCTCATGTGACATAAGTACCACAGGCACCCTATGAAAATGTTGCCTAACCCTCATTTATCCAGAAGTATTTTTCCAACAAAATAGTTCACTAATCGTAAGGCACAATTGTGTGTTTTCTTTCTGATATATGGCGCACACACAGCTAATTTATGTCAATGTTGGAGATCAATCTGGGTCAGCACACACATCATTCCAACTGTGCAGAAATATCCACTGATTGATCTGTCGGGTCTGCATCGTAAAAATTGGAAATGTTGCCTAACCCTCATTTATCCGGAAATATATATTCCCAACAAAATAGTAAACTTAATGTAAGGCACAATTGTGTGTGTTTTCTTTCTGATATATGGCGCACACACAGCTAATTCATGTCAATGCGTGTGATGTTCGACTGTGAAGTGCAGAAGTGTCCACTGATTGATCAGTCGGGTCTTGCAGTGTTCATACTGTCTGCACTGCTAGCAAAATGTGACTCTTAATACATACTACTTTTTTCTGTTGACCTTTTGACATACCAAGGGTTTATTTTCTAGGGGGTGTATAAGAAACTTTTAGTTAATTAAATTGGCCTTTAAAAAAAAATATATATATAGCTGGAAGCTGGAAAATGCCATGTAATGAAAAAGCAGCAGATAATATGTGCTTATAATGTATTAGTATTAGTTTGACTAAAAATACTTGTTAAATTGATTTCAGTGCCAAATTAAACTTCAGATAAAAATTTGTCATCCATTTGTTGTGTCTGAAAAACTCTTTTTTTTGCGCATCTTTATAATCCCTGGCATTTTTTTTATATCTGCATTAGCTTAAATGTGTCTAGTGTGCGAAAACAGTTGGCGTTCAGTGTGTGCAGGGAAATGATTTATGCTTTTGGCATTTGCAGGTAGCGTAATTGTGTGTTTAATCAGAGCATGAGGAAGGTGTGTCGCCTCATTCTTCCTCTTTCCTTGTAACAATCCAACAACAGGTCACAAAATGTATTATCTTTTTTGTATGATCATTGAACATAGTTTCACTACACTAACTTTTCTTTTTGATAACTAGGAACACTGTTGCACAAAATATATTTTTAGTGCTTTCCTTGGAACAGGTTAGCACAGTTTAGTTTTACACTGGCTGCAAAACACTCAGACAAAAATGTCCCTACTGTTGAATTTCTTGTTTTTTTTTGTTGTTTTTTTTAAATTAGTGGATTTTCTTGTAAGGACAGCCTGTTTATCCTGTAAGGCAAAATGTTTTACCTCATTTTTGTATAGGGTTGTAATTTGGATCCCACTCCAGCACTATGGTCAGGTTTTGAGCATTCAATGTGTCTTTGTTTATCTTAAAGGAGTGTGTACGATGATAATGTTATACAGTATATCAAACTTTGCCTGGGGAATGCGTCAAGTTTGAATATATTTAATAAAATAATAAAGGTATCTAAGCAACCATGTGGTTAGGACAATAAATATATATATGCATTTTTTTATATGGGAATGTGTTTTATATGGATTTTGTGTGGAGAAGTGGTAGCGCAGTGGTTACGTTATTGGACCACTAATTGGGTAATCAGGGTTTGATTCACCACCAAGTTGCCCCTGTTGGGCCCCCGAGCAAGGCCCTTAACCCCCTATTTCTTAGTTGTAAAGTCATAAATGTAAGTCGCTCTGGATAAGGGACGTCTGACATGCTTTAAATGTGCAGAACTGTATTGTCTTTCCAATATGTGTTGCACCTGTGCCATGCTGTGAGATTTTTTTTGTCTTCTCTTATGCCCTTTCCATAGTAACTTTATAAGGGGTTTCCCCTCTTAATGATCTATTATCATAATCTATAAATGCTGGAAATGTTGCATTGGACACCTCTTGACTTGCACTCAAAGAAGTGGAAGAATGTATGCCACAAAGATCAGCATTTTCCCTCTTAACTTCGTGATAATTAACCTACAGTATCCTAAGATGCTTAAAAAAAACAAACCACATTTTCGTCTGGTACTGTGTGTCATCCAGCAGAACAGTAGCACTATATAATGCTTGTGCTGCTGTTTGTAGGAAAAGGGAACAGGGCACTATTAATCATAATGCGGATCTAGCCTCTCTCTCTTTTGTTCAATGTTTCCGCTTCATATTTACATCCAACATCCAGCTCGTACAGTTCTTTAATAATAAACCGGTAGCTTTTAAATTTGGAACTGTTCAACTAAAAAAAAAATTTAGATCCTGTTTTATTAATTCTTCTGTCTGTAGTACTGTCTGTAAACAAAAACCATTTTTATTTTATAGCCATATCTGATCCACTCATTTAACTAACTTTTGTTGAAATTTGAATTTGGGTCAGTTCAGCATGTCCTTTTACCCTAACAGGTTTGGACCTATTGTTCTCAGTGAAGGAAGATTGTAATGCCACTGCAAGATAAAGAACCAAATAAAAGTGTGATAGTCAGTTGTCCTCAAAGATTTGGCCACATGTTTTAGATGTTTGTTGGAACATTTTTTTGGATAATGAGTGTGGTCCTGCTAAATGTGCTTTAATGAAATCAGGGTTTTTTAAAGGTTACTCGTTTAATGTTTGACACCCTCTTTAATCCCTATTTTAATTGTTTTTATTTATTTCCTTTTTTTTTAGATCACATACCAGACGACATGCGGGACCCTTTTTATACTGACCAGTACGAGCAGGAGCACATCAAACCTCCTGTGATCAGGCTGCTGTTATCATCTGAACTCTATTGTCGTGTGCTTAGCCTCATTCTCAAAGGGGACCAGGCGGCCTCGCTTCAGTCCCACCAGTCCGTCATCCAGGCTCTATCTCGCAAAGGAATCCACGTCATGGAGGGCGACGGCACACCTGTCTCGGAGGGCGACCTCCTTTGTCAGCCAATCAAGATGGTGAATATTGATTTTTACCTGCATTGTCCAAGAGTCATTCTTTAGCTGATGGAATTGGTATAAATATGATGGAGTTTGCAAAAAGTGTCCATTTGAAATGCATTAGAGGGTCTCTAGACAGTTGGAAAGCTTGCAGTGATGGTTAGAATCCATAATAAATCATGGTGTACCAAAAGGAAGGAAATACGGCTTTGCATGATCAGTGTGTGTGCTTCAGTGTGCGGAAGTTTTCCTGTAGTAACATGCTTTTATCTGCACGTCAACAAAGAAAGCAGGATAAACCGTTCTGTTCTGTGCTGTCTATCTGTTCCTAACTTCTCTTTCAGTGAAAACATTAAAGCCGAAACTTTCACCTAAAGTTTAGAAAAGGAGTGGATTATATTGACTTTTGTCTGTCATTGTGATTTGCAGTGATTTAGATGTTGTTAGTGTTGGTGTTTTAGCACGCAGTCGTATCCCTGTGGATGCAAATGTTTTTGATGGCGCCCACACCCTGTGCAAGGCTTTGTGTAGCGTAATCCACATGAACCTGTTTGACGAAGCCTGATTTTTGTAAGGCACGAGTGTGTATAACTGAGTTAATATTTGCTTTGTGTTAATCTGTCACAACCTGTATCGATTGCATCAGCACTTTCAGCACCAAACTTAAAGCAACTCAAACAAAGTAAAGTGAATATATATGTATTTTCTAACGTCTGCCTTTCGTAAGCTTGCAAATGGCAGACAATAAAAAAAAGGAGGTAAAAAACCTACATGTCTGGATAATACTGTCAGTAATCAACACATAATTAGTAGTAATTTTTTAAAGCTTACTTTTTATTTTTGGAAAGATAATGAACAGTTATTAAGTAAGGTGTAGTTTTTTACACTTTAGAGATGTAAAACACAGCATTTCCATTCTTTTTACATAGACCTAATGTAACTTTTGGTAAGAAAATTAATAGAGGGTTATTAAAAATGAAAAAAAAAAGTACAGATTTTGTTACAAATAAATTACTGAAGCCTGGAGGCAGCCTAGCTCAGTTTTCTTACAGCGTGGTAGCAAACCAGTTTTTGGTGATAAGCATGCAAAAAATTACAAATGTTCTGAAACCTATATTTATTAGCTTTATTCTATAATAAATCCAACCCTTATAACACAGACACATATTCACTCACATCTAATTGCCCAACAATTACAGAACAATAACTATCACACACACACTCAAGTAAAAAATTATAATAAACGGGGAGGGGGGGGGTCTAGACTATTAAATACCATATGTTAAATCCTCTGCTTAGTTTAAATGCTTTTACAGCTTATTATAATAGATTTCCAATAGAATTTATATTTTTTAAGGGGAATCAGATTTTCTCTAGCTCCAGATGGACCATTACATCATACTAAAAGACCGACAAAGTAAAATATTTTGTTCAGTACTCTTTTTGCTGTCTACTTTTGCATCTTTGATTTTTACTCAGGCTCGGTATTTATGTAAGTCATGTGATATTTTATGTCGGATATTTGACCATATATAGACTACAGAAGTTTAGTAAGATTTATTATTAGCTTTCGAAATGTGAAGAGAGCTGGACGAAAAGCTAGACAGGTTGCCATGACAACCCTGCTGTAAACAAGCACAGCATCGTTTTCTGTGCAGTAAAATTTAAGTACTGGGTTATGATGTCATTTAAAAAAAATAATGGATCTCTACACTAAGACTGAAAAAGTAGGAATTATACAGTATTGAATATTGATACAGAAGTATTTTCTTATTGTAGTGTAAAGTACTCTGTTGTAATAGATATTCTGTTGATCTTCAGTCATTTTATATATCAACACAATGGAAAAAAGGAACTGTTTATACACAAAAAAAACACTCACTTTGGCACAAAACACCAACCAATAAAGTCATCTGTCTATCATCTACATATACAGAAATTGAAGTACAATGTATGCACATTGCCTTGCACATTGTTACTTCGCATCCTGTTTTTGGTCCGGTTAGATATATCAGTTAAACTGCTAAAAAATTGGTCTCGGTCCGCTTGTTTGGTGTGCACTAGAATTTGATGTCTGCGTTCACATCTACTCAAAGTTTTTATGACCACACCCTTAAGCTAACACAAGACTTTAACCTTTTGCTAAATCGGAAATTAATATGGTGGTTTGATTTGAACACACAAAAATGCTCACAAAAACACAATCATTAATGCTTCATATTTCCAGCAAGATTGTTATTGCCTCTTCTTGGTGGACTAAAGCTACAAGGCCTTCATAGCTGCCTATTCGGACACCTCTAACGTTTACTTGCATAAAATCTTTGGTGATTTGTTCAGTGATACATTTCTAGTTCTGACTAGTTTCCTTAACATGGCATTGCATATCCTCTAAACCGTCTGTGGCCTTTTGGAAACATGATGTCATTATGAACACCTGCCAGTAGATAACAGAGTAGTGGCCTGGCTTGGTTCAGGGCCTATTTCTCTGTGTGTAAATATAGAATGTGAGCTTAGTTTGTGGCTTTTATTTGCCCAACAGGTTTTAACCTAATTTTTAACATGACTGTTGGTTTGTTTTCTGTGTGGTAGAGTTCACACATGCCTATGATTGATGCCCTGATGATGGCCTACACAGTGGAGATGATCAGCATTGAGAAAGTGGTGACCTGTGTGAAGCGCTTTTCTACATTCAGCGCCTCTAAAGAGCTTCCCTTCGACCTGCAGGATGCCATGATCTTCTGGATTAACAAGGTAATGAAACTGCTGTGTGTTGCAGTTTAAGATATTGTCTAATAACACGGTAACGCTATTGTGGATGGCATAAAGGAGCTGACCTGCTTTTTACCTGATATATTTTGATACCATGAAAGTCAGATTTTTTTTGCAATATTAGATCCTTTTAAACTATTTAAGTGTCAAAGCAATAATTGTTTTATACAAAATGATTATTACTAATAATAATTGCAAAAGTTTGTTACTTCTTTTACACATGCCTAAAAGTGAGACAATATTCAAAGTGCTTTAGTTAAGATTAAATTTCTCTATTTAAAATATTGGAACATAAAAATTTTTAACTTACCTTCTTAAATGTATTAAAACACACTCGGCAGAAAGGATAAACAATAATTTACACAATCCAGCACTGGTGGGGTGACATTATGTTCCAGTGATAATGAGCGGGTTGTTCTAAAACTGCTGTGTAAGTTGCATTTAATGTAATAATGAGTGACACAGGTGTGGTGGATTGTCTAGTAAAGCATTTTTTTCCCCTTACGATGTTTATGGTGTTAAAATATTCTGTATCAAACACTTAAAGGTAAACTTAAAAATGAGGGAGATCTTTGAGAAGGAATACAAAGTGAAGCAACATCTTCTGGAGTCTCCCAGTCATCAGAAGGTATTTTTTCTTTTTTTCTGTTTCTTTACTTTCCTAATTTTTGTGACTTCATAATGATGGTATTACAGTTTATTTGGATCGCTTTCATTGGACTGTAACAGAGTGATGCACCGTCTGTAATACACTACTGTACTTCCTATTTCTCTCTCTCTCTTTCTCTATCTCGCTCTTGTTCACACTCTCTCTGCTAGTGGTGTCAGTTCTGTTTTCTTTTCTCTGATTGTACCTTTCTGTGTTGCCCCCCCTTCTCCCATCTCTCTTTTTCTAACCTCCCCTCCCGCTACTTGGATAGTCTCCCTCAAAGTGGTATTGGAAGCTAGTACCTGTAAGTTTGCTGCCACTGCAATCATTTTCACCACTGCACGCATTAGTGTGTGTTGACCATTAAGGCTTTGCAGTGAATTACAGTAGGAAATGCCAATGACTTGTACCACATTCTCTTCAATAATCACCCAAAATATTAGCCCAAATGCGTTGCCTTGATGTGTGTGTGTTTAAATGTGTTAATATAGGAATTATTGTATGTGTAAGTGAATCTTAATATAATCTTAGTATAATATCTAATTCCTTTGTCCTTCGTTGTTTGGCTAAGTTTATTTTACCTTTCTTTATCATTTCTTTGATCCTTATATAAAAATTTCAGGTTGTTAAGTTTGTGTGACTGTCTGATTATATTGGTGAAATAAATAACACAGCTATTTATAATTTCTTTAATCTTAGTACGTAGGGGAGAAGTTTAAACCTGAGATCGTGCAAAGGGTCAGTTAAGTTTTGGGCAGATTAGCATTTTTTTGCCTGGCCAGTTACTAACATCATTGTTATTATCTTGTTGACCATCTGCTTTATTTTATTTATATTTTTTTTCCAGAAAATAATTGATTATACGTTTGTTTTGTGACTTTATTTTTTAAAGTTGAATAGTAGTTGTTAACTTTCGAGCTTTACTCAACATTGCGGCGCCTCGCTTTGAGAATTTCCCAACCCTCACATTTCCTATTTTTTTCTTAATTATAGGTTAAAGCCAGTGGAACTGACTAGCAAATTGCAGCTGATATGCAAATTGTGATATGCAGACAGAGTATAAATGCCAGGGAGGTGACAATTGAATTAGAATCTTTCTCCTTAAGCATAATTTTCTTCAGACTGAAGTCGATGGCTTTGTTTTGCGTTTCCTGTGCCTGGCTAATTGAGCCATCAAACAGCCACAGGCACTGCATCCCACGCCTGGGAGTCGTTCATCCGGAGGCAGTGATCAAGACCACGCGCTGCCCACAGTGTATTGACATAATGGTGCGCATGCTAAGAACTCGTTGTGATGCCTTTTTGGATACCTTTTGCCACCTCAGAAGGAAGGTTGGAAGGAACTTCCCTGGCAGCAAACGACTAATCTGCGCCCCAGCGCGTCCACCTAGCCACCCAAGCTTTCTTCTCGCATAAGGATGGGGCCTGTGATTACACGTCCAGCCCTGGCCCAAACCTGCCTTTTGATAGAGACAGAGAGAGGTGTAGGAGAGAGAGAGAGAGAGGAGTACTCTCTTTCGGGTTGTGCCTAAACACCCAGAAAAGCCTTCTGCCTCCCAGTCAATTGAATATCTGGGAGTATGTTTTGATTAAGTAGAAATGTGAGCTTGCCTCTCTTCAGAGTGCAGAGTGAATATTTCTTTAACCCTGGGTCTTTCAAGAGTTGGCAGATCTGTTTCTTGAAAGCGTTTTAGAGGCTTCTGCATCAGCAGTATATTACATAGGGATTCTCAGCATGCAACCCCTTCAGCTCTGGCTGAGGCCTGTTATGATCACTCAAGGCTGCATGGACGTGCTGAGCCTCTGGCTCAGGATATGTTTGCAAAGGAGGTCCCTTGGGTCCCTTAATGGAGTCGTGGTAATGATGGATGCGTTAGCAACGGGCTGATTTCTGTGTGCCAGGGAGCTCCAGCCGCAGGACGCTGCAGAGCCAGTGGCACATAAACTAATTGGAGTTAGAAGCTGTGTTTTTAGCCCTAGCTGCTTTTCTGCTGAAGCTGTTACTCCTTGTTCAGTGAGCTTATAATGCTTGTATGTGTTTGTATGGTGAGCTTTATTATGGCCACCTTACTGCTGGGTTATTTTATGAGTTTTATTCTTAGTATTGCCGCCCTGTTTAGCACAGCTTTTAATAGTTAAATGCTGTCTAGCTCTCTAGCTAAAAATAGTGGTTCCCCTACACCTTGGGACCAGTGTATCTGATCCTTTTGTGCCTCTTTTAAAGCAGGCTATTTTGGCTGTTTGCGCAGTGGGATTGGGCATCATTCCCATAGTGGATGTTCCACATTGTAGCATGAAGCTGGAAAGGGAACGACTCCAGTTACATGTGTAACTTTGGTTCCCTAAAAGGGGGAACGAGACATTGCAGTAATTTTCACGCTCGCTGCTGTGCGATTGGTAGCGGTCAGTTTCAGATTCTGATTTAAGTTTTTATACTTTCTCTAAGTATGACCTCGCTTAT
Organism: Bagarius yarrelli; assembly: GCA_005784505.1. Classification (NCBI taxonomy): domain Eukaryota; kingdom Metazoa; phylum Chordata; class Actinopteri; order Siluriformes; family Sisoridae; genus Bagarius; species Bagarius yarrelli. The sequence goes on from VCAZ01000050.1 coordinate 1,468,804, forward strand.
GCATAATTTGCATTTTTCAGTTTGCATAAAAGCAGCGATTAGCCCGTTAGTTGCACTGTTGTTGTTCTATAATCTTCAAAGGGACGGTGAAGGTGTGAAAATTCCCAAAGCAGATGCTTAGGGTTAGACAAATAACTGCAAACTTTATCGGTGGCACGATGGCTTAATGGTTAGCACTGTGGCCTCACAGCAAGGAGGCCCGGGTTCGATTCCCGGCCAGGGGGCTTTTGTGTGGAGTTTGCATGTTCTCCCCGTGCTTGTGTGGGTTTACTCCGGGTTCTCAGGTTTCCTCCATGTATGTTAACATGTAGGTTGATTGGTGATTCTAAATTGCCCATAGGAGTGAGTGTGTGTATGTGTGGCCCTGTGATGGACTGGCGACCTGTCCAGGGTGTACCCCTTCTGCCTTTCGCCCCTGCAGAGGCGGCTGGGATGGGCTTCAGCAGATCCCCCGAATTAGGGAATAAGCAGGTATAGAAAATGAATGAATGAATGAACTTGTAAAGGAGGAAAAATATTGTATGCTCCAAAGAAACAATACGTTAATTAATAGAGTACAAATGCGACTCTGTTTATAAAAAACAAAATCTGTCTTGCGTTTTTCCATGCAAATGCAATTAGATAACACTGTAAAAAGATGATCTCATTTTAAATTTACTGTGAAAAATTCACAAACTTGTTTATAAATAAAGTGGAGCCATAACTTATAGCTAGGTCTTTTAATCTGTATGTTTGTCATTGCGCTTTTTCTCTCACTCTGCTTTGTGTGTGCTTCATCATAGAACTCACGCTAGTGCCATTGCACTATTGCACGCTAGAGGCTGTAATGTAATGGGACAATGCTTCTGAATCTTCTGTCTCTATACTGTATTGCTCACTTTCTCTGCTCTATGTTGTAGCTTTCACTGTGTGTGTAGCTGCTCTGTGTATATTAGACACCTGTTTGATTTAAGGATGACCGTTCCTTGTCTTGGCTAATAAATGTGCATTGTTTTTTAATTTAGTCTTTAATATATAAAATTAATGAAATGGTGCTTAACCCTAGTCCAGGATCTGTTTTCTGGGGAACGGACAACCTTAAGTCTTAAATTTAGCAAAGGGTGTTAATGTTTGTTTTATTTAAATCTATGCTTAGGTGGTGAATTCTGGTAAAATAATGTTTTTATTGGAGTATGTCTGTAACACAGTACTGTCTGAAAATATTGGAATGGAAAGGTCAATACATTTAGAAATTAAGATAAAAATAATTTCTGCTTTTGCTTAATGATATTTACATCTACATTAAATATCCTTGAACAATAACACGTTTCGTGAGCAACAGTGGCACTTTATAGATGTATATGAAGAGATAGTAAATTCTGATATACTGTTTTTTATGAGACTAAGGGTGTGTTTACGCTTATAGTTCGGTTTGATTTTACAATGCAACTTGTCATCCAAAAAATGCTGTGTACTGCTTTAAATGCATTAATCGAGTGCATGTGTATATGATTTCACTTTTACCAGCTAAGAACTCGCGAATGGTTCTAAATGTTCAAATAGCACCAGTTTTTTTGCCGTTGTGTGCAGAAACCTAAGATCTGATGCTTTTCCAACGCCTTTTTTGACAAATGAGCAACATAAGTCTTTTGATGAGACAAAGCAGGCATTTAAGCTTGAGTAGTCTGTCCTTAAAAAGCAAAAAATTGCGGTCAGAATTGCATTTGCGTCACACCCTGTGACATCACAGCCTGTTTTTGGTCCGATCATATATCAATTGGAGCACATCAGAGTTTGTTTGGAACTGCACCAGGATGCGATGTCCGCGTTCATACGCATTTAAATGAACTTCACTAACTGAGCAATCACACCAGAGTTTGTTGTAATTAAACCAAACATGACAAGTCTGAACACACCCTAGTTTGTTTAACACATGCAGGTCAGTCAAAAGCAGAAAAATGGATCTATCAAGTTTCAAAGGTATTCAGTGTACAGATTTTCAGTAAAACAGATTTCTGTTCCAATACTTTTGGAGTGGACTGTGAAAATTTGATATAAACCTCGTATGGAGAATATTCATTAGCAAGTGAAAATAAGTCCTGTTAAGGATATATAGCTACATTTCTGCTTCTTGTGAATAAAATTTTAATTGCCAATACTTGACTTGAAAAGTTGCACTATTTGGAAGTTTTATTTTTTGGTCATCCTTGTTAGTTTAATTTATAACTATAACTACATAACTTGTTGGAACTTGTTGGCCAAGCCACCCTATTTCAGTCTCGTCTTTTTGTTTAGGTGCGCTATAGAAGAGAACATTCCTCAGGACGTCAGATTCCTCATTTTCCCCAGCTGGAGGATCTGATGAGGGATGTGTGTGATGGTGCTGCCCTACTCACTGTAGTCCACTACTACTGCCCAGATCTTATGAAGCTTGATGGTACACTTAATAAATTAATAGATTTAAAAAGTGCTTTACTCCAAGACATAGACTACATTTCAGTCTTTTCATGCTACCAGACTATTTTTTTTTTCTGTTCACGGATAATATAAGCATATAATAAACACTATAATGTGAACATCTCTACACCTGCTAGCCTGTGCAATTATTAGGTCAGTTTGCTGTAATTCATAAAAATGAGGATACAATTGAGGAAGTTTTGGTAATGTTTAGTGATGGAGTTGAAATATTTTAAGAAGCTGCTAACTTTCTTGGATTTTTACACTTCCGAATTTGCATCAAATTTGGAGATAAAAGCATCCAGTGAGCAGTAGTCCTGTGTTTAAATTCCTTGTTATACTTGTTTGAGCAGACGGGAATCTAACCACTCATTAGAGCAATGGTGAACAGAAAAGCATGTCAGACTGCACAGCATAATGAATTTTCAGAAAAAAACACTACTGTTCCATTCCTGTCTGCCAAGAACAGGAATCAGAAGTAACAGTAGGCTCAGGCTAACCTTGAGCAATTTCTGTCAGGGATTAATAAAGTTCTCATGAGTTTACAATGAAAATGATGCCCTTTTGGTTAAATTCTTCGCTGTTTGATTTGAATATTAGCTCAAGCTCTTGGTCTGTTTTATGTGAATTAGCAGGTGTACATGTAGTACTATTATTTGTATTCATTTAAAAAAAAGGGCACCAGCTACATAAGTGCTTGTTTGGTAACCTTCTATTTCTGTCCTACAGATATCTGCTTGAAGGAGGTCACCTCAATAGCAGACAGCCTGTATAATATTCAGCTGCTGAAGGAGTTTGCCAATGAGTACCTGAATAAAAGTTTTTATTTAACATTAGAAGACATGCTGTATTCACCATTGGTGCTCAAAGTAAGACATTTGACTAAATTGACTTGTTTGGTGTTTAAAAATTTTTTTTTTTATTTGTATAGCAAATTTTTATACTGCTCATCTTTTCCTTTTTTCCAGCACAATGTCATGGTATTTATTGCTGAACTTTTTTGGTGGTTTGAGATCGTGAAGCCTGAGTTTGTGCGCCCGAGGGATTTGCAGGAATTAAAGGATGGTAAGAAATGCATAATTTAAGAAAATTCTTAAAATGTATATGTGCACACCTATTATTTCTAAAACCCAAGCTTCCTTTTTGCAGCCAGAGCAGTATCTCAGTCGAAGAGCTCCCGACCTTCTGTACCCATTTCCAATGCTACCAAACGAAGTTTCCTGGTCTCGCCTGGGATGACAGATTCAGCTCATCCTGTTCCGAACAGCCCTGAAGTGTGTAACAGGTATTTCCTGCACACTGAGGAATCTGATTCTTTGTAAGTCATGTAATCCCTCATTTTTGTGTATAAACCTTTTACACAGATACGTTAGACTAATATGATCTGATTGGATAGTAAACGCAAATAAATGACTGCTGTTTGCTTAAAAAAAACTAGTATCAAATTTATCAATTTATTATATCATCATCTAAAAATGTGTTAATTACAGATCTCGCCATCATCTTTTTCATTTGCTTTTGCTAGATTTTTTCGTGACCCTCTATTCATATGCTATCAGGATTATATTCAAATTGACATACAAATTATACACGCTGCAAACTGATTTCAAACAAATGTCTCTAGCCAGTGGTTTTGCCTGATTTACATGTTAGATTTATTATAGTACAACTTTTCGCCATATGTCGGTGAACAACTTGCCACACAAAATAGAACATAAAATCAAAAACAAGTAGCTAATTTGAACACATAATTAGCACGCATGATATTAAATCTGATGAAAGTCACAAATGGATTTTTTTATAGCACTTGTTTGTTATGCAAAGTTTATGGCTTTTAAAAGAAAGTTAAAATTTGAGGCAGTAAAATAGGCCTCCAGCTAGAATTTTTTTAAGCAAAAGAACTTTCTTGCTTTTTATCTTTAGACCAATAAGCAGGAATGCTGGATAAATTTAAAACTTGCTATAAATATTGTAAGAGTAGTTTGCCTACAGTGGTAAAGTGTAGGATTGCCGAAAGACTAAAGAAACATTATCAGCACGATGGTATAAAATTGTACGTTTATCTATTACCACCCACTGCCACTTATACGGAAATACACACAGTTCGAATAGCTAAATATAAGAGAAACGTAGCTATCGAGTGACTGTATTAGATTGCTATAGCAAATTAATGTTAATGTTGAGTCAAGACTAGTTAGCACATAGTTTAAAATTGAAATGGTTTAATTACAATCTTTTGTCATGGTCACACTTGAATTGGTTACAAAATATATACAGAATGATAAAATATACACAGCTAATTGTACACAGATTAAATGTATGGTAAATGTTACCTAAGAAAGTGGGAGAAAAAGGAGGGGAAAAAAAGAGAGAGAGAAAAAGCAAAGCCTCAAGAAAGAGAGAGCAAGGAAGAATGAAAAAAAAAAGACACCCACAGCAAAGAGAGAGAGACTAACCACTAGTTACAATCTTCTTTTATCCCTTTCGTGGCCATGTGACTAAAAACCGAATGTGAGACATTCAAACTGACTAATTGGCAGATTACAGGTTCACCCGCATGTTATACACATGTTGGCCTACAGGCCTTGTCGCTATCAGCACCTCTGTGCCTTTGGGAATGCCAAATGGCCCCTTTTATCACTCATGGTATGTTTGGGACAGGAAAGCAGAGGTCTTATACGGGTTCATTCAAATATTTCAAATATGTGATTCAAAACTTAGATAACCTGCTAACATTAAATATTGTTTCATGCTGGCAAAATTTTTAAAATCCTTCCAGGTGCCATTTCTTGCATGAGCATACACCCTGAAGTGGATTACATGTACTTTACTTTATAGAACATGCAAACATGCAAACTATGTGCAGTGTCTAGAGATGGATACCAATTAATATAAATAAATAAAATGGTTTAAAATATTTACCTGATCCTTCAGACATACAGTGCTAATTCTATTTGTTCTTGTTAACAGATCGTTTTAAACTGATCAAAAATAAATTCCAAAATTTATGTGGTTAATTGCGGCGATCAGATGAAAAACTAATTGTCAATATTTGTCCAAACACATACTGGTATATCTTGTTTCTTAAGATTAGATGTCGGAAATAAATCAGAATGGACATCCTTTGCCTTAACTTTGACATGGTGCTAATACTTTCTGTTGTAGTAATAAAGGAAATGCCACCTTTAGCCCATCACATCCACTTTTACCACTGAGACAGAGGCAGCAAAAATCTCAGCAGATGGAGGATGCATCAGGTAGGACAATGAAATTTGCCAAATATAATTTTGTAAAATTATTAGTGAAAAGAGAAAAACGCATTGATGTGGTTGGTTTCTTTTTTTGTATGTTTTATATTAACATAAAAAGCAGGATGCAGAAATCGTTCTAATTCGCTGACACAAGATAGTCATGCTCGGGGGTCTGTGGCCTGGTCAGAAAAGAGACAGAGGTAGAAAAATAGTTGTCTTTTGATATTTAACAGTTAACATACCCAAAATTTTACTCTTAATTGCTTGTAATAAGCTGAATAAACAAATTATGACTTGCCTTCTTTGTGATCCTAACCAGGCCACTATCCCAGCTGAATCGTTACATTCTACACTGTGCAACGGATAGTGATGCAGATTTGGCCTCAGGTGACAGTGCTAGCCTCACATGCTCTATCAGTGAAGACAGTCTGGCCTCCACTGTCACACCCAAACACCAGGGTCTTCCAAGCCAGGGTGGTCCTCGACGAATCAATGGTCATGGGCTTCTTGGAACTGTTAACATGGATGAAGATGATGATATGATGACCGTTATTCAGGAGGAGTCATCTAAAAATGAGGGTAATTTGTCAAATCCTGGGGATGTAGATCATGCCTGTGGTACCCCTGACGCTAAAACAAGCTCAAAGTGCAGGCAGGAAGAATCCCCTGCAGATTCCAGAACAGCCAGTTTCTACCTGGAACCATTGATGCCTGCTGTCCTTAAACCAGCAAAAGAAAAGTCCATATGTTTAAATAAGGAGGAAGAGTCTGGAGAGGGACGACAGCGTGGATCAGCACGGAGGGGTGGTACTGTAGAGGGTCCCAGCTCATCAGCTAGAAGAAGACCTCCACACAACCTCAATCGGACCTTCAATGCCAGCTCCCTCTCTGATCTTGACATAGCTTCTGAACCCAAATCCATTGAATCTGTGCCTCCATCTGCTGGACAGACCTCTGCCTTTAAACAAACTGTAACGAGCAGTGTTGAATCATCTGCTGAACAGTTCCCGGGGTTTTACCTGCATTCATCAGAGACTGAAGACAAGAGGCCTGTTCAAGCATGGGGTGAAATGCCTGTTGACAACACTGAGACTGTGGAGACTATTGAGGATCCGGATACAGAAATAACTAAGGAGCATCATCCACCTAAAACACAGTGTTATGAAGAGGATCAGGAATCTGCAAAGCTTCAAAAGGACATGAGTGTAAAAGAGCATGAGGATAAGGATGAAGGAAGTAGGTGTTCCAGCCCTGCTCTCAGTGTTCAGTCACAGGTCAGTAGTGTAGCCAGTGGCAGTGTCAGAATGACTAGTTTTGCGGAGCGAAAGATGCAGAAATTCGGCAGCAATCAAGACATTTGTTCCAGCACTAGTAGCTCGCAAAGGACTACACCAGATGGTTCAGAGATTTTCCCTTTTCCTCTTACCTCATGGAGGATGAAAAGGGACCAGAGTCCTACACAGCAGGGCAAGGAGAATGGTAGTATGCTGGCCTCAGAACTTATAAAATTGCACATGCAGCTCAAAGAAAAACGTCGTGCCATTGAGACTCAGAAAAAGAAGATGGAGGTTTTGTGTGCTAGGCAAAGGCTTAAGCTCGGAAAAGCTGCCTTTCTTCATGTAGTAAAACCAGGAAAGAGCGAAACTCTTCCTCAGTCCTTCGGGTTAGACCACTTGAAAAATGGGCAAAAGCATAATGGACAAAAAGAACAGTCATCAAAGGATGACTTGTGTCTTGATGCATTAAGGGATAGAGAGAAAGGCACAGAGGAGCTGGAGAAGGCATCCCTCGAGTGGGAAAGTGCAGCTGCTATACCACCTAGTGCCTTAGACATAGATGAAGAAGTAGACCTTAATGAGTGTAACCGGTACATAGAAATGCTAAACGAGTCCATCAGCAGCATTCAGCAGCAAATGATGCAGTTGTCACTCCAGCAGGACCTACTTATTAAACAAAACGTTCAGTCTCCACCTGGTGCTGCCCCACCCCCAATTGATGACAGGGAAAGTTTACCTGAACCTAAGGTTCGAGCAGCTATTCACTTTGTGGAGCCAAGCGGCAGCCCGGTAGTTCGTAAGCCCCCCAAGCTGACCTCTGCGCGGTCACGCTCTAAACCCTCTGAACTAAAGCTATCCAAGGACCACAGCAAAGGACAGAAAATATCTACGCCTACATCCACTGACAGTATCACTCCAAGAGCAAGTCCTAGGACCCCCAAAGCAGAGCCTGAAACAATCAGTCAAACGGAGGCAAGACCAACAAACACCTCATTCCAGCTGCATGACAAAGCCAACTTGCGTACAGTTTCAAGAGAGCCAAGTTCTGTTGCCCTCGGTGTAACTTTTGATGAAGGTGTGCCTAGTACACTACGGAACGCTGATGACTCCTTTGAGATTGGTCCCGAGTTTGACGACATCTCAAAAAACAAAGCCAATCTAGTTGAGGTGGATTTATCAGACATAGCCCAGTCAGATGAGGCTAGTACTACTGTATTGGAGGTGTCCAGCGATGCGGCTGATGGAGAAAAGAAACCTGGCATGGGCTTTTTCTTCAAGGTATTTGCTTGATCAATTTCAAATGTGTGCAGTGATGTAGACTGCATGTCACTCACTTCTGATATTTTAATTAAATTTAATTTTTTTCAGGATGACCAGAAAGCAGAGGATGAAATGGCCAAAAAGCGCGCAGCTTTTCTTCTGAAACAACAAAAGAAGGCAGAGGAGGCTCGAGTGCGCAAACAACAGCTGGAGGCAGAAAGTGAGCTCAAGAGGGATGAGGCCAGGTATTTCCCATTCTATAGTGTTTTAGGAAATTTACACACAATGCATTATCTAGAAATTTTATGATTACTAATAAATATAGACTGTCTAGGGGAATATATAATAATGAGATGCTGGTTGACACTTGCGTTAATTTACATATAACTTGCATGTTACGGTGGTCACGTAAGAAACTTACTGAACGTGCATGAAGTAAACACTATTTTACATATGAGATGCTTTTCTTGGATGCAGCTTCTAGCAATAGTTTCTGATTTATTATAATATACTTTGCTAAAACATTGAATTTTTTGGTAATTTTTTTTTTTTTTTTAGGAGGAAAGCTGAAGAAGACCGGATCAGGAAAGAGGAAGAGAAAGCCAGACGCGAGTTAATTAAACAAGAATATTTGAAAAGAAAACAACAAGAGTTGTCTGAAGAGCAGGAACAGCCAAAGCCCAAACCTAAGCCCAAGAAACAGAGACCAAAGTCTGTGCTGAAGGAAGAGATTTCCAGGGACCTGGTTCCAAAATTCACCCCAGCTAGTAAGTTTTGTTTATAATAGACCAAATGTCATCTTAAAAATCATCTTTATTATACATTAATAATATACTCTCTAATGACAAGGCAACAATTTTACATAATTAGTGATATTTGTGCCAGCAACTTTTACAGTTTCACACTTGAAACAATATAAAAAATATATAAAAAAAAAAAATATATATATATATTATGTCATGTATACAGCTTCATTAGATAATTAGATAGGAAGATAATTAGATAATTAAAACCTAGGTATAAGAACAGAGGTATAAGTACCTCTGGTTTATTATTTGTAAAAAGTTTAAAACATGTCTTTGATTTTCAGCTGAGAACCTGATCAGTGCCCAGTCTGGATCTAATCTCTCATTGGCTTCTGTGGCCACTACTGAAGTAGACAGCGTAAACTCGGGAGGTGCAGGATCTCAGCGGTAACTTGTTGGCTCGTGTTTGCATGCCTTTACTCATGTTTTTAAAATCAGTTCCCTAACCCCTAAATGTTGTTCTGCACTATTGCTTTTATTGGCATGCTTTTTTCTTAAACAGGGGAGAATCTGTGGAGTCATTTTCAGTCCTCAGTCGGACCACAGAGCGCGACTGGGATAACGGTTCTACTGCGTCTTCCATTACATCAACGTCTGTGGCGGAATATACTGGTAAATTATTGCTCTTTTATTTGTAAAAACGTACCATTAAACATATTAGCTGTTGATGGTTAAAATACTTTTCTTTTGTAACATGTATTATTATTATTATATATATTTTATATACATATATTTATATTATATTATATTACATACATATTATTTTTATTTTTATTTGAAATCCCCGTAGGACCTAAACTTTTCAAGGAACCAAGTGCAAAATCCAATAAGCCGATAATCCACAATGCCATTTCTCACTGCTGCTTGGCTGGAAAAGTAAATGAGCCACAAAAGAACGCCATTCTTGAGGTTAGTTTTTGTTATTTAATTGATACATTTGGCTAATTTCGAGGCTACTTATGTGAAAAATAATGTTTAGGATGCCAAAGTAGACTTAAGAAGCATTTTTTTTAAACAATTAACAAATGTTTCTTTGCACACTTATCCTCAGGAAATCGAGAGGTGCGAGTCGAACCACTTAATGATCCTCTTCCGTGATGGTGGCTGCCAGTTCCGTGCACTCTACTCTTTTTTTCCTGATACAGAGGAAATTCATAAGCTCACTGGCACTGGGCCAAAAAGCATCACTAAGAAGATGATCGATAAGCTCTACAAGTACAGCTCAGATCGCAAGCAATTTACCGTCATACCTGCCAAGACTATTTCAGTCAGTGTGGACGCCCTGACCATTCATAATCACCTGTGGCAGGTCAAAAGACCTGGTGTGCCAAAAAAGAGTGCAAAATAAACAACTCTATTGTATGTTTGGAAAGATCACAGAGATGTCCACAACCAACTTCTCATTCTGTTTTGTGATGCACCAAGTGTATGAACAAATGTCAACATGATTGATTGGTTGATAGGTGGAGGTTTTGTTCTGTACCCGAAACCTGTGGCATTATTATCGATTGAGTTCTTGTTACTTGAAGTACATTTTTTTTTTTAAGTTTTGCAAGCTCACGCACAGCAGAACTTTTCTTTCGGATAAGCCGAGGTTTTGTCTCCTTCCTGTAAAATACAAACTTTAAGTGGTTTGCATTGAAATAGGGTCCTCCAGTTGTAAAAATCATAACCCAAACTCATGTGTCTGTAAAAGTTGTTTGGCACTTTTCTTTTTCTTTTCTTCCAAAACATGCTGCTTTGGACTGTCTTCTCGGTGCCACTGTATGACAGTCCTAGTCGTACATGTTGCTGGCCTTGACACATCATGGTACTGTCATCTATTTATTCAGCCCTTAAGACAAAAAACAGCTGTAGCACTGCTGTACAGATCTATGATGGACCTTTGAAATAAGGAATGAAAAAAAGGCTGCGGTACATGTCTTTTCATTTGCCCCTCTACTACTGCAGGAAGCGATTTCTCCACTGGACAGCTGTGTCCTCTAAAACGGTGCACTCACGATCATGTTTTAGTGCTTTTATGATGCAATGTACCCATGAGTGATGTCTTCTCTCTCAAGCTTTGTTTCTCGATGCAAAAGAGCAGCATGCTCTGTTATGAAGAGTGTCGCTGTAGTTTGAATGACAGTATTTAATATATTCATAATGGGTTACTTGCTTCGCAGTTGCTGTCTAATTATTTACGTGTGTTTTAAAACATTCCTTGGAGACAGGAAAAAAAATGGTGTCAACACTGCCGTATCCTTCTTCAAACATCGAAAACACTTGCTTTTAGTCGGGATGTAAAGATCAAAATAGTGTTGCACGTGCACTTTACTTCTTTTGAAATGGTGATGAGTTAGGGATAGAATGGCGCACCAGACGCGCTCAAAAGCATTGGCGTTAAATGTTCGTTTATTATTAATTACACTAAAAACTTTTAAAAAGACACTAATATTTAACTCAGATAACAAACATCATGACCCCATGAAAGCTCTTAAAACTACTGCTCTACCAGAAGGTATCCTTCAGATATTGGTGCAAATATGTTGCTGCATTTGTTTATTTTTTTAAATTACAGTTTTGTATGTCTTGTTTATACAATACTCTAAAATCGAACTGATTTTGCTCACTGTTCATTTAAAACACTGTACTTTTGGTCATTTTACTTGCACCACCCTACCATTTATTTATTTTAAGCATAGGCACTGAGAATTGAATAAATTTTCAATAAACTCATTTTTCTCATTTTTTTTTTTTTTTTTCCATGTGATGTCATTAACCGTTCATTTATTTCTGTTTTTTTTATGATTTTATAATAATAGATTGTTTTATGCGGTCATGTGAAAAAAATTAGGACAGCCCATTAGATAATTCGTTCTTTATTAAGAAATGTTAACATATCGATGGCTAATCTAGTTTTAATTTTTCTCTGGAAAAGAAAGTGACATGAATTCAGATAAGAAAAAATTACATTGTTTTACTGAGTAAACAAAAGGTATTAACGGAAATGTGTATTCTAATTCAGGGAAATGTCAGGACACCCTACCCCTTAATAACTAGGGTTACCCCCTTTGGCTAAAATAACTTCAATGAGACACTTCTTGAACCCATCTACCAGTCTCTGAAATCGGTCTGAGGGAAGTTTGCCCCACTCCTCAACGGGAATTCTTTTAGCAGTAAGATATTTAAGGGGTTTCTTGCATGTGCAGCCCGTATTAAGTCGCCCCACAGCATCTCAATGGGATTCAGGTCTGGGCTTTGACTCGGACATTCCAGGACTCTTCATTTCTTAAGTGCTTTTTCAGCCAGTCCTTGTTGGATTTACTGGTATCCTTTGGGTCATTGTCATGTTGTGGGGTCCAGTTCCGCTTTAGCTTTAACTTTTTTACAGATTGTCTCAAATGTTCCTCAAGCACCCTTTGATACAAGGTAGAATTCAGGGTGGATTCTATGATGGTGAGCTGGCCAGGTCCTGCTGCCACCTCCGTGTTTCACCTCCTATTTCACAGTTAGTATGAAGTTCTTTTTCTGGAATGCTGTATTTGGTTTATGCCAAATATGCCCTTTTGTTGCAGTGTCCAAATAATTCAGTTTTAGACTCATCTGTCCAAAGAACATTATTCCAGAAGTCCTGGTCTTTAGAGAGCAAAGGTTTCCTCCTTACACATCTCCCATGAGAGTTAAACTTGTGTAGTCTATGCACTTTTACAACAGCTGTAGCAAGAGCTGGCTGTAGGTCCCCTGCTATCGGGCTGAACCTGCTTGGACAGCCAGACCTGGGCATGTTATCAGTTGTTTTGAATGTCATCCATTTGGAGACTATTTTGCAGACAGTGGAATGGCTGATTTTAATCCCCTTCCAGACTCATAAGATGCTACAATCTTTTGTTTTGAAGACCTAAAACAGCTCTCTCCATCTCACCATGGTGTTCACTATCACTTCGACATACAAGAGCACACCAAACTAAATGTCTGAGGTTTAAATAGGGACAGCCTCCTTCAACAAGCTGAGTAACAAGGTTTTAATAATGTGTACCTGATGTGATATACCTGTATGTGATTTTAGCCATAATGTTGGGATGTCCTAATTTATACCTCACCAGAGATAATTTTTTTAGGTAGATTTTACTGAAAGTTTTAAAAAGACTTTTTTTTGTTTTAATTGTTTATATAAATCTATATTAAATATCCCTCTGTCCAGATATGTTAAAATCACACAGGTTTTTATAGGGTGTCCAAATTTTTTACATGACTATATATGTGTATTTTGGACTTTCTGTGGGTTCTGTAAAAAGGTTACCCAACTGGAACATCTTAATCTAATGCCTTAGAAGTGTCTACTGTATCCTTGACTATGCATTAAAGACACAGAAGTAGCATAGCAACAGGTAGTTTATCTGTGGGGGTTTTGTGATCTTGGGTATTTGCTGGATGGATGGATGGATGAATAGACACTTAAAGTGAGAGACAAACATTTGCAACATGAAAGGTAAAGTAGGGTTAAAGCCATCACAATTTTATAATATTATTTTTTAGATTTTTAATGTTTCTCTGTTCTCCATTTAGTTTTTATCCTGTTCTGGGGATTTTTCCAAAGTTTGAGGTTTGTATGTTCTGAGAGCTGTGTGCAGGCACAAGACTATATCTGCAACCAAATCCCATCAGGCAAGTGCTTTTACACACCCTGGTATTCTTCTTCTTCTTCTGTTTTTAAATGATTTTTCTACCTTAATGTGTATCTTCTGTCTTAGGCTATCCTCCTGGCCTGTCTTCGCTGGTCTTTTTTGTGAGGAATATGGGCGAGATCAACTCCACTGTTTTTAACTACGCTAATTTATCCTCAGTCACCAGTCTCACCCTGACACAAAGTGGAATTACAACTATAGCATCAGGGGCGTTTGCACAGTTCCAAAATCTCAAGTCGCTTAATTTACGCAGTAATGATCTCTCTCAAATGTCCTCAGACTGGTTTATCCACAAAGCTGTATTAGAAAGCCTGATCTTAACAAACAACAGCATAACGGCTTTGAATGAAAATTCCTTTGCAGGTCTTGTGGGACTCCTAAACCTAAACTTGGCCCAGAACCAAATTCAGTCTATTACAGATAGCTTTCACAACTTGATAAGATTGACACAACTGGACTTGTCCCATAATAGGCTAAGACAGTTAAGTATGGACACCCTCATGCCCTTAACCAACACCAAAATCTTTTTGAATGGAAACCCCTGGGACTGCTCCTGCAGTGTGTACGAGTTCGCTCTCTATCTAAAAGGTGAGTGTAAATAAACAATTCGTCTACAAGATGTCGATAGAAAATGAGATTTCAGGAAGAAAAAAAAAAAAAAAAAAGCAACTTTGCTTAGGAACGGTACAGGATGTATACAATGCAATAGATATTAATTAATTAATCATATTTCTTCCTTTATTATTTTTTTAGTATAGTTGTATGTAAATACATTTTAAAGAAGAACAGCTTTTTAAAAAGTCTATTTTTTTTACATCATTGAACAAAAATTTCTCTGTGCACAAATGTTAAAACTGAGCAACTTGAACATAAATATTCTGACAATATAGTCTACACAAAAAGGACATTTTTATTAACACCATATACACAACATCATAGCGCTTCATCAGTCCTTTTCTAGACTGGCCCAGGCTGCAGATCTGTGTAAGGTCTCTCTCAAAACAGCATCTAAAAAACCACAGATTCACCACACTAGTAAAATAAGATTCTGCCTGTTTTATTTCAGCAAACTATAGACATTGTTTAGGTATAAACCCCCCCGTTTGAACTTATTTCTGCTGGTGTAATACACCAAAATAATAATCTAACCTTTAAAAAAAATCTTTACTCAACTAATAATTAATATTTTTTAAAGATATTTGTGGGGTTATTCTGCCTTTAATTATAGGAATGAAATTTATATAATGAAATGGGGGAGATAGAGACACAGAGGGGGCGGGACCAGAAAGGACCCGAGCCGGAATCAAACTTGAGTCGACGGAGCGCAACTACACATTTGGGTGCCGGTGCCTTAACCCACCACACCACGGTGCTAGTTACCTAATTAATATTTTATACATTATAATGTTTAAGAGTATTAAAATTGCTATTCGAGTAAAGAGTAAAAGTGTTATCCATATTGCATATAACTAAAGGAACTGTTACTATTATCTAACTGTTACTATTATTATTGTACCTCTCTCATCTGTCCCCTTTTTAGTGGTTGTAGACTTAGTCTGAATGTATAGGCTTCTCTGCTTGTGTAGACCTCATTCTCCTCTGCTGATCCATGTGGGTGATTTGTCTTGATCAGCTGTACAAGCTTAGTGAACTCTTCATCCAGCAAATGTCTGCAAAATTTTCAATTTTCACGTTCCTAAATTGTGCTGAATGTGACCTTGGATTAGTCTGAACATTGGTGCCCACGTAACTGTCACAGCAAATCTCACAGTGAGCTGAAAATAACAAAATGATGATTAAGTAGTGAAAGAGCACCTCAGACATGACCAGTCATCACATACAGCGATGTTAAATTTGATTATAGTCGGTCTGTCCCAATTAGTATGTGATCATGGATTATAGTGCCGTACTCTGGCTCTTAAAGCTTCATATTTACATTTACAGCATTTGACAGACATCCTTATCCAGAGCGACTTACAATATTCCTTGTTATACAACTGAGCACTTGGGGTTAAGTGTCTTGCTCAGGGGCCCAGCAGTGGTGGCTTGATAGGGCTGGGAATCAAACCCGGGTCCTCAAGTTGGTAGTCCAGCAAATTCACCACTTAATAACTTAACCACTGCGCTACCAATTCCCCCGTTCTATTGTATGCCATTCTAGAGTATATCCGTTTTTTTCCCCACAATGCTTCTGTAACTATAATTTAAACGTTTTGTCTGCAGAGCTACAAATGTCCTCGCTGCTGCAGAATAAGATGGAAGTGCTCTGTGAGAGCCCAACTTATCAGCGAGGAAGACCTGTGTGGAATATATCCAAATGTGTAAATCCTGTAACAGAAGTAGCCCTTACAACTGAAAACACTCAAACCCTCACACCAGGAGGCACTAATCTGACTACTATAATCAGCTTAGTAGGTAAATCAGTTTTTCACTTGAACTGGATAACTTAGATTTAGACTTGGATTAGGATTTACTTGTATGTGCTATTATTTTATCATCATCATCTTATTATTTGATTATTAGCATATTTGATTTTCAATGTTATTTCAAAGCCATTAATAGCTCGATTAAGTACTTTAAAGTAAAATATAAATTGCCCTTTAAATTTATTATTTCCGCAACAGTAGAAACAGTTTTGCAGAAGCAAATTTTGCCAGCTGACAAATTATACACACTTTTTACAAGTAAACAGCCCATCACTCCCCCAGAAACATCTAGAAAATACTATAGAATACCACAAAATCTAATGAATATCTTTTGCCAGTGGTACTTTGTGCCCTGGTTCTTGTTATCTGTGTCCTATCAGTTTTGTACCACAGAAAGCAACGGCAAAAACATAGACTCACCATCAAACCTTTTCCAGAACAACAAGTAGGTACAAGACAAGGCCAACCCGACTGTAGAACAACATCAGAGATTTCGAACAAGGAGGAATCGATTTCCTATGAACAGTCAAATAGCAGACTTTTAACAACACTGGACCCGACAATTTTACAGTCACAAATTCACCAAATGTACAGCACAGAAATGTATCAAACAAGAGAATGGACTGTTCGAGCCAAATCAGCAGGGCCTGTACTGTCTAGAGCTGCTGGTCCTGAGAGATGTCCACACACTGGCGTAGAAGATCCAGGAGTGTGGGTGGTGAAGAATCCAGCAGTAAATACTGAATGGAAAGAGCAAAGTATTTTAAAGTTAGAAGGTAATAAGGCTGATCCAAAGATAGAAGAAGGTAAATATGGAAGCAATGAAGAGGAGGAACAAGCAGGCAATCGAGAAGAAATCAAGAGGAAGCATAGACACATTGAGAGAGGAGATGATGATTTTATAAACACGTTAAAAACAGGGGTGGGGTTTGAGCAGAATTTAATGGATGGAAATAAAGAAGAACATATTTTAGAGGAAAATGGTCAGGGATTCCTACATACTGAATTCTCTGTGGCCATTGGTGAAGAATATGATAATGATGATGAAGAATATGATTTAAACTCCAATTCAGAAAGATTCCAACCTCCTAATGAGCATAAAAATGGCTTCCAGCCTCTGGAAGATGTTGAGAATATGCCTTACCTCACTATTGGAGCTGATACAGAAAATCAAAGCCCAAATCAGAAACAGATTTGCACTAAGACTTCCACTGAACAGTTGAATTTAAGACCCATCAGACGTACACTGTCCTGGCCTCCTACTGCAGCTCAGTGGAAAAAGCATTGGGCTCAAACCCAACAAGTCCTCAGTGTTTCTCCTAGATTCATTTTTCTCACGCAATATGAGTATCATGTTGGCATGTTTCCCTCTGGCATCAACTCAGCTATTCCAGAAAATATCCCACAAGCAAGTTGCACAGAGTTTCCTAAACAAATAACTGACCTCTTACACGTTCCAACTGTGGAACCTTCTATGGAAACCAGTATGAGATTTAATCGCTTTTGCACCCAAGACTCGTCCGGTTCGACCAGGGATTATGGTAAGGTAAACGAAGGACAGACAGAAATATTGAAAAGTGAGTCGCCGATTAAACGTACAGCACATCCTGATGGAACTCTACGTCAGGAAACGAGCTCCAAAGCTGCCAATGAGATGAAAATAAAAAGCAGCAAGAGAAACATAACCAATCAAACTTCAAAGGCTGAACAGACACGAGTGAAAACAGGAAGGCAGCCAAGAAGAGCAGGACGAGATGAAAGGAAAGTGCCAAAAAACGGACAGAGGAATCAGTCTCAATCATCTGGCTCACCTGCACAACCTTCTGGAGGATCTCCTAGTGATGACAACCTGCTCGTGGATAATGAATACACCTTCATAGATCTTCTACATGAAGTGGTGGAGAATCATGGTCGCTGGACACGAGAGAAGTGGAGACAAAGTCATATGAACAAGCAAAAAATGAAAAACAAAGCTTGAGGAATTACCATGGCAAACCATAGCAGTAAAGGTAGTTTAGATATGAAAGATATCGATCTTCTAATTAAATAAATGGGCAGGAGGATAAAATAAAGTGGTGTTTAAGATCAGTGAGTACATTAACTTATACCACAGTGCTGAGTAAGTACAAATCACAGCCCTTAGTTTATAGTTTGCATCATACACTAGTAATTTTAATTGAATAAATAAAATAAGATTTGTATAAAGATTTGTATGCAGCATTTATTGAAGTTGTCGCCGTCTCTGGTGTCGGTACCTCCTTATCCAGAGTCACTTACATTTATCTCTTTTATGCAACTGAGCAATCGAGATTCAGGGGCCTAAGAGTGGCAGTTTGGTGGTGCTGGGAATTATTCAGGGGCCCAGCTGTGGCAGCTTGGTGGTGATGGGAATCGAACCCTGATCATCAATTAGCAGTCCAGCACATTACCCACTGTACTACCACTTCCCTGTTTTGTCCTGTCTATGTATAAAAATAAAATACACTATATGTTTTCCTGTAAAAACACATACCTCTACAACTATGTTGAATTTGATTAATGTAATAAATTGACACGAGTGAAATCATTTCTGGCTGCATGCAGCGTTTATTGAATCATTCATGTCGTAAGTACACAGACTTGTATAAGAAATTGTACAAAATGGACCAGTTCTTCTTTACAGTGTACTTTTCTACACAAAAAACAGGTGCCAGCAAATGTAAACATAGGTTTTCTTGTAAGTTTGGCAATAAAAAGGACATGCACTGTCCAGTTGTCCTCAACCTTTAAATAAAAGTCTTACATGACTCGACCTACCGTTGAGATTAAAATCATTAAAGGTGGTCAAATGTTTGGTAAAGGATTGTGGGGCATGTGCAACTTTTAAAAGGAAGTTTGCAGACTATGCTTGACATGCACAATAGTCATAGCCTTACAAATGACATTAAGAGAAAAGGGACTAAACCTCCAGTGGAAGGGCTACATCAGAATAATTCACTCCTCATACTGCTTAAAGTTAGTTATATAATAATAGAGGTGATTACCGGATAGAAAGTCTGTCTATTTCTTTTGGACAGCGAAGAAGTGAGTGTAAACATGCATACTAGCAAGAGCTTGTGCTCTTCTCCACCCTTTCCCCTCTCCAAGAAGTGTTAATGCCTTTACATGAACTATTAAAGCGATAATGGACATGAATAATAGCACAAAAATTTTCAAAATGGCCGACATGTTTTGAGAGCTGCGGTAATATTTTCGCCATTGGCTTCGAATCATTTTCTTCTGTTCCGCTCGGTCACCTGAGATGGGCGGTTTGGAAAATATGACTCGACAGATATCCATTCAATGTACAGTACGTTGCACTACAGTAAAGGTCCAAACAAAGACTACAGCAGTCACTAAAGAAGAAGAAGAGGCAAAAGAAATATACTTCGGCAAATCATCTAATATTTACTAAATATATGAATGAAATAAATCCCATTAGAAAGTTCGACAGAAATGTTCGAGGTTTGGCTTCACATATCAAAAGTTCCCCTAAACAAACTTCAGTAACGTCTACTACTGTTTTATTGTAGCTAACATGCAACAGGAAGAAATGCACGGTTTTACCGTAGCTTATAAAAACACATTTATAATAATATGTTTGCTTTTTAATAAAATAACCCAAAATCATTAAAATCAAGGAAATGGAAATGTCTTGTACAACACTGCTGCCTCAGTTTGTCATAGTTTAAGGGTTAAAGGGACATGCTATACTACGCTACTCCATTCCGACCAACAGCTTAGTGCAAAAATATCTGGCAAGATTCTAGTTTTCTAGTCCTGATTGGTGGATGACAATGAATAACAAATACTTTGTAAACTGCAGGCAAGTAAACATAACTGAAATGTGAGAACTTTTTACTTTTCTGGCACTAATATAAATACATAAAATACTTTATCGGTAAGGATCAGGCAAAGTATGTGTTAAAAAAAATATCAAACACACACACACACACACACACACACAATCGTTCTGAAATTTCATTAAAGTGATTTCTCATGAGCAGCCCTTCTGTGGGAGCCGTGTTACTCGAAAAACATTACTTTCTGTACAATTTGACTGACCGAAGGCTCTCACGTTTAGTGGGGTGTCTATAAAAAACAATCTACATGAAGCTTGTGAATGTTTATGATTATAAAATTTATATAGAACTACTGGCCCAATTTTTTTGCAGCAGGTTTTCAACAAATCAATAAATTAATTTCTTTTTAAAAAATAATTCGATATGATAGTCACTCTGTAGTTATCGACTAGTTCATGAATGGTTGGGAGATTGTAATGGTAAATACTTGTGCTTTAAGGACAAAACATGATGATAAACACTGAAGGTCCAGTGAGCGTGTAAAACGATATGTACCTACACGTATATATATAAAAAAAAATGCTTCACTTCTATTCACCGATTGTTAGTTTTCTCAAAATCTCAGCGCATTAAAATGGCAGTCACGATCTGTTTATCTTCCTCTCACTCATCTTAATATTGCAATCTCTTCTACGTCACACACTGTCCATAGGCAAAGAAAGTGATTAAACAGTGTTTTTGGTCCAGAACATGACATCTCTCCATCTCTCCATCTGTCTAAACTTGAAAAAAAAAGTACAGCAGCAGCCATTTCACGGCAAAATGCACACAGATTCTTGTGTCACAGAAAAGAGAAAAAAAAAGCAGGGGAATATTTTGGTGATGGTCTAGATATCCCTATTTTCCCTGTGGCCTTGGAGAGCAGCTTGCTGCATGGTTTGTGGATGTGAGTATTAGGGACAGGAGGCACTCTTCATACACACTCAGATTCTCAGAGATGAGTCTCTCCTCGTGTCTCTGTGCCAAAGTCCTGCTTCATCTTGGCACCTGCTTGGCTCGTAGGCAACTCGTCAGGTACATGGGCCAACGGGTCAGACCGGATAATATACCTGGAGCAGAAAGTTTTGTATGTGTGTCATCCATCAGCAGTTTTATATACACTGTAGTATAAACAAAAACTAATCTTTAACTCTAAAAAAAAAAAAAAAGGAATTCGGAATAATGAATAACATTTACAACCCGTTGGCATGTGTTTAAAGGAAATCTAAAAAAAAAGACAGGTAATATAAGTCCGCTACCACTAGGTGATGCTAGTGTACCGAAGTATTTAATGCTTTACAGATGATTTGATTATTCCAATCAGATGTTTATTTGCAATTTTGGTGTTTTACTCTGCTCTTACCTAAATAAGGAATTTTAGGATGTGAAAAACATTAATTACCGTAAAATTACAGTTACAGGGTGTCCCATAAATTTCCATACATAGGAAATAAAAATTAACATCATATTTTTTATGAAAACCATTTTTATTTCTATAATCTGCGCTACATGACTACCGTTGTTTTAAAAACACATTTGGATGCGTTGCCTCCACTGCTGAAGAACCCGTAAAAGCACAGCTGGAGTTCTGCTTGTAATGGTGTGGATGATATGTTCCTTAAGATGGTTTGTGTTTTGTATCTTTTCCTGATACACCATGACCTTCTTATTCTCCCAAAAATAAAAATGGAATAGGGTGAAATCTGCAGATCTGGGAAAATGGTTTTCATGAATAAAAAAAGTGTTCTTTTTCTTATATATGGATGGAAACTTATGGAAAACCCTGTATAATATAAAATGGTAAACACCAGATACATTTAGAACAAATTCTCAATATTTTACCTCAAATGTTTAGACAATAAAATAAACTACATGCTATTTGTTAAAATGATAAAAATACTCGCATCCTTTAAGGCTTACACAATATCATTAAGCTCCAGAACAGTGTCTGGAGGAGGATTGATCAGCACATACGACAGTGTGTTCTGATGATCATTCATTTCATCTGCAAGGAAGAAAACAGAAGAAGATTACCAGGCAAAATAATGACTACACAAACTTAGTTAAAAAGTAAATCATATTTGTACTACACACATCACAAAATGTCTGTGACGAACTAAAAGCTGTATATGATGTCATTTAAATCTTCTAAAAATCTTTCCTTGTCTAGAACTAGATTGCAAAAATTCTATTAAAAAATAACTCCTGCCTTAACCATTACTATGGTTAGTTTGTGTGTGTAAAACTAGTTGTACTCCTTTCTGGTTTGGTCGAGTGGGTTTCAGGGGAAAGCGCTGTGTGTTTTACCTGTGTGTGAGTGAGCACTGAGCAGTGTGATGCTGTGGGGAGACAGAAGGGGGTTCAAGCTTGGGGAGGGGGGAAAAGTACTTCTGCTCGTCCAAACCCACCTGTTTGAGCCACTTAAACGGCCGGGCCGGGTAAAAGAGAAAAAAGGGCTGACCGTTATTAAGCGGCCAAGGATGTGTTTATGTACCACCATGCAGCTGCAAGCGCTTTCCATACGCCCGCGCATGCACACGCTATCTGCAGCCAATCATCGAGCCGTCCACACACCTGGACTTTGCGCCAATGCCATTCCGAGAGACCACCCCACGCACGTCGCCAGATTGCCATGCCAACACGCAGGACTGACACACAGATAAAGGCATGCTCAGAGCATCCGACACACTCACCAAGGCAAGGCTCAACCATTCAGAGTGAAGCAAAATACATTGGTAGTGTGGGACTTAATTGAAAAGAGGGGAAAAAAACTGAAATATCTACAGGGGTATAAAATGCTGTGCAACTCTGAGGCGTCCCTAGTTAGTTTCTCGAAAAATATCTTACAGCGGGTTTAAATGTAAGACTTAAATCTCAGGTGTCACCTTCCCAACACAGGCTGAATGCTTTCTACTCCACTCTGTCCAAAAACATCCTGGAATCAAAGTCCTACAGCATATCATCCTCATCATCATCATCATCATCACCATCATCATCATCATCATCAGGTGCCTATAACTAGGAAAATACCTTGTGTACCCTCTGTCATGTAGGTACCTTCTTCAGTTAGTACCACACAGAGGAGAGAAAGAGCTACATCACTAGTCTAAGAGGAAACTTGGGGCTGAAAACATGTCAGACTGTGATATGGGATCATACTATTATATTGTTATTCTCAGACATGATTCATGTTCTTTTTTTTTTTTTGGTATGCATTCAGTTGAAACATTTATACATTATATTATACAGATGAGATTTAAAGAAGCATACAGAAACAAACTCATGTGTTTGAATTTGATTAAGGTCTGCAACACTCAGATGCCCTTATCCAGAGCGACTTACATTTATCTCTTTTATACAACTGAACAATTAAAGGGTTGGGATTATTGAACTGGAATCGTTTTGCAGTTTGCTTTTGCATGCTGTCTGTATGGTTACTCACTAGGAAAACTCCACCCTGAAACACAGGTCATGATACTTGTATTTATTTTTTTCCACACTGCCCATCCAAAAAAAAATCACCACCTGGATTTAACTAAGCAAATAGTTAGTGTAAAAGGCTCCGATTGGATAATTAATGCATGGATGATTATGTTTTAGCTGGCAACAAGTTATTTAACATGAACTGATGTAGTGAGTAGCTTCACCTTTTCTTTACCAACCATGTCAGAAGACACATCCTGTGGAAGTGGAGATGATGTTAATCTGGTTCAGAAGGGTCAAATTACTGGCAGACATCTAGCAAAAAAAAAAAAAATCTAATAGCATTGCTGAAACTACAAAAATTGGGATAAGAACTGTCCAATGCATTATTAAAAACTGAAAGGATAGTGGGAAACCATCGTCTTCGAGAAAAAAAATCTCGAACGCTTGGTGAAACTGAATAGTAAAAAAACATCAGTAGACTTTACGGCTATGTTTATTAGTGAAAGTAAGAGTATTTCCACATGCACAATGTGAGGAAACTAAAGGGAATGGGACCAATTATCAGTGAGGCTAATCAGAAATAGGGAGAATAAAGATTTGACTCTGGAGCAATGCAAGAAGGAAGGTTGTGTAGTCTGATGAGTCCATATTTACCCTGTTCAAAAGTGATGCACTCATCATGCCTAGTGCCTACCGTACAAGCCTGTGGGGGCAGTGCTGTGATCTGTGGTTGGTGCACTTGGTCAGGTTCAGCAGCATTATGTGCCCACAGAATGAGGTCAGCAGACTACCTGAATATATTGCATCACCATGTTATTCAATCAGTAGATTTTTTTTCCCCTGATGGCACAAGAATATTCATGAGACATCATTTTCACACGTGGATTGGCCACCAGACTTTAACCCCATTGAGAATCTTTGGACTGCAGCAGTCCGACACTCTCATCATTAATACAAGATCTTAGCGAAAAATTATAGCAACTCTGGAGGGGAATAAATGTCGTGACATTGCAGAAGTGTATCGAAATGATGCCACGGTGAGTGTGTGCTGTAATCAAAGCCAAAGGCGGTCCACTGAAATATTAGAGTGTGTGATTTTTTTTTGATAGGCAGTGTATAAGCAGTGCATTTAACTGACCTTAAAGAGGGACATCGCTAATGCAGGTGCAATTATGCTTAATAAGGAAAAAAATAAAAGCGTTTTTAAACTTGGCTTATGTACATTTATATGTACAGAAAAACTTTGATTTAACGGACTAATGGGGGGGGGTGTCATCCGATAAATCCAACTGTCTGTTAATTCGAATCATTGTTTTTTTCATGGCCTAAAAACACACAGTACATACAGTACAGTACTGTATATACCATACACACTATCTGCATACATATATGTGCAATATATACATCGTCTGCTACGCCCGTAAGTAAACAACATCGGTGCAACTTGAAAATAATGGACTTTGTTCACTACATGCGGATGTATTGGTATTCCATTTAGACACCACCGCTTTGCGGATTTTTATTCTGATGTTTATTGGTTCTGGGACCGCTAAATCAAAGTTTTTTTGTACTGGAACTGAAAAGCCGGAACATTGTTCAAGGATGACAATACTCTCTTGCACAAAGCACCGGATCACTAATAAAACCTAAAAACTGGTGTTTTCTGTGCAAAGCCCTGATCTTAACCCCACTTCGGGAAAACACCTTTTAGGATGAACTGAAATGCTGAATTTTTTATACACAACTTTTACCAGGCTGTCAAAAGGCATTATGGGTAATATAGGACGGTTTTCAAAGCAGGCAAAATGTTAACTACAAAAGTCTATTCAGGGTGGATTTTTCCTTTAATACAATTATTACTCATACTCAAGAGGCATCACACCATTTTCAATATTGTGTTTTAATACGTTTAACACCAGATGTAAGAAAAAATCTATAGGGTTCAACTTTTGGAGATCATCTTGGTGACTAGTCATGTTTTCAAAAAGAAAAATAAAGCAATTAGCTTAACAATCCTATATTGAAATAAGGTGATTTTGCCTCAGTAAACAGTAATTGTGACGTTTCCCCCCCACATCAGGTCACAATTCCAAAAATAACCCATGAAATAAACATAATATGTAAACTAATCTAGTGAAATGGGGAAACTAATACAAACAGTGACATTTTTGCGTCGTTACCTTGCAAATATCCGAGATTTACTCGGTTCATCACATCACTCGCAGTTAAATTAGCTACGTCCTCTACAGAACAAAGGGGAAAGAAGCAAAGCAGAAAGAAATGCAGGAGTCAAGCAAGCAAACACAGAACTTTCATGCACAGAAAAACAGGAAAGTTACAAGAAATGCAAATTTACTATCAATATTCAACAATTTGTTTATTATTATTATAAGTATAATTATTATTAATATTATTATGTGAAATAAATAACTGAAAGTAAATAGAATGAATAGAAGAAATATCAAAGACAAGAAAGTGAAAAATAAGTTTTTATAGGGACAACATCCACAAGATAAACAGTCAGGGGTGCCTCTAAGGAGGAAAGGGTAAGTTAGAACGATTCTAAGAGCCCAAACACTTTGTGGGCCCCCAGAGATCTGTTTTATTCATGGTAACGATGCGAAATAAGTGTGGTAGGGGGCCTAAACTCAAATTTTTTCATAGGGCCCAAAATTGCTAATGGGGCCCCTGTGAAAAGTCAAGCACAGTTAAGAAAGATGGAGAGATATAATCATTTACAGTTGCTTAAGTTTTCTTAATTTACTATGTAACTCTATACCAGGGGTCGGCAACCTTTAACACTCACAGAGCCATTTGGGCCAGTTTCCCCCCAAACTATTCTGGACATCTAAAATTTACAATATCTTCATACTGTATATTGTTTTCTACCTTTATGCTACATTTAAAAAATTATTTTGTGTTGCATTTATAAAATCACCGCACTACTCCAAAGAAAATGACATTTTATGTCTGTATGCAACAAAAAACATTTTGAACTCCGGAATGAATTACACCATCTCACAAAATTATCAATTTCTATTTGAGTCTTTTTCAGATTAAAAAGTAATAAAAAGCAGAATTCAAATAATCCACCTGCAGCAAAACAAAAGCGCAAACCAAAATTTAGTCTGCGCCTGCGTGCCGTCATCTGAGCTTGAAGTCTGTCAACCTGAATATAAAGAGGACTATTTCACTGAACCTTGTGCCAATTACAACATTTATTCTCCTGAACCTCTAGACAGCATCTCTACATCATGGCTATAAGACGTCACCTTCATTTTCGCACAGGATTGTAAGCTGTTGTCTGTGAGGCATGAGCAATGTTTGTTTTTATATAGTTGATATTAAAGAAAAGACCTGCTCACATGCGTATGTGGATTCGAAGATCGACAGGACTTCAAATGCAGACTGTTTAATGTCCATCCTGACACTTCATGTTTTGCGTGCTGGTAAGTGTTGCAAATCTGGGCTTGTGATGCATATTTAGAGCATCACCAAAAACCTAAACACCCTTTTATTTTAATGTTACAAGATTACCATAGTCTTTAAATTAAGAACTATAAAAAAAACTACTGAACTAAAATAAAATAAATGTAAATTAAATACTGCTTCTTTTTTTCTAAAGCCACAGGGAGCTACATGCGGCACCAGAGCTACAGGTCGTCGACCCCTGCTCTATACCATGTCAGCAATAAAATTCGGTGTTAAATAAGAAAATACTCAAAGTGGTGATAGTGCAGCTTGGCACACATCCTTAACTAATTTCCTTTTTTATATACCAAAGCTATTTGGTAAATTATACAATAAATGTTTTACTAATAATAAAAACAACATTTTTAAACTGTTAACAGTGGCAATTACCTGCTAAAGCACCTTCCAGACAATGTAATAACCTTTTTATTAGTTATATTATAATGACTACACTATAAGGCCAAAAGTTTTCATCATATTCAAAAGTGAACATTCCAGATTTAATCACACTCCTACATTTATGATAACTTTCACATTTCTAGAAATCGTTGAAAGAAATAATTGTAGAGACAATTCTTCCACTCCAACATTGGCACAACATGTCTTCATGAAGCTCTAGAGATTTGTGCACAAGGGCAGCAATTCTTTTAATTAAAAGCTTAAGCATATAAAGGTGTTCTAGACAACTGTGTACTTTCTGTTGTAGATGTGCTGGTATGGTGTCCAAAAACTTTTGGGTAAATAGTATAAAAACAAGCTGTTTGTCATGTTACTAAATGATATTATTAAGAAAATATTTTATGGATGAAATCTTTAAAACTGTAGAGCCCTGATATAAAGGTTATATAAATAAATACAGGTCTTTTTAATCATATTGAATGATATTTCATTTGTTAAATCTTTTATAATGTTATATTATTATTATTATTATTATTAATATTGTTATTATTACTAATATCATTATTATTAGTAGTAGTAGTGGTATAATATAATACCATATTAGGGGCTTTAATATAAAGGTGTGAATTAAATAACAGGCAGCACTATATCCAGAAAATGAATAAATCGATTTAATAAATGGGATACAAAACTCCCCAAGAGAGGGTTAGCGGTGGTACTAGCGGTATTAATGGAGTGTAATAAAGTGAGATCGCAAAGTTAATTAATAGCGTGAAAGAATTATGGACACTGTTCTTAGTTTAAAGCATTTAGGTGCAAGAAGAATAATTGTACCTACTTCATACGGTGAAGTCGATACAGTGTGATTTTTACATTTGATTATTTAATTTCTGTTTCTAAATCTCCAGAAAAACATAAAACACTTAGTTTTATTTAACCCTTTGTCCTATTGTATTTATCTATGTTTATAATTTGTGTATTATATGTCATATATTACGCAGATGTTCATGTCCAACAGGCAAATGTGACATGTTACAGAGTTTGTTCCTGCTGACTCACCGTAGCCGATGGTAGGAAGACCTAAGTGCTTCATTCGGTTCTTCACCAGTTCAGAGAGCTCCTGTCTCTCAGAGCGTCTGTAGAGGTTGAGGCGTTGTTGGTTGATACGTTCAGCTCGGCTCGCAGGCTTTGTGCTCTTTCGGCTTAGCCTCCGCGCCCATTGCATGCTTTTCTTTCTCAGCAGCGGATGTTCTGATTGGTCGCTGCCTGTTGAGTTTCTATGAGCTGTTTTCTCTTTCCAGGACTCACGACGGTCCCGAGGCTCCTCACACTCGTCTGTGTTTACAGACACCTGAGACTACACAAGAAAATAGGGCTGAATTTAATTTTACTTGAAAGATCTCATCATTCTCAGCACCACAAAGTTAACACCGCTGGGCCCCTAAGCAAAGCCCATAACTGCTCAGTTGTATAAAAGAGATGTAATGTAAGCTGCTCTGGATAAGGACATCTGCCGAATACGGTAAATGTAAAAATAAATACTAACTATTTCAACCAATATGTTTTCAGTACACTTAGAATCTCATTATGATGTTTGTTTATATTTACATTTACGCCATTATTGCCATTAACGCCATTATTTATCAAACTGAGCAGTTGAGGTTAAGGGCCAGCACCACCAAGCAGTGGCAGCTTGCTGGTGCTAGGAATTGAACCCATGACCCTAAGATCAGCAGTCCCACACTTTAACCACTGATCTACCATGTTATTGATATTATATAACATAATATGCATGTTGGAGTCCTGTGGTTCTACAAAATCTGGCATGATCTACTGTACATTGATTTTGTATTGGAATTAATATTATTAGTCTCAGAAGACCAGACATCAGAAAATAATAGCTATGAGTTCATAACTGACTTGTTTGCTTTTAAGTGTTTTTGTATAATAAATCGTTCAAAACAAAAACACATCAGTCTGTGCAGATTTAAAGATTCTTGAATGGCAGTGCTGTCATTGTTAATGTTCAGCCAAACTAACGACCAGCTTTTACTGATAAAAAATAAAATATCTTTTACATGATAAGAGAATGATATACATATATATATATATATATATATATATATATATATATATATATATATATATATATATATATATATATATATATGTATCATTCTTTTATCATCCAGGAGAGGCACTGCAACTGTAAACCAAAATTTTATATTATAAATATATTTATAAAAAAAACATTCTTAAACATCTGTAATACATCACATGCTGTACTGAACAATTACATACAACATGTGTGTGCAGTTTAGTTAATGTGTGAACATTTCCCTATGACCAATATTAAATGTGTGTGAAATGTATTTAGGTGTGTGTGCGTGAAGAAAAGCAAAAATGGTTATTTATTTTTTTTAAATTTATGTTTATGGCTTGTGATATCAAATCAGAATCAATTAATTTTGTGTCTCAGACAATAAACTATTTTCCAGCATTTACTTATTTAAAGTTTCTCAGTTTGTTTGTGGACAAAAAAAGGAAAAGATTTAAAAATTGATTAAGGTGGGACACACTGATGACATCAAATGGTTATGATTGGCTGACTGAAATGTTAATCTAGAATCACATCCTACTTAACAAAATCCAACGCCCAAATTCATATTCTTTCATAAGGCCCAAACTTGCTAGTGGTCCCCCTGTTAACAGTAAAATCTAAGCCAAGTGTGAATGTTAACTTAAATGTACAATGAACAGAATGCTGTAAAGATTCAGGGGTATGACTAATTGAAGTGGAGAAACATTAGACAGCAGCCTTATCATTCAAGCAACTGGTCATACCAGAGGGCGGAATAATAAAAAATTTAATAGCTCATTAAGCTCTACCTCAGACGATGAGAACATGTGGGATTCTGTGCGGTACAAGCCGATAGGGATTTCAGCGCTGGAGGAACAGAGCTTCTGGAACAGCCTTCCATATGTTCGAATCCATAGGTCCTCCTCTGTCACCTTCATCTGTTCCGCCAAAGACAGTGAGTTTGATCAGTATGCTTAGTGAGCAGCTTAAAGCACATCTACTGTGATTAGTATCGGATGTCCTACAATATAATACACCTTAGACCTGGGCAATCTTGGTCCTGAAGGGCCAGTGTCCTGCAGAGTTTAGTTCCAAGCCTAATCAAAGACACCTGAACCAATTAATCAAGATCTTGCTAGGTATACCTGGAACTTAAAGTTGGAGCTAAACTTTGCAGGACCGAGACTGGACTCCCCTGCCTTAGACTGAACAATTACACTGTTTACACTGTATTATTATAGGGTCGAAGTAATATCCAATAAATTAACTGTATTTGTGTGTCAAACTTACCACACAGAGGTAGCCAGAGCCTGGGGTAGTGTCAAGCCCAAGCAGGAGTCTAGCAATAGGAATCATGTAGTCCTTAACAAAAGACTAAAGAATATAGAGGGTGAAGGAAGGCAACAATACAGAATCAAATTAAAAATTATTCTGTACACATTTGTGACTATCCGTAATCTCGCCCCTCCTTATCTGTCTAATCTAATTCACATCACCACTTCCTCCCTTTCTCTTAGATCCTTTTCTTCTATTCACCTTTCTGTGCCCTCTGCCCGTCTCAGTATCATAGGGAGCAGAGCCTTCAGTTGCTTTGGAACTCTCTTCCACCTGACATACGTAATACATAAAAACCTATTTATTTACCAAAGCCTATTCTTTGTAAATTGCTGTTGCTGTGTTTGTATTTTATGTTATATGGTCTTCTTGTGTTTGTATATCCCTGTAAAATGTCCTTGAGTGTTATGTAAGGTGTATTATAATTATTATTATTATTATTATAACACTCAGTAGGTGCGCATGAACCACAAAAAAAATCAATACCACTCCTCTGTCTGAATGCCTGAGGACCATAAAAACTCATTGAAACCCGAAACATGGTCGAAAATCTTGAAGTCATGCCAAGACACCTCTCAGGGTTAAAGGAGCAGCCCACAAGAGGGGTAATGTTTACTCCTGTGAAGGGTGAGAGGCTTCAAAATATAGTAAAGAGTAAAAAAAAAACATTGTTTATAGTGACTGTCTCTTAATACATTTTTGTTTTAGAATAAATGTGGGCATAAAATATGTGCCAGAAAAAAGCAAATTCTTTTAAGCTTTTACTCATTTAGGAGTAAATCAGTTTGTGGTTATGTTTCTGATTAGAAGAGAGTTTGGGGAAATACCTGTAACAAAAAGTTTATAATATTCAAAATTTTGTAAAGTGGATCTTCACTGATTTTGAGGGTTTTTTTCTTTCTCTTAAAAGGAAAGTGTTTAGCGACTTAATCTAGAGGTATATGCATACTAATCCTTATCTTAGCTTCCAAAGCTAACATAGAGGTGTAGTGAAAAACATCTCACCTGGTAGAGGAGTGTATCCAACATGCTGATGCTGAACACCCTGCCTGCAGCGAACGGAAGGCGGAACATGAACGCAAGATTAGATCCCTTATCTCTCTCTATCTGAAAAAAAAAATAAAAATAAAATATGACAAGTTATTTTACAGTTTCAGTAGATTTGAATTTACTTCATACATTAGCATAATTATAAAAATATAATCATTTTATAACAGCAGCTGGTTGATCCCATTATTACAGTAAAATGAGCAACAACAGCCTAATAAACATTTTAGGAAGGGTGTAAAATATTAAAGGTCATCTGATGAAGAGGAAAAGATAGATGGGATTTTAATTTTACCAGAAGCATTTTAAGAGGAACATACATATTCATGTAAGCTAGCTAGCTGATTAGCCAGAGTGTTTTTTTGTTATGTCATCAATCCGGACGTCAACAATATTGGACAGGAACATAACTCGCAGGACTGGCTAATTATTGCAGCTGAAAATTGGTCAGATATTGTTGTGTTTTGTTCTGTAGTAATCGGTCATCATGGATTGTAAAAAGTTCTAATAAAACAAGGGAAAATGTCCAAAAAGTGTTATTGGAAAGAAAGAATGCATTTGTGGTTGAACAAACTGAAGCAGGATTTTCCAGAAAAAGAAGCTTGTCAATATTCATATATGTCCTTAAAATTTCTAATGTTGTTACGAGTACTCTATTTATTATTGTATTACATGTAGTTAGTCAGCTGATGCTGTACCTCTCGACACATCACAATTGACACATCATATCTGGATATATATCTCCAAAACTTTATAACATATAAGGCACCGCTGTCAAACTCAGATTCTGGAGGGCCAGCACATTGCAGAGTTAAGCTTAAACCCCAAATTTGGCCCTCTAGAACCTGGGTTTGACAGCACTCATGTAAGGTTTCCAGCTGTATGTGGGCTTAGAGAAAAAAAACAAGGTAGTTTAATATATTGGGTTAAGAAACAGAAGGGCAAAATTTGGGGTCATCAAAGCAAGACAGAAAAGCCAGGTACGAATCTTAATTACTTAACTTTACACTCTTTTCTGCTTACTAAGTCATTCTCTGTATAGTTCACATTTTTTCATGGTTTAAACGGGACAAATTAGATAAAGAACAATAAAAAAAGATAGGCTTTATTGGAAACTATTTCCAATTAAAATGTTGTATACTACAAAGTGAACCAGTATTAAGTGAGTATGTTTAACTAATAGTATTTATAAGCTATTATCATTTCCATAAGCAATTATTACAAAAACAAAATGATCTGAGTGCAAGAGGAATGGAGACGTTTTACCTTTTCTAATTTGGACAGAGCGAGGGAGTAGCAGTCTTTGGCTCGAAACTGCATGAACCTCATATTAGAGGGATGAGTTAGTTCAGTAATAATACTAAGACTTGGAAACAACCTGGGGACAAAAACAGCCATTAAAATATTTACTGTGTAGATGTTCAGCTGTAGATGTGTCTTGTTTGTGCACTGATGAATGAATAAGGATATTCATTTACCTAAACATGGTCTGAACATTGACAATAGTTTTAGCATCAGCCATGTAGTCCTCCTCTGCACTCATAGTGCTTTCCTTATCCACTACTACCAGATTATCAGCGTATATAATCCCACACTGCAGCAGATTATCTAAACTGGATAATAGAAAAATATAAATTTATATTAGAGATTGTGATTATTTCATTCTGACGCATTTTACGCACGACTGAAATAGGTAACAAACCACCAAAACCTACTTATCTATGGTGCCAGCCATAAAGTACACCATGGGGAAACAGCAGATGGCCTCCAGGAAATGATTATCTGGCCTAAAGAAGAAAAAAAGGACAGCTTGAGCAATAGAATTTGCATTTTGGGTCCGAAGGTAACACCTGATTTTTGAGCATAAGACTAGGACATGTGACAGCATTCTAAGCGTTGCTATGGAAATTCTGAAGCGACGTCAGAATCTAACGAGCATCATTGTGTTGTAAAAACGTTTCGCTCTGCAGCCAGATAACAATGTGGGAAAAAAACTGAGTGGGAGCTATTACAGTTTATCCAGTGAGGATATTGCAAACCTCCGTGCAAATTTAATTAAAACCATTTCTTACGAACATGCTGGCTTATTTCTTCATTTTTTTTAAGTTGTGCTCGAATGCCTATTTCTACTCAGCTGCAATTTTCATTTACCAACTGGAGAAGGGGGGTGGTGGTGGTTAATGGATCCCCTGAGACACATAAAAGTAGCCATCCAGATGTTTTTCAACTGCTGCTTATGCTGTGTAACAGACCAAGGAAAACACACTAGTCTGTCCTTTTCCACATACAGTACATCAGCTCAAAGATTCCCAGAACTGATTTACATTTACAGTATTTGGCAGACACCCAGCTTTCTCATTTTACTCTCATACAAATTGAGCAGGTAAGAGTTAAAGTTCTGGCTCCAGGGCCCAGCACAACCTCCCGATCAGTCATCTGATATCTAAACCCCTGAGCAACAACTTACAGCTCGTTTTGCTTTTTTGAATTTGGCATCATTAAATTTAAACTTACTGACAAATAACGTCATAATGTCATAAAAGTGCTGGCAATCGACCACTTTTTACAGTTTTACTGTATTTAATTTTCTTTTATGTAGATTTTGGGTGTAAAACGGTTTTAAGTTACATTTTTTATTTACCTATGATGTAGACTCTGCCAAAAGTGTCAAAACCACATTTAGATTTACAGTATTTAGCAGACATCCTTATCCAGAGCGACTGACATTTATCTGTTTTATACAATTGAGCAATTGGGGGTTAAGGGCCCTGCACAGTGGTGGCTTGGTGGTGCTGGAAATCGAACCGTGATCTTTCTGGTATTAGTCCAAATCTTAACAACTAGGCCACCACTTCCCCAATTCTTCTCCAATCCACAGCTCTGTGAATGTGATGTTAACACAAACTATAATTGCATACAATTTGAATATGATAGTGTCACTAAAACCCCAGGCTGTGTCTCACTCCTACGCTCACGATCACCAGAATATTAATCACACACACCTGATTTCGCTCACTCAATCAGTCCCTCAGTCCTATTTAAGCACACCACTTGTCTCCAACACGGAAAGGGCTTTAATTCCAGAGTGCTTCTATTTCACAGATGTTTCCTACAGACGCCTTTTTTTCCTCCCGTTTTCCCGCAGCATCTGCTCTGAGGTAAAACACTTTCAGAGCAAGAAGAACTTCTCTCCATAGTTCCTTTGTCCTGTTTGGAGTAATCTCTATGTAACTATTCCTAAATTCTTTAAGTGCTGTTTTCAGTTCTAAATAAATGTGGATGTTCTCTTACTGCTAACCTGTGTTCTGAGTCTGACTTCTTGTGACAAATAGAATAATTTTTAACATTAATTTAGACAGTTAATTTTGGTTAAGGTTATTATTTGCTATTAATGTCGTTGCTGGACTTTTCTCTGGAGTTTACATTTTTCAAAACAATTATTTATAATTCTGTCCAGTCCAAAGGTCAACTTTAAATGCCATGTTACAAGTTGACATTTGGCCGTAGGGCTCTGTTCTAAATTCCCAGTCTTTTTATGAGATTCATGAAAAGCCTATACAGGGAAACAGCGGCATCCTCGGGGGCGACCCTCCTTTTTTAAGAATAGGAGAGCAGCACACAATCCCCCCAGAACTGAGCAAGAAACAATGACAACAAAATGGCATTATTTAAGTTAGCACAGTTAAATGAGGAGATGGTGTCGAGCTGTGTTTAAATAAGGTGCCCTTTTTGAAAATTGCCAGTTGAGTGCTTAGGACCCGATCAGCTGATGGGTTTGGGTTGCTTTTTTCTTCCAATCAGCCTATAGCAAGCTTGCCTACGAGGCCTGCCGGAACTAATGCAGTACGCTTGATTAATTTATCATTCATTTACAGTTAAAGAAACCACACTTATGTCATCATTAACAGATTAATTTATGATAAGTTTCTTACGGATTGTCTAGCAGTAACACGATGGGGTTGAGCTCCTTTCTGGGTCTGTAATAAGCCCGAAGTGGAACTATAAAATTGTATAAACCGTTTCCAGCCATTTCAGCTGAGACGATGATCAGCTTGTTTTTGAACCCATACGCCTTTGCATCTTCAAAACTGTTATGGCGGCAACCCTGTGAAAGAGCGAGTAAGTAAATTACAGATTGTTTAATAACATTATTTGGATTTTAAACACTTAAAAGATTAATAGCAGTTTGTAAATATTCTGTTTATTTCTTGCCTGTCGAGGCAAAAAAAAATACTTTGTGAAATAAAGTTTCACATATTGGAATAAAAATACTCATCACCAGCTTTGAGAAAAACTACACATTTGGGT
Source organism: Bagarius yarrelli (assembly GCA_005784505.1). Classification (NCBI taxonomy): domain Eukaryota; kingdom Metazoa; phylum Chordata; class Actinopteri; order Siluriformes; family Sisoridae; genus Bagarius; species Bagarius yarrelli. The sequence continues at coordinate 1,504,853 of VCAZ01000050.1, forward strand.
AAAGATAAAAAGTTTTGTTTTTAACAAAATCACTGGTAAGATTTTCTCATTGTTTGGTTTATAAATGCTTTATTACATTTACCAAATGTACCTTAACGTTATTTTATTTAAACATTTCATCTGAGAGTAGTATGTGCTCTAGTCTAGCTATGGGAACCTTGTCTAGTCGCAGACAGCAAAATGGAGCTTTCTCTTGAAGAAGGTGACACAGTGTTGGTGAACTCCCGATGTATGGAGAGTTGGGAGGATATCCTTTTACATATCTGAAAAATGAAAAATCGACTCAATTAGTCATAGTCAGGTTGCAAACTAAACCTGCTAAGAAGACAAATGAGCTGTTACACAGTTTGCTATACAGTATTTTTGTGCTGAGAATAATAATGATGATGGCACTGTGGAACAGACAAAACAACTGCTCATACAGTATATTCAGATTCCTTAGTTAATGCCATTATACATATTTAATAATAGATGATTTGAAATGTTTTCATCATTGAGTTACATAACATACATGATGTCTTTACTGGGAAGCTCTTAAAAGCTAACAAGAAAACAGAGTTAAAAACGAGAGCCTGCTGTTTCATTCATTTAATTGACAGCTATAATTAATCTATAGTGTAAACATTGGATATGACAGAGAATCACACAGTATTTCTGTATTTAATTGATTTCGCCTTATTGCCAAAATGTGGAATAAACAATAAACCTAATTCTGAGTTGTTCAGATATATTATGTAATGCAAACTAAGAAAATAACCCAGACTTATTTTGACTGTTAGAGATTCTAATGCTTTTTATGGCCAAATGAGTCATTTATTTCGTTTTTTTTAACAGCAAATGATATAATACGTATGACAGAACTTCAGTTATGTTCCAACTGACCATCTATACCACCCATCACTGTTGAAAAACATCTTCATTTTAACTATAAATTTGTATAATTATAGATAATTGTGGACAAAAGCTAGTACTTTTCCTGGCCAAAGGCATGTGGACACCTAATCATTACTCTCTAATGTAATTTTTGTCTCAAACACTGTTTCGACTCTTTTTTCTTTACCAGAGCTAGTGGCCCAAACCGGTTCCAGCATGACTAAGAATCTGTGGCTTAAATACATGCTTTTCCAAGACTGTAGTAAAAGAACATTATAAATTACAATGATGGCTGCAACTCAAATTTCCAGAACTTTCAAAACTTACTAAAGCTCCTGCTAAATGAGTGCTAATCCCCACAGCCACACTTCAATATCTAGTTAAAAAATGAGTGAACTGCATTAGTAAAGGTGTCGACTAAAATAGATTGTTTTACTAACATCTACATCTATTTGGTGTGATGGCCAGATGGACACAAAATAAAATATTTTTCCATCTATTGTTTATACCCTCTTATTCCTAAACAGGGTCACTGGGATCTGCTGGAGTCTATCCCAACTGTTATTGGGCAAAAGGCAGGGGTCAACCTGGACAGGTCAACAGTCCATCACAGGGCCACATACAGACAAACAACAGCACAGATTCTCACACTCACTCCTGTGGGCAATTTAGAATTACCAACCAAACTTCACACAGTAAGACCCCTGCAGGAGATATGAACCTGAGACATTCTTGCTGGCAACAGTACTAAATTCTAAACTTTATTTAGTTTGTTTCAATTAAAATTTTCTATTTACATATTGTGAAAGTACAATTTATCATTATCTATGTAAATGTTTTACCTATGCAGATTCTTATATTTTTATTACAAAGCATATTAATTAGTTAATACTTAATAAATGTATTATTTTCTAGCTACACTAAAATAAATATAAGATACAATAAAGTGTGCGCTTGTTCCTGGGGGTTTAAGTCGATTTAGCTGTTTACCACTAGAGGGCACTATTGACGCAGGGACTAGGTTTTCAAGCCTAATAAGGTAGGAGTCTGGGTAAATCCTTTCTTAAATTAGAGAGCTATGTGTGTGTGTGTGTGTGTGTGTGTGTGTGTGTGTGTGTGTGTGACTGCAGCATGGATGGCTTCTATTATTCATTCTGCAGTGCTCAGCTCTTAAAAAGAAATAAATAAATGAATAAAAAAATTTTAAACAAAAAACACATTTTTTCACTTAACCCAAACGTTCAAAAATTGACATTAGTACTAGTGCTGAAATGATTTTCTGTAGCAATTTGTAATAGTTTAACAAAAAATAATTAACATAAAAAATAGTAATTAAAATGAACACATTTATCATTCAATACAAACGTTCAGCTGTTTATTTTTAAGAAAATAAAACTGCATTGCGTTACATGGCTACCCCAATAATGTTATCCTGTTATGTAATGTATTGAAAGTTTTGTTTATTTTTGTTAATTGTAAATTATAGTCAATCTTTTTAGAAATAACATAATTGATGAATTTTCGTACAAAACTAATAAAAAAAACCCATCCTTAAATTTAAGTTAGTTGTTGGTTGTTAGATCATTACATAAATGTATTTCTGTTATGTTTTGTAAAATAAATAATAGATAATTTCAAAAACAAAAATAGGAAGCTTTAATAGACGTAGGTTTAATCTAAAAACTGTGTTAAGATGTATTGGGAATTATATGTCTGGCATTTCTTAGTAATACTAGTCAATTAGGTTTGCAAAATTTAGTTATCATTGCATAATTAGCTGTATGTAGTCCACTCCATCGGTGATAAAATAGAGAAGTAAAATCTGGGGGGAGACCAGACTTAGTCATAGGGCCAGTATAGCAAAAGTGTCTTATTCCTGGAAATTATAGCTCAGTTAGAAAAACCTTTTCAGAGGTAAATTTAAGACAACACACTAGCCAAAGCTGGGCATTTAAAGGGTTTTAGCCACATAAAATTGTATTTGTGGAGGATTGGTAATTTAGCAAATATGTAGACAATGATTCTCTGATCTGTTAAGACTGAAAAATCACTTCCATTATGGTGCGCATGATGATGGCAGTAATACTCTTTTTACCCATACACACTGTACTGTATGTACAGTAAGCTGCATCACTCACTCTGGCACAGGCACTCCTTCCTCATCTGATTGGTTGGTCTCGTCCTCTGAAGGGTCACTTAGGAGGTCACAGGGCAGGATGGCAGTGGAGTCAGCAAGCTCCAGTACAGGAGCGATGCTGGGACGCCGACTGCCTGCTCCATTCTCAGTAGGCAATGCCAGCTTGCTGCTGTCCCCTGCAGGCTCTGGGTTCTGCAGGTCTATGGCCACAGTTCCTGTGGTGCGAATCGAAGAAAGAGAGACAGAGAAATGTAGAGAGAGAGAAAGAGAGAGAGAGAAAGCATATACACTCAGAGAGCAGGAAGAGAAGATTAAGACTCTGGATGAGATCAGCCCTACTTAGTCTGTAGTCTAAAATATGATGAAGTGAACAAACTGGGAAACAGGCCACAAGCACTAAATGGTTCTGCTGCTTTGATAGTGAATTTGTGTTTTGCTGCCAAATATGTAAATTACATTAATCATGTTGATTAGGTGAAAATGATTTGGATTCACAGTTTTAAGATGTACCAAAAAAGTTCTAAGCAGATGTAGCTGTTTAAACATGCAAATAGAATAGCTGTCTATCCAACTACACGTATAACTAACTGGATAGACGTTGAAAAATGCTTTCTGGTGAAAGTCTAAAACTACTTTCAGACAGAAAGCTGAAAAAGCCTGAAATGACTGGCAGAGGAGTTTAAAATAATAGGAAAAGTACAGATAGGGACATAAATGTACACATTTATACAGACATTGTAGAGCAGTGGCTTTCAATGCCCATCCTGAGAACCTGATACTCTGCAATTTCTTGTGTTTTCCATCTTGCTCTTGTACATACAGAGAGGGAAAACTACAAAAAAAATGTGCAGTTTACTGGGTAAGCAGGACTGAGAACCACTGTCATGTTCCAATGTCTCATGATGCTAAGAAAGCCGCATGCACAGACTTACCATATGAAGTAGACTGATCGACTTTACCAAAGTCAAAGAAAAAAAAAAACAACAATAAAAGAAAATTATCAGCCCCAACATCTGACCAGTCATGCAAATCTCAAGCAAACACCAGAAAAAAATGTTTCAATTACCAAAAATCTGCAATTATGTTATAAATATGGACATTGTCTCATATGGGCTTAAGATTTGTACTTTTGAAAAAGTCACAGGTGGTATGGGGACTTTTTGTAAAACTATAAAGGTGACTTAATTTGACTTGCGGTCGGATTGTCACCTGATAATGCAAGTCGAACTTTATTAAATAAGCGATGTTGGTGCATAAAGTCAACATGGGTGGACACCAACAGAGATGATATATAATTTAGCACAACTGTGTATTTTGTTTTTAATTAATTAATTTTTATTGTAACAATTGTTCGAGACCCAGGTCAGAGGCAGTTTTAACAATCCACGGGTAAAGTTTTTTTTTTGATCGGAAACACACACACACACACACACACACACACACACACACACACACACACACATACACCAGGCTCTTTTACTCCTTTAGCAGTTCTTTGCCTAAAAAAAACACCAACCTTTAAATATGATGTGGAAGCAAAATACTGAATAATCATTTGTCTTCGTCCATTCGCCATTTTGGAGTGGGCGAACTCAAGTGTCGCCTACAAAACACCTTTGGGATGAACTGGAACACTGACTGCACTCCATAACTCCTCACCAGACCTCCTCCCACAACATTAGCGCCTAAACTCACTATAACTATGAGCAAAACCTCACACACCAAAATGTAGTGGAAAACTTAGAATGAGAGTGAGACTAAATCTAGAGTAGGATGTCAAAAAACACATATGGATGTGATGTTCAGCCGTCTCAATACTTTTGTCCATATGGTGCACTTTACTGTACATTTGTACTGCCAATTTCCAGTTTGGGAAAGTAATTGCACTGCCTAGAATCTATTATCTCTTACAAGCTGTAATCAGTGTGACATACTGCATATGTATCGATAATCACTGCACCTGTTTCATGAAGTGGCTAAAATCGTTGCAGCACCCCACCCCCCCCTTACACTCCACTGGAGGAGACATAATTTGACTGGGTGTGTATTTTTTGCATGCCGCACTGCTCTGCACTCACCCATGCTGGCTATGATGCTCTGCACGGGAAGCCGAGAGGGGGCGTCGTATAGACCACTGACTGGCAGGCCCTTGCTGTGCTTCTCTTCCTGTTTAAAGATAAAAGCGGAGTTCTCCTCCTTGGTGATATTGATGTAGTAGCAGGTGTCAGTGGCGGCCATGATGTGACGAGGGCCGGGGTTAAGAAGGATGCTTTTATTTTCTTCTCTTTTTACACCAATTAGGCAAACTCCATATCTGAGAGTGATAACACACACACACACATTCAGAACTAAAACTTTTTAGGATTGTATATGAAGCTGGAAACAAATTTCCTGTTTCGGGTTCCCATGATGCACTAGAAGGTGCATTGATCTGTAATTATAACTACGCTTCAGATGTATTACTTTTCAATAATAAATGCAGTTACTTTATATTTTTCAATACATATACAGCACATGCATCGTTAAATCAAACAAATGAACACCTCTTAAAATTCCTATGCATACCATAATACCTTTGTTTCACAGCCACTTACTTTTTGTGTGCATGAAACGAGGCGTAAGTAAAACTTTTTCCATCGTACTCTCCAAAAAATTTGCTGTCCATGAGACGGATGTGGTAAACTTCATTACCCGAGCAGCGTCCGTATGTTCTCTGCCACTGTTCTGGAGACGTCTGTCCCTCTCTGTAACAGCAACAAGAGATCACACTGGAAAATAGCCTACAATATAAAAATGACATCATCTTTTATTACTTTTGAGGTAAAAAGTTCAACAGAAACAATAATATTGCTAATAATGAATGGTACTGCGCTACACTGATGTCATCACATTCAAACATTGTACAAACTGAAATTAAAATATTATTTCATCTACATCAATTTAGGAAACATTTATGTCTGTGGCTAATATATATATATATATAGAACTAGACATGTCCCAACAAAATAACCAATGACAGGGTACGGTAATCAGAGTTACAGATAAAAAGCGATGTATCGGGTTAACCTAGCAGCCAGCTGCTAACCAGAGGATGCTGTGGATATTGCTAAAATTTATTTTAAAATTCTCCACAATAATGTCTAATGACTCAAATACTGGTGATATTCAGGGCTTTGGAAATGTGTTATTTTTGTCATTATTTTTGTTTGTTCTTGGGTTTAAATTGTATAATTTTATCCTAATTGTATGTATTGTTTTAAGCTCTAGTTCTGTGGTCGGTTTTATCTCTGTCCCAGCATTATTGTGGGAAGGTGTGAAGTATTTTATTAGCAGGTGGTGAATAATTTATAGCTGGAACAAAATCTAGACCTCTGCCGTTGCTATGCTTAGCAGCAGCTAACCACAGAGCCAAAAAAATAACTTATCCAACCTTCAGATTGACATTAGAAGGTCTGGAATCCATAGTAGTTTTAATTGCCAACACACTGAAAGTCTAAAGGTGATAAAATGATGAATATGTTTATACTGATTAAAAAAAGTCTCATAAGTTTATATTATAAGTATAAAAGTAATAAATAATGCTAACACCTCCATAGCCTTAATTAATGGGGTCTTGCTAAATAACTGCTTCAGGAACTATTATAGTTTATCTCGACCCTACACAAGCATTATTGGAAATCTTTCATTTACCCTAATCTTTCATTTAATCTTATATAAAGATTTTATTCAAGACCCAAGAAGGTAAAAAAATTATCAGGATAAAAGTTTTAATAAAATTTTATGAGCACACCACCTTTTCCATAATATTATGCATTTCTATATAAAAATATAATTAAATGAACAAAAATGGCTTGCCTTGAGCTACTTTAGGAAAAAATTAAATAATATATCCTATTCTATTCTATTCTATTCTATTCTATTCTATTCTATTCTATTCTTATTCTATTCTATTCTATTATAATAACTTTTTAGAAAGAACTACATAGGTCAACAGAAAATCTTTTTAAGTGTTCTATTGTATTTGGACAATACAATGTGTCACTTGTACAATGCAATGTTATTGTTGTCTGGATGTAAATTGTAGTCACTGTTTAAATTTACTGAGTGTTACACAAAATCCATCTACAGTAAGTATTTTCACCAATTAACATAGTATAATTACAACTAGTACTGGCAATTAGGGCTGCCACTAAGGGGCTGAATGTTAGGACCATTGTAAGGGTCCATGCATTTTGGTGGCACCCAAAGGTTTATTTTATTACTAGGAATAGTGTGGAAAAGGTTTGGTCATTATGGGCTAAGGGGCTGAAATTTAGGACCATTCTAAGGGCCCATGCACTTTGGGGCCTCCAGGGATCTGTTTTATTAGTAGAAACAGTGCAGAATAGGTTTGGTCATTACGCTTCATCACAAGTTTTTAATCCATTTTAATTAGCTTACAGAAGGCCATTATTTGTTAGCGAGTTCTTCTATTCAATGGAATCTACACATAATCAGCTCTTGGATTAGAAAAAAAGGAGAAAGTCCACTGCACTCTAACTTTGTTCTGTGCTGCTGCATACACAGCAAAATCCCTCCAAAGCTGTTAATGCTTACAGTAGACACGCGTCCAGCTTAACTCTAATAAATAAGAGGTGTAGGTGTTAATTCGAATGTAGCAGCGGTAGTCTGAGTGGACATAAAATACAATTTTCTCACTAATGTTTTATTTTCTTTAATATTAGCTCACTGAAAACCTCATTCATCTGTTATGGTGCGGTGCATCGAAGACGCTGCTATCTTTTCATTAAAATAGCTTGAGTGTAAAAAGGGAAAGATAGAAAAGAAAGAGTGTCGGACTGCACATGTACTCACTGTCCGCGTGAAGTGTGGACCAGTAGGGTAACCAGTGTGGACGTGGCAGGACACACACAATTCAGAGCCAGCATAGCATACTTGAACTCTTCTTCACACACCACATGATCTACAGATATTTTATCCATCATTATTAACTTATTTTAACTAATAATTTTTTTTACGAAGGTAAAAGCTTTACAAAACTCACCAGCAAACTTCACATGGAATTTATTCTCAGGTTTAAGGATCTGGACATAAAGGGGACAGTTTGGGGCAAAATCCTTCACTGCCCAGGCTCTAAGAATAGTCTGGTGGTCCTAAAGGCCAAAATCAGAAAAATCTTGTATTAGATGTCTTAATAAACACCACTGTCTCCAACATATCCTGCATTTCTATACAAAAAAATTATAATAAGTAAACAAAAATGGCTTGCTGTAAACTACTTTAGGAAAAAATAATAAAAAAAACTATCTTAGAATGATAAAATAACAATTTTTATTGTATTGTCACTTGTACAATGCAACTGTGTCATTGTCTGATTGTAATTTATAAATTGTAGTATTTTATCGACTTCCATCAACAGGAAGTATTTTACCTAACATGGTATAATTACAGCATCCATACACACATTTTGTGTTCCCCCAGAGATCTGTATTATTAGTAGTTAAAGTGAGGAATAGGTGTGGTAGGGGCCCCAACCTCATATTCTTTCATAGGGCCCAGAAATGCCCCTGATGGCAAGGTACAAAAGAATAATGAATTTGTACCGAACAAGTGAACAAATACTTATCCCGAGTCTAATCATGTCAGCTGTTATATACCATTCAAAAATTTATTAGCAATTAGTCATAATGTAGGTGTGTGTGTGGTGATTAGTGTGATTACAGCTGCAGTGCGGTCCACTTCATTCCTGCTGCTAAGAATAAAGCAGGCTTCTGCATCATCCATCCTACAGAAAATACAACACAAACACTGTCACCTTTAAAACACACAGATATTTAACATATAAAATATTCGACCACCTCATTATAACATGCATTTAAGAAAACAATATAACAGCGGCAAATGCTTATATAAAAGAGTCTTTATTAAGTTTTTAGATTACAATAGTTTGGCCATGTACTTTAATTTTTATATTTACTGACACACACACAGAGTGGCTCACACACACTGACACACAAAGACATAAAGAAACATAAAGACACTCACTTCCTCACCTACTCGCTCATTCACTCATCTCAGTAACCACTTTATTCTGAGCAGGTTTGTGGACGATTGTGAGCTTACCCTGGTATTAGTCATGCAGACATATACACACACTCTTATACACCTAAAGGCAATATATTTATTTTGATTTGCCTACTGGCCTGTTTAAAGAAAAAGCTAAGAACCTGCAGTAATCAGGCTCACAAGTCAGACTTTAATTTTTTCATTTCTTAACAAGACATAAAATAAAGCGGTTTGCTGTTGTACAGAGACGCCTCAGCCCAGCGACCTTGCATTGTCAGCAAATCTAAAAAACAAGCTTGATCTTTTACTAAGTGTTAATACAAACCGAAATTTCTACTTCTTCCTCTATACTAGACCCTTATATATATAATAACCTGTGATCTGTTAGAACTGCTGTTTATGCTCAGGGCCCCAAACTTCGACCTGAGAGCCAGATATTAGCTGAGGGCCTCCACATTTTGTCCAGCTATCTGAACAATTTCGGAGACGCATTTAGAAATTTTAATTGTAAATATTTTGAACTCTGTTTTTATCTGTTTTTATAATAAAGATTGGCTTTTAAACCTTTCAGCATCTGTGTAAATCAGAAAGTTTACCCAAAAAATGCACTTACATATACCTTGCTGTCTAACAGGGTTCCAGAGTGGACCCTGTTAGATGCCAGGGTATACCTTAGATATTAAAGTAACCTAGTTGTTTGTTAGAATCACCCACACGCATACCAATTCTATCAAGATCAACAGGTTCTACTGCACTTAACTAACAATAAAATTCAGACAACAAAACAACCAAAAGGTTGGGAAAGAGAAAATTTGTTTTAGAATTTAACCAAAAGGAGATGAATGTTCATTTTTGTTGAATGCATTGAATCTTTTAAATGCTTGATTAGTAATGCTCATTTGTCTGCATGCTCATAACTGCATGCTCATCACTGTAAATATAAGGGGCAGTGCTGGCTCAAATGGTTAAGGTGCTAAGAAGATGTTATATGTATATAACATTTTGTAAACATTTGTTATTTTTATTAATATTATGGGTTTTTTTTTAAGATAATATATCTTTGACTTACAAGAAAGTATTAAAAAGTTTCTTAGCCTTGAATTTAGGGAAGGGGGGAAAATTCGATTCTATGATGCATCACGATGCAAAACCTGAACGATTCTGAATAGATTCACACATGTCAACAAACAGTTTTTTTATTTCCAAATATTAATTGATTACGTGATGTTGATGGAAAAGGCATCTGTGACGTGCACATAACGAGTAATCAATTGCGGACGAGAACTTTCTCTGTATTCATATACAATTTAACTTTAAGAAACAAGGCTTTTATGTAACTATTTATTTAACTGAAGTGAATTGTATGCTGCTACAGGCAAATGTTTCATTTTCCTGCACTTCCATTTTTTTATTGGTAAAAGATGAAAGTAAATTCATTAAAGGTATACATACTTCAATAGTCAAACAGTAAGAAAAAGCAAAGCTGTATTAAAACAAAAGATGCATAATGTTCCAATCCAATCCAATCCTGAGGTGCTTAGAGATTCGCACCCTTACTTGCATTCAGCCTTGTGTTGGTGTATCTTGAAACTTTTTGATACCCTGTTTACTTATTATTACAAAATATTTAGCAATGATCAGACTTCTGCAGTATCACTATCTGATCATGATATAAAACATCTTAAACATGTCTAATCTTGTGGAAAAACACAGAAATCCTGTAGAAAACACGTATTTCACACCAATTTAATCTCCCAAAGGGGGTTGAGAGGAATTCGGCATGACACGGCTGTCCAATCTGCTGCATCCTATTCAATACAGTGTCTGTCAGAATAAGGGGCTTTACCGAGATTGATCGTGACTGTAATGTATTAAAACAACAAACGGCAAGCATTTTCCATTTTCATCTCCCCCTTAAGCACAGTGACAGACTTCATTTGGATTTGTTACCAGTTCAGCTGTAATGTATTGACCTTACAGAGGAAAGGTTTCTTACTTTCTAAAACAGACAATGGAAATTGTTTATGCTCAGAAAGAACAAAGGAAATGGATTTTGGGCTTTGCAGAAAAGGAGTCGATTGCAGTGACAAAATTATAACCGCTTTAAAGATTTAGTGAACTAAACCTTTTCCACACACTCACGTTTTGGCGTGTTTACGTTAACACATTAACACAATTTGCCAAACACCCTTTATCCAGTGTGACTTGCAGCTATCCCATTTATTCAGTTGAGGGTTAAGGGCCTTGCTCTGCAGAGGCGGTTTAGTTGTCCTTGAACGGAACTCTCAACTTTAATAATCGAGAACATTTTAGAAATAAGAGCGCACATTTAGTAAAAATGATGTGCCAATAAAGCTTTAAGTTTTAAAAAAAAAACCTACTAGCCCTATGTTGTTTAGACTCACTCACTCCTATGGGCAATTAAGAATAACCAATCAATATAACATACATGTTTTTGGACTGTGGGAGGAAACCGGAGAACCCGGAGTAAACCCACGCAAGCACTGGGAGAACATGCCAACTCCAGACAGAAAGACCCCTGCCAGGGAATCAAACCCTTATTGCTGTGAGGTAACAATGCTAACCACTTAGCCACCGTGCTGCACATTTCTTTTCCTGTTATTCCTTTAAGAATGTGTTTGTTTTGCCATAATATTCCGGTGTCACAGGCGCGAATACAAATATCTTTTTCCACACCTAACACAAGCGGTACATAGCTAGCTTTGTCTTGTGTAAATGGTTAATTTCATCTTTATCGGTTAAAAGTTAAAGCTCAATGACCAAACACACCAAAAACAACACTGTTTGACTGCATAGAGAAGTAGACAGTTAGGATTTACTATCAAAGTTATCAGTTGAGGAATATAGAGACCCTGTAATGTTACTTAAATAGCAAGTGCTACAATACACAACTGACGAGAGTATTGTGTGTGTTCACAAAGAGAACACTGACAGTAATAGGAAAAAAGACAGCTTTTAAATACTGTATCGATATAGTGTATTCAAAATTGTATAGTGTATTCACTGTACTGTATACAAATACACAATATTTTGTGGACCTTTGACCTTAACTCATGATTATGGTTTGGACAGTGATGGTTATACACATACGGCCTAACATTTGTGTACACCTGAGCATCACAGCCAAATTTATCTCTGTGTCTTTGTATACTGTAGCATCACTGGAACTAAAATATATAATGCAGTCTAAAACCTAAATCTGGGCTGGATTTTTTATTATCAAAACCCACTGAAAAAGCTTTGATCACATCCTATAATTGTATGAAAAAATTCAAAGCTTTAGCTTAGCATTACAAGGTTTGTCAGTCACAATTTTGACAAAAACAGGCTATGTGATTTATATGGCAGACATTCTACTTCAAAAAGTGTCACACAAAAAATATTTCAGCTGGAAAATATTCCATATGGAAGCATGTCTCACTTGGCTCTCATGAGGTCCTGGTCTTTCAGTGCAGATCCCTGCAGGTAAATGACTCTCTGAGACCACAGAGGAATCTGCAGCACTCGTCGCACTTGAATGTCTATTTCTGTCGGGCAAAGGATGACCACGTAATAATCCTGCAAACAACCAAATCAAAAACAAACAAATGTATGTTCAGGTACCGAGTCCCTATAACATTAATGATAATACAGCCGGATCTCTGACAAAGAGTTACCGCTACTCACATTACAAACTGTTAATTATCTAAGTAAACAACAAATCTTTAGTAATAATTTAAAACTAACTTAAACAGTAATAAAAGACATTTAAACAACGTTCTGTAAAAAGTTTTATAAGGGTGATATTCAGTGTTTAGAGTTTTTACACAGACATAAGGACGACATGTGACTACAGGTGTTTCTGGTCTTCAGATCAGCAACTTAGCACCTTAACCATTTGAGCCACCACTGTCCCTTATATTTACATTTAAGGACATTTAGCAGACGTCCTTATCCAGAGCGACTTACATTTATCTAATTTTTTATACAACTGAGCAATTGGAGGTTAAGGGCCTTGCACAGGGGCCCAACAGTGGCAACTTGGTGGTGCTGGGCATGAAACCCCAATCTTCCAGGTATCATTCCAACACCTTACCATTGAGCCACCACTTTCCCTTATGTATTATATAACTTGCTGAATAAATGCCTATTTTACACGCTATATATAAATGTATTAATTTCTTCTCTCTTTTGGTCTAATACAGACCTGTGCATCATTAAAGACTTGCTTAAATTGTGTTAGTGTGTAAAAAAATAAGCCTTACTACAATATAACGTACTTTACATCAGTGAAAATGAACATAACACACATTATGCTGATATATTTACCATATCAGGCTTAATAATGTGTCTTAACTGAACTAACTGTACAGTCCCTTCATATTACCAAATAACACAATCAAAATATAATAATGCTACAGGAACAACATTCTGAGACAAGCAATTGTTCTCTTTAGTAGTATAATCTTACAGTAATCTTTTTATTCTTATGGTAATACTAAAATAAAATGCTGGTATAAGATGCATAGAAATTATTTGTGGATAAAAATGAATGCAAATATTCCAAGATTACAATAGTGGGTTGTATTTACTTCATTACATTTACTCGAGTAGATTTTTGGGAAAAAAGTAGTTGGAGTAGATAAAACTGACTTTATGTTAATTGCCAAAATTTCTTTCAGTACTTTTAAATATAAAAATGTAGTTTCAATAATTAGTTTCCATCATGTTACGTATGAGACTGTGGGTGTCACGATAGGCTGCAGCCGTCTATAGAATTTACGTTAAGGCCAATTATTTAATTTTTAAATGATTTTAATAAATTTTTCACCCAAAGAATTGAAAAAAACCCAGTTTAATAATGTGATGCCTTTTATGTGAGTGAAAAAAGATAGATAGATACAACTTAATCTATCTATCTGTATCTATCTATCTATCTGTCTATCTTGTTTTGCTCACATAGAAGTTATCATAGCAGCGTACAGGAATTCCAGCTCCAACCAACTTTAACTGTAGCGTAAAGTTACTACCAAATCTCACACATTGACTATTTTTTTTTTTGTCTTTTTATGCATATTTTTTTTGTATTGGATTGTTAAATTTATATGTATAAAAATGTATTTTTTCGGGATTCAGGATTTTCCCTTCAGATCCTTTGTAACTAGTAACTCACTACTCTTTTCATTCTATACCTTATTACTCTTACTCAAGTAAATTACAATAATACTTTTACTGCTACTTGAGTAATACAGTTTAAGAGAATAACAGTTGTGCAAAAGACAGCAGTTCATTTTACTTCACATAAGTGGGCCTTTTGACAAGAAGCCATTAAATGCAGGTTATTTAGATCTAACAGCTACGCACACATTAGGCACAACTGCCACAGTGTAAAAGAATGCTGGATCTCTGGCACAGGGTTCGGCTGCCTTACATGTGTGAGTCATTTTCTCTAAAATTAATTACCCTTATTAAAGCGCTAAGCTTGACACAGCTTGATCTGCATCTTACTCAAGATTTCTGTATAATGTGTGAGTCCTTATTTTTCACAGTTATCATACTGCAAACTGAAATTCTTTGCATGCCCCAACTTAGGAGGTTGGAGTCAGTGTGCAAGGTCAGTTATGAGGTGGGTTAAGGGTTTTGCTCAAGGGTCGACAACCCAGAGTTTTGGGTTAAAATGACTAACATTTATCTTATTTATTCAACTGAGCAGTTATAGGTTAGGGGCCTTGCCCCAGAGTCCAGCAGTGGCAGCTGATCCTGGGCATAAGACTTTAAATCAGTAGTCCAAAATCTTAAACACTGATCTATCACCCAAGACAGGTTTATCAGCGCAGTGGTTAAGGTGTTGGACTACTAACCCGAAAGATTGTGGGTTTAATTCCTAGCACCACCAACCTGCCACTACTGGGCCTCTGAGCAAGGCCCTTAAGTTGCTCTGGATAATGACGTCTGCTAAATGCCAGGAATGTAAATGTAATTGGTGTTAATAGCAATGAGATAATTAAATACATTCATACAGCAGTGGGTTTGACTAATTTACCTGCAGTCTTGGATGTGCATAAAACTCGTTGAGGAAATCCATAAGAAGGTCAATCTTGAGTGAACTGACACAAAGCACCACATGTTTTTCAGTCTGAGCTCGATGTCTGCTGTAATTACCGCCTGACTTCTGCCTTTCCATCCACAGATACGCCAACTCCTCAAACTGTACAGAAAAACATCAATAGGCAAATGAAACCACAAGCTCCGACTTACACGATAGAACTGTCACAGCGACACAGAAACAACCACAACGACCATCGCATGCGACTCGCTCTCTTACTTGTAATGGCAGCACTACGAGCGCAACACAGATCATGATGACCACCAGTAGCTGAGAGGGCCAGATTTTTGGTGTGACATCTCCATATCCCACAGTAGAGAAAGTGACGATGCAGAAATAGAGGGAATCGAACAGGGAAAGATTTTTTCCCGCTCGCTCAAGGTGTTGAATTCCACAGGCCCTAAATATATAGAAATAGGGCAAAACCAAATTTACCCCATTAGAGAGATTCCAGTGTTAATATAAACGTACCAACACTTTATTAGTAGTCAAAATGGTGTTCCAGAAAAAGGAGCGTTAACCATACTATACATCTATACATGCTACTGTACTATACATACAACTCTTTGGTAACAAAAACTATTCTATGCTATACTATTGTCTGGTCAAACTAACAATAATAACTGCTGAATTTACATTTCTGACAAATAAATTAGATTACTGATGAACAATAGTATTACTACTTGTCTAAATTTCATCTTCTTGTTGAAAAAACATTTTTATTTAGAAACCTTGAATTACTTCATGAGTATAAATGTCACGTTCTGGAGTGGAGGGGAGAGAGAGGACGAGGAGATAGGATGCAACAGAACTTTTATTAATGAAAATAAAAGACAACTAAAGGAAACAGGCGATTGGAAAATATTAATTCAAGCCAAGGGATAAAGAAGAGGAACTAGCAAACCAAACTAGAGCATTAGCATTAGCGCTTAGCAGTAGCGCTTAGCAATAGAATGGCGGAAAGTCACATAACGCCATTGCGACATCAATGCCAGACAAGGACTGAATGAAACACAAGGTTATAAATACACACAGACAGATGAGCAACATCTGGAAACAATAGCAAAACAATCAACCAGTGACAGGACTGGAGACGGACAAACAGAAAGCACATAGTCTTGTGCTTGTGCATGGTCAAACAGGTCTGTTGCCATCTGGTGGTTTGGGGAGAAACATTCATCCATAACCATTACAATAAATCCTTATTGCAACGGTTCTGTTTTTTTTTTTTTAACTAGACTAAATATCCTGCGCATATATGCAATATTTGGCCATATCATACACGTTATAGAAGAAAATTATTTATAATATTATTTTCTGGTGTTACCCAGATGAGAATGGATTCTCTTTGAAGTTTGCTTTCCTTAAAGTTTTTTTTTTTAAACTTATTTCATTAAGTGTTTCATTAACTAAGCAATCGGGGTTAAGGGCCTTGCTCAGGGGCCCAACAGCGACAACCTAGGCTGGTGGGAATTGAACCTCCAATCTTCCAATTAGCAGTCCAACAGCTTAACCACTGCGCTACCACTACATTAATGTCCTGTATTGGTATATTTGTTACAGTGTCCATTGTTAAGTTTACTATGCACATAAACTTGAATTCATTTTTTGGAAGAGATAAAAATGTAAAATGTGCTCAAACTGGAACTGTGACTGCAAGTGCTATTGCGTCATAAAATATAAAAGCTTATTCTTTTACAAAATATGCAAATTAGGCCATGAAAATTATTATATCACATTCCTGTGAAAGGGAAAGGGGTGTAGATCTGGGGACATTTTCTAATTTGCATATTCATAAACACTGGGTGTCTTGATGAGTGTACAAGTGTAGGTGTTTGTCTGCCTTTCCTGTGACTCTTGTCTAATGAAATATTAATGGAAACGTCAATTAATATATTATTTAATTTAAAAAAACGAAGTGTTACATTTCAGTCAGAGATCTGAGTGTAGCAGGAGGGGGCGTGGTTTGTCGGAAGTCTACAGCTTGAGGGACGTGTCTGAGACAAGCTGATGACTAATGTGGCGTGCACGAGCCCTTATGTAATGAACACCGTCTTGCTTTTTTTCTCTTTCTGTAAGCAACGAGCTACCCGAGAAGTGACAAGTTAGAAAGTAAAAACTTTATCAAACGTCACTGCTTTCCCTTTTTGACCTCTCACACACCTCGCTGTATGTGTACCACACCACAGATCATGATTAGCAAGTGCGGCCTCACGCAGGCTCTGCTGTGTTCTCTCTTATTGTTACACAAATATAAAAAAAAGTTACTAATGTACCTGAGAAAAGACAATCAGCACTTACCCAGTGAAGACCAGGCAAAGCAGCGTGCAGATGAGGATGAGCACCTGGTTAAACATGGCCGAGTGTGTGCGCTGGATGGCCCGGTGAAGATCATTCTGTAGGAGAGAAACAGTTCACTCACAGCTGTCTTTGATCAGCTGTAAATAAATACAACTGAACAATTCGAAGTTAAGGGTCTTGCTCAGGGGCCCAACCGTGGCAGCTTAGTGGTCGAGGGAATCAAGCGCCAATCTTCCAATTAGCAGTCCAACACCTTAATCACTGAGCTACCACTTCCCCATATACACAACATTATATTTATTTTTTAATGTAAATTTATTAATACACTATATTTGTTTGATGAATGCTTTGAAGTTGCACGTTTTTACTGCTGAGAATAATTTCTCTTTTTTCTGACACACTAATATGTAAAACTGTAACAGCTTTTAAAGTGATGATTCACATTACTAACATTTTGATGATCCATCAACATCTGTTGTGTACTCTAAGCCTCAACCTAATGAAATGAATTTTATCTTACCTTTGGCAGATACAGCAAAAAACAGTTTTTTGACACCACTTAAACAACTCACATGCTAAGTATATTGATATCTGTGCTGTGAAGCCCAATCCACAGTTGTACAATTTGAAATACATATTAAAATACATACTTCCTGCCAAGATCTTCCCGGCCATTTGACCTGACCATCTGCCAGGAGGAAGAATACTGGCACATTTCCAAATTCTGGTTATTGATGACGGATTTTAATACTGCAATACTTTAGCTTTCTAAAGTAAAGCACAAGGAAGTGCTAGCGCAGTGGTTAAGCTGTTGGACTGCTAATTGGTTTGAGTCCCGGTGCCAGGTCCTTAAACCGCAATTGCTCAGTTGCTTAAAAGAGATAAATGTAAGACGCTCTGGATAAGGGAATCTGTCAGTTGCTGAAATATAACTGTTTTGGTTGCAGACGATATTACACAGCAGCCCGTTTTTTCCCTTCTATTATTGGTTATTGAACTCCTGAGCTGATTTAGCTGATTACTTACGATCATGTTCTCCAGTGCCGACTTGGCAAGCCAGCAGTTAAGGAACACAGGGACAAATATGTTCCTCCATGGGGGCCAAAAGATCTAAGTAACAAAAGACATTTAAAATCATTATTACATAATATTATTATTATTATATTTCGAAAGCTATTTACTTTATTATTAGTATTAGTACGAGGAGTTTTATTATTTAAATGAAGGGAAATTATTTAAAGAGTGCTAGCTGCGATTTCATTGGCAAATGTCATTTCTTAATTTAGTTATGGATGTACGTACACCTGCGACCCCTGAATAGAAAAGCCACAAAACCCCTGAATGGAACAGCCGAAAAAAGGAAGAAGAGCAAACTAGCCACTTACTGTAATGATGAATGGCACTGTATTGATCATCTCAAGGATAAACGAAACTTGGAAAATCTGCTCAAAAATGTTTCCCTGAAACAAAACAATTAGCAAAACAATGACCCCGATAATGAATCGTTTGAAACTGAAATGCTCTGGTTTTTACTAATGGAAAACACACGTTCCTTCATTAGTAAAATCCAGGCTGCCAGTAATGATTCCATTATGCTTTTAGTGTAACAAAATGTCATTATACTGAAATGCTAACGTCTTGTTGATTTTGCAAGCCTGTTATAATTAACCCCAACAGCAGAATAATTTCTGTAATCAGAGCAGGAAAAAAAAAAGAATTACACATGCAAATAAACAAGGACCATGAGAACTGTCAAAGTTAAAACATCTCATTGGGCCACATTTGAGATCTATTTGAACTGGAAGTGAAAGAAATTTGGGAAATTACTGATTAGAAAAAGATTATATAAATTGTGTGTGTATACTGTAGCGTCACACTTCTGTTCCCTTTCAGGAACTCGAGCTGCATCAAAAACGCCTTGGGAACACCCTTTTATAACCTCAAATCACGTGTGATCCATCCTATCAGAAAGCATTACGTCACCATAAATTGAGGCTATATGAACGTGCATCACAACCTCGCAAAGCGCTTTTGTTCAGCATGTGTGTATGTGTGAAAAAAGAATTAAGAGAAAAAATTACATAAAGATGGCAAAACTGGGCAGAAGCAGTGTGTGTATTCTTGTCCTAGATACACACTCGCAGTGAACATTTGCACTGCTCCTGCCTGTCTGTATTTAGTGATGATGGCCAGGCACAAAGTTTCTGAGGCTCAGTCTCCGCTGCTGGCTGTGCAGGCTGATGTCTTGGGGCTCCTAATGTAATAAGCCCTAAGTGGCAGCTCTGCTCAAAGGCTGTGGAACAATACTCCTCTCTTATGGCACATAAAATGCCTAGAGATGCTAGCAGTGTTCCAACAATAAAACACATCCTACCAGACATGCTGACATGCAGATGTAGATCTAATGAGAGGTTATTAGAGGTTCTATAGTATTTCTATAACCTCTAAATTCAAAAGGATGTTTTTGCCTGCTAATCTAAATTAATGCAACTAAAGACCGATTTGGCAATGATAGGATTACACAGTATAAACACCATATAGGAAAAAAATCGATAGCTGACTGTCAAACATATCCGACAGCTTTTATCCAAATGTTGCCACAACTGTTGGAAGTATGCAAGACTTTGTCTAAAATGTCTCTGCATGCCAAATTTATAACAGTTTTCATTAGGAGGCTTAATATAGTTTGCAGTGAAGTGTCCTGCACAGAACCCTGATCTGAACACCTTTTGGATAGATTAGAACACTGATTGTACCCTAGATCCTTTATTGCCTGAACTCACTAATGGTATTTTTTGATATGCAGTAGTACTATTTGTAGTAGATACAGTGTGCAGTAAAACATCTTGCTCTCAACGTTTATTTTTAAATCGAGGGTATTTTATGCAGAACTGTAAAAAAAAAAAAAGAGGTAAACAGAAGAGCCCATACCTTGTAACTGAGATATGTCAAAAGCATTGCTTCTAGGAAGCTAATTAAGGCCACGGTAACCTACATCATGGGAAATACAGGAAGGAAAATTAATATCATTTTACAGTGCGAAGTATTTATTATACACTATTTCTGAACAGCAATCAAACACTGTATACCTGTATAGCCCATACAGGAGTCTTTCTGTTCACCCAGAATATCAACTCCCTGGAAAGTAAAAAAATAAAAAAAATAAAAAATATATATATATATATATATATAAATATAAATAAAGGACACAATAATTAATGACTGTAGTACTGTTAGCTTTCAGCTGGACATTTGATTTAAAAAAATTAGGAAAATCCTTAAATAATATATACACTAAATTCAAACTAAATTCAACTTCATGATTGGGATAAAAATACGACCAGCAGGTGTCTGTTAGCCAATCAAAACCCATGTTCTATTAACTGTTGACAATGAAGTGAGATGGTGTTTGTTGGTCTGGCAAAGTTCAAACACACTTTACATACATTAGATAATATTTTATACATTACCTTTATATGTATGTAATAGATGACTCTTTTAGTTTAACTGGAAATTAATAGCAAACTGCAGACTTCTTCTCTTAGTGTGTGTGCGTGTGTGTGTGTATGTGTATGTGAAAGTACAAAAGAAGTATTTAAATAAATAATTGAATTTCAGTTGAAGTATCTTACATCTCTTACATGCACACTTAGTGTATGATCACGATGCGGTCTTAATCAGCCTTAAATGTTAGACTGGGGTTAGAAAATTAGAAACACAGAATTTTGTAAATGTGCAGTGACCAGCATCCCAGCACCACCAAGCTGTCAGGAGCTCTGAATAAGAACGTCCTCCAAATGCCATAAATGTAAATGTATAGTAGAAATAAGCGTGTATGCTTTGTTAAAATCTGTTAAAAAGACTGACTTAAAACAACAAACAGTTCCAAAGTGTCGAGAAAATATAAATCTTTTACCCTACACCTCCGTTTACAGCATTTATCACAGTTCTGTAAATTGTTGGTGTTGAGTAAATTCTCACCAGTTGATCTGGATGGGATCTGTCGTTTGATTGGCACAGACTTTACTGCAGAGAGTATCAGTGCCATTGAAGCAATGCTTCCTGCAAGCACAGTAACACAGAAAAGCAGAAAATCTAGTTTATTTTAACATCAGCACACTTTAAAAACCCCAGTGATTATTGACTCATTTTAAGCCGACCCTCAGTTCTCTGGCAGTGGTGCAGGAAATATTACTCAAAATGACCATGTAATCTGTACAAATACTTTACATACAGTAAATCCTATAAGCTTATGCTTGGATCCTTTCTGGACTCACCCCTTCCTCTCCTTTGTTTTCTCTCTCTCTATTCTAACAACAAAGGCAAAAATGCGCCAAAAATATATCTATAAAATAATTATAACATGGTAGTGTAGAACCCAGCGTATGAGAGTAAAAAGAAAGCAGACCTATTGGATGGAGTTAATTTGTGCTGCAATTTTCCTAGCAAACTAAAAAAAAAAAAGAAAAAGACAAACCAACAGAAAAGGAAGCATCGTTAGCTCACAGCTTTCACCCAGTTCAACATCATGTTCTGAAGCTGGTGTGCACATATGTGTGTAGTTCTGCATATGCCACACACAGAAATACAGATATGTCATCTGGTGGTAATAAAGTGCAGGTGAGAATTATCTTTTCGATTCAATACGTCCCCTGTCTGTCGCTAGACCACGTCTCCATGACACAGGCAATTACAGACAAAATTACATTTTATCCCTTGCTTCTGGTAGCCTCTGGTACTGAATGTGGCAAAACGGCAATTAAACAATCAAAGGTATGTGTTCATATAATGATTGGGGAAGTGGTAGTGCAGTGAATAAGATGTTGGACTTCTAATTGGAAGATTGGGGTTTGATTTCCACTACAAACAAGTTACCAATGCAAGGCCCTTAACCCCCAATTGCTCAGTTGTATAAGATAAATGTAAGTCGATCTGGATAAGGACTTCTGCCAAATGCTGTAAATGTAAATTTGAAGTGTGATCAATGGCCCTTTTGATCCTTGTTACATAATTACTCTGCGAGACATTGCAATTTATTTTACACATACAGAAAAAGCTGGAGTGTAAGTGTGCTATGCAAAAAGAAATCCAGGGGGTCAATCAAAAATAGCCTATTAACAACCTCAAAAAGCTGAAAAAACCCCACATCCCTCCACATCGATACTTTTGGTGTCTGGTTTCTATGGGAACATAGCAGTGCCTTGTGCTCTCTACTCATAAGATGTTCCACACTGTTCTAGTTTTCTTCTCTCTCTCTCTCTCTCTCTCTCTCTCTCTCTCTCTCTCTCTCTCTCTCTCTCTCTCTCTCTCTCTCTTTCTCTCTCTAACACCCACTTGCAGGTCCACAGACACATATAACACAGAACACGTACAATGCTTCTTTTCCCCACCCTAGATGTCTGCTGGTAAAAAAAAGGAAAATAGACTATAATGGAATCATAACCAGATCAGACCTTTTAAACAATGTACACCTGAAAGCAGGGTTTGATGCTAGTTAGATACACCTGTCTTTGTCTGCATTGGAGACATCACCACAGTTATTGTATAGCCTTACCGTTCGCATGGGACATCCAGTGACACTCGGAGAATGTAGAGAAGACACGTTAACAACTTCAGCGAGAGGTTGAAAAGGCGTATTCTGAGGCCTTCAAGACACAAAAAAACAGTATCATTTACTACAGAGAGTAAAGCTGCCAAGTTTCTTTAAACTGTAAACTGTTCTTTGAAGTTGAGGCATAAATGCATCAAAATGCAAATTCATTCAAATGTGTGTTTGATGCTTTATGCGACGTGAGCGTTAACTGTAGAACAGAAGAAGGCAGGATAAATTTAGGGGTAGCACGGTGGCTTAGTGATTAGCAATGTTCATAACAAAAAGGTTCCAGGTTCGTATCCCCTGCAGGGGTCTTTCTGTGTGGAGTTTACATGTATTCCGGTTTTCTCCAAAAACATGTGTTAGATTAATTAGTGATTATAAATTGCCCAAAGGAGTGTGTGTGTGTGTGTGTGTGTGTGGTTGTTAATCTATGTGGCCCTGTGATGTACTGTTGATCTGTCCAGGGTGACCCCTGCCTTTTACCCAGTGACAGCTGGGATAGACTCCAGCAGGTATAAGCAGGGAACAAGCAGGTATAGACAATGGATGGATGGATGGATGGATGGATGGATAATTAAATGTAATAATAAATATTACATGTCTATATTTTATATGTTAAGTAAAAAGGAGTTCATGTCAATCCTACCCTCGGGCCTCATCACATTTGATTGTAGTGCACTAAGTAACTAATCTTACATTCGAATATATTTAGTATGTTTAAAGAATGATGGTAAAGTCAGAAATCATGTGTATTAACAGAAATCTTTGGGATCGTGGATCTTTCGTTCTTAAACATCTTTATATGAGTAATGTTTCTCTGTTTAAGGTAAAAAAATAAACACTTTTAATCATCTAAATAAGAGAATGTGTGTGGTCTAACAGGTAAATTTAACAGATATAGAAATTAATTTTATTTCAGAAACAAGAAATTAGATGTGCCAATGCACAGAAACAATAAGTGGTTTAAGTTGTCAGCAAAAAAATTCAACACGAACGCGACAAAAAGAAAGAGAAATAATAAAAAAAATCTCAAAACTACAGTAGACTTCACTTACTTGACCTTTGGTTTTTGATAAAGAAGAGTTTCAAACGCTCTTTAAATGTGTTTTCATTCACATAGAACTCCACCTGCACCCTGCACAACACAAAACAAACACACATTAAAGTTGGTACAGTTCCAAAAACATAATCTTTCAACATAAAAAAGATAATTACTGCTTTACCAACACTGAGAGCCAATAAAACAGGAACATAACAGCAAAAAAAGACCCAGCAGTTCACACCATCATTACACAAATAATAAATAAAAGGTCTTTATTCTCAGTTTATTCTGTAACTGTTTATATTTGCTAAGTGTTAACCAATTAAAAAAGAAAACAGGAACTAATGCTTTTAAAATTTTTTATTTTTTTAAAGCATTTACGAGGCATAAACACTGTTCCGGCATGTCAATACACCTGTTCATAAAGCATGGAGACATGGTGTGTGTTGTAAAAGTGCTTTACAAGGATCTCTGACCTCGATCTTATTATACACCTTGGAGAACAAATGGAACGCTGACTGCACATCAGACCTCCTCACCTGACATCAGTGCCTGAAGTCACAAATCAATGTGTGGCTGAATGAGCAAATTAACACCCTTTACTATCAAGTGGAAAGATTTTTTTATGAGAGTAGAGCTTATTACAGGAGTAAATGGGATGAGAAATATATTATAGGGTGTCCAGAATAATGTTCAAAAAACATGTGACGGTCAAATACCCCAATACTTTGGTCTACGTACATGTAATTTACAAATAGGTCAATATATAATATATTTTAGTTAGCAGTGGCAACTGAGCACTATAACAAAACACCTAGAAATGTACAGTCTCTAGTATATCCACAAAATCTTTTTATTATACTTTTATAAGTACTATAATAACAACCATTTTATAGGTGTTTATTATATTTCAAGTCTACAGTTGGACTGTCAACAGAGCTGAAAGAAGAGAAAGTAAACTAGGTAATGAATAATATATTCAAATGCCATTCCGGCACTCATTTCCTCCTAAAAGCCAGATGGCTTGAGAATGAGGCATTATGGGAATTGTTATTGGTTTTGCGACGGTACTTGTGGAGCTCCCGTCATTAGAGCAGAGCCTAACAAGCAAAAGCCACAGCTTCTAAGCTGATAATTGAACTGGGGTAGAACAAAAGAGAGAAACAGATAGATAAGTAGATAAGAGAGAGAGAGAGAGAGAGAGAGAGAGAGAGAGAGAGAGAGAGATTAGAGTTATTGTTTTTACCACAGGCAGATGAAAAGGGAAGGTGTGGGGAAGTCGAAAGGGGAGGAGGAAATGTTTCCCAAAAAAAGGAGAGAGAGGAAGGGAAGAGAAAAAGATCTGTCAGCTATTGTTTCTTGCTTCCCTTTCTTTTACATCTCTATGGTAATAGAATGAAATGAGGCATATATAAGGAGACGTACAGCCAGAAAACCAAATCATTACTACAGAAATAATGACTACGTAAAATGTTTGTCTTCATAAATTGTTCTAAAAAAAATTAAGTAAATAATGACCGGTTTTAAGTAAAATTCACATTTAGAAGCTTATCAAAATAATAATTAAAAAAAAATCCCAGGTGTGAAATAGAAGAAAACTGTTCGACCCTCTCGGACTAACCATACATTTATTACTCTATTACCCCTCAAAAAGCTCTGCTTCTATATAGACTTCTTGTATACATTGATTCCACCCACACATGCCTACACACCATTCAGGCATTGTGCAAGCACTATAAATAGTGTTAGAGAAATGAATATATAACTGTTGAACACTTTCCTGTCAGCAAGCTCATTTTAGCCTCTATGGTGAGAAAAAAACCTCAGTCTATATAATCACACAGCAGGAGTGAGATTTTAGCTCGGGTCAGATGCTTAATGTGCTGTTGGAAAAAAAAAACAAAGGTAAAATCATTCCGACTGCAGGTTTTATTCAAAGCAATCTTCTTTATGTCGAATTTTACAGAGGGTTTTACTTTCTCTGGGAGTAAAACCACAGTGTAACTGAGGTAATTTACACTGTATATCCACGATAAAACTGTTTCTGACACTTAAAACAGACAAGAAGCTTGATTTATGTTTTGAAAGCCTTAAGGTGGTTTTACATTGGACACATAAGCATGAAGTACTGTAAGCAATTATCTTGATGTCTTTTGCAATGACAAAAAAACCATATTATTTCAAATGAATAATAAAAGTGAACCAATCTTCTTGTATGGCCTCTCACAAAAAAATATTCCGACCCCAGTTATGCGAGACAAGGTGAATGTTTCCAAAACCTTTCATTTCATAACAATTTTGAAGAAATCGTCTTAAGAAACATGTCAAGACATTGTGCCTTAAATAAACAATAAAAAGTAAATGACAAAATATTGAGATGAGCTTTTATAAGCTGATAAATAATGATAATAAAAGTCTTTCAATGTGGCAGTTACTCAGAATGCAACTTTTTATCAGAAATATATATGAAAAATATAAATATAAATATTTAATATAAATAAATTAAAAAATCGGTAATACACTAGACTCCGGCTGCTGTTACTTTAAAAGAATGCAATTGTCTTTTTCATATATCATCTTATTATTGTAAATCATTCTTTTTTTTATATAAATATTATTATTATCTATTATCTAGCTTAATGCTATTGGAATTTAAAAAAAATGTATTGCTTTTTCATTCTGTTTGTGATTTTATTGTATTTGCCAACTGTTAGGTCCCAGGTTTGTATCCCCTGCAGGGGTCTTTCTGTGTGGAGTTTTTATGTTCTCCCTGTGCTTGCGTTGGTTTACTCCGGGTTCTCCAGTTTCTCCCACAGTCTAAAAACATGCATGTTAGATTGATCGGTAAATCTAAATTGCCCATAGGAGCAAGTGTAAGTGTGTGTGGGGTTGTTTGTCTGTATGTGGCCCAGTGATAAACTGGCGACCTGTCTAGGGTGATTCCTGTCTTTCGCCCAATGACATCACACACACACACACACACACACACACACACAACCTAATCAAATAAAAGTCTACAAAGCAATTGTACATCACTTGGTTAGAAACCACTCAAGAATGAACATTGATTAAACTCTTTGACAAAGCAGCACAGTATGAAATGATAATCAATTTACAGAGAAGCACAATCGGGACATCAGAGTCGAAGAACTACACCCATCCAACCCACCACCATCACCACCACCCCCGATTCCATATGACTCTTCTTTCTGAACTTACTGTGCATTGGTAGAATCCATGCTGTACTCTTCTGAATACCTGAGAAAAGTGCACACAAATATACTGAGATACAGGTAAACATGGCTACCGTACGGCATTCATGCAGAGTCGGTGCAAGCATGCAGCAAGCCAGCCGTATTTGAGTTCTTCTGAGCATGTATTATAATCCCTATATCGGACATCACACCTTTCTGTTCAAGCTCGTTGTCTCTCAGGTATGAGATTCTACCAATACAAACAGAACACACGGATGAACGTGCATCGGGGGGTGGGAGGTAATTGGAACTGAGGACTGAGTGCACAGGACATTAGAGATTAAATGCAGTAATTGGATGTTTTAGCGTGGAATGCTTTCAACCTCTATGAATAATTCCTACAAGCATTTAGCAAATAGTTCTTGAGTTGTTTACATTTAGAACATTTGGCAGACGTCCTTATCCAGAGCGACTTACATTTATCTCTTTCATACAATTGAGCAATTGGGGGTTAAAGGCCTTGCTCAGGGTCCCAACAGTGGAAACGTGATGGTGCTCAGCATCGATCCCTGATCTTCCAAATAGCATCCAACACCTTAACTACTGAGCTACCACCTCCCTATGTTTGTTAAAGTGACTATATTATGAACAGCGTTAAGACTTGGGAATAATCAGAAAGAAGTCAGAATATTTTTTTGCACGATTTGCAACATTTTAAATGCTGTTAATAAAATGCTACGGTCGATAAAGATAAATCAGAATCATACCAAGAAACCTACGTTAAAACGAACTATAAGGACATCAGGACAAAAAGTTGTCTCTATCTTTCTGTCAGTCATATTGCAAAAAAGGGTTTCTAATTTACCACAGTTCTCTGTGTTTCAGGGCAACTGCTTTAAAAAAACATTGAAGAACATAACTTTGATTAAGTTTGTTGTTAAAATAAGCCAAAAATAAAATCTTTAAGTTTAACCACTTTTTGCTTTCATTCCTTTGTAATTGGGATGTGGTTGAGGTGTTGGACTGCTAATTGGAACCACCACCAAGTTACTGCTGGGCCCCTGAGCTTGGCCCCTTAACCCCTAATTGCTTGGTTGTATAAAAAATAGATAAAAGGTGCTCTGGATAAGGACGTCTGCCAAATAGTGTAAATGTGAATGTAATTAACTTTTCACTTTCCTGAATATATCATAGAAACCTATTAAATTGATGCACAGACAAAACATCAGGTCAACCAAAACTTTTTTGCTGACTCTTAAAACAGCACATTTGTGTATTAAAGCATACTTGTGCGTGTGCCAAAGCCTGCAATAAAAAAAATCATGACACAGCATGATGCCAAACGCTGATAATGACTGAAACATAATACGTTAAAGTGAGTATGGAGTATGGAGAAAGCTGAGACTGTTTATGATTGAATGGATGCCTCCTCATCTGTGAAATATGGTTGCTTGGACCAGTGCACTGGGTTCACTTTTGACATGACTTGATATGACTGCTGACGCATGGATTAGAATGAAGGATGACTAAACCAGAAAAAACTAGTCAGACTCTGGTACCCAGACGTCTCTGATTAAAAAGGAACTATACAATCTAGCATATATGACAATTTTATGATTTTAATTTCAGACTTTTTTTGCAGTTACACAGAAACCTAGTAATTTACTCATATATGCTTATAAAATATTATTTAAATTTTATTTCAAAGCAGAGTTCGGTCATATCTGGAGCCTATTCTGGGACTACTGAGGCTGAATAGAACGCCAAAGTACTACAGAGGGCACATTTTCACACAAAATGATAAGTTTTTATATTCAGCACTTTTTCTGCTAAACCATTTGTTCCCCTATCCTGCCTAATAATTCAGTTTTTTTCTTTTTTTGCACTAAAATGCATTAGTAAACCACCAGGGTAAATTAAAGCCGTATGAATTTTCCAGCTTTTCACCTAACACAAAGTTATCACCAACATCTTTGATCGTTCAAACGATTATAGAAACCCTACCAGTACACCTATAAGTATGTCCTCCCCAAAACTGTTACCACAAAGTTGACAACTATTGTCTAGGATATCTTTACATGCTTTAGCATTAATACGACCTCCATAAATCTAATTCTGGGGGTCTGCAAGAGATCTGATGTCAACACGCCTAGCAAAAACAAACAAACAGGACATCCATTAAGTTATTTATTACCATTTACACTTACAGCATTCGGCAGTAAGTACAAGTACAGTACATTTATCTCTTTTATACAGGGGCCTTTCTCTGGGGCCCAGCAATGGTAATTTGGTGGTGTTTGGAATCGAACCCCAATCTTTAAATCAGCAGTCCAACACCTTAACCATTAACAGTCAAATCAAAATACACTTAGAGACAGACTGGGTGGACGTCGGCGCTAGGAGCGCACTGTGGGTAATCTTTGTAATATCCTATGATCAAAAAGAAAAAAAAAAAACCCAAAACCTATATTGTTAAAAAGCTAAAATTCTTGTGATTCTAATGATGGAAATCATTTTAAGATATAATCAACACCGTAAGTAAAATAAGTGTCTTTGTTAGCATCAACTTCTATTGTTCAATTTTGGTGAGCCTGTGCAAAGTGAGATGGTATTCTGCATACCTTTGTTGTAACAAGTGGTTATTTGAGTTACTCTTGCCTTGATGTTATTGTACTCGAAATAAGATATGTGCTTTTTTTCTGTTTATACATTGAGTGGAAATTTCCGATGCCTTGATCAGTTACTACATAGTAATTCACAAAACCCAGAGGTAGTACAAGACTGTTTTTATAACCACTTTCTGGATATTGCAATTGTGAATGTCTGTCTACTTTAGAAAAGCATTCTCCAAGGTAAAGGAGAGGTACCCATGGACCAGAAGGCATTTAGGGAGAACCTTATTGAGGAGTTGGCAGTGGCATCTGAGAAATGTGCTCCATCATTTGCTCCTCACACAAGGAGTCATGTTCCTGTGTATTGTTTTAAAAACTGCACAGTAGGACATCTGAGGTGCAGACACTGCCACAAAAAGACACCTGTAAAGTGCTCTCCTGCGGTGTGCCTTTCTGCCTCCAAATTAGCCATAATTGCTATTTTAATTGGCATAAAGCCAATAATTTGTTATCATTTTTTTTTATTTTAATATTTGTATATAGTTATGTTATGTTATAAAATGTGTAAATGTTCATAAAGTTTATATCATAGCACTTGTCTTTTTTATCTGCACAAAACACACTATAATGTGTTTAGGCTATATTTTACTATGTGTCAGCAATCATTTACAGTGAATCATAAGGGATAGTATAGCTCTAATTGTAAGCTTTCATTAGAGCCCAGAAGTATGATTGTACATCAAAGCATTTTATTCTAGCATTCTAGCATTTTATAAGGGTCCTTTGGAGTCTCCAAGTGTACTTTTTTTGGAAACGCCTGGACATACACTTACAAAAACATGTGTAACACACGCATTTCCCAAAGTATTGCTATCAGATTTAAAATGTAGCTTGGTCCCATTGTATTTTCCACCTGAAAACGCACAGCTGTGTAATAGGTGGATTTTTTTGTTTGTTTGTTTTACTGTGTTACTCAAAACCAGTCAGCCTTACCAAAACTGTGCATATTCTCCAATTTAATTTGGGTATGTCTGGTTTAGGCGTTTTGGCCAAATTCTCCATTGTCTGTATTAATATGAAAAAATAGTCTTAACACTATTCCGTTAGATTTTTTTTGTAGACGCGGATGCAACAGTACCACCAATGGCCATAACTAAAATACAGACTGGTTTGAAGTTTGAAGATTTAAAGCTCAGGACCAGACTGTAGATACAGACCCAGACAGTGATGTTAGGTCATTAGAGAAAAAATTTGAGGTGGGCAAACTAAACAAAGATTGTGAGTACATAGGGAATAAAAAACAAACTAATCAAGTTGTTGACTTTTCCAATTAAATGTAACCTGGACAGTTAGTTGTCTAATAACTTATTACTTAATGTATTGCTAAACCCTGTTAATTTAATGGCCAAACTATAGGAAAATAATCAAATGTAGCATTCCTGTTTAATGTTGTGATCATCTTAAACGCCTAAAGAATCTATGTCTACCAGGTCTCATACAGCACAATTTCCTGTTTTTTACTCCACAGAGTAAAACACCTCATAGAGCAGCGGTATTTACTTTTCGACCAGAGGAACCCCTGCTCAGTCTTCTGTTTGTTTTCTCTTCTCCAACATCTGATTCAACACACATAAGGCTTCCTCATTGGCTGATATGTTGAATCAGGTGCCTTAGAAAATGTAAAAACACAAAACTGCAGTGTAGGGGTCCTAGCACTAAAACCCAAAATATCTTCCGGATAAAAAACTCCTGACTAGGATGATTGAAAAATCAAAGGCACAAATTCTAGTAAGATGCACTTTCGGACAGATACTGTTACAGTTTATCATTATAGTTCTTTAAACATTATACACTCACCAAACACTTTACGTTGAGACAAATATCCCTATTGACACTAAATTATCTATTCAGCCAATCATGTGACAGCAGCATAAAATCATGCTGATGCAGATAAAAAGAATCAGCGAATGTCAGCAAAAGATTAAGAAACAGAAACAAAAATTTTAACAAAAAATAAAAATTTTAACTCTTGCATAAATACAAATGTCTTAAAAGTTTGTTTGAGTATTTTATTAGAAAAACCTCCCAGAATTTTACATGCAACCGTCAGTAAAAATTAGGACAGTGCAAGAAACCCCAGTGAGCAACGATTCTGCAAGTGAGAAAAAGTTATGATAAGAAATTTGCCTTACATACAGGCCCACCGTAGCTATGACGACCTCCCTGAACAGAGTAGCATCGCAGGATGTTATAGGTTGTAATTGATTCAAGCTGCCAATGTTAAGTCATTGAGCAAGACCCATAAGCTCTACCTGCTCCATTGGTGCTCTACCAGGCTGACCCTGTGCTCCGACTCTAAGCTGGGCTGGGTGTAAATACGAAATTTACTGTTTATTTTTCTTTATTCTAGTAAACACAAACTTCAGGCATCCAACTATAACTGCAGAAAAGTCTTTGACATCATTTTCATGGAGGATATAAAGATCTGTATCTGACCTGCATGATTTTACTGGCAGATTGAATGAATGCATAAATTGGCAGGTTTATTTATTATTATAAGGTTCCTGTTTAAGTGGCCAGTGAGATTAGAATCAGAACTTAAATTTCTGGATTAATTTTAAGTCTCTAATGTTTTTTAAAATAGTCAAATACGTTCTTAGGCATTAAAGCTGTGCTTCAGTTATATCTTGATTCTGTCACAGTCTTTAGACTTTGTGCTAAGAGAAACTTCTCTTTAGATTGATTGTAATTAGGTTTCTTGGCATGTTTAAGCTTTTTGTAGGATGCTTAATATAGATGCTTAACATGGAAAAGAAAACACTGTTTGCAGGATCTACATGTCCTAAAAGAGCTATTTCTGCTGTGTTATTACGACATAATGACTGCTTAATAAATAATGATGCTAAAGAAATCAGATCAAACATGGTGATTGTAATTATGGGTACTTGGATGGGTACATTTAAATAACAATGATAATAAATAACCTGAATGGATGGATAGACGAAGAAAAAGAAAGAAAGAAAGAAAGGTTCTCGGGCTCCATACTTCTCCACACTTGTTCTCCAGCTAAACTTTGCTCTGCTCTGCACATGTCAGTCACTGCGCTCTCCTACTGCCACAGGCATTTAAAACACACTCTGAGAGTTTTATAATAGCACCAGCCAATTATAACAAAAACAAAGGGCAAGAATACACACACAATAAATACCTAATACTCCAAGAAGCTGTGAGCAAGTTCCTCTTTGGACAATGATAGAGTTCCATCTTAAAGAGGTTCCTATAGATGGTTTGTTTTTAGTAATAATGATGTCACTGATTACCTAATATTTAACAAGGAACAGTCTATACTATTATGCAACCAATACAATATATACCCACAAAATTGTGTCTGCAGCAAACTACCTATCATCGTTGTGGATTGTATTGCGGATCAATCGGAAAATTCTCACAACTACGCGTCAAAGTCTAGTAGCACGGTCAAATACACACGAATGTGGCGGTCAGGTGTCCTAATACTATTGCTAATATGTTTTCTACCTTGTTATTGTAATTATCTTTATTTAACACCAGATTGTAATAAAAGGGTTTTTTTTAACTACATGGTAGTTTTAGTTTTTCTTAGTTTTCTGACCCTTTCTTGGGTATGTAAGGAATAGATAAGTAACTGTTTAAGGTTTAATCAAGTTACTTTTAAACAAGTTTTTTGCTTTGCTTGAAAAAAACCCCACAAATTTATTTGTAAGCTTGCAATATTAACCATTCGCTAAAAATTGACATGCTGACAATCCATGTAGCTATTAATGCTAATCTAACATTACATTAACAGGAAAAACAAGCTAAATATTAATTATTAGAGTTTCGACATACAATTAGGCAGAGTTTACGTCTAGAAAGTAGACAACTTATTCTTCTTCCACACGTCTATGTTGAAACTTCCATAGCTGTAACTGTAGCACTTACTGCGTTTTAGATTTTTTTTTCCTGACGCTAAACTGAGCTGGATGCTTAACTGAAGCTAGTCAGTTGTATTAAACCATCTATAAACAATCATTGAACAAAGGTGTGTTACTTCAAAGAAATGTAATAACATTTAGTATTAATATGACAAAATCATACTAAAATATTATCATTATATGAATAAAGTACTAAAGCAGGTTCAAGTATTTTTCAATCCCGGGGTAATTTCTTTTTTATTTGTTTTAATTAGCCTTAGCTTTACACACAGTCAGCACTTACACGTCCCAGAGCAACTTTTACTATAGAAACAATTACCTATTACTTATGACAGTTTGATATACGAGCTGCCATTAGAGAAAAGTAAACTTCTCACTAACCATAATCAAGATCTCTACTGCCAGAACAAAAATCATGAAATGTGTCTGTCTTATTAAAAAAAATCTATACAAACTGTGCACAACTTTAAAGAATCTAAAAATAATGATATTAATTGCCATCTTTATTAATAATGGTTCTTAAAGTAAACTTTTAAAGAAATACATTTTAAATTGTACTGCAATTATTAAAATTGATCAAGAAAATTGACCCCTATGACATTATTATGTCATTTAACTATTGCAGCATGCAGTGTTGAGAGAATGACCACCTGTCCTTTCCATAGGTTTCAAGAAATGCTGACAGCATGAACATGAAAGTACTTTGAGTATTAGTCAAGACTGTCAAAGTGACAGCGGCTCTAAACATGTCCTTTCACATTAGTCAGCCCGAGGTAAGCTGAAAGTACACAGTCCCTTGAATGGAATAGGGGAGCTGTATATAGTACTGCAGATCGAACACCTGCTAAGACATTTTTCTATCATGCACAACAATTTGACTTTGAACAGAATTGGACTAAAAGTACCTTCAGTAAATCAACGTACAGCAAATGGATTTATTCTGAAAATGGAAGGTTACGATTCTAGCCAGCCATTGCCAATTTAGCACTTTAGCAAATTGGGCTTTCTAAAGTGAACTATATGCAATCCCAAGAGTTAAACTCAGGAGTGGTGAAATGGATCCAGAACAATTTCTGGTCACGCTGAATATTCCCGGCACTGAGAGATACATATCAATCTACATACAGCACCTATTTAAGGGCAGTGGTGGCTCGAATGGTTAAGGCGCTGTGTTGTTGACTGGAAGACCTGGTTCAAGGCCCACCCCTGCCATTCAGCCACTGTTGGATCCTTAAGCAAGACCCTTAACCCTTCCTGCTCCCAACTTTTTAAGATGGGATATGCAAAAAAACCTATTTCATTGCAATGTGAAGTAAATGTAAGATACTTCATATATATTAATATCGATATTTTATGTTTCATAATTTGGCAAACACAATCTCGGTGTACTTCATTTTAGAGTAGTACCTAACAGAGTACTTTTACTCTAAATTAAAGCTTTTGATCTCATTTTTAGTCTTTCCGTTAGTTACTTATTATTGCCCCATTTATCACTGAAACAACTTATATTAATGTGAGTTAATGAACCTTAGTAAATGTGAAGTACCTGAGACTTAATGTAAAGTCAGTAGTTAGGTTTCATGTACAGCACATACTAGGATCATACACAGAATTCACTCCTACAACTACTACCACAGCTCATTTAGTTCATCCTCTTACTTATACATTCTCTTACTTAAAGGGTATCAGCTCTAAAAGCCTCTGCCGTTGAGTTAGAACCTCCTGAATGTGCCCGATAGCAAACAGCATCAATAAGTAAGTGTTCTAATGTCTTTAGATTGATGGAAGGACAGGTACAATCAATCACACACACACCTAACCCCTACAGGAGTACTATATTATTATCGTGTTTCACACACACTGCTGCTGGTGCTGTTCATCTGAGTGTCTGTTAGCCACCAGGTTCGTGCCTTACGCTGCTAGAAGGTTATATAATGATGCACAAAAATAGTTAAGGTGACACCAAAAGAACGGTGATACTTAACTTTAACAGAATATACTTTCTTTTAAAACTAGTTAGGCTTTTAGTTTTAGACCATATCGTTTAAGAAATGTGTCACACAGAGATAGATTCCTTTTGAGTCTGGTTCCTCTCAATATTTATCTTCATATCATCATAGAGAGTCTTATCATCACAATCACCTCTGGTTTGCTTATTTAAAGCATATTTTACATTTTAATTCTGATTTTATTTATTTAGATAGGCAGGCAGGCAAGCAGGCAGGCAGACAGACAGACAGACAGACTGACCGACAAACAGATAGAAAGGTAAACAGTTAGATAGATCTTCATGCTGAATAGATAGACAGTCAGACAGACAGACACACACCGACAGACCTTCATGCAAGATAGATAGATAGATAGATAGATAGATAGATAGATAGATAGATAGATAGATAGATAGATAGATAGATAGATAGATAGATAGATAGATAGATAGATAAACAGATAGATAGATAGATAGATAGATAGATAGATAGATAGATAGATAGATAGATAGATAGATAGATAGATAGATAAAGCAGAACACAATTAATTTGAAAAACTCAAGAAGAACCCAATAGAAATCACTTTACTCATCTATCGGACACTTTACTCATCTATCTGACAAAAATGACCAAAAACTAAAAAAAATGGCGTGTGACATGAAGCAAAAACATGGACTTGTTTGACAATAAATAAATAAAGTGAATAAAACTTGATGAAACTTGAAAGGAACTGGCTTTGCACATTTTTAAAGGTTTGTACGGCTAAGGTATCTCTGGTTACGTATGAAACAATGCAGAATGTACACACACCTCTTATTTGCCTGGCAAATGTGTAGTCAGAACTGAAGCTGCTGCGGTGAACTGCACTGTCGATGAAAAATGAGCAACCTGCAGGCATTCGCAGTCACAGTCATCGGTGTGGTTCTCGATAAACAAGTTAACAGCTTAGGCCTATTTAATTCATTAAAGCCATCGCTGTGATGTTAGAGAATTCCTTGAGATAAAATGCTTTAAAAAAGAGAAACCGGTTCAGAGCACTTCAGGCTCTCTTATCTTGATCTTTGATTTGGTATAAACTTGGATATAGATGCTGCCAGTATGGCTTGCGCGCTATTAAGTTATTGATCAGTTAAAGACTGCAGGTTTTTCTATATGGTAAAACAAGCACTGCACAATGTCCATGAAATGTAAAGAAATACATCATATCATGCAACAATTCACAAGCATCTTCAGGGTTTTCATGACACTAACACTACCTGTCAGCTGACACAAAACGTTCCACACACAATCATTTAACAAACGCATGCAGCGCTAAAGCTTGGCTAAATTTAGCGTTACCAGGTGCTGAGAATTGCCTAAAAATCGCATCTCGGCTGATCCGGAATCAGTTTTCATTCTGAACGCGCTACTGATGCACTGCTGCTAAAAAAAAAACCACGCATCACAATCAGAAGGGTTCAGA
Organism: Bagarius yarrelli; assembly: GCA_005784505.1. NCBI lineage: Eukaryota > Metazoa > Chordata > Actinopteri > Siluriformes > Sisoridae > Bagarius > Bagarius yarrelli. The sequence goes on from VCAZ01000050.1 coordinate 1,542,183, forward strand.
TTGAAATCGAAAGGCAGTGCGGGCTAGACATGATCGTATATTTGTAATTATTCGTGCAGGTTGATGCAGCGCTAGATTAATCGGGTGCACCTGGCAGCGCGGTGCTCGCGCTGATTGCTGATCTCTGCGGTACCTCTGGCCGCCGTCGCTCGCCATGGTGCTGCTGGTGCGAAGCGGCGTCGCCGCGCTGTTCTGCTGCTGATCCGCTGCTGATTTTCTCAGCTCACTCTTCACCTCCTGATCGCTGTCACACGGAGACTCGGTCCGTTTAGCTCCCGCCATTCGGTCCGGTAAGACAGAGAGGATATGAGGCGGGAATATGGAGGAGGAGGGGGGGTCCGACAAACAGAAACTCCGTCAGGGCGCGCGCATGGCGCACTGCCTATATACAGTAAGCGAATTGACTGAAGGCACGACTCGCGCTTCTCTTCCTCTATGTACATGAAATAAAGGCAACTTGTGTTTTTTTTCCAACTTAGAGTTTTTCTTACACATAACGCTTTATACTAAACCGAAAAAGGATTGCAAAACACACTGCAGGGTTGTACCTGAATGCACAACAAGAAAAGCTTAGAATTAAAATTATTTTTACTCTAAAACAGGTGTTATGTTCCTCCAAGTCCAAAACAATATATTTGTAAGCCGGTTTAGCTATTAGGATGTTTGCCTCAGCTTTCTGGGTTGCTGGTTCAAATCACAACCAAGAAGTTTGCATGTTTTCATCATGCTTTGGGGCTGGTTAGCACAATGTGTGTGTGTGTGTGTGTGTGTGTGTGTGTGATTTTGCTCTGCAGTGTGTTAAATGTAGGTAGGTAGGTTGATTTAGAGTTTTCAGGCTTCCTAGTGACCCCTATAATAAAAGAGCTATTGATTTAAGTATACATCTTAAACAAGACATGCTTTGCCAAATTAGCTATTCACTTCATCTTTAACACTAAGTTTGACAAGACATGACCAAAATAACACCTAAAAGCTTAAAACCTCAGATGAACTTTATAAACTGATCGAAATAGAAATGTGACTATAGGCATTTCAGTTGTGTCACTTACTAGAACCAGGAAGTATGACTATTTTAGCTGGTTCTTACAACACTGCACTGGTTCCCTTTGAAAATGTTGCTAATTACTTATAAAGCCCGGAATGGTTTAGCAGCTCGGCTCTTAGATTATAGCCTATAGTCCTCCATGTCCACTTCACTCTCTTGATAATACAGTATCCAACATAACAAAATCAATTTCAGGTGGCAGATTTTTTTCCTATCTAGCACTCAAACTCTGGAATAATTTACCCAACACTGTTCGAGAGGGAGACACACACTGTCAGTTTATCTCATCTCTTTAGCCTAACTCATCTCTTTAACCTGGCTTACACCAGAACACCTGTACACATTATCCATTATCATTATTCATTATCCAAATCCGTCAAAGGTTTGTTGGGTTGCAATAATCAGGTCAACTGAAACCAGGGACACCACCGATAACACACAATGTATTGGTAGCTGTAGTGGTAGCACAGTGGTTAAGGTGTTGAACTGCTAATTGGAAGACCGGAGTTCGATTCCCAAGACCCCCAAGTTGCCACTGCTGGGCCCCTGAGCAAGGCCCTTAACCCCCAATTGCTCAGTTGTATAAATGAATGTAAGTTGCTTTGGATAAAGGACGTCTGCCAAATGCCATAAATGAAAATGTATTTGTTTATTGTAAGTAGAATGACATCTACGCTAATACGTTTTCTTTCCTTATTGCGAGCTCACCGTTGCCACCCAGGTCGAGTCTGTATCCAGACTAGTTTGCGGATCAGCACTTAGAGACAAAAAGCCCTAGAGGCAATTTCCCAGAGATGACCTTGTCTTCTAGACAGCTATCCGGGCAAGACCAAGGTCCTGACCGAACCTGGTTTCTCCCAAGGTTTTCCTATTCTGTCACTGATGGAGTTTTGGTTCCTTGTCGCTGTTGCCTGAGTGTTTTAGTGAGTGATCGCTATTGTATTACTGGGTTTGATTCTGTAAAACTGCTTTGACACAATCTTTATTGTTAAAAAGTGCTATTCAAATAAAGGGGACTTGATATAATAGATATTTAACTGTCTTAAATGTATTTTGAAAATGTAATTAGTAATAAAGAAGTTGGAAAATGACCTGTTTTCAGTCCTGTAAATCAACTGATACTCAGACATTTAATAGTTTTTAAAAAATTATGTAAAGGGATAAAAAGTTAATTAAAAGGCTAAAATAGTTTTTATCTCTCATTAGATACGTGCAGTACACAACATATTTATGTGTTAGAGTTAATAGTCTTTTAACTAAAGGCTTGTTTACCATCCGAGTGTGCCTGGTTTTAATAAAGCTCTTATTTAGAGACTCATTAATGCCTGAGAGGTGGCAGTTCCTGAACGATTCAAAGATTTATTTATTTAATTGCTATTTATTTTTTTTCTATTTTAGATCTGTTGCAATAAAAATAGTTAAACTGAAAAACAATGCAAGAAACATAAATTTTGACTTTAAAGCAAATTTTATGCCTAGAAGAGATTAATTCCCTTTTTCGTTTTCAATTTCTATCTACCAAAAAGACGTGCGTCTCACTGAAACACTAATAATTTTACATAAGAAGGTCTTACGTCAGCTCAGATATATTTTCAGAAACTACTTCAGCAAGTGAAAGTTTATTTTATATCTAGGGTTTACGACTGTATCTGTAGGCTGAAGGAGTTTGGCAGGTAATAAGAGAGTTTATTGCCAACTCACACTTTATTTTGGTAGCTTACATGCTTTTATTAGTCCTGAATATGATTTTACCACAATATGCTTCAACAGACCTTTCTTATACCTGTGTTAAATAAATATGCTATATGTCTATTTATTGTGAAGTGCTAACTAAGGAATAAACTGACAAAACTGTCAGAATCTGTAACTGATTAGACCAGGGGTTGGCAACCCGAGGCCCCAAAGCCTAATGTGGCTCTTTCATCCGTCAGCTGCGGCTCCCTGTGGCTTTAGTAAAAAATATTCTGAATAAATAATTAGTATTTAATTTAAATGTAGTTTTTTATAGTTCTGAATCTAAAGACTATGGTAAACATATGGCTCAAAATATGCGACACTGTAGTCGGGGATGGACATAAAGTATCGGGATGGACATGAAGCAGTCTGCATTTGGAGGCTTGTCGATCTTTAGATCCACATACACATGTGAGCAGGTCTTCTCCAACATCAACTATATAAAATCAAACATCGCTCACGCCTCACAGACGACACCTTACATTCCTGTGTGGTCTTTTAGCCATGATGTAGGGATCCTGTGTGATGAGGTTCAGGAACAAAAAATCACACTAACCATTTAAAATAAATATATTAATTGGCTATTATTTAGCAAATAAATATTTTACATTGTTTAGTGAAGTGGTCCTTTGGTTGACAGCTGAATGTGCACAATAAAAGGATGACAGCACGTGGGAGCGGACTAAATTTTGTTTTGCTGCAGGTGGACTATTTAAATTTGGCTTTTTATTACATAAATATGAAGATGACTCAAACAAAAATTGATTAGTGTAAATCATCCTAGGGTTCAAAATGTCTTTTGTTGCATGCAGACATGAAATGTCATTTTCTTCAGAGTAGTGCAGTGATTTTATAAATGCAATACAAAATTTGATACATAGCATAAAAGTAGAAAACGATATACAGTACGTATATTTTCTAAATTTTAAATTTTAAAACGGCTTTGTTGCTTCCTATATTTATTTTTTGTGTAAAACTGGTCCAAATGGCTCTTTGAGTGCTAAAGGTTGCCGACCCCTAAATTAGACAAACTCATTGAAACAGGACAGAAGTAACTAATGAACGCTTAAAGTAGATGACAGAAGTCAACCGAGGCAAGATTAAAATATGGGTTCCATGGTTCAAAAAATTCCTTTGGGCTTAAGAATAACTGGAAAAAACACAATTACCAAACATCACTTGTCAACCTCGGTAATTTCAAAGACAAGTAAATAACTGTAGGCAGAAACATCATAACATTTACATAAAATATCAATTGTACTGTCTTTTTTTCTAAAACCCCAACTCATGTCCCATCGCCTACACAAACACACAGCAACAGACCTAGAAGTGGTAGTGCAGCGATTAAGGTGTTGAACTGCTAATTAAAAGATCAGGGTTTGATTCCCAGCACAGCTGCCACTGTTAGGCCCCTGAACAAGGCCCTTAACCTTCAATTGCTCAGTTGTATAAAAAAGATAACGTTGCTGTGGCTAAGGACGTCTGCATATGAATCAGCTAGCAATGTGCAGCTACCGAAAGGAGTGTAAAGACAGTGTATTCCTTTTATATTATATAATAAATAATTAATAAATTAATAAATAAATTAATAAAAATAAATAATAATAAATAAATGAATAATTCTCAAAAGTCAGCTACTAAAAACTACTGCCCAAACTAATAATTGTTATATAAACAAAAACATAGTGGAATAAGGACAAAGGTACACACACCACATCATCTTGTTACTCTTTGAATTATGTTCTTATCTTTGCTGCAGCATGAAACAACCTACTGGTTCGTCTGGCCAGAGGAGAACTACGCTTCACCCAACCCCCAACCAAACCAACCCTATTTTACTATTTGACTCTGTAAAGCTGCTTTGACTGAATCCCTATTGAAAAAAGCGTTTATAAATACAGCTGACTTGACTCAAGGTATTCGATACTACTGGTATTGTATATTGGTGAAAGATTGAAACAGACTCATTACAAACCAACACACCAGCCTGCAGTCCAAAACTATATGATAAGGACAACTACAAAAGGACAACTACAAAAGAAGAGCTAAGGGTCTAAAGTACTAAACAAAATATGTAAATACATAAGCAAAAGAGAAAAATGGAAAAGAGACAACAAATAACAAAACCAGGAAGTTTTTTGCAGTGGTTAAGGTGTTGGACTGCTCACTAAAAAAAAAACGGGGTTTGATACCCAGAACCAACAAGTTACCACTGTTGGGCCCCTAAGCAAGGTCTGCCAGATGACAAAATGAAATGTAAATTTTAAACCAAATAAGAACATCATTTGTTTTACTGTAAATTAATGTCAACTGAATGTCAATCTAAACAAAAAATGCATTGATGAATGCTTTATATTAATAAATATCTAATCACCACTCAAATTTGAATCTAAATAGTTGTGTCCTTAACTCTCATATAACAGCGCATGTCGATCTGGCATACAGGAAACAATATATATGCAAAATATGTCCAGAGAAGAAATTCATGTCAACAATAAGTTAAACATATATTGCAAAGTAAAAACAAAATAAAGCCATTTACTCGTACTATTCCATTGTTAGTCATATTACCATTTATTACAAAATGTCACAGTAATACAATTCTGTACTGTATTTCGTTTATGTGTGCAGGACAAACACGTGTTTATGCAGGCATGTGATTTGAGTGTGAGCTCTTATTGGCTTGTTTCAAATTTTTCTCGGGGTAAAATTTTTCCACTTTTGTTGTTAGCAAATCAATATTGTTTTTATATTTTTGCCTGTATGTAATTTTACCGTTGTGATGTAAGTCATGACTTTTATTGTTTTCTATTAATAATAAACTCATAGTAAACTAAAATACATTTATTCATGGTTTAGTCACTGCATTCTTTATTTTAACAGTTGGCTTTAAAGTTTTCATTTTCAATATCCATCGCCATTGGCTATTTACAGTCCTGTATGACTAACAGTTTGATATTTTAGTTTTAAAGCATATAGTTTTCTAAAATGTCCTAATAATAAGGTTGTAGCATTTCCTTTTACTGGATATTAGAGGCTTCAACTCGGTTCCAGCATGACAGTGTATGATACTCAAAACTGCATATACTGTAGATGTGATTGATGTCAGGTGTCCTAATACATGTAGGCTATAAATTGTATATATATGAATGCAAAGCGCAGACTTTAATCTTTAATATAAGAGTATTTACATCCACAACTGAATATTGTACTATAGTATTGGCAACACTGCACAATTCACTTCAATGTTTGCTTTTAGTGCAACCAAAACTAGTAATTAGTCGGTGCATTAATAATTAATTACTGTGTTAACACATACTGCTGACACTGTCATGCTAAAATAGGGAAAAAACTTTAACATGTTGCCCACTGGGCCACCTATGCTCTTTAACATCCATCTGTGGGCAGGATATAGTGCAGGGGCTGGACTTTGGATGTCCATTGGTTATTTTATTGTGTTTATTCTAATAGGATTAGTTTAAATCCTAGAATGAAATCTAAGACTAATAATAAACAGATTTCAAAACTTTTTAACAATTATGGAAGGAATCGTGGTTTTATGTTTCTGTAAGACTTTTTTCTTTTTCTCTGTAAAAAGTCAGGCTGAACTTTGAATGTGCATGTGTGTGTGTGTGTGTTTGTGTGTGTGTGTGAAAGAATAAGAGAGAGAAAGAGAGAGAGTGTGAAAAAATGACAGTGTATTTATCATGTAGGTGAGAAAAAAAAATTAAATATACATTATATATCCGTTTATTGTCTATATCCGCTCATTCCTAATCAGGGTCATGGGGATCTACTTCAGACGATCTCAGCTGTCATTGGGTAAAAGGCAGAATTCACCCTGGACAGGTCACCAGTCCATCATAGGGCCACATACAGACAAACAACCAAACACACTCACACTCACTCACTCCTATAGGCACATTGATAGACATTTACTATGTATCATTGTCATCTTAAAGTAAACACTGGAATTAAGTTGGTAGTTGTGTATATCTGTATATCAGTTTCTTATTTCTATTTTAATTGCACCAAATACCAATTAAGCCGACAGAGCAAGTGAATTTTTTATGGCCTGTCACACAGAAATATGGTCACATCTATAACTCCAGATTTTCTGCAGGTAATTTAGAGAATCCCGAGTCTAAAGGCCTCCTGAGGTGAAATCAATAGGAAGCCATAAATACTGTTGAAGTGCATCAGAAATCGCATATCTCCACAAATAGCACTTTCTCCAGTCCAGTTTACCTAATCCTAATGTTCAAAAGGTGTTGATTATTTTTTTTATCTATTACAGGTGGATTAAAATCTCAAATGCGAGCTGGTCAACAGGTTTGCATATTTTGATAATGCAGTTGCTCCAATTTTCTTATTGTTTCTTGTAATAATGTGAACATTTCAATGGTGCCACAAATGTATTAAATACTTTAATATGGGTGTCGGTTCTTTTTTTTTCTTTCTGTAGGGTGTCAGTAGGAAATATCATCATTATCTGATTTAATCATCATCATCATCATCATCATCATTCAGTCTGTTTAGAATGACATGAAGAAACAGAACAAAGTGAGACAGACTAAATCCAGAAGAACTTTGGCAACGTTGCCAACATGCTTCAAGAGATGGAACTCTAATGCTACACTACTGTTAAAAGTTTTACTTGTATAAAATGCTATAAAATGGGGACACTTCCATAATTTCATTTTCTTTTTCTAATATAAGTTCATCAATTTATATTAACTAAATAAATTCAATATTTAGGGAAGTGGTAATACAGTGGTTAAGATGGTGAACTGCTAATTGCTAAGTTGCCACTGTTGGGCCCCTGAGCAAGACCCTTAATCCCCAATAGCTCAGTTGTAAATTTAAGCCGCTCTAGAAAAGGACGTCTGCCAAATGATGTAAATGTTGATGTCTGACCATCCCGTCGCGTTTAAAGCAGTTTTTGCCTTAGCTGCCAGTGCACATAGTTTTTCAGGTATCTTTGCTGCACAATCTTTTACAACCAGCATTTTTCTGTTTTTTTTAGGCAGCAGAGACATTGGATGTGAAAAATATGAACAAAATGTACTTTTTTTTTTTACCTGGTTATCATCTTCGGTCAGACTGACAGATAATGCCAGTATTTCTATTATGCGTCACCATATTTATGATAAAAATCGTACCCCTCTCACTCACGATATCTTGGTCAATACCTGAATATTGTCATGGACACGCAGGTTCCTCCATCCTACAGCGCTTCCAGAATACTGACCGCACACACCTGAAGATCACTCACAAGTCACCCCCCACAGCACTTCATAAACACTTATTTTACACAGGCACTTTGTCTGGTCTCTCTTTTGTTTTCCTAGTGTGCTCCTGTGTTCATGTGTTATCCTAGGAATCTCTGTCTAACTGGGTAATCCTGAACTTTGCAGTCCATCGCGTTCTCACTTCCGCTAAAAGACTTCCCGATTGCTAGATTCATCTTTTCTTAAATTCTGTTTAATAAACCTAAGTCTGTAATTCGGTTTGATCTCGCCTGTGTCTTCAGCCTGACTTCCTGTTACAAATATATGGTTGAAGACAGGAAATGGTGGACCAGATAACAGGATTAGGTGGAGAAAAAAGCTTGATTTTATCAATGATGACTGTGATACTTTGAAAAATCTAAAGACCTTTTAATGGCATGCTTGCCGTGGTGTTGGCACAGGAAGATGTTTTACAGCTGGTAAGAGTCTGGGAACCTTAGCTTGAGCACAAGCTTTACAAAGTGTTAAACAAAAGCAGTTTGAAGTGTATGAACCGTGTAGGGACCTGGGGGTCCAACAACCCGCGATGTGTGTGTCTACATTATCAGTATGTGTTTGAAATATACAGTATTGGCTTGTGCTGACTGCATCAGAAGTGTTCTGTTGGATTTTGGCTTTGATTCATAAGTAGACGCTCCAAAAAATGGTAACCTACATGACATTCTTTTGGGTTTCAATACAAGCAAGAAAAAAAGGAACTTCTTCTGTGGTTTTGGAACCTATTTTACATGAAATGTTGAGAAGGAAAGACGGTGAACTGACAGCAAAAACAAGCTTGGGATGAGTTGAGTAGTTTGACAGTTTTGATTCTTCTGCTCAGTGCAAATGACAAACATATGTCAGTGCCTCTATTTCTCCAGGGTCAGCCTGAAAGCAAGGCACCATCTCCATGTTTCTGATAAACTCATTTTCCTATTTAGACTATTTTCCTAAAACCACTGATTAAAGCTATGGTTTCCTACCAAACCTCTGTGACTATGCAGTGTCAAACTCAGCTAAAATAGACTAAAAGGGTTCAGGGCTCTGAGAATAAGTGAATATCCTCTTGTGGTTTTCAAAAGCTTGACTAGTTAAGATGTTTTAGTTGGTGTTGGACCTGATCAGTCCATTGATTGTGGATGAAATGAGGTAATGTTTGTACAACTAATATATAACGACAAAAACTCTTGCTTTTCAGTTGAAAACATTTACATTACATTCACAGCATTTGGCGGACGTCTTTCTCAGAGTGATTTACATTTCTCTTTTTTATACAGATGAGCAATTGGGGGTTTTAGAGCCTTGCTTATTGGCCCAGCAGAGACAACTTGGTCCTATAACCGAATTAGAGCCTGGACATCTCATTGTTGTTAATTTGCCATTTTTGTAATTTGAAAGAAATCAATCAGTTTTAACAATGCTCTTTTGTCAGCGTTTATTATTTTCTTTTGGATATTTTACTTTATTGATTATTAATAGGGGACACGGGAGGCCCACTGCTGAGCAGATACTTGATGGATGGACATTTACCATGTATCATTGTCATCGGTAAAGTGAACACTGGAATTAAAATGAGAGTAGTGTATAATTGTTATTCACTTTCTGTTAAGAAATAATCTATTTCTTATTTCTATTTTAATTGCACCAGATACCAATTAAACCAACGGAGCAGGTTGATTTTTATGCCTGTCACATAAGATTGTCACATAAAAGGTTCGTCTAGTTGAGACGTTCCAGTTGATTTTGGAGCACATTAGTCTATTGATTGTGGATGAAATGGGTTAAAAGGCCTTCTACTTTGATTAAGCAAGCCTGAGTATGCAATCGAAAACCAAGATCCGGGAAGAATTTCTGTCCAAGGTTTAGAAATGGGTTTTCACAGGGATGTACATGTACCATGACCCGTGTATTTCTTTGGCTAGAAACTAAATCAATATGTCATCTATGTACACCATGACGACTTGCCCAGCATGTCTCAAAGGACATCATTGATGAAACACTGGGACACCAATGGAGCGTAAGAGCGTCCATATGGCATCACACAGTACTCTAAATGACCAGAAGGGGTGCTAAAGGCGGTTTTTTATTTACATTTCTGGTGTTAAGTGACAATATTGTTTTTTTTTTTTTATTATATTGGTGAGTCTATGTTTAGAGATAATTTGGCATTTCAGAAAGTTTAGGAACTCTTGCCAGTGACGAATTAAAATCATATTTCATTTTAATAATTCAGTTCTTTCCAAACACTAACAATTTCCTTACTACATGAACTTACTTAGTTTTTTTTACATTTAATGAAAATGTCTTGCATAGTTATGGAAAAGTATTCCAACATTTTTAAAGGCAAGTGTTGGATTGTAACAGGAATGAAGCATGATTTATTGCACACACATTTTTGTAAAAAAAAAAAAAAAAGTTGTTTAATTAGGAAAATGACTATTTAAAAATGGAATATTGCCAAAAAAAGTAAAATAAATGTATTTGATTACACAATAATACATCATAAAAAAATTAAGCATAAAAAAAGACAAGAAAAACTGATTTGGACACCAATTTTACCTGCAATTGTATAACCACCCATATAATAAATTTAAATAATTTATTTATATTTTTTATAAGAATGGTCAGGTCATTATTTAAATGCTCAGAGAGATTCTTGAGAGATTCTTAGCTTTAATAGAATATTTACAGATAAGATATAGTATGGCTTTAAATAGCAGAAGTGTTTGTGTCATCTGGTACGTCTTCATTTACACTTTGAGCTTTAGTTGTTTTGGTTAAACTTTAGATTTAGATTGTCAGTATATGATAATGATTTTGTCAGTCAAGCTTTTTTAGCACCAACATCTTAATTCTAAATGTTAATTATCCAACTAATTTCTGCATCATTTTTACACTGTGCTGAGTGCAGCGGTGATACAGTAACACCACATGTGCTTTAAATTAGTGAGCTGTCTCATTAATCCCTGTTTTAACTTAATTATATTTATTATTCGTTTTAATAAAACCTAATTTATTGTGTTTATTTCATTTTTTTTATTTAAGTTTATTTAAGTTTTTTCAGTAAGTGTTTACTACTATTTATCTATGTGATTTTGTGAAGCTGCTTTGACACAGTGTTGATTGTTAAAAGTGCATAAAAAGACTCGACTTTATTTATTTTATTTTTATTGGTTCCTTTCTTTCTTTCTTTCTTTTTTTCCTTCCTTCTTAAATTTTTTCTTTTATTTCTGCCATTATTTCTTTCTTTATTTTTTCTTTCTTTATTAATTTAATACTTTGTTTATTTCTTTTTTCCCTTCTTTTTTCTTTCTCACTTTTCTTGTCCCTTTCTTTTTTTCTTTCTTTTCCTCCTTTTTTTTCCGTTCTTTGTCTTTTTTTTTCCTACCAACTTTTCTTTCCTTTACTTTTCTTTTCTCCTCCCTTTTTTTTTTCTCATTTTTTCTTTTTTTTCTTTCTTTCTTTGTCCTTTCTTTTTTTCCTACCAACTTTTCTTTCCTTTACTTTTCTTTTCTCCTCCCTTTCTTGCTTTGCCGTTCTTTCTTTCTTTCTTTCTTTCTTTCTTTCTTTCTTTCTGTCTGTCTTTCTTATTCCTTTCTTTCCTCCTTCCTTTAGCTTGTTTGTTTCTTTCTTTCTGTTCACATAATGATAAATGAGGAGATAATCTTAAAGTATGTTCAGAAGTCACTGTTTCCGGAATGTGTCTGTTATGTAACATTCCTATGAGAAAAGATTTTTTAGAGTGTCACCGTGTGGTGGCTATGAGAATTACACAATCTACACACTTTCCTCTCCCTATAATATGAAGTTTATTTCATTTATAACTAAACCTTTATGCTTATGACAATAACAGAATTATATAAACTCTGCAGTGATTATTCAACTATATAGTTTACATCACTGCTTAAAAAACGTGCATAAATCCCACTTACACTAATGAATTAATTAATGGCAAGCTAACCAAATTCGACATCCTACTATTAAATCCTATTAAATCCCCTAAATGATCAGACCAGCAACCATAAGCAAACAGCAGAAACGGGCTACAGTACATGACACCACATTCAGAGTTTACGCTTCAGTTCTCAGCCCAAAACGGCAGATGGAGGTGGAGAGCTGTGCTCGCATTCTGCTGTTTCTCTGAACAAATTCACAGTCACACACTTCACATTCACAGGGACATCAGACACCGATTTTGCTGTCAAATTATGGCATGCAAATTATCCAATATGACCCATGTTTCTCTACTGGAAGCCAAAGGAGAGAAAGAGCTGGTTTATACCACTGCGCATTGTATGTCAGATGCCTGCTCAGTAAACACACCTATCTATAATAGTGGATGTACAGAACAGATTGATATGTCTGTCTTTTGAAAAGCATCAGTGAAATACAGTGTGAAATTGCGAGTAAATTGTGTAATGTATGAAGATTACTGCTAGAGTGATTACTGTCATAAAAAATAACACACTAAACAAACCTGAGCTTGGATTAATTATCGGTGTGTTTCACATTTTCGCTGTGTGTCACTTTGTCTTCTTCTTCTTTTAAAAACATCCTAGGAGGAAGATGTGCATCTGGGAGGGACCCCCAAATAGAAGTAAGTGTGTGACTAGCCAGTTAAGATGTTTCCCTGATTCAAGTCTAAAATATCTGAGATTCATTAGTCAATGAATAAACTTTAATAAAGCTAGTAAAGTAAAATACATGCCAAGAGGAAGTTCATGCTAGCATAATACACACACACACACACACACACACACACACACATTCACACACACACACATCACTCACACATCACTCACACATCACTCACACGTCACTCATCCCTTCCTTCCTTCATTTCTTTCTCTTTTCTTCCTTTCTTTCTTCTTTTACTTCTTTCTTTCTATGCTTTCTTTTATTATTCGTTCTTTCTTTCCTTCTTTCTGTCTTCCTCCCTTCCTTTTTTTCTCCATGCCTTCCCTCCATCCTTCCTTCATTCCTTCCTATTCTGCTGAGATAATGTTATATCACACATATCACTCACTCACTTTACAGTTTACAATACACAAACTGTCATGATCAAGAAAAAAAACAAGCTAAACATTGAATGAAACAATCAGACTGATGACAGAAGGTCTGGATTGTGTATCAGTCTCTATTGGACAAAAAGCCGCTTGACTGACATGTAAAGCAACCAATCACTAATAAACACACTGATCATCAAACATAGATAAGGAAGTCTATACTGTGAACGTTACATTATTTGAAAAATCTAGCAATTATATAACCAACACAAGCCCTCATTGTCATAGCTGCAAGCACAACGATTTCCTTCTTCCATGAAGCTTTTATTTCCAGATGGAGCTTTTAATGACCACCGAACAGCGATTTTGGATCCAAAGCTTATTTTAATATAACTGGTTATGTGCTCAGAGGGGATGCCAGTTCATGTTATCATATTATACACACACAACAGTGAAAGTTGAAGGACATGTTCTTCAATTTGACCGAAAATCAAACCATTTATATTTACTGCATTTGGTAGACGCCAAATTACCTTTATACAACTGAGCAATTGAGGGTAAAGGGGAAATCGAACCTCAATTTTCTAGTTAACAGTCTAACCCGTTAATCACTGCACTACCACTTTCCCTAATGGAGGCACAATTGTTGTTCCGTATCCAGAGTTAATCCAATAATTCAATATTAAGTCCACAATATAATAATCTGTTACACGTTAACAGTGTAATATAACATATGTCATTATCAAAATTTTAATAATCAGCTACCATAAAACGTACTATATTAACGCAGTCGCTTATTATACTAGTCCAGAGTTATAAGTTCTATCTACAATCAGCACCACAGTTCGTCCAAGTGTGTAAAGAAACGTAATTCCTGAAACCAAAAAGCAGTAATTACTTATAGTTTGTCTGAACAGCGTGCCATGATTGGATGGATGACCCAACTTGTACAGTACATCAGCTTTTTGTGAGCTAATCCATCATTTCTGTTTTTAAGTTGTGGTTTTACACCCCTTTCCTTTAAAATGTCTAATTCGATAGTAGCTGCTTGACTGGGTGACTTTTTCACTTGGGTAAATTCTAAACACATTTTCAACCATCATAAACATTTAGTTTAATGTGTAAAACATTTGTTTCATAATGATATTACATTAAACTCATAATTTATAAGCATATAATACAAAACTGTCTAACAGGAAATTGGAACAGGAAACAGGAAATGGTTAAAATCATAAAAAGCAAGAATCATTCGGAATTTGTTTTAAGAAAGCTCTAACCAGGAGCTTGTGTGTTGTTATATAACTGATAACGATGTAAATTTACTTGGCAAAAAAAAAAACACAATATAAAAGTGTTATGATGAGGAATATGCAAATGAACTGAAATGAATCCCACTGAGGCGAGTCGTATTTAGAACCCAAAGATGCAGTTTATTTATAGGGGGAACACTCTGCAAAACAACAAACAAACTAAACAAGACTTAACCTGACTTAACTTAGCTTAGCATAGCTAGCTTCAATGCTAGTATTCAAATAAACAGAACAACAAACATGAACTAAACTTAAATAGACTTAACTTGGCTTGGCTTAACATAAACAGACTCACGGCAGCAAAATCAAAGACACAGGGAAACACAAGGGCTATAAATACACAAGACTAACCAATAGGAACACAATATGTGGACAAGGAAATCACATAACAGAAACACATGGGGATCGAAGATCACATGACAAGGACAAAACAGGAAGTAAACAAAGGCATAAACAAAAACAGGAAAACATAAACTATATAAAACATAAATATGATATAAACATGAAACATAATCAAAACATAAACATGAAACAAGAACAAACATAAAACATGAACCATAACCTTACATGGACAGCCAAAGTAAACAATTTGATTATTGCTCTAGGGAAATCTTTACAATACGTTCTGTACTAGTTATATTTAACTAGGAAAAGTGTTTCTTTCTTTATTACATTTTATTTTAATATGCAACATACATCAGTTCCATTTGAACCTGGTGACAAAAAAATCCTTTACAAAGCATCAACCAACACAGGAGAGGAACGTCAGCGACAAACGCATAACACATAAACAACTGAGCCAAAAGAGCCGAAATTAATACCGTGTCAGATGTCTAAAATCTGCATATAAATATAAATGCAAACCGTGTATTATTAATTATATTAATCATATTAAAAATGTAAAGTTTAATCAGTCCACGGTTTGAGCATTTAATATCACTATTGGACTCAAAGCGTGGAGAGAAAAAGACAGAGGATGAATGCAGAATATTAAACAGATGTGTGAATGCAGCTAATTATTTGCTGAGGAATTGCTCTGCTGAAAACTGCCACGCAATCATCACGAAGTGCCGAAAATATCAGAGTGATGGCTCTAATGAAAACATTTACACGTCTTTCAGTTTGTGGCGATTGAACAGCCAATCTGCACTTCATGGCTAAACAAAGACCAGGATCAATATTTCATGCTTTGAGTTTTTGATTATTTGCCTTACAGCATGCTTGTCCTTGTGTAATTGTTTCTGATTGGGTTTTGGGTAAGACTTTAGAATAAGGCGACCATAGTTTACAAGCAGAACCTTACTAACTTTAATGCTGTTAACTTATATAGACACAAGATTCACTAATTGTCTATATTAGTTAACAGCTCATTTAAGGTAGTTCCTTATTAGTTATTCGATAAATCTTAAATAATTACTACTACCACTGACCAATTATTAACCAATTAATAAATAAATCACAACAGTAACTCCCCACCACCACCACCACCAATAGGCAAGCTACAGCCGTCCACCCAAATGGCTGTCTTGACCACCTATTCAAAATTTAGTAAAGACACTGGCATACAAATACGTTCTATCTATTACTACTTGAATATTTGGTATGGTATGGTTGGCGCTATTCCGTTATGTCCTGTCCTTTACTGTCTTTTTGCACTGTCCTTGTTATGTTTGTATTGTTTATTGCACTGTCTGTTTCTGCACTGTCTGCACTGACATGCACTTTATGTCTATCCTGTTCAGTGGCTCTTTGTTGTTTTGTAAATTCTATGTTTTGTGTACCACCAGGGGGTCCTGGAGAAACGTTATTTCCTCTTACTGTGTACTGCATCTGCTATATATGGTTGAAATGACAATAAAGCTTGAACTTTGAATATTTAATTTTTTGGTTGGCCCAAAACTTCACTCCAACTTGAAAAAGAAAATATTGCGCTTATTAGTCCAGTCATTATTAATTCTGAAGGTTAAAATTAACCCTTTGTTTAACATTTTAAATACATATTAGTGCTTATATTGACTTAATATTTCCACTTAACCAAACTCAAGCAGGAATATTAGTACCTTCTGTATGGTTACTTGTTAACTACACTATTTTTATTGATTGGTCTGATTTTTATAATATGTTCTGTACATTTTGATCATTTTCATGTTTATGCACAACCTGAGAGATACCAAACATTGCAGTAGGATATACAGAATGTTCCATGCTGATATATTTTTACTGGATGCTAAACTAATTAGCTGAAATCCAGCACATAACACCAGCCTGTTGCTTCTAATACCCCCTGCTGTCACATCACAAACCCACAAAAATCTCTCTCTCTCCCTAAGATTTCCATAAGGATCTGCAATCTAGTGCTTGTCTGCTCACATAAGAGCACTAAATCTTCCACTTCTCTTCAGAATCGAACTCCTGAGACTGCATCTCTTCACACTGCACTGAGCACCAGGACCCACACAAGCAGTTTCCTTTCTTTTTTTCTCCCTCCTCAAGCTGCTTAACACACCCGACAGCCAAGGCAAGGCTTCAACAGTGTCAGCTAATTTAATTGTCAGGGCATGCTTGAGAGCTCGATTGCAGCAATGCCAGAACATTTAACACGGACTCAAGAATCATCACGTTGCTTGATTATGGACACCTGTCGACTTATTTATTCATGCTAATATTCGATCAGCCAATCATGTGGTAGCAGCGTGAAGCATTAAATCATGAAGATAAAGCTTAAGAGCTCTGGGTAATGTTCACAACCAACGTCAGGATGATTTAAAAGCACTAATTATCTTAATGACCTTGACTTTGATCTTATCGTAGAGCTGGTTCATTTTTTTCCAAAGCGCCTGATTTACTGGGATTTTCACACATAACAGGTGTAAAGAGATGTGCAAACCAACAACAACAACAACAACAACAACAACAACAAGATTCGTATGGTCATGCCAATAAAGCTTGTTGAATGGAATTAATTACCCTTGCTAATAAAAAAGGTCATACAGTAAAAAAAAGATAAGTAATCAGGTGTAGAGAATTTTTTCAGAAAGTTGTTGGTAAGTGTATATTATAGTCAATAAATAAAGCTTGCAGTGCAAAAATAATAAGGCTCCTTTAAAGCAGAGAGATTCACAGACATGCTTACAGTAAATTTAAATAATGAAAGTAGCCTTGAGCCACATGAATCACGAGAAGTCTATTAAATTTGACTTGGAGGGGGAGACCTGCCTCCATCACACAGTGTTCTGATTTCATCATTTAAGAGAACATCCTCGTTACATGATCGTACCCTAGCCCTTTTTTTTTTCTTTTTTTTTCCTGACGGCAAGGCTTTCTGCTACCCGCCTACTTGCTGTACAGTACATCAATGACTAATGTGGCCTTTAGTCTAGACTGTAGCGCATGACAAACCACTCAAAGTGCCCTGCGCAGCTAGCTGAGCACTCACCTCCCGTCAGCCATCACACTCACACGCGCTCATTAAACACCTCCAGACCCATACAGGCAGAAGAGGAGGGCGAAACACCTCCAGATTACCAAGTGCACATAGACAAAAATCAAAAACAGCGTTTAGGGATATTAAAGCATAGAGATACAAAATACAAATTATGATATGCTAGTATGTCTTGTTTGTGTGCTGCAAGTAAGAGTGTGACACTTAGCCTCTTTGGAATACCATCACCACCATTTTAATAACATTTATTTGCACTTATAATTCAAAAGTTCAATTCCCCGCACAGGAAACCCACCACGCCTGGACTCTTAAGCAAGACCCTTAACTTTCAATTGTATAGTTGTATGAATATACAATACATTTTCCCAATGTGGCACAAACAAAGGTATATCTTATCTTATAAGTCACTTTGGACTTTCAATTACTGGGCAGAGGTCTTTCTGTGTGAAGTTTGCATGTTCTCCCCGTGCTTGCGTAGGTTTACTCCGGTTACTCTGGTTTCCTCCCACATCCCAAAAACATGTATGTTAGATTAAATGGTGATTCGAAATTGCCCATAAAAGTGAATGTATGTGTGTGGCCCTGTGATGGGCTGGTGGCATGTCAAGGGTGTTCCCCTCCTGCCTTTTGCCCTTTTAGAGACGGCTGGGACTCCAGCAGATCTCTGTGACCCCGAATTATGGAATAAGCGGGTATAGAAGATAAATGAAGAAATGTTTGCTGTTTAAACCAAACAGCCGCCAGTTATATTAAGAAGCAGCCCAAATATTATCAGCCAGTCTAATGCACTTATTTCCAGTCTAACTTAATTAAAAGAAGCCCACTTGAGTGGAAACCTAAACAATTTGGCAGCACTAGGCAGAAACACACCCAATCTAGCAACACTGCAATTACCTGCACTCGTAAAGCAGATGAATCGCTGATGAATAAGACTAATTGATTTTAATCCATTGATAATTTATCTGTCCGATAGTATATATATATATATTATGTTATATATTAGTAAAAAACGTTATACGTGTAACGCTGTTAAATCATTTCAGTAATGTCTTACTATTTCTATACAAACATTTTAAGCTGATAAAACTGACACTGACTTTTCACCAGTAATATTCACATTAATGTTTAATGTTTAACACTTAAATGAATACTAAACAAAACACTATCGAGCATTACACACATTAAGACATGAAGGAGTTTATAATTCTGTATTCATTAATATTCACAAGAAAATATGGGGTATATAAATCTGGCTCACAGGCATCTGCATATAAAAGGGCGCGGTAATAAAATTCCCATTGTATGACGTAATCACAAACAAACAGCATTTCTTTTAGACTGTGTTCAATCTTAGACATTTGGCCTCAGAAACTGTGTTATATAAAAATGAAGTTACTTAACTCATTAGGCATACTGTAATAACAAAACAAATATATTTTCAATGTCTAATAAGATTTCTTTATCGGGTAAAATCTGGAACGAAGCAAGGACAGATGCTGCAAAAGGACAGGAAAAATCAAAAACACAAGCTGCTGATTATTGTATACTGAATATTCAGTCCACTACTGTTCACTACTGTTCACGATGTGTTTTTATTAAAAAAATACTTTCTGGATTATAACCATGGAACTGTGAAAACTTATCATAACCATGAACAACATTCTGGTAATGAAGAATTTCACTTCGGATGATATTAGGATGAGAATACAGCCCACTTACAGTGTGTCACTGCATCGTATCCCTTACCAAGAAAATCTTATGTTCTTAAGTAGGTTATGTGACAAAAAACAAAAAGCCATCTCTGAAGTGTTGATATGCAATAGGGAGTAAAGTGAGTCATTTGGGCACTTATCATTTTTTTTTTTTTATCATTTGCAGTTTTTATCAATTTAAAGTAACACAAATTTTCAAGAAGTTTTTAAACCAACACTGCCGAGTTCCAATTCGGATCTGTTTAGATTAGAACCGAATTCTCAACTGCTCAGCTGGATAAAAAAAAGATAAAAGTAAGTCAGGCGCGGACTAATGCCTGGACAGGATATACGGTAAGGTGAGTCCAGAAAGAAAATAATGTGGTAAACCATTCAGCTATACAACTAATCCTGGCAGGGAGGTATGTCAGTTCCAAACTATACCCCTACATTTTAAAACAAACACACACACACACACACACACAAAATCAAAACAAACACATTTTAAAACAAACAAACCCACACACATACAATCAAAACAAACACAACAAATCATAAAAAAACAAATAAGAACGTTTTAAAACGAACAAAACAAAACACAAAAATGAAAAAAAAAAACCAACAGAACGGAACAGAAGAAAAATAAATCGCAATTAACAAAACGTATGAAAACAAAATATTTTAAAACAACCAAAACACAAAAATGGGGAAAAAACACAACAGAACAAAAAACAAATGAAAATAAACAAAACAAAACAGAAACAACAAAACAAAAGAGAACAATCCGTTCTGTTGTGCCCTTTTTTTTCATTTTTTTGTTTAGTTTTGTTTGTTTTAATATGTTCTTATCTGTTTTGTTTCCATATGTGAAAGAAGGAAATGTTGGACTCGCACTACACACTGGCTCATCAGTAACGCCTGTGGGTTGTACTTAGGTAGATGAGTGTCACGGAGAAAAACCCTGCATCTACTGTACAATCCACAAACCTGATGACTGATTCCAGCTCAGACACACAACAACCAGAATAAAACGCTACACAAAACTCTACACTGTTACAGAGTTTCAGTCAGTCGAGTAGTTTTAACATGAAAAAAGGCCAAATGATTAATGCAGAACCAGTCACACAGCTTAAAAGGCTAAAAAATACCAAACTAGAACAGAAGCACCTTTAGATAGCATTCCACACCTGACCTACACTAGAGACATCTGTGCCATTTAAACCACTCCAGCAGCACCATCGGCACACACACTTTATTCTTGTTTTTAACATTATGGCACTGTTCAATGAATCCAGTAAAAAAATAAAAAAAATAAAACCAGTGAAATGGAAGATTGATACGACTGACTGAAATAAGAAGTGCGGAAAACTGCTGGCGCACAAGAGTCAATCTGCCGTGAGTGATTTTTCCCTTTTCACTTGTCAGTTATGTGGCTCTCCAGCTCCCACACACTCGAATTCACACACACACATACATATTACACACACACACACACACACACACAGAAGGAAACAGAAGGAAAGACCTCAGACTACTCGATTTTGGAACACATCCCTGGAGATAATCACAGTGCATAAACGACACCGGCACACACACACACACACAAACACTAACATAGCTTGTTCATCGCTTAAAAGCAGACAGCTCCTTCTTTTTTTTGTTGCAAAGACATGCACACATGCAGACACACAGACACACACACACGCACACACTCACACACCCCTTGGCATAATGAAGCATGCAGAGATTCCCTCTCTAAACGCCCACACTGGGTGACCAAGCCGAGGTAGATTGGATAGCTAAATGCTGAACAAAATGACTGAAGGTAACCAAAGAAATGGCTCTCAAATTCAGAGGAAAAAAAGAAAAATGCTGTAATAAGTATCATTTTCAAATGTTTTTAAAACTCACTGTAAAATTACATTATATATTTTTTTCCCTAAATACAATGAGACAAAGAAAATTAGTTTGCAGTCTTCAGTTTTTAAAAATAAATTACTTATCCAGTTCAGAATATATACAGGAGATAATATATAGTGGAGGTGATTTTGGCAGGTAGGATGTGATCCTGGATTAGTAACATTTTTGTTAATCCTGAATCAACTTTTCAATCAACCAATCATTACCATCTGATGTCATCAGTGTGTGTCAACCAAACCCGCCTCAATCCATTATTAAAACCGTCCCGTTTCCTCTACAAACATGTGGGTAAAATAAGTAAATGCTAAAAAAATATTTGATTGATTCTGTGTCAATTTACTGATACTGACGATTCCTGGATTAACATTAAATTACAACATGAAATTAGACTATAAACGATATTAAAATAATTGCTGATAATCAGGAAACATTAGTGAATTTAGACTGTACTGATTCTAATGATCCAAAATAAACATGAATGAATTTAGACACTGAATCATAAACAATCACTAATGAACAATTGAGTGTAAAATGGTGAACCTGTAGAACCGCAATAGAGCAACATTCTTACTATAAAACAGGCTTTAACATTATTACATTCAATCACAACCTTTTAATATTTAACCATCACAAGCCATAAATTTAAAATCATTCATAAAAGATTCAAAAATTAATTGAGGCAGGTTTGGTCAGCACACACTGATGACAACAGATGGTTTTGATTGGTTGATTGAAATTAATGAATCCAGGATCACATCCTACTTGGCAAAATGACATTATCGTTATTATAAGGTGAGATTTTGAGGTTAAAATGGGATACTTCGATACTAAAACAATACTTTCTGCAACATAATACTTTTCTATAGCTGCCATTTTGCCAGACGCCATTTTGCTGGAAACTTTTGCTTGTGGAAACCTTGTGTAATATTTGAACCTCACATTTGAATTTGAAAAAAGTTTATTTCATTTGTCCTATGCTAGCAGCTGTCAACAAAATATCTATTTTAATGACAAATAAGAGCTTTCTAGGGCACCTCAACCATCCAGATATTCAACAATCCCAAGCAGGGAGGACTGTCAATAAAACTAACCCCATTTTAGAAAAAACAAAATAAAATTAAACACAACAGAACAAAAAACCCCAAACTAAAACAGATTTTATTTGGCTAATTTCATATTCAAATCTGATTCAGATTGCAGGTTGCTGATACATTTTTCTTTTTTTCTTTGACAATTCACCTGTGCACAAAGCACTGATCCCAACATCACTGGGATGAACTGGAACCCTGACTGCACCCCAGACCTCCTTACCTGACATTAGTGTCTGATCTTACTAATACGACTGTAACTAAATAAACAAATAGCTCACATTCAAGATCCAGATTAAAATGGAAAGACTTACTAGAAGAGTGAAGCAAAATGAGGAGTAAATCTAAAATAAGATGTTTAAAATCATATATATTTGTGATGGTCAGATGTCCGCAAACTTTTGCCAATATAATGTACTACATAACCAATGTCATATATTGTGCCCATTGCACAGCCTTTACAGTTTTTTTTTCTCTTTGCTTATAATTTACTCTCACCCTGAATGTGATCCTGATTCATTCTCTTTTCCTGTCATGACCTCTTTCTTGTTTTCTGCTTTTAAGTGGAGCTTCACCCACGCTGTGCTTCTCCCCATTACCTCTTTTGACTATGAGGTTTAGAAAAGCCCTAACAATGCTAATTATTCATATCAATCTCCATCTCCGGCTATAATGTTTATACCGTACACATAAAACACAAAGGATGCTTGCTTACACTTGTATACTGGATACATGCACAAACAGTCTATTCACCTGCTTCATACAGAAATGTCCTGTAGAAACCCGGAGTGAAAGTGGAGTAAATAATATTTACTTAACTTATTTATTTTTATTCCGATTCATTTTGACAGAAATGTTTACTTTGCTGCCACTTAGGACAGATATTTGAACCGTTTCCTGTCTCAAAGAGAAAATTAAACCCTTGTCTCTTATTACCTATTTTGGGACAGTGTGCGTTATTTATCCACTTCAAAGAATACGAGTGTGTGTGTGTGTGGGAGTTAGATAGCACACAATGCTATTCACTTACCACTAGACACCCTGATAAAAACAATGCTATTTAAAAAAAAAAACAGAACCAGGTATAAAATAAATCACTATTTTAGGAATCGCATAGGCAAATGAAACAAAACTTATATTTGAGGTTTATATATTAAAAGTGGTTTATATATTATAATTTGCACACTTTGCTTAACAAGTGATTTTAGATTGATTTACAAATAAAATATGCTTGACAATTGTTTTTATTTATTTTGTTTTGTTTTACACTGAAAAACACATGTTAAAAGCTATCTGTAACTGTATAATTTAATATATTTGGAAATGAATGGATGTACAGTAACCATGATCTCTGATTGATGTTCTGTTAAATCTTGAGTTAAGAATCTTGAATTAGACACACTCTTCTGTGCAAAGCAGATCTTTTTAACTAAAAGATCTGCTAACAAACACAGCATTTTTGTAAGATCTAAACAAAGATTGACTAAAACAGTCATTACACAATCTTCAGCTTGAAGTGGTGGATTCTGGGACATGTTGTGGGGATTTTCTCCAAAAAATCTTATTTATTTTTGACTGAATCTAAGATTTGTTTAAAGAATATGATGATTCTCGCTGCTTTGCATGCTTTTATCTACTTATACAGTGTTGCCTTTCCTGGTGGCTGTTACAAAACCACAAAGTAGAACAGGTTCACCCTATGCTACACCGTTGGAAATCCATCCATCCATCCATCCATCCATCCATCCATCGTCTATACCTGCTTATTCCTAATTAGGGTCACAGGGATTTGCTGGAGTCTATCCCAACTGTTTTTGGGTAAAAAGGTAGGGGTCACCCTGGACAGGTCACCAGTCTATTACAAGTGCACATACAGACAGAGAATCACACACACTCACACTCACTCCTGTCGGCAATTTAAAATCACCAATCAAGCTAGCATGCATGTTTTTGGACTGTGGGAGGAAACCGGAGAACCTGGAGTAAACCCACGCGAACACAGGAAAAACATATAAACTCCACACAAAAAGACCCCTGCACAGAGTACGAACCTGGAACCTTCCTGGTGTGAGGCAACAGTGTTAACCACTTAGCCATTGTACTGCCCCGCATTTGAAAATGTTTTTGTCATTAAAGCAAAACTTTTATTAACTTCATTTGTCCACAGCATCACAATCCATCTGATTTATTTCGATGTTGTCCAAACATACTTAAGATACTTTAAGGGGTCACTGCTAAAGTGTCCTTCTGATGACTTTTCTCTACAGTTCATGTTTGTATAAACGGTGCTTCACAGTAGAATGGTGGACCACCACTCATCTATTCGAAACCTTCCTGCAGTGACTTAATGGCCTGTAGGAAGTTTGCTTAGCTTTGATTTTTTTTGACTAATGCCTAAGTCTTTCACCTTGAAATGGCAAAACGGCAGTGTGTGCACTTTCGAAATCAGAAACAGCTAAAACTGATATCTTTTTGCTCTAGCAGTTATACTGCAGGATTGCACACAGTCAAGCCATAAACATTGACCAATATTATATCGGGTACTGTACGTATTTTACTTTTCAATTTAATGCAGACAAAAGATAAAATATGAAACATATGGTTGAAATTCAAACCCATTCAGTTGCTTTTGCTAAATACTGAAATCATTTGGCATTTTAAAACCTGACTATGAGAAAAAGGTTTGAAGTTTAATCTTTTATATCATAAAATATATATATAGATGTTGTAAATGACATCAGATCATCTAATTTTCAGGCATATTAGATCTCCAGATCTGCTCTAAAAGAAAGACCATAGGAAGCTGTCAATGGGATACAAAAAATCATTTCTAAGCTGAAAAAAAATCAAAGGGCATTGTCAATACAGCAATTTTAGAATATGATTAAAAAAGAGAGAGAGAGAGAGGACTGGTACACTGGGCAGCAGACACCAAACAAACTAACCATGGAAAACAACAATAGCAACATTGTGATATCTTTTAAGATACATTTATAAACCACAGACAGTGATATACATAACCTCCACAGGGCAGGGCAACCATCTAACAATCCAGAGATATAAAGGCCATGCCACAAGATTGTTACAGTAACAATTAGGAGGTGAAAAGGAAATCCACGTATACAGAAAATAATTATTCTCCACCATAAAGAAAAGGCAAAATGTGTAGTAGGAAAGGATCTGCTCATGATTCAGAGCCTACAAGCTTATCTGTGACACATGGTGGAGGTAGTGCAATGACACACAACCAACCCAACAAAGAACTGCTTCCGAACAAAATTTGTTTCTGACTGTCCAAGTTAATCACAGACGGAGCAGAATTTCATTGCCTATAAGGATAAACACTGCCCCAATACCCCCTCCTCTCATAATGAACAAACCTCAAAAAAATCAGGTGGTCTGATACAGAAGGTAAGTTTAAATTATTGACAAAATTTGACAGTATTTACAGTATTTTTGCACTACTGTTATACTGCTGCTACCTGTCTTGCACCTACCTGTTAATATATAAAGAAAGAGTATTTTGATTCCTCTGTATCTTGTACCTATTGTGGCATTGACCATAAAAAAACCTTAAACCTTGAAATACTGGGAAACTCCTAAACATTTCATAAACATCTTTTGATTTCAAACCGTTAAATTCTTTCTTTTGCTTTGGTACAAACGTATGAATCGTCCTTGTCTTTCCAACAGTTGTATGGGCAACAGCTTGCTGTCATTGAAATCAGTCTGAAAAAAAGATTTGTGCGGAAGATAGC
Organism: Bagarius yarrelli; assembly: GCA_005784505.1. Taxonomy (NCBI): domain Eukaryota; kingdom Metazoa; phylum Chordata; class Actinopteri; order Siluriformes; family Sisoridae; genus Bagarius; species Bagarius yarrelli. The sequence goes on from VCAZ01000050.1 coordinate 1,568,447, forward strand.
CTTGAATCCACCATAAAAAAGACTGAACCATTTAGCAAACACTATAATGATATTTAAACCCAATTCTATTCAGTCATGACGCACTGTTTCTCTCTCTTTCACAGCAAGGCGGTTTCAGCACTAGGACTGAGGACAGCTCCCTAAGCGCCCCTTCCTCTACATACTGAGAACGCTGAGCATGTAATCAGCTTCAACTGCACTAAACATTTACGCAGTGTGTATGAATGGCTGTGTATGATGTAAAAAGATATAGTCTGTGCAGTTCTTTATACTGAGGCTGTCTAGGGAAATAACTACCCAGTTGTTTTCTTTAATTAAGTACAAGTGCATTTAAAACACTTAAGGGTAGGTTCTAAGGGGCAAATGCAATAAAGCCCTATTCATTATGGGGATATTTATTATATTTTATCTGTAAAAATGCCTCTATGAGGAATCTTCAAAATAAGTGGAAACAGTATAATATAATATAATATAAAGACAAAGTTATAAGTCTTATTCATCATAATTACTTCAAGACAGTTATATGCAACTGATTGGTCATTTGGTCCAAAGGCACAATATCAGCACTTGTCAATTATTAGTGTCCAAATATTATAATCTCCTGCCAAAATGTGTTTTAAAGGCAGCCAAGTAACAGCTGGACGCATTTTCCCTTCAATATTCATATCATCACACACTCTCAGGCTCAAAAATCTGTTAAGTATGCTTGTGTTTATCCATCTCTCATAAACGCTTTATAAACACAGGACACTCTGTGTGACCCGTACAAACACTTTTTACCTGTCATCATTCTGAAATGACTGATCCCCCAGAAGCAGATCTCTGAATCGGTAGCGTGGAGGTAGAGGAGGAACCTCCGAGTCCACATCAGCCATCTTCAATGTCGAACTGTCTAGAATCAGTCCAGTGTTCCCTATGCTGTTCTTCTTAACCATTTCAGCAGGCAGCCTGAGAGAGGAAAGTGTTAACAACATGTTAAGAAAAAACGACAAGCAGAAAATGTCATGCCGAAGCCTTTTTAACAGTGCTAGAGATACAGTAGAGAAGCGTTTGCTTGAGGGAACAACTGGCAAAGTGCACAGCTGGAACTAGTAGCTCATATGACAGTGACATATGAGCTGCAGAATTTGTAAATATGTTTCTCTTATGTCTTACACATTTCTGGTATAATGCACAAAAAGAACACACTTGGATTTGCAACGATAAATAAGATGCATGCAGGTTCCTACAAAAAAAAGTTTATTTAATACACATTGCTGTTTCATTTCATTTAAAAAAAATGAGGAGACATCTGCACACTAAGTTATCCAGATATTTCAGCACAAAGCATAACCAATGCGTACCTTTCACTAGGGTTGGAAAGGCGCAGTGGTGGAGACATACTCGGCTCTGAAAATACAGAGAAAATACTCAAGTAAACAGACTAAACAGGAAGTCCATCTTTTGTAAATTGACCTATTTAAGCAGGAGACCTTTTTCCTTGCGTTTACTCAAAATGTTAAATCAATTTCCAGTGAAGTTACACGGTGTACTCGTGGCCATTTTCATCTCTGTCTATTCAAACGTGAAGCCAGTGAATCACCAGCAATTACATCTAAGCAGCATCCTGGTATATCTCTTAAGCAGCACCTTCTGATGCACTTTAACCAACAGCCTGGCTTTTACATAAACATAGGTCATTTCTGGAAGCAGGTTTAATGGACTGTTGACAGGGAATAGTCCAGAATTACATCCTAAGGTCGAACAGGACATCTGAGGGACTAATCTTCATTCCTATTATAGGGTATCCTACAGTGTAGCATGTCTTCTGTAATATAGAATGTTCCTGGTATTTTCTCCTTTGGGGGCCATCAAGTGTATGTGTGTATCGCTGCTGTGTGTGTGTGTGTAGCATGCAGAGGTTAGACATGGGAGGAGGCAGTGTGACATTAATGGCAGAGGGTGTAAACAAAAGAGCAATGTGTTGTTGATGGTGATGTGTGAATTGTGGTTAGTAGGCTTTGGCACAAATTCTCAGATATATGGGATTCATTTCAAAAAAGGAGCCTGGGAAGCTTTGGTAAGTACCACAGAGGTTGTTAAATTTTTTATTTCGAAGCAATAATCCCTTCACTGTGTGTCTTAATAAGTCAGTTGTAGAGATGCCAGAAGGGGGAAATATGTGATTACTGGAAAGGCAAAATGATATTGAATATATCGATAGTCACAGCGTGCTGAACACATATGAGCTCCTTTGAATAAATTTGTCTATAATTTATAAAAAAACAAAAAAAAACAATTGGCATGTTAAAAATAATATGCATGTAATTATAACTAAGCTGAATAAAATGACATTCTCAGATATATAGAGTCAAGCTGTACTTTTTCTTCTGTATCTTTATGTCTCCTGTGTGTATTTTTTAGCTGAGACCATGCCTGTGTTAAAGATTTTAAAGGTATACTGGTTGTCTTCAATGTCTCCTACTTCTATAATGACATTTATTTGCAAACAAAAATCAAAACTAAAGGTGCAAATAATGTAACATATTTACTTGATTAACAAAGCAACAAAGATATTTGTGTGCTTGAAAGGATATGATGGCTGAAAAATCAATAAATCTGAAAACATGAGATTTTTATGTTTAAAAAAAACTCCCAGTATCTTTAGTAGACAGTAACAAGAAATAAACTTTAAAATGTTTTGTGTGGAATCAATGACAAATTTAGTAAAATATAAACAGACGACCTCCGTCATTTCCTACACATTCTTCTAAGTCTCTAAAATACTCACAATAACACACACACACACACACACACACACACACACACACACACACACACACACACACACACCATTTATTAGAAATTAAATGGCACAGTGCTGTTCCATCAAACGAGTGATGTGCTATTGGTCTTTGATAGCACAGGATAGTGCTACACAGATAGTGTCTGTCAAGAACATTTAAAGGGTTTGAGTTTAGAACCAAAGATAAGAAAGTCCATTATTTCTCAACTACTCAGTCATAGCAGGATCTCTCCAGGTCTAATTGGAATAATAAATAAATAAATAAATAAATAAGAATATTTTACATGGAAGAGGGTCATGTGTGGTCACAGAGTGTTCTCTAATCAGTTCTCTATAAAGGTTTAAGGAGCAGGTCTGTGATCTTACCTGGCTGTGGCTGAGTGCGCGGTCCCATCATTGTAAAGAAGCGTCCTGGTGGCGAATTCAGCGCCACACATCTTCCTCCAAATCCAGATCTTTAAGAGTCCACAGAGGACTTCCTATGAAGACGTTATGTCTTCACGGTGTCTCAATATCTGAGTGAACGCATGAAACGGAAGGGGGACGACCCTGAGTGGAGAAGCGACACAAACCCACGGGTCTAACCCAGCATCCAGCATCTTCTCTCTAACCCTAGTGGTGTGAAGACGAGTTGCTGATCATTCACAGCTAAAACGCCGTCCTTCGTTTTCTCCATCCTTCATTTGATTTAAACACACAGGACACTAAATGAAGCGCTGAAAAAGTGGACTGGAGCTGTCAAGTATAAAAGCCGATCAATATAAATATATATAAAGATATATAAATGAATCTATCCTTTGCTGTGATTTCTGCTTCTCAATAAGTTTTTTTTTTGGTAGTAAACGTCAAGTACATAAAAAAAGCCCCAATATTTGCCTTTATAAAAACATTAAAACAAATAGAAAAAAACCCATACGACCCAAAGAAAAAAAAAACGCAAGGTCTTCGTTCCCTGTCCTTTCGGTGCGGTAAAAAGAAGCTGGCTAAAATCCAACCGACTGTTCGCTCCCTTTATAAGCGCTCTACCTAGTGTAGTATTAGTGCTTCATTCACCCTACGAAGTGCACAGTATGTCCTGTTCTCTAAAATTTGGTAATACCTACTTCTGTAGGCTACATGACACAAAATGCCACCTATTTCCTTCCTTTAGTGCCCTAAATAAAACGCTGGGAAAAAACTTGAAGTGCCCTAATTATGGGTCTAAAATTGAGATATTTAGAATTCAGCCGCTTTCACATCTGCACATGACTGAGGTTGTGCTGTGCTCATCCTAAAAGCTTGGTATCTCGTATAGAGTTTACAGCGCCATCTTCTGGAGAACACTTAGACTTTACCCAAAGAATATGTTCCCCTAAATCTGGTCCTGGAGTCTGTCTTACTTACAATATTTTTTCCTGCACCAAACTTAGCTTATAGACAGCCTTCTGTGTGTGTGTGTGTGTGTGTGTGTGGTGTGTGTGTGGGGGTTAGAGCTGAGAAAATGTTCCGAATATGGAATATGGGAAACTGTTTCCTTTAGACTAAGCCTGGTGTTTTATTTAAAACCAATTAAAACTGATTTATGCAGAAGAAAATCCTACTTTAATCTGATCTTATCTTTATTCTATCTCATTGTAATACTGCTTTTGTGTAGACAAAATCACCAAGGTGTCTCAATCACTTGCTTCTCTGACTAATCACCTCATTGACTTGGCAGTAGGGCTGGTTCTAGGCATGGGCAGGGGCAGGCCGAGCCCACCCAAATGTCTGTCTTGCCCACCCAATTAACATTTGATAAAGACCACCGTTTACAAAAACGTTTTTATTTTCTTTTGTACGAGCTGTGATTTGATAAAGAGCAGAATGAGTTGGGCTCTGTGTTAAAAAGTCTGAAGAAGGGGTGTAGAAAACCCCAACCAATCACAATATACAAAATATTCATTGATTATTTAATTTTTATTTGACTCAAACTTCACTCCAACAAAAAGATTATAATAATTACCTGAATTTTGAAAGCATAATATAATATGTCGTATATTTTTGCTTGGTTTTGCTTAATAAGTACAATATTTTTGCTACTCCATAATTTAATAAGTTGGCTTTGATAGAGTATCTATCTCCTCAACCCCACCCCCAAAAATTGCTGACCTGGGGTATCTGTCTGCCCACCTTTCTATGGTTGGGAAGACACTGTCCTGCTTGGTGGATGTATTCTGTAGTCATGGTTGTGTTACTATTGTTATCCTATAGTTATGCTTTAATTTTGCTTTTTTTACAACTGAGCAATTGGGGGTTCAGGTTCTTGCTCAGGGTTCCAGCAGTGGCAACTTGGTAGCACTGGGAATCAAACCCCAATCTTTCAATTAGCAGTCCAAAACCTTAACCACTGTTATAAATATTAAATAAATAAATATATATATTATTATATTTTAATAATACTGTATATGAAAACTAGTTACACCTGCTCTTTTTTTTTTTACAAGCAACAGGATGCAGTCATTCTTTTCTAAGTTGTATTAGTGTATAGAAATTGCGAGTTAATAAATAAATATTTATGTTTATGCTTAGACTGATGCATAGATTCATAAAATAAAGAAGTTGGTTGTTTTAGTCAAAGGACCAGCCCAGCCCAGCAGTGCAAGCTTGCTTTGTACACCTGAGGCTTAAGAGGTTAAAACTATTTATCATTCAATATATTTGGTAAAGCATTAGTTAACATACAGTATGATGACATTTAAAACAGGCTTCTATAAATCTCTTGTCTTCCTTTTTTTGTAATAATGTGTAACGGAATGGTACTTAAAGCCTAGCCATTGTAGCTGAAGTGTCACTTAAATGAAAACCTACTTCACTGCGAACAGACAAGTGGGATGATGAGATAAATTCTCTTCCCGCTAGAGCTGGACTACTTGGAGGTCAATGCATCCATTCTTGGAATAGTGACTAATAGTTTAGGAGCATGAACCCATGGGCTGATGAAAATCTCGAGGGGTCGTTGTCTATAATGATTTCGAGCTAATTTATAAACTGCTCCGGTGTAAATAATGATTTATAATCACACTCTCTGGTGTCGCCCAAACGAGGATGGATTTCATCTTGAGTCTGGTTCCTCTCAGGGTTTCTTCCTTATACCATCTAACAGAGTTTTACCTTGCCACAGCCATCCTAGGCTCACTCATTAGGGATAAAATCTTATTGGCTTATTGGTTCGCACTAATGCCTCACAGCAAGAAGGTTTCAGGTTTGTATCCCCTGCAGGGGTCTTTCTGTGTGGAGTTTGCATTTTCTCCCCATGGCTTTAGTTCAGATAATCTGGTTTCCTCCCACAGTCCAGATTCTAAATTGTCTGTATGTGGCCCTGTGATGGACTGGTGACCTGTCCAAGGTGATACCTGCCTTTCACCAATGACAGCTGGGATAGACTCCAGCAGATCCCTGTGATCATGGATGGATTCGAAATTTAATTGAACTTAATGGACTCAACAAACTTTCTGTTGACAGAGGGTGGTGGTGTAATGATTTCTTAAAACACTTAGGCTCTGGAATACCAATTAAGTATTCATCATATGCCACAGTCTATCAAAGTATTGTTTCGAGGATGTGTTTCCCTTTATGGTCATATAATAAAGGGTATTTCCAGCGTGATAGTGCATTATGCTATAAAACACACAAGTCAATAAAATGGTTCATCAGTAAACATTTTAAAAGCTTGTGAAATCTAAGATACAAAATCTTGAGAGAGCAATATGGACTCCTGTTTATAAGACAGTGTATTTGTTAATACTACACTTACTGCTAAACTGCTGCAGCATACAGAAAGAAGAAATTAGTATATTGATAGTTTGGCATTTGTTGTTGTTTAATATTTACCATTTCACAGCATATATATATATACACTTGTGTGTGTGATTTTGCTAAGTAGGATGTGATCCTGGATTATTAACATCCTTTGTTAATCCTGCATCAACTAATTATAACCGTCTGATGTCATCACAATGCATAACAAAATTCTCCAGGAAACAAAATTCTAGCAATGTTTTTGCGGTGATAGTATTCTGATTTAGTTATTGCTTTGACATGACTACTGGAAGTAAAGTCTGACTCCAGAATCACACCCACATTCCTGACTTAATATTTAGTTAGTTAACCGCTACAGTCAAGATATGCATTTACCTTGACTTCATCTTTGTTTCCAAATAAAATGACTTCAGATTTGTCCTTATTTTGTCTTATTCCTTATAATGACCCTTATTTTATCCACCAGTTATTTCATTCATTCATTTATTCATTCATTCATTCATCCATCCATCGGGGGAGGTACACCATGGACAGGTCGCCAGTCCATCACAGGGTCTCACACACACACACACTCACACTCCTATGGGCAATTCCACCAATAACCAATCAGTCTAACAAACATGTTTTTGGACTGTGGGAGGAAACCAGAGTACCAGGAGTAAACCCGCACAAACTCGGGGGGGGGACTCCACTCAGAAAGGTCCCTGTCTGGAAATCGGGACCTTGTTGCTGTGAGGCAGTATTGCGAAACACCAAGCCACTGTGCTGCCCATATTTTATTCAAACATGATTATTTTAGTAAGTTTAAGAATATTTAGCCAAACGTCCCTGTACACAAAAAGGGAGTATTGGCAGTGCTTAGCTCAATATGACATTAAGGTAGCACCACAATCCTCTCTCTCTCTTTTCTCTCTCTCTGTCTCTTTCTCTCTCTCTCACACACACACACACACACACACAGTAATGTATCCATTAAGTTGCTTGGCAGAGTAATAAAGTAATAGTAAATTAACCTGGCGACCTATCCATGCGGATAATGTTGATTTCCCAAAACACACAAAATAAAAGAGTGACAAATAGTAATGCAGTTAAGATTAAAAAAGGAAAAAAATACCACAATACAGGCACAAAATCAAGCTTTGTGACTGATAGTTAACACTGACACACTTGCACCACCAGGCTTCTTTGTCCGCTATAAACTGTAAATTAAACAAATACTATCCTTGCGGTAAAGGAAGTGTCTGTGAATTGAATTTATGGCTACACCAAAGTAGCCCATGGCATGATGCCAACGTGAAACAGCACGGAAAAGAGTTCTTCAGCTAGCACACTTTCAATTTTTTTGCACTGTCTGAGAACAGCTTTCTATTTTCAACATGCCCTTGAGAGTAAGAGACCCTACTTTTCCCATACTAGAAGACATAGCTGTGGTTTTTACCAATTAATGTCCTTTTGGATAATTATATGCATTACAGAAGAAAGGGTCCTTTCTTTTTTTAATCCAAACACAGCTTCCTTATTATAAAAATGCTTAATGACATTTTTCTTTTCTTGTGCTATACAGTAGGTGAATAGAACGGAATTATATATTTGACAATGTCTCCTTTAATTCTTTTATCAGTCTGTCCTGTAGGAATATATTCTTATACTTATCTGTATTGTTAACCACGTAATGTGCATTGGATCAGTTGATCCAAAAAAAAAAACAACTCAAAAAAAAAACTTCAGTTCCCAGAAGGAATGAATAGACACCGGCTAAAAGTCTCAGATTGTACAAAGAAAGGGCAACAACAGGAGACAAAAGAAAACATTTAAGGTCAGTTATTTGACCACTTCTTCCTCTAGAGGTTTGAAGGAGAACAGAGCCATGTCCCAATTCAAAAACCTAGCTTGCCCTGCTAGTCTCCTGGTGCCACGAAGGAAACGTGTAAACACTTTAAGGGGCAAGTTAAGCAGCTTAGGTTGCCACGTACACCTTTAGGTTTTCGCCTTGTAACAAAACTGCAGAACTGTACCAATCGGGCAATCCCCTGGGCTCTGCTTTTTTTACTAAGCTTTGAAGTGGAGTATTGTTTCTACAACTTTAGTTGTGAGACCAGATGCCCGAAGTTGTGCCTCTTCAGAGCTGTCAATAATAACAGCCATGACTTCAACTATGAGAGGAGGTCTTCCTTGCTCGGTACACCTTGGTAAAGTGGACCAGCCCTGAGCGTACTCGGACCTCCTGTCTCAACATGAAGGGCTCTGAATTGAAATATTTTCTCTGCGACCTCATCTGTGAGACCGGATGCCAGGATCTGTGCTTCCTCTTAGGAGGTCTTAGCGGCAGCCTCTATGACCTTACTAATGACTCCACTTCCCTTGCTTGGTACCCCTCCAGAAAGACTGATGTGAGACCGGCCCAAGTGTGCATGGGCATGTCTGAACAGCCTGACTTATTCCTGTCTGCATATTCTGGTCCTTTTGCAGCCAAGATCTGCCTTTTTTACAGAGCTGGTTGCCCCTCAGGGAAACCTACTTGGCCTTCAGGTTTTCAGGATATTTGGCTGCCAGACCTTTAGGAACGTCCCTCTCCCAGAGGCTGTTTGAAAGCTCCACCCATGTAGGGGACCAGTTGGCCTCTGGTACATCGAAGACGGCTCTTGCAGTGCCCCTAATCGGATTCCCAGCAGAGAACATCTTAGTACCTGTCTTCATAGAGAACTAGACCCTTTGGCCTGGTGTATGTTGCTGGAGCAGGTAGCCCAGTATCCTGAGGCTATTAAGCAGCAAGAAGCTACCAGATTAATAGCTTTAGCTTAACCACATCAACCTTCTCAGAGAAAGATCTATGAGCCGTTTCTGTCTCTCGTTGCCTTTCATTATCCCCTGCAAGCTTCACAATGTTAGCCTCAGCTAAGCATCATTACCAGCGGGGCCTGAGCTATGAAACCTTGTGCCTGGCTACTGTTCTCTAACAAAGCAACTTATTGATAAATACACAACTTAAAGTGTTATGCTAAATGTCATCTTCGGAAAATTGTAACCATAAAGAGATATACAACAGCCCTTTAGATCTGTAGATTTATGTTGTTGGTTCTATTATTTTTATGACTCTGACATTTGTGTGTCTCAGCAGAAATCAGGACTCATCAGACCTGTCTCAGTTTTATTATACTCTATTTGGCCAAATTTGCTCAGCCTTCATTCACTGTCGCTTCAGCGTTTTTTGTCCCTGGCTGACAAAAGATATACCAGACATGGTTTTCTGCTTTATTTTCTGTTTTATGTGTTGCGTATTTCAGATTGCCACAGCTGTGCAGAGTGATAAGCACAGTTATTGTAGCCTTTCGGCTCAAAATTTGCTTTCTTTTTTAATCTTCCTATTCTACGTAAACACTAGAGATTCTTAAACCATGCAAACGACTCACAGTTGACATAAAATCCCCAAAACTTTAACTACTTTACTCCTTAAACTAATCCAATCTCAAAAGGTCTTTACTTGCACACATTTCACTCAAATGTTTAAAAAACACTGCTATAATTGATCAATGTAATAAAATGGAATTTATGGCAAACTTAGACACCCCCTGGGATCTGCTGTTTTTGGATAAAAATAAACACCTCCTATAACAGGAATAGGTAATCAGCCTCAGTCCTAGAGGGTCGGTGTCCTGCAAAGTTTAGCTCTAATCCTAATCAAACACACCTGAACCAACTAATTAAGATCTTGCTAGGTAGACTTGAAGTAGAGGTAGGTGTGTTAAGGCAATTTGGAGCTAAACTCTGCAAGACCCTCTAGGAGCAAGATTGCCCACCCCTGTCCTATAGGATGTTTTCCTATATCCAATACATTTCATTTAAACATAATTGTGAAAAGGTTATGAATTTTGACAGCTCTGAGACTGGATGAGCCTCTTATCGCCAGCATTCTTTCATCAAATACATGCAGGGATCCAGAGATTTTAATGAGACAAAATGTAACCTGCAGCACAGCACTAACTGCTTACCAGACCTTCAGCTGTCAGTCAACTGACAACCCACACAGAAGCAATTTTCTAACCCAGCACTCCCGTATTGCAATAGATTTATATGATGTCACTTATATTGCAAAGTGTGCAAAAAACACACTGCTGATGACATACTCTTGTCATAAGTATTCATTGCTCCTCTTGGGTTGGTTTGGAGTCCATTTAAGGGAGTCAGGGTCAAGTTTTCCCACAGCACAAGGCTCCAAGGAAGGTTCATCTGGACCTTTAGCCCTACACAGCAAGTCCTTAAAGACCTTAGCCTGGTCTCCCTCTGGGAGTGTGTATGAGGGCACACGTCCACATTTTCCCTCTTCAGACGTAATTGTTAGACAATGCCTTTGGTTTTTAACTATAGCAAATATTCAACTGGGTTTATTATTAAGAGAAATATTTTAAGATATTGCTGAGTAACATCATTACCATTTTAAACATATTAATTCCTTAATACATTATGACAGCTTTTTAGTTTTTATAGATTATCATAGATCAATTTGTCTTCTTGTAACTGAGAGGAAAGTTTGCCAAGCCTAAAAACTGCAGGACGATTCAAAAAGTAGCTATGGGATTTTTCTCAGGCTGCCTTCTCACAGAAATACATGATTAAAATAATTTCAACTATTCCTGGATGTCCCAGACATGTCCCAGAATAAGAACAATATATTATGAACGTTGTTTCCCTGCTTGAGGATCACGTATGTCATGAGTCTGATTCAAGTTCACTAGGAAAATTTGGGTCCTAATCGTACTGTTTATTTCAGTACATTTGTTCGTCCAGGATGTATAAAGTTCACATCAGAGGGTCACTGTCGTGTCCTTATGAAAAATTTACTCAGATAGCTAAGAGATAGAAATATGCCCCCCTATTATATTTTTTAAAGACCTTGCCAGAAAGATTTGCAGCATTAACACTGGTATTCCACTAAACAAAACAGCATGAGCAGGAGGTCTAATTTCATGCATGGGTGAACCGGTTGTCAGATATGGAACTAAATGTACTTTAGTTCTTTGTAACTTCTTGGTCAAATGTTTTAAAATAATTTGTGTAAAAAAACCAAAATATAGTTATTAATCAAACACAAATATGGAAATAAATATCTAGAGAATTAAACCATTAAAGATAATTATGTTGGCACTGTGTTTCGCTTAAAAAAATCAATAGTATATTATTTATTATAAAATAGGGAGTCAAGAGGGACACAACACAAATGCATTACGAGTTTTTAGCTTATCCAGGCAAATAAAACAGGAACCAGATGGAAGGCCAGGGTTAGCATGCGGACATGGGACAGATGATGGTTAAAGTGTGGGTAATTAGCCATTGGGTAAAAATAAACATGAGAGTGTTTGTGGTAGTGGTGTTTTGTAGTTCTTTGGAGGCTTTGTTTGATGGCCATGCTACGTTTTGGGAGTCAAACACATCTATTTTTAAAAATTTACAGTCTATTTGTTAGTGGTGGGTTGTTTTTCAACGATTCGTTCATTCTTTAATGTGACTCAGGGAGAACGAGTCGTATCGGCGAGTGAATCGTTCAGTCGCGTATTTGGTTCTCTTTCCGGCTCAGACTGCATTGGTTAAGTTTATGAGGCGTCACGTGATGCACAAAGCTAATCGTAGACTGAAGATCGAGATAAACAATGAAGTAGTCTGTTCTTAAAGATTTATAGTTTAGTATTGTATATGTGATCAATGATTTTTTTGAATCAATGATGATTTGGGTAGTAGTAGATTTTTGTGTTTTAATTATATTTTGCTAAAATGAACGAAATAACGAAAGATTTGTATTTTGCTGAACGAGACTCTGTAAAACATTTAAACAGTGTAGCCTGTGCAGCTTGTGAGCGTTGCTGCATCATGGGAAATTTCAACCTTAAGAGAAAATGACATTTATATGACCGTAATAAATAAATCTACTTCCCAAAACATAGCATGGCCATCAAAAAAAGCCACCAAAAGGACTACAACACAAACACTGTCATGTATCTGTCCCTCATCTGCATGTCAACCTTGGCCAATTAAAGCACCTAAATTAATGTTAGTGCAGTTTACCTTATCAAATTCTACAGCAAGTCATTTTATCATCTTTTTTTGTCTTAACAATACAGTGTTACAGAGTTGCTGCAGGTTGTTATTGTACCCCCCACTTGTAAATACCCTGTCTGTAGCTATCTATCTCCAGGACATACAGCTTTACAGAAAAAACTCAGAGATACTGCTTCATTTCTCCACTTTGTTATTGTCAGGTCAGAATTACAATGTTTTCAGAACAGACGAGTAGTGTTTTATCTCCTGATAGATCTTTCCCTAGCTTTTCCTTGTGCAAGAACCTATATTGGATGGTGTGAGATGGGACCAAGATATAAAACAAGAGGTCAGTCTGGATGCCTTGTCAGCATCTCCTGTCTACATACTGGTCCATGTATTATCCTTGTCTGGTCATGAGAAACACTTCCCTTTTGTATGCTTCTTTGAGTTTATAGACAGAATCAAAGCGACAAAACATTCATCTTTTTCTTACACTCAGCTTTTCATCAACATTCAGAACCACACTACACACACCAGTGGCTCTTACATTAACCAAGCTGTTCTATTCTGCTTTTTTATTGGGTTTAGATAGAAATGTATTTTGCATGTACTAGGAAATGGTATTTCTAGCTATTTTTATATCATCAAGTACTTTGATAAGAAATACCAAATAGGTAGGTGATACATCAAATATAAATAAATGATTTAACATGGCACTGCTTTAAAAAAAAAACAATTAAACGTTCAAAGATTGGCCTAGTTGATTGATTGATTTGAGGGCTACTTCATCATTTTTCCAAATGAATCTCTATATATTAGATCTGTACTATACAGTAGGTCTAATAAATGCACTAAATCAGTAGCCATCTTTAAATCCAGACTCAACACATTTATTGAATGACCACCGTGATGCATCCCACCTGACTAAAATCATTTGATATTTTTAACTGTTTTCATTCATTTTAAAGCAATCCATTTCTTTGTTTTTACCGTGATTTTTTTTTTGCATAAGTTTAATTTGTTATATGTAAAGCAGGGAATTACCACTCTGTATAAAATGTGGTATATAAATAAACTTGCATTATCTTACCTTGATAAACAAAGAAGTATTTTCAAAACCGCCTCTCTGTCATTTTGGTTAAGAGACAAATGTTGCATTTTGTCACAAAATCCTTAAATTATGGGAATTATGAGAAAATCTTATTCAAAAAGCAGGAATGAATCATCATTACCACCTCCGAATCTGCTAATTATCTACTCTGAAATTCACCATCAGGAAAACAATTACGCTCCCTAATAACAAAAGCTGCACGTCATTAAAACAGCTTTTTTTGTTTGACAAAAACTTTTTTTCTGTTAATAACCAGACAGAGCAGCATTTAGAGATCAATATAACACTCACATACCTGTAAAAAAAAAGCTTTCATGCATCATCTGTTATTACACATAATTGTTTAACTAGTTTCCTTCACTATACTGTACATGAATGTTATTATTACTGCTGTACTGCTTATTTTATGAAGAGTTGGAAATAACCAGGAGCCTTTCCCAGGGGACTCAGGGTGGAAAGACACCCTGGACACTGGCCAACTAATGTTTTGGCACAATCGTACACACACACGCTACACCAAATTTAGAAAAATCAGCCTGCAAAATGTCTTTGTATCTTCACACACAACCCAGGAGGTGAGAGACAATTTGTATTAATATTATTATTATACAGTTAAACGCAATATTTTTAAAAAAAAGTTATAATTACTCATCATTAATTAGATTATTTATAAGTAATGCTATTGGTATATTTTATATATTCAAAGTGTGCTTAAAATGGTTTCCCTTTTTTTCCAATGTCGCCAAAGCAAATTAATAAATACAATATAAACAACAAATGAATGAAAATAAAGACTAAACGTGAATATATCGGAATTAAATGCAAAGGTGCGTTAAATATATGAAGCTTTAAATCAATTTATCTAAACGACATATTCATAAAATATTGTAATAGACAGCAGTGATATTGTGCGTAAGGATCGCGCCTATGGCGTCAACTTCCTCTGGTCGACTACCAGAGGAAACCCCTGCCTCAGTTCTGTGCGCCCTGTCATCTTTTACCTTTGCAGTATTTGCTTTATAAGCTAACCCTAAGTAGCATATTATTGTAAAGTATTGCTAGCCTGTCTGCATACAAAGAGTTTCATTCACATTTAGGTTATTTATTGTGTATGACTTCTGCTTTTGTTTCTCGAATACGTCTTCGGTTTTCTTGTTTTAATTTTTTTAGCTAGTGTTTCGTGTTCTCGTGTATCGACCTATTGCCTGCTTCTTGTTTAGATTTCTGCCTGATGATTTCGATTATTTGCTGTTTCTAAATAAACAACCTAATCCACATAATGGATTCCTCTCGCGTCACAGACTGTTTCACCTCAACAGGATCCAGCCGACATGTCTCACCATTAGGCCAAGCTTGAATATCAGACCCAGGCTTTAAATGCTTTCCAGGCCCAGCTAAAGACGCTACAAGCTGCTAACCAGCACCTACTGTAACATGCCAGCTTTGCTCATTTCACTCTTCCACATAAGGTCAATAGCTCTTCCAAACTCTGCAAAGGTTTTCTCCAGCAATGCCAGATCTATTTCTCTAACCAACCTGGCAGTTTTTAACCACCGAAGAGAAGTGTTTGTTTTTAATTACACTTTTCACCAACAAATCCCTAAATTCAGACAACCATTGACTACTTTGTGCAGCAAATCTGGGAGGATTATATGGATTTTACTCGAATTTTCAATAAGGCCGAAGCAGCTACCTTTATGTTGTTTCTGGGACTGCGCTGTGGAACTACTACTACCCTGTAGTAAAGTATATCCTCTCTCACTATCCGAAAGGAGGGCGATGGAAGACTACATCTTGGAAGCTCAAGCAACTGGGTTCATCCAACCCTTTACCTCACCAACAGCGGTAAAATATTTTCTTTGTTGAGAAAAAAGCATGCAGATGTCATCTGCAATTACATTCTAAGAGCAGCCCAATTTACTTCCATTTTCAAGCTTCACCCGTGTGCCTTTTATTCACAAAAACTCACTGCTTTTAAGATGAATTATGACATGAGTAACAACGAGCTATTAACAATGAAGACTGCCTTGGATGAATAATTCTTAGTTGTGCCTAGATTAAGAAAATATAGTAAATTTGGTCAAATCCTGCCAAATCTGCAACCAGTCCAAGATATCTTACCCAAGGGACTGGTTGAACCCCTACCTATACCACAAAGAACATCGCCACACACAAGTTAGTGGACTCCACAAGTGCCAGTGGAGCCTTAGATTCCAGTACATAAACCGGCCTGTCAATTCTATTTGTCCCTATCTTTGTTCGATGTGAACATTAAATAAATAATTTTATCTGCACCCCTATGATTTCACTCAATGCTCTGCTGCCAAATAATTGCATAAGTGAATTATGCAGGGTTGGTAGAAGGCTGAATGATGTTACAAGAGATATTGATCTTTGATATCAGAGTACAAGTACATGCATCGGACCCAGTACCAATACTGGGTGCATTCCTATTGAAAATGGACATTTATGTTGTATTGATGCTGTAGATATAGTGTAAAAAACATGGGGGTTTTAAATATTTAATGAAATGGCAGTGGGCTTTGTGGTTAAACATTTTACATCACCGCAGTCCTGGAAAAAATGATGCTTATGTGGGAAGCAGAACAGGATGCCATTAGTTGATTGGATTATGTCCTCATCAACTGCAACCACCATGCCATCAAGAGCAGCAGGCTGATTTTGTGTGTGTGGGTGCAGACATGCAGGTGCCCGGATTTGTGTTTTGTTTCAGAAATTGTATCCCATGACTTTCATTTACCATCAATACTAAACCCAGGGGTTCAGGTTGCTAATTGAAAGGCAATTAGGAGAACAGGATGCACTTAAACAAACACACTATTGCCTGTCAGTATAGCCTTCTTTCTGGTTAATCAGCCCTCCTCACAACAATTCCTCGTCTGCTGTTCAATATGACATCATCAGCTTGTAAATTAGTTGTAATAAATGGAGCTATAATAAATGCATTATCTCAGAACCACAACCGAAGCTTAAAAGCGTAGTGTGGCTACATGTAAAACTTATCACTGTAACCTTTGCAAACTTTATGTAGCAGAGACTTTTCAAATAAAGATAAATCGGAAACGGACGTAAGCTAATTATCTGTGCATGAGTTAATGATGTGATGGATATATACATTTGTCTTAATGAATAAATATTTGGGAGAAGCCTTTTAATCCTTTTTTTCCATTAGTTGTTGAACTTAAGTTGCAGCAACATATTTCTAAATGAATAGAATTAAGGACAGCACACTCTGAACAAATAAAAGAACTCAATTGTTAAAGCAGCCGGGTCCCTGTGCTGTCCAGCAATTATTTGAAAATAAATAATTTATTTTTGTTTTTCTTGGTCTATTCTATAATGAATACATTTGTTGTACTTTTTTAAAGCTAATTTCAAATTCTTTGCTTGCACAACATCTAGAAACAAAATACTAAAAAGTTTTAAATATGACTTCCCAAATAAGCTATAATAATAATAATAATAATAATAAAGGTCGGAGGGATATGTGCTAAAATACATTTTTGGGCAATTTAATTATCCTAAATGTATTATCTGAAAAATCCTGACTTCTCTTACAGCTACAAGGTCATCCAACTCGCTATTACACACATACTGTAATTATCCCTATCAGCAGTACATCAGGTACTCAGTGGATTTTTACATCTACACTCCCTCTGCATTTAGCTACCCAAAATCTTATAAAAACCCATCTGAACATGAATAAACCCATTAGTTAAGAGTTTAATTTTAGTGTCCTTGTAAAACTAACAAACTTGATTTATGTTAAACGGTTAAATGTACCAGATGCTGACTGTTTTCCACACAACTGCAATTTCCTAGAATAAAATTATTAAGAAACATCAAGACAGAATCAAGAAGTATAAAAAATACAAAGCAAAACCATAGCTATGGTAAAGGAACCAGAATAAAAATCAAAAGAAACAGTTGGGAAAGAAGAAAGATAAAATGATAAAAATGTACATAATAATAAAAAGACTATTGTGTGTGATCGTACTGCAATATTTATACAATAGTATGTTGTGCAATCATGGGCCGGATCTAGGCATGGGCAGGTGTCCGAGTGGGTGCACACCCAAATGTCTGTCATGTCCACCATTTAAAATTTGGTAAACAAAATCAATCTATCTATCTATCTATCTATCTATCTAGCTAGCTAGCTAGCTAGCTAGCTTGATTATCAGAACCATTCCGAAAATAATCCTTCATTTAACATTTTAAAAACATATTTGTGCTTATATTGGCATAATATAATATGTCTTTTTAACCAAAACCAAGCAAGTATATTAGTACAGCAATATCGTTGCTATTCTATCATTAAGTTTTTAATTATTGTCCTGGTTGATGGCGTGGATAGCCTGCGGGTAGTATTGCCACCACATTCGCTCCGTATTTGAAATCACTTTAAATGCAACAGAAAGAAGATTACAACTGTGCTTATCATCTCAGAATAGGAGGATGGGCTACAGCGTCAAAAGACCACAACAGGGGTTTGTTTCATCAGCCCAAAACAGGAAACTGGGGCTACATGTATCTACGGAATTTGTGTGTTAGGCTGACAAAATGCACACTTTAATTAATAACCCTATTTATTTAATTAGATGTTATGACTCAGGTTATGAATTTTGCTGTTGATGCCAATGTAGCTTCTGCTGGCAGCTCTATTTTTTAAACCTGGCTGCGAGCCATGTTTTATACAATGATGCAATAAAAGCAGAGCAGTTTTGTATACTTTATTTGGCATGCAGCTTTAGTCGCAAGAAATTCTTTTGCAACTAAAGAATGCTTTGGAAACTATAATCTCAGCTTGTTATTTGTAAGATCTGCCCACTGACAGATCTGTGTTGTTTAGCTGCAAGAAGGTCAATTCTCCATGCAGTGCTCTGTAGGACGTCATTCAACATAATGATGGATAAAAAAACCAACACGACTGGAAACATTCAGCTATTCTTGTGAGAACCACTTTTTTCCACAGTGCTGACACAGGTGACATTAGCTTGCCTGCCAATAATGTAGATCATTCCTCCTGGGGTGCAGACGCCTACATCTTCTCTGTGCCCAATCATGGAAGTCATTGACTTTCACTTATTATAAAGCAGTCAGTGCCACATAATGGCTCATTCAGGGTTTAGCCACCAACTGGCAAACATCCAGGAGAATGGAAAGATAATTAGATTTGAAATTACTAGAGAAAATAAAAATGTAGTCAATTGTAATTATAAAGACACAATACCCAGCGTTCACGCAGCATGAAAAGAGGACTGGAAAGAGACATAATCGGGTGAGAAGATGGAAGATCTGTCATGAGCTGGCATTGGGTTATGCTGTCATTTAGAAAACTGCTAAGATAAAAATGTAATGTTATAGCAAATTAACTTCCTGAAATAGAGCAGGAGTTGTGCTTTATTGTGTAGGATTTGTTTGTAATAATAACCGATTAAATCTTCATGTTTTTATCCACAGGAGCCTCAGAAAAATCTGTCATGCTATGTTTAAAATTGTGACGGTGATTCACTGCCAAATAGAAACAGAGCTGGATTAATATGCAAGCTCCAAAAACACCCGAGTTCATCTCACTCCATCTGGTGAGGATTTATTATTTCAGATCTGTCCTGAGACAATGCTTATTTTAATGGATGAACTGTTTCAGCATAGTCTTACACCAAACTTAGCTTAATCCCATTTCTACCACTTAGCCCTACCCCTCGGTTTTGCATGTTCATGCAAAGGGGTAGGGATGTCTTGATTCTCTTTTAGTTGAAGGGGTAGGGGGAAGGACCAGATACCCCTTCAAACTATGATGTTTTTTAGGACCACACTTCAAACGTAGGGTTATGAGATATTTCCTGCCCAAGCGACCAACGAGGCTCACAAATAAGTATTTTAGAATTTAATGACCAACAATCATCTGTTTGATTACATTCGATGCTGTTTTCATATTTTGCCGTTGCATTCTTCAATGAAATTTTTTTATATCACTAAAGTTCACTGCTGTATGATAGTCTAACCAACATATTTTTATGCCTAAAGCTAATGTCAAGTTTAAGTTATGCAGAAAAATACAAATTATTACAGATTATTACGGTATTTGTTTGTCCTTGGCTTGCTTTTTGCTGTGAACTTCCACCTACAGACATCACATCAGTGAGCTGTTCCTTTTGAAAGTGTCTTTCTTCACGTCTTTCTGTAACTCAGGGGTCATTGAATACTTTCTTTGGTTTTCTATACATGGTGTCACTCTGAGACTCTACAGAATCTTAAAACACTATGCATGACCAAAATATCAGTACTGCTGAAGCTGGAAATATCATGTGATGAAACATGCCACTATGACATTTCTGCTTAAGCCTTTGAATTAGTATTAAGTATGTATGGAAACAGTAAATACCAGAAAATAGTGTTTATGCATAAGAAGTTAAAAGCACTTTTACTAAAAATTACTAAATTAAAGCTAGAAAACACACATTACAAGACCTTTGAGTACTGAATGTGGTGGGCTAAGAATAAGGAATAAGATGACTATGTACATGACAAGTAAATTTAGTAAAGTTAATTAGATAGTTACAAATAAATAAAAACACTACAGTACAGCTTGTTGGTTTTCTGGGTACTGTTTTTCTATTCTTATATTTGACGTTATTGACGACGGTCAAATTTATCTTAAGGTGAATGTAAATTAATGGTCAGACAAATAACCGAAGCACTCGATTGACATTAAGACAATTACAAACATTTGTTTTGTTGAAAGAACTAGAAAATCATAGTATGCGAAGACAAAAAATAAAGATATTAGCATCAACAGAAGATAAAAAAAATTTACATTAATGTAATGAATTTCCACTGAGTCGGGACGCATTTCGAATTCGAGGTGCGGTTTATTAACAGCGTGAAAAATAAACAAACATAACAAGAACTTGACTAGATAATACTTAACATAACAAGCTAATAAACAAACATTTCACAGACACTCTCATCCAGAGCAACTTACATTTATCTCCTGTTTAAACATCTGAGCAATGAGGGGTTAAGGGCCTTGCTCAGGGACCCACAGTGGTGGCTTGGTGGTACTGGGAATCGAACCCCAGGCTTTCTGGTATCAGTCCAACACCTTAAGCACTAAGCCCCCACTTCCCACTTATAAACATAAACTAGGCTTAACTTAACTTATCTTAGCTTAACTAGATTTGACTTGACATGACATGGCATGACAACTAGACTAAACTTTGACACAGCCTTACCAAGCAGTGGTACACAAACAATAACCCACCAGGACACAAAGTGACAAAGGGGACATATACATGCACAAGACAAACGGGAAACACAATAACTAAACAAGAGACACCTGAACACAATAAGAAATACATGATCAAACTAACCAATGCGAACATGACACAAGGACGGGGGATCACATGACAGAAAACAGGAAGTACAATCAGCATTTTCCACACGTTAAAATACTGATAATAACTTACACGAGAAAGTGGTACTTGGTGAAGCATTATAATACTACACATTGTTAAACTTTAAATGAGGCACTAAAAAGCTTCGAAAGCTAAATAACTTTAACTGACTTCAACTGACTTAGTGATTAGCTATGATTATCTATATCTATGCTAGTATGTGTTACTATTTATCAAAATTTCTAAAAAAAAAAAGTTAAGCATTGTGTCAGTGTCAGTCGGCATCCCTGGGCTTTTGTTTCTTCTTCACAGTATAATAATAATGTTGAGCTTGATGGCAGCAGCTTTTACACTAACAGCTACACTACAATGAACAGTGATACCAAAACCCTTCATTAGAGCAAGTGGCTATCCTGTCATTTAGATAACACCAGTTTATTGCTCTGCTCAGTCGTTAAACATCCTGTAATACATAAAGCTTCTAATTCTATATTCCTGCAGAAAGTGGTTAAGAAAATCCTTCCACTGTATTTTTGGTTAAAATCAATTGTATTCCCCATTTTAGGTCATTTAATTCAATACAGGTTTATTTATACAGCGCTTTTAACAATAGACATTGTCTTAAAGCAGCTTTACAGAACATAATACATAATAATACAAAAAGGTTCATTATTAATGTTAAACAAACATTATCAAAAAATTTCCTTGTAAGAAAGCCTGGGGCGACTGTGGCAAGGAAAAACTCCTTTAGATGTTACAAGGAAGAAGAGACTTAAAAGTGGGTGACACTTTACTGAAAAGTGTGTTTTATAAATTATTCTATTTTAAACACCAGGTAGTGTGAATATGAGCAGGGTCCTTTCTCTAATAATATACAGTCAATGGAAGTTGTATGATGGAAGTACATCTTGCTGACATCCTCAAAGTCTATATAGGGGAATGGGGAAACATAAGAACATCCAGAACATCCCCTCTTGTTAGTGTGTATTAATTTCTGATAGAGTGATGCTAACGTACATTATTTCTACATGCATACATACATACATATATACAGTGACTCATTCATTTTTATTGGCAGCTGGTGATTTCTGGCAGCGTATGGCAGATAGTTATATTGTGTCCAGTAGCAAGAAAAAATGAAGAAAATTTTCGTTTTATGCAAACATTGGGAAGTGGTAACTGGAAAATCGAGGTTCGATTTCCAGCACCACTAAGTTTCCACTGCTGGGGTATTGCTTTTATCTGATATAATAAAGATAAGAAACAAGCCTTTGTCACGTGTATATTATAGTACAGTGAAATACTATTCCTCTGGCTTGTCAGGAAGTTGAGGTCAGATTACAAGAACAGCCAGGATACAGTGACCCTAAGTTAAAGTAGATTAGGGGCTCGATTAGGGGCTCGTTTAGGGGCCCAACAATGACAGTTTGAAGGTTCTGGCTTCTTAAGCTTAAAACCTGAATATTCACAATATCAAAAACACAAGCCTTAAGCACACAGGAAGTGGTAGTGCAGTGGTTAAGGTGTTGGACTGCTAATAGGAAGATCAGGGGTTGGATTCCCAGCACCACCAAGTTGCCACAGCTGGGCCCCTGATCAAGGCCCTTAGCCCCCTATTGATCAGATGTATAAGGGAGATAAATGTAACATCTGCCAAATGCTGTAGATGTAAATGCTAAGGGCTTTGAATCTGTATATAGTTCTGCTACTAGCTCTCTATTATAATAGCTTTGCTCTAAATCACTCTATGGATTGGTTTCTCCTCTACGTCCTTCAGATTTCATGACACGATCTCAGCAGTAAAAAGCTAAAACCAACAGCTTGCCAGCAAAGCCAAGCCAGTAAAGCATCACTACTGGCACAGAGGAAATTGAACAGCAGACGCCATCTTAAATTTTAGTGTCTGACAAGATTTAGACTCGATTCCAAAAAACATCAACTGTTCTCCTAGTTCATCTTAGAAATAAACACCAGTGTTGGCCGTTAAATTTTGTGCTACTTACAGCATCCCTGATGGAGAAATCACATGCATTACATTTGCTATTTTAATAACTAAAAATATTTTGAATGTGGACATAAGTCATTTTAGGCAACGGGAATTTTATTGGAGCATTCAGCATAATTTAAACGCTTTTATTAGTTTCATACTTTATTATTTTAGATGATCATTTTTAAAGCCTTAATCTTGAAATGAGAAACAGATAGAACAAAATTTTAGGCTTTAGAAAAAACAAATTAATAGTATCTAAATGTTATAATCGGTACGGTTGATTTGCATACAAATGCCGAATTTAATAAAAATAATAAATGGAAAAAAAGAAACAAATAAAAGAAGAAAAAACACAAAAATATAAAACTAATCAAACACAACCAGACCTGCTATAACTTGAGTCTGAATCTGAACCTGAACCTGAACCTGAACCTGAACCTGAACCTGACATGGCCACCGACCGTAAGAAGCAACAAGGCAAGACAAACTGAGACACAGTATAAATACACAAACTAGGGGAAAACAATCAACAAAACAAGAAACACCTGAACACAATAATGGAACAATCAACCAATCACAGGACGGGGAGACTCACATGACGAGACACAGACAACATAAACAAACATGAAAAACATGCTTTTACATCTCAGAGGTACTTAATTGGTTACGTTCCAGGGTTCTGGATTTTCCACCATTCAGTGTGAAGATGGTGAGATTTGGTATTTTTCTGAAAAACAATGATTTTGAATATTTGTTTAATTTTTTGATATTTTATGGGAATTTTTTATTTACAAGTGCAGATGGTTTTAATCTAAACCCAACTTTAGCTTTTGGTTGAAGGAGATAAAACTGTTATACAAATTATTAAAACTGCTCAAAAATAAGAAAAGCCCTTAAATTGACTTCCCTCTTGGAGCTGAATAAGTTAATTCGGAAGCCCACTTGTATTGTATTGTATTCTATTTAGAAGGATCTTATTTCTGTATTTATTGTCTCGTTTGGTTGTGTGTCTTTTATTTTTATTTATTTATTTATTTATTTTGTTTATTTAAGTTTATTCTTCTCTTTTTTTATGCTCAACCAACTCTAAGTAAGATGGGCTATTTCCGTAAATGTGTTTTGTACCTTGTTTTGATTGTACAATTTATACTTAAAAAAAAAATAAATAAATAAAAATCATGCTTTTACATCACTGACACAGAAAGTCTCTTCGTTGCCCTCCAGTGGTCTGGCAGGGCAACACACCCGGCAAGCCTGACCGAGTCCTGACACTAAAACTGTCTGAATAGATTTTGTCTTTATTTTGTTATATATTGCAGTTATTATTGTTAATAAACTAGGAAGTGTGAGAATTTACCAACTTTTTATATATATATATATATATATATATATATATATATATATATATATATATATATATATATATTTGATTTGCTAATACAGACTATAAAGTGAAATGTAAATGTTTTTATTGTATATTAAAATATCCCTTAATAATTGCAATAATTACAATTTGGTTTACTATAATATTTAATAGAATTGTTAACTATCCAGTAATCACCATTTCCTATATATTTTCTGCACATTTAAGTGAGAGACAGGAAGAAATCATAAATACAGACGCTATGCTTTTTGTGGTGATGTTAGCTTAATAGACCTTAGCATCAGTCTACATACAGTATAAAGTAAATTAAGTGTGTGGAATATTCAAGTGTCTGTTTTTGAGTGTAGAAAAGAAAGTGGGTGGGATAAAGGAGTGTAAAATTGAATAAACTGACATCAGGCAGATCTGTTTAATGGCCTATGGGAAATAACTGTTTATGAAGCTCGGTAAACCTTATTCAGATGACAGAGTCTAAACCGCTCAGGGAAAAGGTTTGCAAGATGCTGCAAGACTTCTACAGTTCTGTGTGTGTGTGTGTGTGTAGATGTGCTTAGATAGCTGAACAGTCTAGACAGGCATGAATGCTATTTAACCTGCCCTGAATCATGTGCACTACTCACTGTCACACTGTTAATGTGTAAAGAAGTGTGAGCCTCTCCGGTTCTTCTGAATTTAACAGTTATTCTTTGGATTATTGTTACTAATATAGAGACTTAGATATGATTCCTCTCTGTCACCTTTCTGTGCTTAAATGTATTTTACATGTTGTTACTACTCTTTTTCCATTGTCAAATATCATTTTGTCTAATATCGGATCCACTGATATATGGTGCCATCTTGTGGGTGATTTGGGAATTATGTGCCATTACATTATCTATATTTTTATGGATTTTGTTTGCCTTCTTTTTTGTGTTTTTGTTTTGTTTTTTTCTTCTCTTGTGTGTTTGTTTTTTTACCTCCCTATCATAGTTACTGCATAATTTTTTTTCCACTTCTGTATTAAATGATCTTTGATAAAAAATAAAACAAAAATCCATTATATTGTACTGTTAAATCTTTATGCTGGCAGTGATGAACATGATAGCGTTATTATTATCATGTGCATTGAATAAGTGATATCTATGGTGTGAGATTAATCTCAATAATAATTCATTTAAGCATGTCCCAATTCACATGCATGAAATCTAATTGGCATGCAAAATATATATATAAATGTTTAAACAGAAAAAAGGATCATTTGTGTGACTCAACCTGGATTTGTGTGTTTGTTGAGACTTTCTTGGCAGTGCGGTTTACCCACATGGTTTACTTGGACTCGTACTCTTTAGTCAGGAAAAAGATTTGCAGGCATTTTATTGTAAGATATGATGGTGATCCGACAGTGAGCCTGAAGTGGTCGTGGTCTGATATCTGGGAATCTGATCCTGCCGAGAGCTCAGGCTTTAGGGAGATCAACTTTGCATGCTCTTTGTACAATCTGACTTAATAAGACCATTTTTATTTTCTCAGTCCATTCAGTTGCCTGTTCAGTCTCTTGTAATTTCTGAACTCGACTACTACAACTCGCTTCTGGCTGGTCTACCTCTGAGTCCTGTGCAGATGATTTAGAATGCAGCTGCACGAGTTGTTTTCAACACAACAAAGTTTTCAGACACCACCCCACTGCTGCGCTCCCTCCACTGGCTCCCAGTAGCTGCATGCATTAGTTTCAAAACACTGATGCTTGCCTACAAAGCCAAAATCAGAGCAGTGTCCTTCTACCTCCAAGCACTCATCACTCCTCATATTGGACCGACCTCCCTCAGATCCACAAGCACCGCTCGGCTGGTCCCACCATCCCCTAGGACACAGGGTAGATCTTTATCTAGACTTTTCTCTGTTCTGGCACCAAGATGGTGGAATAAACTTTCCATCAATGTGGAGATGGAATTTCATCAAGAGACGATTGAAGACCCACCTCCTTAACAAATACTTCTCTTTCTCAATCACTCATTTTAACAGTTTTTGTTATAACACTTTTTAACAGTTTTAACAGTTGTAACACTTTGATTGTTTATCTAAGCACTTTTACGGCTAAATGATGTAAATGTATATTGTGTTTATTCTTATTTTAGTCAGGTAAATTGTTTTTAAAATAAAAATCTATCCTTTTTTTCCTGCACACGAATTAGGTTCCATACATGTTTAATGATTATTGAGACGATTGTGCTCCGTAGATATTTACCCTATACTTAACACTTTTCATTTTTACTTTTTGGAAAGAAGATAATTACACCTTTGATGACAGAGTGTATATATAAAAGAAGGAAGGAAGAAAAAAAAAAACATGACAGTCTCTGGGCACCGTGCTCATTTTTTATTATGTAGGAAGCGATGATAATTGGTTACAGAAATGAGCTCATGCTGTAAAGACAATTCACCTTTCCTTAGAGAGGCATGAAATAGGTGTGTAATTTAGGAATGGAAGAACCTGATTAGAATAAACTAGAAAACAGCATAATCTTAGAGGATGTTCAGGTTTGGGAACGATTAAAAATCGTAAAAATCAAAGTGTTATACTGTACATTCATTACATAATATTTACAGCATTTGGCAAAAACGCTTATCCAAAGCGACTTGCAATTATCTCCTTCTTTTATACAACTGAGAAATTAGGGATTAGGGCCTTGTTTAGGGACCCAGCAGTGGCAAATTGGTGGTGCTATGAATTGAATCCTAATCTTTCAATAAGCAGTCCAACACCTTAATCACTGCGCTACCCCTTCCCCACATTCGATGTATAATTTTAGGGGTTAAGGTTAGGGGTTATAGGTTAGAGGTTAGGGGTTGGGGTTAGAAGCTTATGGTTATAGGTTAGGGGTGAGGATTGAGGGTAAGTGGTTAGTGGTTAGGGTAAATCTTAGGGGTTAGGTTTAGTGGTTAGGGGTTAGGATTATTCTTATTGGTTAGGATTTATGTAATTAAATAAGACTGCAGCTTCTTTATGCACCTGCAGTTATTATAATTGCCATATGATTAAATACTTACATAATAATTAAACTGAATTTAATATAATGGTTATAATTATATTTTATTATATTTGTTATATTTGCCTTCTGAGAAAATTTAACATAGGCCCATTTGGTTGTTTTGAAGCACAGGACAGTTCTGCATATATTTTGTGATGTCATTAATTATATATATATAATAAATATATATAATATATATGTATATGTATATATACATACATATTTGTAATCTGTTTATATACTATAAGACATATTACATTACATACATACGACTGTATTTGCAATACACATTACATTACACCACAGCTAGGATTTCTGTCCTACAAACTGTTTGTTATTATTATGTAACATAAGTAAAATGAAAAAAGTGTTATTTGTAATAAAAAGTGATAGCCAGGAAATATGCTGAAGCAGAGACTTGCCAGAAAAAGCCAAGACCTCAGCAGCTGTCTATCACAGCCGACACAAAAACCTTCTCATTATCACAGAAAAGTGCTGAAACCATGGCACCAAATGACAGACAGGAATCTCAACTTTCAGAGTTTTTGATTAACTTAAACTAAATAGTTTATAGGAGACCATAAAGAACTGCATGGACATTGATGGAAAATGATTAAGGGTTATTTGCATATAGAAAAGTGACCGTCACACCTTATTGTAACTAATAACAAAGTCCTGGATTCAAACAACTGTATTAAGTTAATAAAGAATTGCTCTTTCAAAGTAGCTGTTTATGGCATGAATCGATTAAAGAATATTATTAAGAAGATAATTACAGCATTCAGTGGTTAAGATGATTTAATGTAACTGCAATTTTCACTTATGGTCCACATTTATTATTTTATAAACGGTATACATGCATTATTTATGCAGTTATCCAATCCGTGGAATCATCACAATGCATTACCTCATGCTTGTACAGGTTAGGAGCTCCAACTGATGTTCACATCAACCATATAAATGGTAAATAATTATGATCATGGTTGCTTTTTCTAAAAGGGTCGGTTTGGTTATTATTAGGGTAATTTTCACATAACAGACTCTGGATACAAAATGTTTCCACAGAAAAGGCAAATTAGTTTGAGTGAATGTTCTGTGGGTGGAAATTCCTGGCCAATAAGAGAAGGCAAGATTTGTACAAGCTGTCAGGAAGGGATATCTGTGGTAAGTATTCTGACGTGAGGTGAGCTTTTACTACGTTTACAGTTCTGGCATTATTGCAGACACCCTTATCCAGAGAGACATACATTCATCTCATTATTCATCCAGTTTTGAGTGTGATGGAAATTAAACCTTCAATATTCCAACCAGCAGTCCAACATCTTAACCACTGAGGTACAACGTTCACTAAAGCTCTTGATCTGTATCCAAGTTTAATTTCAGCAAACATTTTAGTGTATTTTCTTAAAGGACAATACTACAGAAATAAAACATGAATATATTTTAGAGTAGTCAATGTGCAGCTGGTATAACAGTATAGATTTACTGTCCTTTGAAAAAACAAACTCAGGATACAGTTATTATTGTCAAAATATTTGGCAACAAAAGTGAGTACACCCTAAGTGATAACAGCTGTACATGGATTAAGTCACATGTCCTATTCATCAGGTTCATGTGTTCTTCACCTTGATAAATCTTATATTGAAAAATCTTTGAGAAACTAATGCTAACTCACCTCATAGTAAGCCTTACACTGGACACACACCAGTTTGCCTGCCGTCTGAATTGGTCAACAGAGGATACCATTTCCACTGTTATTCATCTAGCTCTCACCCACCTGGGCAATAATTATGCAGACATACATATAAAATATATAGTTTAATTTCTATAGTATTGTCCTTTGAAAAGATAAACTAAAATGTTTGCTGTAATTAAAGGGGTGTACTCACTTTTGTAAAATACTGTACGTTTCTTCAGTTAGAAAATATTAAATCCAATTTGTCCAAAAATAG
Source organism: Bagarius yarrelli (assembly GCA_005784505.1). Classification (NCBI taxonomy): domain Eukaryota; kingdom Metazoa; phylum Chordata; class Actinopteri; order Siluriformes; family Sisoridae; genus Bagarius; species Bagarius yarrelli. The sequence continues at coordinate 1,597,908 of VCAZ01000050.1, forward strand.
TCACACCATTGGTCAGCAGTTAAGCTCACATGGGCTATGAAGTTCAAACGATGTCTGAATGATTGATATTAGGAGGCCCAGTGTTTGCCAAGAGTGCATTCCCCACACTTACACCTCCTATACCAACTAGATAAATTAGATAAATCCTGACCCAGTCATCTTTAATGCTGCAGCAAAAAATGTGATTTATTGCACCTACATTTTTTCTAATCCTCAACTAATCTGTGAACTGAAGCTTCAGATTTCTGGTCTTGGCTGGCAGGACTAGAACCCAGAATGTGGTTTTCTGCTTCTGCTTACAGTTTATGCATTTTAGGATGCTTAAATGGGGGCAGCAGGATGGCTTAGTGGTTTGCACAGCAAAAAGATTCCAGGTTGGTACTCCAGTTTTCTCCCACAGTTCAAAAACATTAATTGGTGATTCTAAATAGCCCATAGGAGTGAGTGCAAGTGTGTGTGGTTGTTTGTTTGTATGTGGCCCTGTGATAGACTGGCAACATGTCCAGAGTGAGCTCTGCCTTTCACCCAATGACAGCTGGAATAGACTCCAGCAGATCCCCATAAGCATCCATCCGTTTATTGCAGGTAAAGACAATGGATGGATGGATGCTTACATTTGTCATTTTTTAAGAGTTGTGTAAATAAATCTCAACATATTAATAAGTACTCAAAACAACAAGTACAGTGTTTGGCAAAATAAAGTATTTCTAAATCGAATTTGAAATAATAATAAAAATTGCATGTAAAACTTAGGTACAACTTTAAAGCATATGTTGGCAATGACATGCAGAAAAGGGACATGAGAATTGAGAGATTGGTGTTCGATTCCCAGCACAACCAAGTTGCCACTGCTGGGCAACTGGGAAGGCCATGAAGTCCAATTGCTCAGTTGTATGAGAGATAAATGTCAGTCGCTCTGAATAAGGGCATCAAACAAATGCTGTAAATGTAAATGGACAATACATGAGGTCCTTTTCACTTATGCTGCTTCCTCTAGCTGCAGTGCTGAGCTAAAGCTCATGTAACAATGCCTAAGCCAAATGAGGACGTGGATCCCCTACATCATAATTTCTGCATTGGGACATTGTGCATGCTTGCTGAGTTCCCAGGCTCTGACTCAGTTACTGTAGGTGCACCTAAAATAAGCAGGTCTGTTGGTATCTTGCAACATCTCTAGAATTTTATAGTGTTAGGCAAAATGAGAAAAAGAAATGTGAGTCCAATAAATATTTATTTTATAACGACCCAGAAAAAAAATACATTGTTTTTCTTTTCAGAGATGATGTAATTTCAGACGGATTTACAACCCAATCGTGTTTTGCACAGCTATTCCTATCATTTTGACATATTTTATTTACCACGTCTGAGAAAACCTTATGTTGTTCCGGCTGTTCTGTATCAGCGTGCTGCACTTCTTTTTGTGTCCACTATCATTTAAATTATGTTGTTTTTTTAGAGCTGAAGGTTTGGGATTTTTGTATTTAACAGTATTCTTGAGAAAAACATATAGTAAAAAAAATAGACTTCTAAAAAAAAAAAATAGTCGTCCCAACTTTTCCAGAATTCGGGTCATACAGTATTATTTTTTATTTTGTATCTTCAGTATTTAGTCCACATTGACAGAATCAAAACATTTCTATGGACAGTGGATTTGATTAGTTTCTGGGTCACATTGTACAGAGTCATTAGAGCAACACAGCCTTTGACTTCCACACTGTAGCAGCTTTTGACATTGCATTGAAATACTGAACCTCAGGAACCATTTTAGTGCTGATATTTGACTGCTTGGTCAATGACTGCTTGCAAGTCTATCCATGGGAAATTTTTAAGGAACTCAGTCTTCTGACAATCTTCAGCTGCTACAATAGACAACACATTGATTAATACACAACTTTTTATAGTAGTTATAGTTATAGAGAGAATTCGACAACATTTGAAATGCATTTTATTGTAATGGAGTTTAGTGTATTCACCATTTGTAAACTGGGGATTTTGAGGAGATAGCAAACAGCATCGGCTAACAAAAGTTAGTATTGCCCAGGCACTGTGTCAGTAGCAGGCAGGTGAGTTGTGTGGCATGTGTTGTAAGCAGCAGGAAACTAAGAAACTGAGTTGTTTTTTTTTTTTTTTTTTGCAGTCCCACAGCGCGCATGAAGCTGCCAAGTTTTCTCATATCAGATTGTGCACTCTGCTAAAACATGCCATCTACACTGAATAACAACACAAACCAACCGTCTTAATGTGTCTATGTCAAGGAATGTATACACAAAATGTGGGTGAATTTGCACATGGACTGTATTTGTCTCACGATCAGTAGGACATATACATCTATAATATGTCTTTTTCTTCATTGTGTGTGTAATATAACCTGACTATAATCAAAAGATATTTTAGATCACAAATCAAAATTTACAATGTTTATAAAATGATGCAAAGAGACCTACATGATTAATTAACAAGACATGGTAAGATTTTTAAGGGTCAATTCCTACTTTTGCCCTGTATGTTTAAATTTTTTATGTTCTCTTCATGCCTAAATGGTTTCTTCTGGGTTTCCTCTCCAAATCCAAAGCTCCAAACTCCCCTTTAAAGTGTAACTTTAAAGTGTAGACTGATTGGCTGAAGTGTAATTTATGTAGTACTCCACACTTTTGTGTAACCCTGTGGTACAGAAAATGGATAAATGTCAAATAAAATTTAGAATAAAATTATAAGATATTATAAATTCCTCATGTTTTTTGGGAAAACTCAAATTTATTACAAATTTAAGTCAAATTTGGCAAAGTAACTGTGTTAAAAAATGGGTTGGATGTCTGTAATGTGATTTTGCTAAAGAAAATTATATTACACACGATAAATGATGAAACCAGCTTTACATCTATTCAACATTTGTGGGTGAAAGTCAAAGTCACTTGAGATCTGGTAAAAAAAAATAAAATTATAAGTAATGGTTAAACCTCTCCAGAGTGCTTCCTATCGTGTATTTATGACGCAGGATACAGGACAATATACAAGTATGTCATCGGATCTCAGACTGTGTTTCGCAATGTGGAAGAAATGTTACCAGTCACGCAGGTTTTATTTATTGAGCTGGACAGGCTTGGAAAGAAATCTTTACAAAGCACCAAGCCAACACAGTTTGCTGGGATGGGATGGGGATTTTATCCAACAAGCTCTACAGGGAGCAAATCTGGATCTCTTGCACCCCCTGTTGATCTACATCTTGTATAGCTTGATCAGAAAATCATTCCTTCTTGTAGGAGCAACATGATTTTATACATATATTAGTATTTTACACATACTATACAAGTACAATATGTTGCAACATTATATTACAGCATGTGTGTATAGTCAACCCTAATAAACCACATAAACTGAATAGAGGTGCAATATTTACAGGTTTGAACGTTTTTATTTTGTCACATGCTATGATACAGTGCCCCTGTAGCAGAAAAGGTTAATTAAAGGTCTTGCTCAGGGACCCTACGGTGGCTGGCTGGCAGTGGGGCTTGGAACCTGGTCTTCCTGGTCTTCTAATCATCAACTCAGCACTTAAACTCAGTTTTCCAAAATACATCAGATAAGTCAACCTGAATCACTCATTTCTTATCTGAACTGGCTCGCAACTGTAAAGATTTGATTAAACAATTAGGACATTTGAGCCAAGAACAACATGAAAGGCGGGTCTGTGTAGATGGATGTTTTGGATGCTTTCATTAAACTAACAAAGCACAGCATATTTTGAGTGTCCCTAAAGAGTGTCAACCTTAGTAGCAGAAGTTTGATCAACAGATTATTCTGTAACAGAAGAGAGACTGGTATTTATATAACATGGTTAGCATTTATTAGCCAAGCAAATATTCCCAAGCACATGTTCAAACAGGGACTTTTTTAAAGAGGGTTAGCAACCACAAACTGAAGAACATACCCAAGTGTAAGGATATAAGGCTTTTTGTAAACACATTAGCTATTAATGAGAGTGCAGAGCGGTGGGCCAACACCTGGTATCAAAGCCTTTCAGCTATCACCTTACCGTGGCACAAGAGCTGCGAAGAATCAACAAGGAGATGAAAGATCACCTCAGCACCTGGATTACTCTTTTGTTCACATAAAAGAATAGAAGGTAGGGTTAATTTTGGTCAAATATTTTTATTTTTATACAACTAAGTAATTGAGGGTTAAGGGACTTGCTCAGGGGCCCAACAGTGGCAACTCGGTGGTACCAAACTCTGAATCATACCCAGATCTTTGAATTAGCAGACCAACAGTGTAAACACTGGGCTACCACTTCCCCCAGGTAATCACATCATCCGGCTTTTATCTAAAAGACCCAAACAACTGTGTAAATATTGTATACACAGACAACATTTTGTCTGGAACAATTTTATGCAAAATGGATAGTGGATAGTGTTAAAGTTTGAGCTTTGTATAAAATATTTAAAGTTGGTCAAACATTACTCCACTAAACTAATTAGTGAAGTAATGTAAAAGGTTTGCTAAGTAAACTATACTAGTTTACGTAGATGATAAGTTTGAACTAGAATCAATCGAAATGTATTTACTGTAACCCCACTGTTATCTCCGTGTCACTAGTATCAGTCGTACATGCATTATGTAATGCGTTTCAGTCGAATGCTCGCCATTTCTTTGCCTTCTTGCTCTCTGAATGCCAGCTGATGTGACACTTGACTGAGAATGCTATCGTGTTTCACACGTCTTATTTATTAGTCATGATAGAACTAAAATGAAGCAGAACAGCTTTACTTATAGATAAACAAGCATTAATGTTTTGAGCTGGTTAATTTACCCCATAGTAATAAATCATTTATAAAAGTTTTGCTTTTTTTGGTTATTAGCAGATGCCAGATTTAATAGTTAGCATTTCTTTAAAGGTATTAACCTCATCATGAGACACAGCCAGAGCGCCTATGAGCTGTTTGATAAAGAAAAGGTAAGCAAACGTTAGCATGAATAAAAAAGATAATAATATGATTAACTATTTATAGATACTGTGCAGTATATGGCCAAATGTCTGAAGCACACAGTTGTCTAGAATGTCTTTGTATATTTTCGCCTTACATTACATTACAATGCACCTTTGCACAAAAGCCCCTAAGTTCCTTGAATACATAATTTGTTCTTGTAGGAGAGGAAGAACTGCACAGAACCCTGATTCTTAACTCTACTAAACACTGCACCCAGATACCCCGTCACGGTACACTCAATCTGTTTAGCACTCAACCCTTATTAGTTCCACCTGCACCTTGTTTCCTTTGCACCTTCACTTCCCTATTTAAGTTTTCTTTCTTCACTCTGTCGAGGTCTGGTCTCGTAAAAAGACATAGAATTTATCTTGCGACATTTGGCTCCTCCCTCGCTATTAGCTGTTCTTTATCCGATTATCTCTTCAATCTGTTTTAGTTCAGTTTGTCTCCTAATCTCTGTCTTCACCCATCTTTCTTTTCCTTATCTACTTTTTCTTAGTCTCCATACAGTACATTTATCCTCTATCCACCCGGTCTCCATCACTCTCAATAAATCTGCCCGAAGGGACCTCCATCCAAGTCTGTCTTCAGTCTGGTTATTGTTAAACACCCTCAGCCAACATCAGTGTCTGAAAAATATTTTAGCTGAATCAACACAAATCCCCACAGACTCGATCTAGTGTAAAGATTATCCAGAAGTGTGAAGGTTTTTATAGAAGAAAAAGTGACACTAAATCTGAAATATGATACGTATAGATGACATGGTCAGGTTTTCAAACACTTTTTTCTACATAGTGTAAGTTTGTTATCCTCCAACTGTTGTGGAAGCCCACATTTTTCTGGAATGTCTATTTGCTGTCGTATTACATCATTTCTTTACTGGAACTAAGAGGACTGCCAAAAGTTTGTGGATGCCTTACTAACACACCCAAACTAGTGCGTCTTTGTATATGTGACCACAAAATCCGAAGCACACAGTTGTCTAGAACGTCGTTGTATGTTGTAGTATTACATTATTCCTGAGTTCTATAAAGACGTTTTGTTTTGGTCTCATGTCCTGCACATGGGGTTGAGTCCTACTTCTGACTCAACCCTATTGAACACCTTTGGGATGATCTGGAACAAAGACTGCACCCCAGACCACCTCACCCCAATATAAGTGTCTGAATACTATTCTCACTGAGTAAAAATAAATCCCCCATGCCTTTTTTTTAGAAGTGTGGAAGTTATTATAGAAGTAAAAGTAAGACTGGAATCTAAAATATGGTGTTCAAAAAAACACATATAGATGTGATGGTCAGGTTTTCAAAAACCAGTTGAAAGCCCACATATGCTGTAACATTGTTTCCTTTACTGGAACTAAAAAGATTGCCAAAAGTTTGTGGACACCTTACCAGCACACCCACACTAGTGTGTCTTAGTTTTTGTTGCCACAAAGTCCAAAGCACACAGTTGTCTACAATGCCTTAGTGTGTTGTATCTTCACATTATTCCTTCACTGGAACTAAAAGACACAAACACTGTTCCAGCATGAAGAAATGGTGTGTTGTGGTTGGTCTGGAAAAAATTGTCCTGCACAGTGTCCTGAACGTAACCCCCACTGAACAGCTTTGTGATGAACTGAAAGACTGACTGCAGCCCTACTCACCTGACATTCGTTTCTAAACAAACTTATTATCACAGTCACGTCTGTGGAAGTTTGAATGTTGATATACGAGTGAAGTGTGAGAATAAATCTGGGATAAAATGTTTAGAAGACACATGGACGTCAGTGTCAGGTGACCCAATATTTCTAGTGTACATGTAAATGTGTGTGTAAATCACTATATAGTAAAACACTATCTAAGAAAACAATGTGTGTGTTACTATACACTCGATCTCTCTCTATACTGTACTATCTATATATCTCCAACTGCAGATCCTCATGCAAAGTAAAACAGGAAACAGGAAAACACCTTCATACCTCCACAGACTGGCGGTGGATAGTGTTATCACCAGCAAAGGCAGTCTTGTTCTGCTAAATGGAACAAATGCTATTGAAGTTCACAAGGTAGATTATATTCCAATATTCTAAGGAAAATTAATTTTACTTGGAATTCCAAACTTAATGTGTCTTTTCTGCTTAATATGTTACCAAGAAAATTTTCCTGGAAAAGCCCTCTGTTCTGAAGTCTGCATATTTTTTAGATTACTCTTGAATTTTCTTTGAAAATACATTATATGAATGGTTACACATTTAAACACATTTTACATGTTTAAAAATCATCAAGTGGTAAAACTATTTTAGTTTTCTGATGCAGACAAAAAAGATATAAAATTTTCTATGAAAGACATAGGCACCAATTAGGTAACAGATTCTTTTCTACAAAACCCCCTAATGAATAGTAGGAATTTAAAATAAGAACTAGTTTGCAAGAATACTGACTTTAAACAGTTATTTTACTGTATACATCACCGAATAAACTATTAATGACATGAGGATAAAAATAATTGCATTTGGTCACCAAATCCATTCATTCATTTATTTATCTTCTGTACCTGCTTATTCCCTAATTCGGGGTCATGGGATCTGCTGGAGTCTATCCCAGCCGTCTCTGAAAGGGTAAAAAAGCACCCTGGACAGATCGGCAGTCGATCACAGGGCCACACTTACACTCACTCCTATGGGCAATTTGGAATCAATCTAACTCTAAATTCATTAATTAAAACACAGAAGTGTTTAATTCTCCAGATTCTTTAAAGCCTAAAATTTTGTAGATTGCTCTATGCTAAAAACCAGTTTCATGCCTTTGGATTTTTCAATTTTCTACAATGCAGCCCAGGAAATTGAGCCAGCTGGTGAACAGAGCTCAGCTGAATGATGTTTACCTGCCAGCCGTCACAGAAAAAACATCAAACCTGCAGGCAGCAAGAGTAAATCTCAGCCTTTCCCTCCCATATGTGTACGGCAGCAGACACCACAGATCCACCTCGTCCATCATCTCACAAAGAGCCTCAGACTTCAGTGCTAAAATGGTGACGTTATTTTTCACAACGATACACAAATCCTCACTAAAGGAAATAAACACAAATCAGTCTTAAGATAAACTTTGGCTTAACTGCACTACTGTTACAATGACAGCCTTTTTTTACTTGGTTTATGAATGACCTTCCATTAATCACAGCTATATTTTGTCTCGAGTTTTATCTAAACTATTAAATATTACATGTTTAAAGCACAGTGTGAAATCAGAAAGAATAATAAATGAGCGGTAATTTTCAGAATATTTTCCTCTGTCAGAGGTAAATCACAACTGTAATAAAAACGCTGACAAGTTTTCTTAACTCCGAAACAATAATAAAATAAAAGGAAAATGACAAGTAAAATAAAGACACAGGACTAATGCATCCCGTGGCGATTATTTATTTATTATATTATCTATGTAACTGTTTTATTGTAGTCATAGTTGTAATAGATGACTTATGCAAATTTACCCTACCTAAAGAGTCAGTCCACAACATTATTGAAAATTATAATCTTTTTATAGACCTAAATGAGTTTTATTAAAGGGGTCATCGGATGTTGATATAATTATATGGGGTTTTTGATATGAAATTCTCATTGATAGTGTAAAAAACACTCATTTTACCTTTTCAAAAACAGGAACTGGTTTCAGTGCATGTTGCTTTATATGCTAATAAGCTCTAGTCTCCTAACTAATTTTTAAAATAAAAAAATAATCATAAACAGACACTGTTATAAACCATCTACAACAGTAACCATGGTCATCTTTACCGACGCTCTAATGTGTTGTTCAATATAAATGCACAATGATACACCTGCACCTCATCAGTCCATCACAATCACTCACACTATATATAAACAAGGCCTTCACTCACTTACTGTCCGGTCTTTTACTTTTTATGTATGTTAGCAGACTTGCTATTCTGCTTGCTAATCATTAGCACCCCGCTACTGACTTACTCTTTAATTCTCAAGTCCAGATCCTCCTAGCACCAACCCTAACTCCCCTTTGCTTTCTGCCTGCCTTCTGTACTTGTAAATAAATCAACCTGCTATTATTATCTCTAGGTCCTGTCTGGTAGGTTCTTGACAACTGAATTGAGAAGGTTGCACATAACAATGTTTTCTTTTGAGGTTACACTTAAGCTGCATTTATTGTGAAACTTGACAATTGAAGCACATCATTAGAAATGATTAGAAATTTGCAAAGATTCATAGAAAAATTATACTTGCTTTTTTCTGGAGCTGAAGCAAAACATGATCAACCCATTTTTTTTAGGCGTAGCTTCTTAGCAAAACCTGTTTTATACTAAACCTCGTCTATAAAGCAGTCCGGTAAAAAATATTTCATGCAAACATGGACGCATTTAGGTTTAGCAGGGACATTCTGCTAATGCCATTCTCGGCTGACATTTTATATCCCACTCGTGGCCAGGGTTGCCAAATTAGATTAAAAAATCTCCGGCTCAACCACGACGTAAAGAAGTGATCTAAAAAAGTCTAAGGAACCTGGCCAATCTGGCAACACTGCTTGGGGCGGATCTATGCTAAAAGGCATTGTTAATCAACAATCCGTGGGAGTGGCCTTGGTCAGTGTGACCTCACAAAAACAGGCATCTGAAAACGGCTTGATTTAAGATAGATTTAACTAGATAGGTGGATCTTTATCATTATAGGGTGTTTCTGCACACACTGCCAACACACATTTCAGTTCTTACAACCCGAAAAAGTGCATGTTGCATCCGATGGGCCCCTTTTTTTAATTCTACATTTTTCTTCCATATCAGAATTATCTAAAGGAACAAAAAGAGGCAAGGAAGTCCAATGTCTTAGTGACAATGCTATACCTGGGCCAGGGGAAGTCTGGGACCTCCCAAGATGACATGAAAGTCCTCCAACAGAAATGTGGAGGGGAGAACATCTGTGTATTTAAAGGATCTGTTCAGCCTGGAGGTAATAACACCAGACATTACAGAACATAAAGCCAGAAAGTAAAAAAGCACAATAATTCAAAGAGTTTAAAGAGATAGGTTACTTTCCTACCTGGCATTGAGGAATAAAATAATGGCCCATTTTTCCAATGTTCTTCATCTAAGTACAAAATATCATCATAACTGTGATTAATTATGAGTTAATGTCATTTACAGAGCAGTTCCAGTTTATTTCTCAGAGACATCTTGGCTATCCATTCAGTGTATCTTTCTATGTTAATGGAATAATGGCTGGTAGAATAAGCTCATGTTGTGAGTATCGTTACACACCCGGCTTTCAGCAAGGCCGCAAAAGCTGTTTTAGGCTCATCAGACTATGTGGTGGAAAACCCTGCTATAAGTGAGTGCTCTTTATTATGATCAAGATATACTGTAAATGTATTATATTTCTATGTGTTCATTCTTGCACTAATCTGTGTAGTGTTTACGTTTAGTCCATATTTTATTTATTTATTATTCATTTATTCATTTATATTACCTTATTCCATAATTTGGGGTCACAGGGACCTGCTGGATCCTATCCTATCTGTCTCATCTATCAAAGTAACAATTAATCTAACATACATGTTTTTGGACTTTGGGAGGAAACTGGAGTAAACCTATGCCAAACACAGGGAGAACATGCAAACTCCACACAGAAAGACCCCTGTTTGGGGATTGAACCCGGGACCTTCTTGCTATGAGGCAACAGTGCTAACTACTAAGCCACTGTGCCCCCTATTTTTAGGGATCTTTTTGACACTTACCGCTACGTGTTTTCTCAGGTTGGAGTTAGAACTCTAGTATGCTGTGATGTCAGTTCATTTTGGTGAACACAGCATTTATCACATTATAACAATTTTTGAAATCTTGGAGTATGAAAATATACTGAACTTGGAGACACTGTGATGATCTGCCTCCAATAACTCACAAAGGTCTTCCTCTGCTTAAACTTAAGCGGGAGATTCGTAGCAGCCTCTCAAGAAGCAGCCTCCCCAAAGTCTCGCGAGACATACATATAAAGTAATTATACATAAAATCTCATATTTATTGTTGTTTGACAGTAACGGAGAAACGCCGCCAAATGTAGCGAAGTAAAAGTGAAGTTTTTTCCACTAAAAATGTACTTGAGTAAAAGTGCACAACAATAAATTTACTCGAAAAGTAATAGTTACTCCAAAAATTTACTTAAGTAAATGTAACTAGATGAATGCAATTCGTTACTACCCACATCTGATGACAACTATTATTGTTACTTTTATTATTATTATTAGTAGTAGTAGTAGTAGTAGTAATAGTATTAAGGTAGAGGAAAAGTCTGTTTAAACAAAACTGACATTAAGTTAATTTAATCTAAGTTTAAACTGATGTTGATGTTTACTTGATTCAAAGAATTGAATGAAACTTTAGTTCCGTCAGGAAAAATAAAAGAACAATAAAAAGAGAACAAATAGGCAACCTCTAAGTTAACTTTTACTGCCACGTCAAAGTTTGCATTTGTCCTTATGGCTCTGTTCTAAATTCCCTGTCTTTTCCATGAGCTAAATGAAAAGCCTAGACAGAGAAACAGCAGCATCCTCTGGGGGCGACCCTCCTATTTTAAGAATAGGAGAGCATGAAATAATGTTTAAGTAGCAAAGTTAAAGGAGGAGATTGGAAGGAGGTGGGTTGTTAAGCAGTGTGCTAAAGAATCAGCAGAGCAAACAGACCAGCTGTGTTTAAATAATCAGCTAATAGCAAGCTTACCCACAAGGCCGACCTAAACTGACACAGTACGCTCGATTTGAGATGAGATTACTTAGGTGAATTAGAATTTTTTTGATGTTGACTCAGTAAATTAGGTTAAAACTGAGTGTAAATGAAACTTGTAAGTTGAATAAACTGAGTGGAGTTAAATCTCAAGTTCAAGTTCTTTTTTTCTTCCAATTAGTTGAATGTGTTACATTAAAACTCATTATAATTTCTTTGTTTTGTGTACAACTGCTTTAAGACAACTACCATTGCTATACAAATAAAATTAAATTGAAATGAAATTGAATTAAATTGTTAAGTTTAGAGGAACTGAGTTAAAGTTAAATCAAATTTAAGTTGGAAGTTGACTTGCCATTAAAGTAGTTAAAGTTTAATGTGAGTCAAAATAAAAAAAAGTGACATTAACTTTGTATGAGTTAAATGAAATTACGGTTTATTTTAAGATGTTGTTAAGTTTAAGTTGAACTGATGTAGAGTTTAGTGATTTTAAATAAACTCGATGTTGAAATTAAGTAGACTTGACACTAAAATTAATTTTAATGTGAGAAATTGCGTTAAACTCAGCTACAACAAATTTTAATTACTTTCTATTGCAGATGTGTAAATTCCAGACATGCAGTCGGCAAAAAAACAGAAGAACTTATTCATCACAATATCCAAATCCCCAAATCTCATGAAGGTTGGATGCGCTACATATCAATGAGTCTTTTACCTACGATTAAAAGGCTCAGTGGTATTATAATACATGCATTGTATCGGACCCTTTTATTTATATAATTTCTAGATGAACTGGAATCTTGCTGTTCTTCTCCGCTGTTTATTCCTGCTGGAATGGAGAAGTCTGTACCGAGAACAAGGATGTTTTCCAAAGATGCCGGCAAGGTGCTAACAGATAGTGACGACATGAATGACAGCAGAACAAACAGAAAACGACAAAAGAGACAGAGAAGGCGTTATAGCCTGCAAAGAGAAAGCAAGCGCTCTGAGGCATCTCAAGACAAAAGAGATACTAAAGAGGATGAAACCAAATCAACTGTCTGGAATAGTCCAATACCTCCCCTGGAAAAACTGAGGAATATAAAGGAACATGATAAACAACAGCCAAAGACTAATAATAAAGACAGGGTGCTAGGTGAGTTGTTTTTTCTTCTTTTTTAATGGAAGTTAAATGTGTTTGAAGAAGGATTGGCCCAGATCATTGACTTTGCTGGAACCTTATTGTATCTTTTAAAATTGAAGCTTAAATGCTATATTTTATTCGATGAAACAGATGAGTTATGGGCAGATGTACCGTTTCAAGATTTATCACAGGACAAAATAATCCTGAGTGAGCAAATTGGAAAGAAAATGCAGCATCCGCGAGAATCAAATGGCAAAAGCAGAAACGAGGATCGACTAAGAGACTTTTATGAAGAATGTGTTGAAATGAGCACTGGTGTGGAATCAAGCCTAGAACAACACAAGTGGTTCAAAGCAAACAGTAAGTAAAGAACTGTGGCTTATTGCTTCCAGACAAGATTCCCATTGACTTTGATTTCCACTGAGTCACTTTTACTAAATTATTTAACACTGCAAATAAAAGTGTTTTGAATGCAGAAATATACTTCAGGTACCTTATCAGTATGCCAAAGACCTAGAATTGTTTGGATCTTCCGTACCATTAAAAGTCAGAAATATGTGACGTCAAATGTGAACTACTGTGATTGAAGACCGTTCTTTAAAATGACCACAGACTTTAAAAAACACAAGGTTACATTACATGTAAAACCATTGTCGGTTTTTTTAACACCACACTTCACATAACATCACATTTACTTTTATGGCATTTGGCAGACGTCCTTATCCAGAGCGACTGACATTTATCTCTTATATACAGACCACTGTGCTACCACTTCCATTATGCTTAAGGCTTGGGTTGTTTGGATATTCAGGTTTCAGGCTTAAGCCCCAGAACCTTCGAGCTGTCATTATTGGGCCCTTGAGCAAGGTCCCTAACCACCAATTGCGCAGTCGCTCTGGATAACAAAGTCTGCCAAATGCCATAGATGTAAATATAAAGTATTTCAGGTGTGCTGTAACATTAACAGCAGACTTCCTCTATATTTAGAATTTGAAAGGAATAAAATCAGAGAGCAACTTAGCTTGGGTCACCAGTCTAAAGACTCAGCATCCGATCTGGAACTCAGCGAAGAAAGTGATAACAACGCCGTCTACTTGAAATCACTGGAACCCAGAACTGATATAAAAAGCCAAGGTGAGTAGGAGAAACTCAGTTTACATAAATGCCCTGTGTCAAGAAAAAAAAAATTGTCATTTGCACAATATTGATCCATGTATTCTTTTTTTTTTAGAGATCCCAGAGAACAATGCAGATAAACAAAAGCAAGAACTGCAAAAAAAGGTTTGTTTAATTACTAAAGCGTGTATAAAGTGTGCAGAGTTCTTATCTGACAGTGTTTTCTACTATGTACATAGCTATTAATAGGAAGTAAAACTAAATCAACTTTTATATATGCCTAGCTGAGATCTTATCAGGGCGAGTCTAGTAAAAGAGGTTTGAAGAGTTTGTATTTGGAAATATTACAAATCATATCTGTTAAAGCTAATGCAGCTATACGAAAATAACGCACATAGTTGCACGAATGACACTATATGGTGCTCGGAACCTTGACGTTTAAGAGGTGACTTGGTGAAGCTGTTAAGATTCTGTCAAAGAATCTTCTGTCCCTTTACTTGTATTTAAAAGTAAAAAGTGCCCAACAAAATAGCTTGTTGTGCTCAGTGCTAACTGTTAGCCATTCATAACGCTCATAGGTGTAAGCTTTGAAACAATGCACAAAACTTTTCTGTCCTTTGTTGGTGAATCCAGTTTGGGTGTAGGAATTTCTGTCATCAATATTTATTAAGATTCATTTTCATACCCCGGAAATTTCTGACTAACTTTGGGGGTATCACTGGACACACCTCATGACCCAGCGTGTGACTTAAGACTGAACCTAAAAATTTGATTGGCTGGTGACTCTATCGCTAATATTTGTTACAAATCAGGTGTGATGTAGTTCAACTAAAGGTCGGCACTATAGACTGGGAACCTGGCCTGGTCCAAACCTTTATAATGTAGAATCTTCAGGTTTCCTATTCATCCATTGTCTATACCCGCTTAATCAGAGTCACAGGGATCTGCTGGCGTCTATCCTAGCTGTCATTGGGCAAAAGGCAGGGTCACCCTGGACAGGTCACCAGTTCATTACAGAGCCACATACTGAAAAACAACCACATACACTCACACTCACTGCTATAGGCAAATTTTTTGTACTGTTGAGGAAACTGGAGTACCCGGAATGAACGGACACCAACACAGACCCCTGCAGGGTATACGAACCTGGGACCTTCTTGCTCTGAGGCAACAATGCTAAACACTAAGCCACCATGCTGCCTCTGAAACAAAGCTAATTCTAGGCAATTTGTAGATATTACACTAATAAAAATAATCAAGAAAAACATTTTGTACCCAATTTTATTTTTATAGGGCTGCAGAGAAGGCCCTGCTGGTCATAATATCCCAGTACTGTTTAAAAACCTTAAAATGCTAGCTACAATACTGAATAAGATTGAAACAGTACGATACTGCATTAAAATATATTTGGTACAATTTGAATGTGATAAAAAAAGTTCTGTATTAAAAAGGAAAGCTCGGGACTACAGCTTGTTTCACTCAAGTAATTCCAAACACTTTTGCTTCATTAAAACTAATCCAAACTCCCAAAACTCTAAAATCATCTGTAGCAGACATGGCGTCTGTGGCTGAAATGGAAATGATAACCATACATAGAGCTCAGAGGCAAAGTTTCCTGGCATCAAGCAAGTTTTCATTTAAATAAAAGAAATCATGGCCCTTTTCTGACCTGTTGGCTAAATAAAACAAACCCAATTACTTTGTTCTGTAGAAAGAGGCAAGTAAAATTTATTGCTGCCAAAGCAAAACTGACCAGACTAACCATCTTTGCAACAATTATGAAATATTATGTCTTATACCATGAATTTTTAACCAACAGTTAGTCGCTTTCCAGTAATAAATGAAAAAGAATCGTGTTTATATTTAACCAGAAAATGGAAATAATCCTAGTAGATTTGACACCGCCAGTGGTGCAGATGTGATTTATAAAAACAAAAAACATTCAGTAAGTAAAGGTTCTGCTGGTAAATACATGTTGACAGGAGTTGAACCATGCCCAGCTTCATGGGTAGGTTGAAGGGGTAATGTGTGGCACCATATTATGACAGTTTTCTTTAAACAATTGGCCTCTTTTTCCTAACAGAATTATAAATTGAATGTGTAAAAGTTCTTCAGAACTTGAAAAGTAAGCACAGAACATTGTAAATGTAGCAGACTATTTAAAAATATAATCTGTAACTAAATTCTGTGTAATGTGGTATTTTGCTGTTGAAGACCATCTGCAATTGAAAGCACAATGTTTGCAAATAGTGATTATTTAAGATATTATAGACTATTTGTCTGCAAAAGTTTTGGCATGGTCCAAATCCTAATTCAAATTTTGTTACATACATGCTTATACACAGTGCAATATATAGTAAATTGTTCTTTTATCAACAAATTTAACAAAGAATTCAATAAAATCTTAAAAATTATATACAAAAAAAAAAATAGAATAAAAAAAAAATATACTGTATATTGTATGGTATATAACAGTGTGTATAAAGTAACTAATGAATGATGAAATATAAAGTGCGGTTGTGCGTGTAGTGGGTGTGTGAGTCCAGAAGAGTCCCAGTTTCAGGTGTTCTTCTGGTTGAGGGCCCGAATGGCCTGCACAAAGACCTCAACAGCGAAAAGAGCCTGTTGTTGGGATGACTGAGCCTTTTCTTGGCCTCGGTCTAGCACCGCCTGCTGTAGGTAGACTCCAGGTCAGGGTGTTCAGAGTGGATGGTACGTTCGGCTGATAGCACCACCCTCTGTAGAGCTCGCCTGTCCTTTTGGGTGCTGTTACCCATCCAGGTTGTGATGCTTCCCGGCAGGATGCTCTCGATGGTGCAGGTGTCGAAAGTCCTTAGCACCTGAGGTGGCAATTTAAAATCCTTTTACATGTCTAAGGTGGAATAGACACCGACAGGCCTTCTTCACCACTGTTTTGATGTGACAGGACCATGATAGGTCCTGCGTAACCATAATAGGTCCTTGGTTTACTTCAATCAAAAAAATAATTAGATAATCAGTATTCTGGATAGACCAAATAGAGACATACAAACTAGTTATTTATATAGTCTGTACAATAATGTTTATAATGTTACTTATTTTATACCAATTTATTTAGTTTTCAAGTGTATTGTAGATTGTACTGTATTTTGTGAAATAAAATACTGCATTTGGTAGACTCACTGACATTTTTACAGAATAAATGTGCTTCTATATATTTACGACAGCTGGATGCTATTATGGAGGTGCTAAATACCTCAGATGAAGTGGAGTTGGTGCTGAGAAATACAGGAGTGACAGATGAACTGCTAATGGGTTTTGTGGCAGCACTGAAGAGCAGTCTGTCTGAGATCACATTGGTCAATCTTAATCTCAACCACATCGGACCTCCAGGAGTTTATGTACTGCTAGACCTTCTGCAGGCCAAATTAGAAATCAGGGGATTATTGTAAGCCCTCCTGCATCAAACTCTCTACAGCTATGTTAAATAGTGTTACAGGGAGTTTAACTGGATGTCCCTGTAATTCCGTTTCTTTTCTGTCTAGGCTGTTTGGAAATCATCTAGGCGATGTAGGAGTTCAGATCCTGCTAAATGGTGTGGCTGAGCTTCAAGAAAAAACAGCAGCGTCTCCAAGAAAGCCAATGGATCCGAAACAATTTTACTTTCCTTATTCAAGCTTTACACTCACAGAGCTGGACTTGGGTGGAAATGGAATTGGCAGCGAGGGTCTAAGAGTATTAGGCACCTTTATAAGGTATCACTCCCAGCTGCAATATCTGGGCCTGGCCCAAACATGTTGCTCCAGCATGGAGGCCTGGTACGACTTTTTTGAAAGTATAAAAGTAAACAACAAACTAACCCACATCATTTTAGATGAAAACAACCTCAGAGACCAAGGAATCAAACTATTTGCCGAGGCTCTACAGATTAATGAAGGCCTACAGAAAATAGATCTGGACCATAATAGTTTTGGTGAGGTTGGAGGTAATGCTCTCTTCGAGGCGCTCTCCAGAAGCCAGTGTTCTCTTATACACTTAAGCTTAGAGGATAATTACATCAGCACAGCACTGATGAGCAAATTTCAGCAATTGGTTAAGACAAGTGATGAACATACTCATTAACAGTAAATGCTTAAAGTTATTTTTGGGGTGTTTATAGCCTTTATTCGGAGGAACGGACAGAGGTGAAATGGGGTGGGTGGGGTGAGGGGTGTTACCGGTAAAGCCCTTAGCTGGAATTGAATCCAGAGCACAACAACGGCATGTTTGTGCTGGCGTGCTAAAATTGTGCCTTGTTCTTTAAGTGCTGAAAAGCGGATAAGTGAATTGGATTCTGGGCCTCATCAAAATGGAGTGACTGTGTGTGAGGGTCTTCCAACAATTCCAGAATAAACTGCCTTCTTCAGAGTTTTATCTGCATGGCTGTTCGATATAAACTTGGCACTTGAACATGAATATTTAAAGAAGTATTTGGCTAGACCTTTGAGAGGAGTTCTTAAGTCTTTCACAGCTGAAAGCTTGTACGACCCCCAATTCCAATGAAGTTGGGACATTGTGCATGACGTAAATATGAGATTAGATTAGATTGATTTAACTTTATTGTTATTGTGTACAGAGCCAATAAAAGAAAAAAGAAAAAAAGAACACAATGATCTGCAAATCAATTAACCAACAAAAACTTTTCATAATGGTTCAATAGTGAGACCTGATACCTCAGAGAGGCACCTTCCTGCTTGTCGAAAGCAAATGGCTGTTGTCATTTTGTAGGTTTAAGACAGGACTTTAATGGCTTGCCAATTGGTCGGAATTTATACTTTAACAGTCCAACCATTAAAAACAGTACAATAACAATAGCACAATGTGAATACAAAATGCACATTGCATGGTATCTGGTGTATCAGATCAATCAAAAGCTGCCTGGCTATGGAAATGTATAAACACTAACATCACTGGATAACTGTAAACAAAGCTTAGCACACGCTTTACCATTTTTATGTTTGTCACTGGATTTTTGGAAAAATAAGGTCTAGTTTGTACCTCCACCTGGTCTGACACCACCAGACTGCTGTGCTCCCTTCGCTGGCTTCCAGTAGCCGAATGTATCAGGTTTAATCACTAATGTTTGCCTACAAAGCCGAAAATGGAGCAGCGTCCTCCTACCTCCAAACTGCTAGCATTCTTGACGAATCTCACCGTCTTTATAACAGTTTTGTGGGTTGTTACACTTGTGATCTAATGTGCCAGTATTGAGCTGTTCAATGTTGTGACACAAACGTCTATCTGGATAAGAATGTCTGCCAAATGCTGTAAATGTAAGTCGCAAATCCAGACCAATGTTTCCCACTTGAATTTCTGTAATTCTAGAGAGTCTTCTTCTACCAGCTGGTTGTTTTTGATAAAGAGTACTGGCTGTGGTCATTCATTCTGAATAAAATCATTTATTCAGAGTGACTTGAAAAAAAAAAACAATCTCTCATTTAATAGTACAACATCATAACCACTAACTTACCATGTCCCCACTACCATATCAGTGTTTCTGCCAGTAGTCAAATGCATTTACTGCACTAAAGATGTTTTCCAACCCACTGCAAGACTACCTGCTTTACTCCAGTGGTAGTCATGACAGCAGCCGTTGTGCAGCAAGCCGGGCTTCACCCAGGGCCTGACACTGTGGTTGGAATCTGTATCTGGATAATATATTCCTATTCCCCTTGCTTGGATGCTTTGCTTCTAAATGCATAGGGGCAACAAGGCGGGAGCTTCAAACAATCGAGTCATGAGAGAACCTCATCGGTGTATGTCTCAATTGTTTATGGTGTCCAACTATATTATATAACTAAAGCCAAGCTTTTCAAATATGGCATGCTCCTCATACAACAATTCAAATTAAATCAATGTCAGAAATGATGAAGAAACCTTAGCTCACTTATGGTTGGCAGCTGTTCTGCTTCTTTAATGAGCTACATACTATATGAACCATTGTTCCTTTGCCCAACGCTTACCATGTTTCTGGCAGTACCTATCAATTTGATGAGAGCCACAAAATACCACCATCAAGGCAGCATTTTATTGGCCCTGTTAAAGGAAGCCGTTGGACAAAATCCTTTGAGATGTAATGGAATAGTAATACGGACCAACCCAATATCCATTTAGGAAGAAGACTGTTTTACTGTTATGTATGATCAAACCTGGTGGTTGACAAAGGCATCCATGGTTGATCCACACCACAAGATGTTCAACATATAGTTGTTTCTCTTAAAATCTGTATCGGGTCCAAAAATATGTGACATCTATAGTAGCATCTTCAGAACATGCGTGTTAAATCATTAGATTAGGTGATTGCTTTGTAAAGTTGTAAAATGTTCCAGGAGCTATTTTACAAGACCAGGTGCGCTTCATTGGGAAAAAAACCTTTACTTCATGTTTCTATGTTGTTACATAGTAACGTGCCAATTAATGCTATAAAACAAATAAAAAAATAAAGGTTTTCTGATCGGCAAAATTCCCTGGCAGCTCCAAACACGCGTGTAATAGGAAATTTTTTTACTTATTTGATCAAGGAAAAAAAATAAAAAAATCAAACTGGTAGATTCCAGTTTTCAATCCAATAATGAAAAACATTGAATGATATTCCAAAATTTAAAGATAAGAAAAGTGATGCTAATATAATACCTATTTATTACAGATTAAGCATTGATTTTCGATGGCGTTACTTTGGCGCTCTCTACGAAGCGCCTTTGAGGACAGATGGTCACAGCTGGATTGGATAGAGAGCCTCAGGAAACCAAATACAACTGAAGAAAAATTTTTAAACATACTTTGAGGTTTTTAAATCTCCTTTGGCTCATCTATAAAAATGCTTTACCAAAATCACTTAAATCTTATTATTGACTGTACCTTTTTCTGTCTCTAGACACTCCAAAAAAACAGACAAATACAGAATAACAAAAAAATAATAATAAAAAAAAATTGACGACATAAATATGCCAAATATTAAGTCGATTTAATAATAAATATATTTTTTAGGATGTCGAAAAGCTAGGATTTGCTCTAATTTTTGCCTTTATTTCTCGGTTTCATAGTCTCTGTTTAACCTGACAGAAATAAAATCTTGGCAGTACTGAAATCTCTCAAGCATATGGAAATAATAAGCATTGATTTGCTCATATGCAGAACCACTTTCAGTTTACTTGAGAGTGTATACTTTTTTTGCAAATATGATATCAATAATTGCAAAGCTGGGAACCAAAGGTTCCTTGCTTAACAAATAGTATCGAAAAAAAGAAACCCGCTAACATTACTTAGGCATGTAAAATCAAACAATGTCTTTACATCTAAGATGAGAGTTAACCGGACAATGCTAGTTTTAAAGAACTCTAATTATTGTAATAAACTCCACTGAAACATATATACAAAAACTTTACAATAAACAGACACTCTAGGCAAAACAAAAACATGACCCAGACTAGACAACTTCAATACACGCATGAACATAAACACTAGCATGGATTACAACCTAGACAAGAACTCACCACAGTGGTACAGGGAACAACAAACCACAAAGACAGGAGGATACAAGGGGGTATAAATGCACAAGACAAAACAAGGAACACCTGTGAACACTTGTGACCAGACTAACCAAGGACAAGGACAAGGGGAAGCACATGACAGGAAGACATGAGGAACAAGGAAGTAAACAAACACTGCCTAGGCTAGCTAAGCTAGCTAGCATAGCATAGCTTAGCCTAGATACGAAACAAACAATAACCATGAGTCAACATAAAACAAGAAAAACAACAAAGCAATAAACCCGAAACAAGAAAATCAATAAAACAAGCATGAAACAAGAACAACCCAAAACAAGAGCATGAAAACCTCACAGTTATACTATAAACATGAAAGAAATTTCTTAATTTGTGTTAGCTTAAATCTATTTTTATGGAATTTTGTATTTTGTATTTTAGTAATTTAGTATTATGTAAAGTAATAAACATTTACATCTAATGGAAGTGTTAGCGCAGTGGTTAAGGTGTTGGACTGCTAATTGGAAGATCAGGTTTCGATTCCCAGCACCACCAAGTTACCACGGTTGGGCAAGACTCTTAACCTCATTTGTATCTCTCTGGATAAGGACATCTGCCAAATGCCTCAAATGTCATTTCTGGCATTTGGCAGACTCTTTTGTTCAGAGTGATTTTACATTTAGCTTATTTATACAACTGAGCAATTGGGTTTGTGGTTTATGGAGGTTGTGGGTTTGATTCCCAGAACTACAAAGTCACCACAGTTTGGCCCCTGAGTTAACTTGGTGTTGCTGGGAATCAAACCCACAACCTTCGGGTTAACAGTTAAACACCTTAACCACTGTGCTTCCACTTCACAGCATAATAAAAAATAAAAATATATATAATACACTAATAAATGCTTCTATCTTTCTAAAAACAAAACAAATGTGCCTTTACATCTCACAATAAAGCACTTCTAGTTCTTCTGAGTTATTCCTGGCCTTGGATGAGTGAATCCTTCCTTCCTGACACAAATGAGATTTGTCTGAATGTCTTGGATGAATAGACCTCTGTTTCAAGACTCTTTCAACCTATCGGCTTGGAGAAACGGAAAAAAAAAAATATGGAGCCTTCAAGGTGTTCCTGGATATGTTTGCGGAAATGTTTTGTACCTTTGGAAGGTTTTGTGAGCATAATCCACAAAAATGACAAAGATTCCTAACAGATGTATTAGCATACGGGCCGTTGTGTGTTTAAGCACCCAAACAAGCTAAAATAAGCGTCTCTGTTCGTCCTGGTCTCAGTGAAGTGTGATTACATGAAAAGTGAATCCACCCATTTGGTCAATGAGCAGTTGTCTGAGTGGGCTGTGTGAAGAGTTTGGCGTAAATTCCTTTGAGGCGGTGAGCAGGTAGCAGACAACAAACGTGTCCTAGTAGCAGGCGGCAGAGTAATTTTAGAGGGTGTGTTTGGTGGAGCACTGTGTTTGCAGAGACCGCAACAAGTGGACCTAGTGTCAGGACACTAGAGCTTCTGTTTGCCCCTTAGAGCTAACTCTGAGCTTCGGCCCAGGTAAAAGCTAATTTGTTTTGGTCTGGTCAGTATGAGCTAAATGCTGTCAGAAATGCCGCCCTGAATGAGGCTTCAGTTCTCATGCTCAGCTTTAAATATTTGCTTTACAAGGGTGATAAATAGTGCGGGTTCCAGCGGCTATAGCCGTGGCTAATCTGCTCTTACATTTCCGAGGATCTGGGCACGAAATCTTAAAAACTTACGGTAACACTTTATTTTAGGAACCGATTCTAAATATTAACTAGTTATTTATTAGAATACATATTACTAACATACTGGCTGTTTATTACTATTTAGAAAGTACATATTAATGTTTTACACTTTATGGCCTTTCGAAACTAAACATAACCGGGACCTCATCATTTGTTAATAAAAGAGAATTTGTCCCCAAACTAAAGTGTGACCAACTCAATAATAAAACATTAAAATTGTACTTGGTTATTATTTTGTTGTTTATTTCGACAAATGGTTGTTTATCTGTGTGTGAGTGGTTGCGTGTGTGTGTGTGTTGCATGATGGTAAGCAAACCGAGTTTGACATACTGTCAAATGAATTTTTCAGGGGAAAATAAAGGTTTCATTTATATTTGACTGTCATGTCTTATTTAAGGTTTACTATTAAAACAGAGCTGATGACATGCGGCACAGATTCCTACATTTGCACTGCATAGGATTTCTGTGCTAATAATAAAACAGGATCTATGCTATATGACAGATGCACGGAAACTAGTGGTGTACTAGGGGCACAAGGGGCATTTTTAAAGTGGTGGTTGTGGGTTTTTATGTGACATCTGTGAAGTTGGCACCCCATGAAAAGAAATAAACACCAAAACTATGCCATTGGTTTGTGCTATGTTGTGCCGCAAAAACGAATGTTTGTGCTACGTTGTGCTGTTTCAAATATTAAATGTTATTTTTTTTTGGGAGTGTGACATCACTTTCCACCCCTTATTGCCCAAATCACTCCCAACTAGCGTAGTTCGTTTGTGCTCGAATTTGTGCGCTTTGTGCAGTTAAAAGAAACGCTGTATCTATTTTCCTTCCTTAAAAATAACAAAAATATTTTCAGGATCTGTGATGTCACTCTCCACTTCAGTTGTGCTCATTTGTGCTGCTGAAATGAACGTCTAAAATATATTTTCTTCTCTTAGAAATAAACAAAAACTATACTAGTGAGGTTACTCTCCAGCCCATGCTGTCCAAATCTCCCCAAACCGGTGCCGTTCTTTTGTGCTCGATTTGTGCTGGTTTGTGCCACTAAAATAAACATTTTCTTAGAAATAGCAAACACAATACAGGGCAGTGACGTCACTCTATACCCCGTGTCGTCCATTATGTGGAATGTCTCAACTTTAAAACTGTTAAAGCACAAGTACTTCTATCAATTTTGTTATTAATTACGTTATACGGGATGATTATACGTTATAAAGCTTTGCATGAAGAAGCATTACCAAATGATTATAATCCAAACACACACATTCCTCACTAGTCAACTGTAGTATCATAAAAAAATCAAATATTTTAACAGAATTTGGGAAAATGAAAAATATCCTATTCAGAACTGAAATAAAATACTCTACTTGTAAAATAACATATTCCTCTAAAAACATTTTTGCTTTTGACTTTTTGAAGGCAGAAATTATGTAAAATGATTCTCTCTTTCTATTCTAGAAATTACCTGAAAATGATGACAGTTAGCATTTTATTTTATTGGTTGACTTTTGAATAAAAACAAGGCTATACCGCTGGCTGCATCTTTCTGATTGGGCCTGATATACTATACAAAACACGTACAAATAAGACTAGCCTGCGTGTTTAGGACCGCTATCTGAATCACCATTAGACGAAGACAATGTACAGTTGACTGTCAAATAATACAATATATTCTAATTTAAGTACAGATGGGGAGATACGCAGGATACATTATGACACTTGCTAGACAAATACCTGGTCAGGAGCACAACTTAAACTAGTTTTACCTAAAATTCAACAGAACAAAATTGACAAACACTAAACAGCCAAAAAAAACCACTATATTAGGTGAAATTACAAAAAATTATGAACAGCCAAAGCTATAATTTAGAGACCAGGCTGACAGAACTGCCAATTTGTTTTATGTCAGTTTTTCTCAGGTTGGTTTTGTGGTCACAGTTTAGTCCATGGCTGCTTTATACACGTACAGGCACTTAATAAATTTAAATACAGATAGTAACATTGCCTTAGATTACTCATAGACACTCATGGAGATATAAAAACCAAATGTATAAGACTCCAGACTCCATGTATTCAGAGACTGTCTTGCTGAGTATGCAAAAGTTATATTGTGGTTACCTTTAAAAATATCTTCTGGCAACTGCAAAAGATAGCAAATGGAGACTCCCACCTTTCACGAGGGACGACATAGTGGGTTTGGATGGAGATGTGATGAGAACCAGACACTAAATCAGATATCTGACTCTCATTGCCTGTATGCTAAGCATTATTAAAGTCTGATTTATGTAGCTGTTAAGAAATCCCTAATAATGTAACACTATTTTCTTCCTATATGTGTTCATTTATTTTAAAAACCAAACAACAGGCATGGTTGCTCTACACTGTAACTGCTTTAAAATGTTAAGTTTGAAATAATCGTAATGTTGGCTAACTTAATATTATTATTTTTATTATCTTATGTAAAGTTAGAGGCCTTAATGAAACCACTGTCTGAATTTGTCTGTGGTCTGGCATTTTTCAATAAGTACACAATTAGATCTGATTTATTTTGCACTGTGTGATCATTGAGTAATATAACAGTTAAATTACAGTTGGAAAAGTCTGCAGATTTAGCACATATTTGGTTGGTTAAAAAAATGACAATAAAGTATTATTGTATTACAAGTTTCTCAAATAAAGTGGGTATTTGTGGAGTCTAAAAAATTGGGGCAATTAAACTTGTTTCCTTCCAGATTAGTGACTCAAACGTCTTTGTTAGTCCAAGTACGACCCAACAATACATTCTGTGTTTAACTATAATAATAGTGCTTGATTTCTTTGAACTCTTTCATAAAAAGAAGTTTTTGTATGTAAGTAATTTGCAAGTCTGTGTGTAGGCAGATTAGGGGCAACAGTTTTATTAAAGACCTTTTGCAACTGAGAAAATAAAAACTCATTAACTACTACTGAGGGCCATTCTAGCATGATCACATAATACATAAATCCTTTTTTTAGGGTTTTGTTACTAGCTAATAAAGGCATTATAGTTTCAGTTAAATGTATCTGTGCATTTATTTATTAATTGATTTAAACCTTTAATTACTTGATTAAATAAGTAATTAAAGGTTTGTAGGATTCACATAACATCATCAGCGAGATTAAGAGACCAACAAGACATCAGATCTTGAAATTGAACAGAACAACGTCGATGTCCCGGCAACATCAAATGTCTGGAACTGTTTTTAATAGCTTCCTTCCTGTTTTAAGTATTTTCCAAAGGAATTTCAGGCATACGAGAAAGTGGTGGTGACGGCATTTTCAACATGACAGCTGGTGTCTAAGTTTTAGTATTTTCCAACCTTGCAAGTACTGCTTGACTGGATTCAGTATCTCTTCAGACTTAAGGTAGGTATGCCTTAGAGCTGGTGTCCTAGAACCAAGTCGGTAATATGAACATCATAGTGGCTGTCTTCAACAGATATTGAAAGATTTACCTTTCCCTGAAATACTAGATCAACACAACTCAATGATTTGTTCAAAAGGGCTCTTTTTTGGTTGTTTATGTTGCACTTATCTATTATCTAATGTTAATCTATTAAACTTTGTATGTTTCTCCACCAGTCCACCAGCTGTAATACTGTGAATATATTCATACTAACACAACTGTGTAAATAAAATGGTATCAAGATATAAAAAAAATATTTAAATAATTTAATTTTACTGCCATACAATTGTTATGGAACTAGTTGGGACATTGGCTTCCAATCCGATAAGTTATATTTGGTCTGAATTTACTTTTTCATTTGCATTTCGGCAGTTACATGGGGTATGAGAGTTGACTGGCAGGAAAATAGAATATTTCACCTGTTCTACTGTTTGATAGTAAGCATCAATTTCTAAATTTCTGTAGCTCTGAAATAAAAAGATATTATTGGTGGTTCTGAAGTGGGTTTCTCTTAATAGTTTACTTCTTTTGTTCAATCATAGGCTTTTCCCCACTGTTCTTTCACGGGTTTCTCTTAAACCTTCCCTCTCTCATCATTTTTTCCTGTACATGCTCCTGTATATTTTCTGTATTATAGAGTTTTATTTTTACAGTGATTAGAAAGAAAGAAATGTAGCGTCTATCGTATCTACAGCCCAACCCAGTTTTGTTTAGTTTAAAAAATATTAGACGAAAACATATTTTAAAGCATTTTAGGTATCAATTATTTCATACTCATATATTTACTGATTACACACACAAACATTTTTAAGAAAAGGACATTACTATAAATATAATGATAAAGTAAAGCAGCAAATTTAGCTTTTACACACACACACACCAGTTTTACACTAAATTTGATGTTATTGCTTTATTTTCTGTGACCATAAAGCATCAATTAAAAACATTATTAAAATACATTATTCATTATTAGCAAAACAACAACTGTAAAAAGCAAATAACAATTACAAAATGTAGTTTTTGTGTTCTTTATTAAATGATAAAGTTAACAGACTTAAATTAGCTATACAGTACTTAGCATAAAATACAGCATATTGCTTTATATATAACAGACAAACTAAGTTAACAATCATCAACATTTTCAACAGCTTTTAAGTTAATCAGCTCAAATAATTAGTTATTTAAATAATTAGGTATCAAACCTGCTTATATATGTATTGAATTTAAAAGAAACTTTTTTACATTTAATCACCAAAAAAATCATTTTTCTTAATGGCTTGTTTTCAGTGTCCTTATTGGATCTTTATTTAGTTCAATCGAAAGACAAATTATAATCATTTATATGCAGTATTTAAAGAACACTAAAGACAAATGTACAGTATGTGATATTGAAAAGCTCTTTTTTAAATCTACTGACCACAGTTGGTGGAAATCTTTCAATGAAAGAGGTGCTAAAGGTAGACTGCACCACAGGACAACATCTGTTGCCTGAAATAAAAGAATGTTTAAATAGGCTAATATGTGGTTTGTGTCATTTCCTGCTAAAACCAATGTGGGGGCAACCCACAAAGAAATTATTTGTAAGAAGTTGATTGAAATTTCAGCGAAAATTCCTGTTTATTTATGGATAACGTAAAGTTTTCCACTTACATTGAAGCGCGTAGTGATACTTTATAGTCAGGCTTAAATTCTCTTATAATCAGTAAAATAAACAAAAGTGTGACTATCCGGGGTCTTCATACCAGACACGGATCAGGTTTTTTACCTATTGGAGCTCATTTTTGCATTTTGCAACACAGTAGTTACTAGTCCATCTTGAATGGTAAGTTTGTGTGTGTGCACACTTTCATGGTGGTTTCGCTTATTATAATTAAATTTCCAGCCACACCACTGAAGCAACATCTTCACATTTCCACCAGGCACTAAACTTACAATATCCACTTGCGGTACCAGGTCATAAAAAAGCATCTGACTTTCATTATGGTCTACGATTCTGGAATAAGAAACAATATGTGTAGTCTCAACACCTGTAAATAGTTAAATCGAGGTCTGTTGTCTATTTCTGGACTAGTAAGAACATTCTGCTACTCATGAATTTCATGAGATTCAGAAGATTTATATTTTGTGCATCAGGCACAACTAAAAATTTATATTAAAAGTATGTGGATACAATAGAACCTGTATAACTTATTCCAGAGTAAGAAAGGAATGACTTCTTAACTAAGGTAAGACCAGAGCAGCCTTCCAGCCTGCGTCCTGCACCGTGCTCAGGTTCAGCACGGAGATGTGACTGAGAGCCTTCTTTGTGTGACGAAGGGATCTTGTTGCGAAGCGCTGAATCGGCGCTCTGTTGGGGCTCCGCTGCACACTCTCACTGCCTGTTTGTTGAGGTCAGGTCAAAGAGGGCTCTATTCATAGGAGGAATTTCACAGTAAAGGACCGCCAATGGCACACTCGAGTCATGAAGAGGAAAATGTAAATCCGAGCCAACTCATAAGAAAATTATCTGGATGGTGTCCAGTCATTTGTTCTAGGGGTTTTATAAAATGCTGTAATGTATTTAAATGTATTTATCTTATAAAGTTTTATTACCAGGCCTAGCAGCATTAGGGTTTCTTTTACTTAGTTAATTATAGATTATGAGGAGCAGTAACGTGCAGTTGGTTACAGATTTTGTCCCCGTAGTGAATCTGTCTTTGTGGAGTTTTGCTTTTTTTGGACTGTGTCTGCATGTGTTTCCTCAGGGTTTCCTTCCAGTTTGAACAGCAAAGTAGGTTGACTGACTACACTAAATTACCATAAGTGTTAAGGTGTGTGTGTGTGTATTCTTGCCCTAGATCCATCACAGACCTGATTTGTAGTCATGATACAGATTTTTCATTATTAATACGCATTCATTTACAAAATTAGACTCATAATACATGTAATAATAAATTTACTTTTACAGCATTTGGCAGACGCTCTTATCCAGAGTGGCTTACATTTACCTCATGTTATACAACAGACCATTGGGGGGTTAAGGGCATTGATCAGGGGCCCAGTGGTGGCAAATTGGTGGTGCTGGGAATCAAACCCCGAAGTGTTAGCCCTGAAGTGTTAGCAGACCAACACTTTTACCACTGAGCTACCACCTCCCCCAAGAAAACAAATAATAATAATGATAATAATAATAATGATAAAACAATGATATGGATTTTATTTTCCATTCTATAAAATAACATTTTGACTACCAAACTTTTCATATTATTAAATGTGGAAGTGGTAGTGCAGTGGGTTAAGATGTTGGACTTCTAACTTTAAAGATTCCCATCGTCATCAAATTACAACTGCTGGACCCCTGAGCAAGGCCCTTAACCCCACATTTGATTAGTACTATAAAAGAGTTAAATATAAACTCTGGATAAGGGGCGTCTGCCAAATACTGTAAATGTAAATAGACCGAACGGCTGTGATCTTCTTCTTATAAATTTGCACACACTTACAGAATGATCTTGAACTTTCCCTCATGTGTAGCGTTTCATTATAACCTCCGTTATTGTGTTTGTTTTACTGGAATGTCCTTTTTAATTTAGACCAAGTGTAGGGTCACAGGATCCATCACATCTATGTGTGATATTAAACATCTCAATCCCTATAATAACCTTCAAATTCATGGAACTTCAACCTTATGGATGCTTTCAGTCACTAAGGGATTCGTATGGAAGCTGATGGTTTTGTTTACTAAAAACACACAAGGGTCAAATGGAAAAAAAAAATGAAAGCTCCTTTGAGGGCAAATTGGAATGAATGGTTGTTTGTAAGAAGACACACCTTCTGAGAAGTTTGTAGTAACAGAAGCGAGCGGTTTGTCTTCCTCTCAGTCAGCTGAGGGCGACAGAGGGAGGCGAGATTCCTGCGCGTCCCAAATCTCCCTCCTTCACCGTTAGAACGTTTCTTTGGCTTGAGTCATCGACTTGCGATCTTCTTGTCTCTGAAGAATCATGTCTTCACCAAAATGGACTTATCTTTGTTTAACTACAGTGCTGAAGAACGGTTCCTGTCTGATGGAGTTCCCTGCATCGTAGCCTGTGACGGAAAAGTCTCGCTTCGGCATTCGGGAAAGGGGACGAGCGGTGACCGCGTACTAGAGCGCTTCCATACGGTTCCGTTCATTTGAGACCCTCGATAAAGAATTTAAGGGATCTTTGGGAATGGAAATGGTTCCGACAAAGCTGTCATGTCTTGGCTGTAGTAAACCTTTTCAAAAAAGAATGAAGTAACCCGCAATGGAGCCGGATAATGCCCCGCACTCCAAACTCAGGCAGGCTGGAGTCGGGGGGTGAGTATAGCGAAATCAGTTAACGCAAGGAACCGCATTTCATATCAGATTCCCTGCCACAGGTTTTAGATTTAATGAAAAAAACTACTAATAAGCAGATAGATAAAGTGCATGAAGTGATCCGGTCCGGTCAAACTTGTGGCGTCCGCAATGAATGAATGAATGAATGAATGAATGAATGAATGAATGAATGAGATGCAAAAACCGGGTCATTCATTGGTAAAGTAAAATAAGCTTTTAAGCTGTTCTGTTAAAACCTCGTTGATCTTGTACATCAGTGTAAGGTAGGTGACTAACATTTTTCTTCTTCTGTGCATCTGAGAAATTAGGGGTTAAGGGCCTTGCTCAGAAGCCCGACAGAGGCAACTTGGTGGTGCTGGGAATCAAACCCAGTTAGGAGTCCAACGCTTTAATCTCTTCTCTACCACTTCCCCGGTGTAAATTTGTAGTGGTAAATTTATAGTGGTTAAGGCGTTGGACTGCTAGTTTCGAGCCCCAGCACCACCAAATTACCACTGCTGGGCCCCTGAGCAAGGCCCTTGATCACCAATTGCTCAGATGTATGAAATAGACAAAGGTCAAGTCGCATAAGGACGTCTGCTAGTAATGAAATGTATCTTTCACACATCTATCCACACTTTTTATCAGAAATTGAATAAAGAATTAAAATTTGTTTAATAAAATTTCATTAAACCTTATAAGTGGATACTTGATGCCTAAGGACCAAACTTTTTTCTAAATGCTTTTGAAAAATTGAATGTTTTCTACCCAATGTTTGTTTTTTACTCTTTTTTATATTATTTTAAACATACAAAAGGTAAATATGTTTATTGAATAAACTCTAGCGGCAATACACTGTTCCTCAATGTTCCTCAAGAAGGAAACCTGCAGATAATAAATCACTAATAAAAAGTTAACCCGAGGTTTTTAGCATTTTCCAAACCTTTGAGATCTTCTTCTTTAAATAAACCTGATCTCCTTATTGTTCTTATATCATTTTAGTTTTCTAGTCGCAGCCAGATGTAACCGACCTGTTTTGATCCTTTAACACTCAGGTAGTCCTGAGGCTGTGGAAAAAGACTAAACAAAATGAAAATGACTAAACAAAAGCATAGAGACCAGTTTACCAATCACCAGCAGACATTAACACATTTTCCTGCCCTACAGGTACAGGAAACAACTCATCAGCTAATGAATAAATCCTTTATAGGGGTGTATTAGAACACATTCTAAAAGTTTTTTTTTTTGTTTTTTTTTTAGTAGACCGGTTTCTAAAGAACCTGGAATGGAAAACGTTGGAAGCCAGCATACATGAGGATTTGCCAGTCTGAAAATGACTTTCCATAACAACCCCTAACATCTCAGCTGGCTAACAGGAATAAAAAAAAAAGCAGCATGCTTTCCAAATTTTTGAAAAGGACTTTATTTACAGACATTTGCTCCTTAAAAATGCTTTAAAGTCTTACTCACGAGCATTTACTAGGTCACTGGCACAGCGAAGTACCTGTTTACAGGTCACTCAGTCTGGGGTTTACTCCCAATCGGAGACAGCTGATCAGTTAGTGGCTGCGGCATGAACAGTAACAGATGTGAGGAGTTTAAAGAAAGAGCTGCTCTCACTGCTGGTAGCCATGTGACAGTGGCTAAGTCATTCAAATAAGTAGCATCGCAATCCAGACTGGAAGATGTTGCTCTTGGGATTGTTGCTGTATTTGGGATGAAGTCAGAGCTGCTGCAATTGGTTACTTTGGCAGGGATTGGACACTTTGTCTTATAATTGATTTTATGAGGCACTGGGCTTAGCTTTTTTTATCTTAGTATGACCGAAAAGAGGAATAGGTGCAGATGGGCATAAGCAAAGTGATTAGTGTTTAACACTTGAGTATTATTACATTCATCATGCAGATACAGCACATCCTGTACATTACATCAACATTATACACTTTTATCAGACAAATTCTTTTAAAGCTCACCAGAAAAATAAGAAGCATATGGTGACTCTATTCGAAACAACATAACATTCCCTTACAATACACCTTGGACAGAACAGTTCTGAGCCTCGTTCTGTAATGTGTAACAAACGTGAAGAGAGATCTTGGGCATTGCCCCATGCATGACAATTTATTTCAAGCTCTTTTCCTGTGTTTGTGCTTCTTTAATTCAGATCATAGCTTTTCAATAAGCCTTAAAGCCACAATCTAGGATGGACTTTGCAGAACATTTTATGGTAATCTGAGGGTTTGTTTGGATTCATTATCTTGCTAAAAGGGTAATCAAGGGCCAAGGCTTATTCCTCATCCAGAGAAAGACATGTTTTGTCCTAAGATATCCTGGTCTGCATGCTTTTCACAGGAGCCTCTGGACTATCAAATACAGGATAGCCTGATCCTCTTTTTCTTGAGACATCACTGGGTTGACGATAATTGGAATGTTAATGAACAACTTCAAAGCCAATTTAATTTGACTAAACATTAAACAGCAGCCCTCGGAATCAGCCAAAATCCAACCCAAATTGGAGAACATGATTCGTCCTGTTTATAAATTCTGTAATTTTATTGTCCTAAAGAAAGATTTGCAAGCCTATTTGTACCTACATTAAACATTTTTGTACCAAGTCACACTTGACTGGTGCTTTGTATTCAATTGTTTTAAAGTTCTTGCTGATTTACATAATGGCTCATTTAAATGGTTGAAGGGGTCGTGTCAGATCCAATAAACAGAAGGATACCAAAAAGCAATTTTTTAAGGAGGACAAAGGGTAAACACGATTTTACTTTTAGTTCCAGTTCCAGGACAAGTAACAGATTGAATGGAAACACATTGAAAGTTGCTGAAATGGGATGTTGCTTGGGGCTCACAGATGATTCTGCTTTGAGTTAGATTGTGCCTTTGCATGCTGTTCTTTTTAAGCAGTGTGTCTGAGGTTTTTTAGAGTCAAGGGCTCCATCGGAAATCGCAAAATACTTAAGTATGTACCACATTTAAGTAGGTATGTTCTGTGTGACTGTTAAAATGTACGTTATATGTAGTATGTTGATGAGTAATATGAATAAAATAACGATGACACAGCAGCGCAAATTTTAAGTTGGATAATGTTTAACTCGAGTGCAATTTGACTATAAAGAACAATCGTCTGCGCTTTCCATCACTTCCGGATATGACAAGTTGTCTATCCCACGGCTTTATGGGATAGTAAAGTGTACCTCGTATGAATACTTACAGTATAGAATCCAAGCAGGAGTAGTAGATCATCGGGGAACTTTTCGTGTTCTGTATTGCACATACCTACGCCTCGAATACTCAGGTTTACATACGATATAGTATAGAAGTATGCGATTTTTGACTGAGCCAAAGTTTATTCAGAAATGATGAATTAATAAATTTTTTTTGTTTGTTTTCACAGGAGAATCTTATTTCTCTGCACGGTCCTCTACTGTACTTGCTATTTAGGGTTGGCCCAGGTACAGCCTGAAGGTAAATATGTTTTTTTCCTCTTGTTTTTAACTTTTTAACCCTTTTTTTTTTATATATTCTACTTACAATTAAGTTGTATTTTTTTTTATTAAAATAATTAAATAATTAAATAAAATACCTGCTTTACCACCTTTGCAACTCCGGAATAATGTGATAATGTGTATTTAGAATAGCTGAGATAATTTGATATGCATAGTATAATTTAAGTCCATGCAGTTAGTAATTCTAACAACAACAAAAAAACAGACACTGACACTTTTATCGCTGTTAAAATTGGCCATTGTTCTTTCCTAAGATTTGCTTAATCTAATCTTTTATCTTATTAAAATTACATTGTTATATAACGTTTTGTTTATATTAGAATCAGAGGTCAGAGAGGCAGCCAGTGCTACTGTTCTTGCTGTGGTACTATTGTGGTCCACCCTTGCCAGTGCTAACAGTGGTTTGATTTATGTAGAAGCTGAGAAACAGGTCTGCTCTAGGTCTGTTTGTTTAGCTTGGGAGTTTAAAAAGCTCTCGCTTCAACACGAATATGCTACCCATCCATCTCAAACTCACCTGAAAGCAGTCTAGTGCTTAAATTCAGATGGCAACAGGAAGAGTCGATGTGGATATATTTTTTTTTTTCGTGTTCGAGGCCACAATGAAAAACAGTCCCGGTGGAATTTTTCTGTGGCTTATTTATTGGGTTAGTAAGGAACTAAACAGACCAAAAGCAGAAAGTCTGTTTTTATCATTCTTTTTAAAACATGGTTATGTTCTAGCATAATGGCTGTATAGTTTGTGCTGTTAAGTAGTTAGTAGATTTAATGTACCAGCGTTGGCACATCTGGGTAGGAAATGATTTCTTGATATCACAAGACATTTAACCGATTCTGTTGTTTTTGCTTGTGTTTGTTTTACCCTCCGTTGATAATCTTAATGGATTTAATGGTGTTCCAGCCACCCACTAAGAAATGGTTGTCTCCACATCTGTTCTTTGCATGCTCTATCTCATGTGGGGATCATATCGTCTATACTAATAAACATTTGGCTTCACTTATCTATAATTCACTGTAAATTTTTACTCATATGTCATATATCCAGTAGTAAAGTACTGATTGTTGACTAACAGCAGACTAAATAGCACAGCACAAGTTTCCCTGATCAAGTAAGATTTCATGCCAATTTCTGGGTTGTTGTTTTTTTTTTTACTATCTTTTGAATCGTAATGGAAAATCTAACTCATGGCATCTTAAAGTAATTAACCGAATTATAACACTGCCACTATAAGCTTATATGTCTGATGCTTATGAAAGACGCTTTTGTTCTGCTTAGAGTTTGAAGTTGATGTTTAGTTTCCATGTGTGGGACAATCCATGGAACGTTCTCCTCCTACTGACCCAAATTACCCTATTGCCCATGACACCCCTAACCTTGTACACCATGGCTGGGGAAAAGGTTCTAGATAAATCCATTTTTTTAATTTTCAGACCAGACTTTATAACAATTAATTTTTAAACTTGTAAGCATCGACGTTTCACTTTGGAAAGTAGTTTGTAAAATATGCAGAGTGTCTTTGTGGTTTGGGTCCTAAGACTCGAAGTGCTGAGCTAAGCAGTTTAAACTCGGTCTTTATTTTCCAATGATTGTAGGAACTTTCTGTGAAACATTAGTGTCTGCAACTGGACCTGCAGCCCAGATGCTCTTATGTTTCCTCCACTGCGTTCACAACATGTCATGTTACCCATGACCCATTCAGACAGAATTCTCAGAGCGGTGCTTTGAATGTAGTGTGTCTGGCAGCTTTCCCCTCATTTGTTTGACTGCTAATCCCTGTAATGAAATTTTTGCTTACACAATAGAACCTGTCTTTCTTTATATCTGGGTCTTTTCATATATTTAGTCGATACCAGGTGCTACTTACCTGTGTGGCAGATGATTTGTATTTCTGGATTACAAACAACATGTGTCATATCTCTTGCGTCCACTTGGAGTGCAGACATTACAGATATATTTTTTGCTTTTTGTGTCTCACTCATGTTACAACTGACCAGTTTATAAATAATCCTTGCCAATCAGGGTGGACTCATTCCAGTCTGTTATCCATGGGGAGCTGTGAGACTAATAATATATACCTCTTACAAAATTAACAGACCATCTGGTATGGATCTGGAATAAATGTTAAGCGAAATATAAATAAAGACCTGCCCCAGTCTTTAACAAAGTGAAATTTGCAGCTGCCAGTCTTCAATATTAAAGAGGCTTATTTGTCACATATACCCTACAGCACAGTAAAATCTTTTCTTTGCATATTCCATCTTAGAAAGTCGGGGCCAGGGCACTGGGTCAGATATGATGCAGCACCCCTGGGGCAGGAAAGGTTAAAGGGTCTTGCTCAAGGATCCAGCAATGGCAGACTGGCAGCGGTGGGGCTTGAAACCGGGTCTTCCTGGTCTTTCAAAAAACATCTCTGTGATTAAATATTTGAGCCACGCTGCCCTCTTGGCTTGGGCATGTTTGTTTTTATTAGAAATTATACCCCTTCGGTGACCTCCAGCCCAGATTGAAAGGATCGTCTCCAAAACATGTCTGAAATGTCTAATTATTACAGCCATATAAAACTGATACTATATCATAACATCATAATTTACTTCATATTTTAAAAAACAAAGTAAAGCCTAGAGATTTCAACCATATTTTCGGTCAAAATACTTAACTTTTTTAAAATCAGCTTCACTTAGTCTATTTGTTATATGTTTACTGTATGTTTTCAAGCTTACAGATACAGAGCTTCCCTTTCACTGCTGTTATTAAACATCTGGCCCTGTTTTTTTTTTAGATGTGGATATTCTCCAAAAGCTGGGCTTGGTGGGGAAAAGACCTCTATCAGGGACACGATCCACACCAACAGGTGTCATTCCCTTCAAATCAGGAGTTATCCTTAACCAGCGGGTGCGAATCGAAGTGCCTGTGAACTCTGTGGTGCCGGTTTCGCTGAGCACAGAGTTCTCGCTGATCTTCAGCATCTGCTCACACCGTATCAATAATGCTTTTCTCTTCTCTTCTCCGTTGTGTCAAAAAGGAAAAGACTACAGCTGGGGGTGCAGTTTATCCCTGGCAAAATTGTGGTCTATGTTGGCCAAAAGAACTCTGTATATTTTGATTATGACATTCATAATGGCCAGTGGCACAGCCTGGCTTTGGGAATTCAGCCCCAAAGGGTCACTTTATATACTTCTTGTGGGAAGACAAGTGTACATGCAAATTTGCATTTTAAAAATGAAGAAAATCTGGATCCAGAAGGCTCCTTTCTTCTAGGCAAAATGAGCCAGAACTCGGTGCAATTCGAAGGAGCCATATGCCAGTTTGACATACATCCATCTGCCAAGGCAGCTCACAACTATTGTAAGTACATTAAAAAACAATGCAGGGAAGCTGACACCTATCGAGCAAACCTACCCCCACTTTTACCACTGTTGCAGCTGGATCCCAATATCTCTTTCACCCTACGTACCCCGTTGTCCATAACTGAGCTAATCGAGGAACGTTTTACGCCCAGCCTGTCACAGGATAAAAAAAGGATTAATTCTGAAATCTCAGGAGATCGTAATGTGTCCATTCGAATGACATCCCAGCATGGTTCAAAGTCTCTTTCTGTGCATAGGACAGTGGCTCCAAAGTTGTCCAAACCAACTTTGCAGATTCCCATACAGGCCAAAACACCAACTGTTACCCCTGTCCTGAGGAGCAGGGCACCTACAACAGTCCCCAAGACCACACAACAGAGCAGTCATAAAAAAGGGATAACTATAAAACCTCAGAAAATAAAAGCCAACAACGTGTCTGAGACAACAAAACCAACCAGAAAGAAGTTAGAAGGTGTTTCAGCTTCGGCACCGACCAAACCTTCCAGCGTTTTGCCCGGCTCAAAAAAGCAGCTGACTACTGTAGCAGTAAAAAGATCCATTCCAGAAGTGACCAGCTTTCGTTACTCCATGGCCAACTCTTTTGTACCGGTCACCCCTGCAGCCACTGACGGACTTCAAACATTTGACCTTGCACCAACACAGTTTTCCCTCTTAGTCGGACCCCCGGGACTAAAAGGAGAGCCAGGACCACAGGTAAATTCTCAAGATTTTTGTAAAATAAAGAAAATGCCTGTTTGCACATGTTAAGATACATTTATGAAGTAAACAATGTCCTCTATGCATTTCCAATCAAGAAAGTAGGCTTAAAAATATTCATTCCTAACAACAAATAGGGGGATATATAATAATTCCTTTTTTTTTTCTCTTTCTTCGAATAAATGGAAGGGGGTTTTCCTTAGAAGCAGTCGGTGCTTTTGTAATTTTTCCTTAGTAACATTTTGGTTAGAAATTATCTGGCACATAAAACGACTTTTTCAGCTTTTTGGCACATCCATGCTGGAGTATTGGCCGATTAGGCAGTGATCTGTTTATATTAATGTGCTTATGCTAATATGTTTTTGTAATAAGAACTCATTCACAGTGGATTGTAAGGTGGACGTTTCCCATTCCTCAATTAATAAAAAAAATGTTAAATCATGTTATGTTATTCGTAAAATGTTTTGCTAGGAGACGATTAGTATAATGATAACCATCAACTTGTTTTATGTATGTTCAAAAACAGAACTACTTACAAACTATTACATACAACTTACTTACAAGTTTAACACGCAATATGTAAAATAAGCTAAGCACAGGGGGGCATGGTGTTGTAGAAAAATAATCCACTATGAGGTGGTTACATGCCGCACCACACCAGCTTGTCATCAAATGGTTTTTGGTTGATGTTTTTGGCTGGCTACGATAATACATTTTTTTTCTACTATACTGATATGCAGGTCACAGCTAAGAGAACTGTGACTTTAAAATGTATATTAAGCAGTAGGGATACTTCCTATATGGCCATAAATTGATTAGTTATAATTACAAGATCAACATGTAAACCCCCGGAACCCAGGAACCGTGGAATTTTGTTAAACCAGTTTTTCAACCAATAAAATGTTCTTACAAGAGACAATTGACACTCTGTGGTATGGAGATCATTTTTTCCTACACTAAAACCATGTCTTATGGCATCCAGATGGCAGACTTAGCACTTTGCTTATTTTTAAGAACCTGTGAAATCTGAATTACTAGCCATGCACATGTGTGTTTAAAGGCCCACCGTGTTCTTCAGTCTAGTGTTTGGAGTTAGATTAGGTAACAAGCAGTACATAACTCAGATGTAGTACTTGAAAAAGTAAAAAAATTGCCTCTAAGGATTGGTTCCAGCTTTGATTCCACTCATTAAGCATGGCATTGGAATAACATTGTCAAGTCTGGATGGAAAGCTGAATAGTTTCATTTCGGTTGTCTTGATTCAAAGCCCACTGAGGTAATCCTATGAAAACTGCACAGCCTCAACTGGTGATGTAGCTGGCTATAGGATGCTTAGACTCATTTTCCCATTGTTATTTGATGAGGTCAATGGGCAGATGTTTAGTTAACTTCGACGGCTATGATGATTAATCACAGAATGTTGCACATCTTAAACCACCGTAATGTTTCTTATAACATCGATGCAGGATGAATGAGGTGATAAATTTGAGAGTCAACACTGTAAGAAATAGTTATTGCTGTAGTCTACACACCTTCTTGTTAAGCACAAATAGAGGCCTGTGTGTGAAAAGTAGAGCACTGCTGTACATCCTCATTCACTAGTCATGTTAACTACTACAACTTTAGTGACGTTCCCATTATTTTAATTGCCCCACGAGCTGACAGTTTACTGCTTAAGAACCCAATTCCAGCAGGAAAGGATACGGAAGACTGTGTGTATATTTTCTCTAGTCATAATCTTTGCATATTTTATGGCAAAAGAAAGAGACACATGGAGATATCTCAATACTGTTACAAGGAACTGTGCCACGTGGAAGAGGGTTGGGGGCTGTCCTCTTCCCCTCCCTCTTTTCCTTTCCTTCTTTCCTCTCTCTGAAAATGCTCCAACATGGAGCTTGTTAGGCAAACCTTCAGCATTTCCAAACATTTCTTATCATTACCTCTTGCATGAATCATGTAACATTGGTTAGATAACTCTCTAAGGTTTGAGAAAATGAAAATCAGGATTTCATAGCAAAAATCCTGCCTAAAAATAAATATACAGTGTGTCAACTCATGAGATTTCTCCTTTTTTTAACTTAATGAAAAACAGGGAGTCTGAAAACTTTCCAAATTTTTGCTACTGACATCGAAAAACATATTACTAGGTATTGGTTTATTTGGAGATGACTAGATGACTAGATATTGTCTGATATAGAATAACAGTTTTACAGCTTCTAGGCCAAATACATTTTTCCCACGTGTATGGATGTGGCATTCAGTTAAGCGTGAGATATAAGATGTACCAGACTTTGGGAACCACTAATGTGTTATGGCGCTGGAGCTAAAATGTCTAGCCAGCAATATGACATTTAATTCTCAAGCGTAATCTCTCGTCTTGTATCTTTTCTGACGCAAGAAATAAGAAAGACCAGTTTC
Source organism: Bagarius yarrelli (assembly GCA_005784505.1). Classification (NCBI taxonomy): domain Eukaryota; kingdom Metazoa; phylum Chordata; class Actinopteri; order Siluriformes; family Sisoridae; genus Bagarius; species Bagarius yarrelli. The sequence continues at coordinate 1,638,863 of VCAZ01000050.1, forward strand.
TGGCCACCTGATATTTGAAGGTTGACATAAATTTGACCCAATGGTCCTCAGTTGTTCTGTCTATAATCAGTTTAAAATTAGACCATGTTTATAATTAACAAGAGTGCCTGTAGTTATAGTCAGATTTTCTGCCAATAAAATGAGATAGACTTCAGTAAAACTTAGGGGGGGTTGTGTTGAGTTTACTGGAAACAAGGGGAGTCCCGTGTGGGCTCCCTTACACTACAAGTGAAGAAAAAATTCTATCATTTGGTGACTAACGAATTTGTACAGCAGATTTGTAACTTGCCAATCAAAATCATATTTTTTTAATGTTTTATGACAGTGTAATATTTAACCTATAAAAATTTAGCCCAATTTGAAAGCAATTATTCTCTGCTATGAGCTTTGGCTCAGTGCTATCATGCAACTCAGAGATTTGTGTTCTGAAGGAGAAATCAGTATATGTCAGCAGGTAGACATTCAACACTTAACCGCTTTGCGTCACAGTATGACTTTTTGTTTCGTCTGTTAGGGACCTCCAGGGGACCCTGGGAAGCCAGGATTACAAGGGAAGAGAGGGCCTCAGGTAAGTAGCCTCACTAATATGTGTTCTGTTACGCTTTAGTAAACCGGTGTTCACTGTTTCATCAGCGTGTGCCATTGTTTTTTAATTGATTTCTATTTATATGCATAGCAGGAATACTTACCTAACCTTACCGAAATCGACCAATTATTTCTAGATGTTGGTACAACCTTCATACATTACTTCTTTACTGAACCCCAAAACACGGTTCCAGCATGACAATGCCCCTGTGCACAAATCCCCTGACCTCCACGAAGACATGCTATGGTATGATTGGTAAAACTTAAGTGGTGGTCTGCACGAAGAACCTCACTGAACACCTTTGGGAAGAAATAAAACACAGATGAACCCCTTACCCAACTTACTAATAATATTGTGACTGAATGGATGATAAATCTAATGTATGGTCAGAAATTACACTATGTGACCATATATTCTTATTTTCCAGTCTCTATATCAGCCCTATCTTCTAATCTACAGATAAGATAGAATCAACACTGACTCTCCTGAACTACAGCTCTGGATTAGTTCATCTCTTGTCCAAAATCTAAACCGGACTAAAACCAAGCACATGATTACTTTCCTTTCCAACAATTTGAGATGCACAGAATCTTTGAATCCTTATTCTTTTTTATCAATACAAGATATATATTATATAATCTTACCATGTATAAGTATATAACAATTAAAACCTTCAATCGTTTACCGTTTTCTTGATCTTATAGATTAATATTGCACTTGGTTTTGTTACATGTTTCAATCAATATAAAAAAAATACTTGAAATAGGGAAAACCCTAAATATTTCAGAAATTAAAGATTTCATCTTCGACTTTTCTGGGGTTTTTTAAGTTTTAAATGAAAATCATTTTCTCAGCTTTGAATTGAGGTCCCAGATTTTTGGATGCCGGAGTAATATAAAGTAATTGGCTTTATAAGACAATTATAGAGGAGATAAAAAGTTTAACATACAAGAGTATGTATAAGAAAATAACTTTTCTGTTTGTTTTCCTTAAAAAAAGGGCAACAAGGACTTATACTTGTTGGGTCACCCTATAGCAGAAGTGATAACTAGTGACTAGGAAAGAGCAGAGAAAGGTCAGTGGTTTGAAGAAGCTTCTCAGTGTGAAGGTTTTGAAGTCTGAGGGTTGTGTGTGTAAGATACCTGCCGTAGCCCTTTCACAGGGCCTCTTAGGGCTACAGTGTGGGAACCCAATCTTCTAAACAGAATAAAGGGGCCATTGTGGGTTTCTTATTAAAGGCATTTAAAACCTTGCTTGTGTTAACCAGCTTTGCGGTTCCTGCGTGAGTATAGGCAAAAGGCTTTCGGGAGGCTGGGTGGATATACAGTTAATGTCAGGACGAGACGTTCATCTAATCCGAAGCTTTAAAAGACAACGTTAAAAATGAAGTGCCTGCTTTGATGATCGTTTTTTTATAGCTCTGCCTGGTATTCACTCTGTATGGCATGTTTGGAGTGGAATTAAAGCACGGATGCAATGCTTGATGTGGATCAAATGCACGTGACGGCCCTTTAATTATTTAGACGCCTTAAAAAACACAGTTTGTTTAAATGAAACCATCAGTCACCCTGGGTTCATTTTGGCATTAGTGCAGATTTTCCAACCCATTTAAAATTCGTTATGGTTGTTTTTGGGTAAGCTAACTCATTCCAAATGCAAATAATGAATTTAGCTTGTTGTTTTGGGTACCAAATTCGAAAAGGAACGTGAACAAAAATAATTCGAAAGCAGTTTGCTTGCATTCTTCTGGTATCTGATCTCGGTGCATATAAGGAATTGTTTGACAGATCTGAGGAAATACTGTCCCCTCGGGAGCTTCCAACCGCCTTGACAATTGAACTTTAACCATTATAGCAAGTTAAACTGTTACTTAGCGCATGAAGGGAGCAGAGCTCTGTTATTGGTGATATGATCCAAAAAGACTAAATTAACCCATACTTAGTTTACATCACCTTTCAAGACATCCGGTAAAATTTAATAGTTTTAAAAGTTTATTACTTACCGGTGAGGTGAGCGTGTTTAATAGACAAAAGTTTACTAATTATTTAGAGTAGCTATAAGGTGTTGCTTGATTTGAACTAAATATAGAACATGCTGGTTGTTTTAGTATTGAGTCACTATTTCCTTCATTGCTCTTCTTGTAATTTTTCCAAAGGGATACCCCAGGGGTGAGGTCTAGTGCAAATATTATAAATAGTATCTATCAGCTTCAGTTATCATATAGGATTGGGACTGAGGGACTAGCGTGTGATATATGTCTTTATAAACATTGTCCTCAAATTTTTAGTAAAAACATTATAATAGTAATGTTTTTACAACTTCTAGGTTTTGTAAATTTGGCAACCTTTTGCTTCCTTCTGACTTTTCCTAGGTTGTGATATTTTCCTAGGTTGTGTCAGCAAATTGTTTGCCATATACCACATTTCACTTTTATGGGCAGATTTACTGATTTTTCTTTTCCTTTTGGATCAAGTGTTTATGAGCAGAACAGAGGTTTGAGAGAAATGTGAAAGCACAGCATGAATGCGGTTTTCCTCTCCATCTTAACCTCAATCCCAAGCCTTTGGACTGATTAAGTCTTAGCTGTGATGTTGAGCTATATTGTGTTTGTAGTTTTTACTGTAGAAAATCACTGTTATTCTTTCTACCATTCTTTGCCAAGACTTATTATGGGTGCATACAGTGTTAATGTTTCTTGACTCTTACCTTATTCGACGATTGGTCATATCCCTCTGATTTACAGTATGAGGTGTTTCTGGGTCATTTGTCATTTTTGCCCTTAACCTAGCTTCTGTTTCTATTTATCATAATGCTGGAGATCCTGTGCCAGCCCAAATTGCTTTCCAAAGATTGCCCAGCTTGGGGAAAAATGTTTAGAGCCAACAGTATAGAAAGAAACGGAAAAAATTGTCTGTTTGATGGAATCTGTCTGTTTCCATCAAATTTGGAATTAGATTTCAGCCATCTAGACCAGCAGTCTCCCTCGGGTGCTTTAGCAGCGCTAGAGCAAACTTTGGGGCACGCACATGAAAGAATTTAGAGATAGTGAAATATACGAGGGGAAACTAGCCTCTCGGGGGGAAGCTTACAGTTCTTACCTAAACACATAATAAGTTAAGAAGGCTTACTTGTCTCTCATCAACATTGTTGAGGAATATCAGTCATGTACCCGTTATGCTTTCTCAAGCGCTATCATGCCATTAAAGAAGTAATTTATAACCTTCTGTTTGGCTCGGTCTGCTGGATAACTGCTGCCACATGCACAGCATCCAAGCAAATTATACTATATAGAGCGATGTCGTGAGGCTGTTGAATAAGTAGGTGGAAATTTGTAGCTGAGCTCCTGGTAAGCATCTCCATATGACGAGTATGTGCAGAGTCAGCAATGGAAACATACGCCACTTATGACTTTTGGCCAGAACAATTAAGATGAGCTGCATACATTAAACACTCTTTGTAGCTTGCAAACCGATCTGTGTTTTCTGCTTCATTCTCCTTCTGCTTTCGTATTGAACCTGTAGTTACCTGACGTAATAACTTTACTCTGTAGTGCCATAGTCGGAATCACTGCAATGATCGGTTTGGCTTGCAGTGCTGGTTATTGTGTTCAGCATTGCTATTATCTAGTATGTAGGTTAGGATCATGAGAACATCCTTCGTCTCTCACTTTCTGCCCCAATCTCGTCCTCATCACACCGTGTCTTTCTCTGCCTTGTGTGTGGGAGAGATGACCGAATGCAGAAAATCACATCCATATGCCGTTACATAAACAGCAGGCCAAGTTTGCATATGAAGTACAGAAAATGGTAATGTTCACACAGGCAGAAGCAGGAGAAGCAACTCCTACCCGACCTCCCCTAGAGTGTGAGCTGAGAGTGACTCGTGTGCTGACCTACAGTAAGACGGGTAAAATTTTAAGAAAAGAACAGCTGTTTGCTTTGCCGTTTGTTACAGCACACTGTCCAAACCTGGGAGTTTACTTAATGGCAATTAAATAAATATATGACAGCTTGTTCACACATTTATGGTACCGGGGGCGTGGTAGCACAGTGTTTAAGGCGTTGGACTGCTAATTGAAAGATTTGGATTTGATTCTCAGCAGCACCAAGTTGCCACTGTTGGGCCCCTGAGCAAGGCTGTTAACCCCCAATTGCTCAGTTGTATAAAAGAGATAAAGTTTTGTCGCTCTGCCAAATGCTGTAAAAGTTTATGTAAATGCTTTTTACCAGAGTTATTATACAGGTTATCCTGCAGATGTTATTGCCAGTAACTTTGTGCTTCAAAAATCTCTTTAAAATAGAACGGTGCCTTTGAGATATAAAAATGTGTATGTGTCCCAGGGTTGCACATAATTTCATGCAGTAATGGTCTGGCGTCATTGGATTTGTCGCAGATGCACGTCAAGTGCTTTTAGGATAAGAGGAACCATGACCCTGACTAAGATAAACGTTTTGCTCACATGGAATAAATGAACATAAATGTTCAGACATGAAACTTTAAAAGAGCACAGAGAACACAACAGGACTTTTTTAATCATTTCGATCATTTCTCTGCCCCCACATTGTTACCCTACCTTTCGTGCTACACATGTGTTGTGGACACTAATGATGTCATCATCCGCTAAAACATATACACAAATTTCACAAGACTTCCAAAAGTAAAAAAAGCCTCCAGTTTTGGTAACTTCATGTTTTTACTATTGTTAGTTTGTGTTTTGATAAAGAAGCAAAAGAAAAAGCTTTCATTTTGTCCTATGTACATTACAGCACTGTAAAATTCTTTTTCCGTCTTTACATATCCCAGTAAAGTTGGGGTCAGAGAACAGGGTCAGCCATGTAAGGGTCCCCCCTGGAGCAGAGATAAGGTTAAGAATCTTACTCAGGGGCTGAACAGTGGCAGCTTGACATTACTGGCGCTTTAACCCTGATCATCTGGTCAACAAGCCAAAGCCGTGACCATTTCAGCCACCATCGTCCTATAACAGGATATTTAAGCCATTAAATAATAAATAAAAAATCTAAAAATGTTGATCCAGGTTTGTCAGTTGTCGTAAAGGGTGTATGATGATTTACGTTACGTAGCCATATGTGGTACTAAGACTTCAGGAGCAGCTATAGATTATAAAGCCTACGAGAACCCTGCACAAACCCTACTGTTTACACACTTCCGTATCCAGGATATCCACAGTGCTTGAAAATGACACTGTTTAGGACACGTCAGAGTTAAACAAACAGCCCGAGTGCCAGACACTATTTACGCTCTTTACATCCCTCCACTCCCTTTTTTTCTTCTTCTGTAAATCTTCTCAAGGGGGGGAAACAATAACCCAGGTCAAAGTTCATGACCTGTTCTCAGTTTCCTGCAGTGACAGAACTGTAAACATTGGAGTTGATGGCACAAATAAAACATGACCATGTGCTTGTCTTGCAGGGTCCTCCAGGTCCACATGGAAACCCAGGTCACCCAGGGCCAAAAGGACTTAAGGTTTGTACAGCTGAATGCCTGTTGTGGATTGTATTATGGAGGCATTATCTATGTACAGTGCAGTTTATATTGTTAGCATCTCATCTGTACTAGTGTTAAAGAGCATGAGCTTAAAGCAGTGTCCACACAAAGAGGACGAGATCGTTTACACTATATTGCCAAAGGTTTGTGTACACCTGAACATCAGATCCATATATGGTTTCTCTCCAACAGTTGCTACAATTTCAGAAGAACACAGTTATCTGTCTTTGTGTGTTGTAGCGTGACACCATAATTTCTTTACTGGAACTAAGAGACCCAAACACTGTTCCAGCATGACAATACCCCTGTGCACACCCCCCTATTAAGTTCCATTACGACATGATGTGTTATGATTGGAGTGGAAAAACTTGAAAACCTTTGGAATGAACTGGAACACTAAATGCACCACAGACCTTCTTATGGTCTGATCTAACTGATACTATTGAAGCTCCAAATTGTAGTGAAAAGACTCACTAGAAAAGTGGATCTTAATTGACAGGCAGAATGAGTAAATCTGGAATAAGATGTTTAAAATCACATATGGTTTTGATGGTCCGGTGTCCAAAAACGTTTGACAATAAAGTTTATTATAAATTACTTTTTGCAACACGAGCGATGGGTGCGTCCAACGATAAAATGTAACTGAAATGTGTGAGTAGGGGTGGGCGGTAACCAAAATTATGAGTAATTATATTTTACTGTAATTATATATGTCACAATACACACAACTAGTTAAAAAAAGTCAACAAAAAACGGCTTTATATGATAAATCATCTTTAATACTTTAAATCTTATTTCATTAATTTGTTTCTTCTATTTGTGTCTTGAGTAGAGTAGAGTAAATGAAATATATTCTTGGACAAATTCCACTGTATGTCCCATTTTACACTTGTGTGGACAATCCTTACTTTTCTCATTTAACATCTTTTCACAGGTATAAAAAATACCAAGGAAAAATCTTACATATGATTATATAAAAATATAAATTTATGGGTTTTTTTTTTGTCAAACTACCAGTGTTTCCATCAGTCCTACATGCAGCATCCTGCTAAAGCTCACACTCCCACTAATTTACATATCACAATATACGTAGCAGAAGATTGTCTTACAAAAGTTTGAGAAATTTTCTCTTAAAGTTATTTACATTCATTTTCAAAAGCAAAAGCTTTAACCGAGGAGTAGATTGAGATTATAAAAGTCGTCTATTTTTCAACGACAGCCAATCTGAATTAGCAGCATCACCTAGTTTGGTCTGTCCCGCTTTCCGCCTCATCACTTGAACAATCAAATTAGTCAGTGAGCTTCCATTGCTAAAGCTGTAACCACTATAACACTAATAAAACTGTTTATAGGCTTTGACCTATTTTATAGCCGTACACTAAAATCTAACACAAGGGCATCAAACATGAGACTGCCTCGACTTTGCAAAACCAAAATAACTTTGGAAAAAGCTTCACACCATTTTGTAAGCACTTTAATTCTACAGTACAGTCTAACTACTTATCATGCTAACTCTGTGGCGGGTTTGATTGAATATAAAATGAGGACAGTGTGAAGACCTGGGCACTTATTGAAACTGCCACCCATTGCCTGAAAAGGCAGAAGAATGTGCCTGGTGATCCCCAATGCCTTTGGAGAGCTTACTGTAAACTCATTCTTGCAGGCATGTATGGGCTACACTTTTGTGTAAACAACCGCACTTGGGTCTGAGAGCATTTATTAACCATGTAGCTGTAAACTGTTCTGGGGATTAGTAGCAAAGCTGCGGTCGAGTTTTCTTTCTCTGCCATAGGACAGATGTTAATAGTCTGCAGATGTGAATGAAGCCAAAGATGCATTAGAAAAATAATACAAACCTATTTAATCAATAATACGTGTAAATTAGTTGGCTGGGTATCATACAAAATTATTAGAAAAGGTTTCAACTTTTTCTACAATTGTCTTCTACAATATAGAACTTGCAGTGGAGTGAAAACCCAGCCTGTAGTGTCCTAGACATATAAGTTAATCGTAAATCATTATCAAGGTTAAGAGCCTTGCTCAGGGGCCCAGCAGTGGTGATTTGGTGGAGCTGGGAATCAAACCCACAATATTCGGGTTGGTAGCTTAACACCTTAACCATGAGCCACCACTTCCCACAAAATGTGCAGTTCTGCACTTACTATATTAAACTATAGTAACAATAATCTCTAATCTACCCTAAAATATATTTTTTTCTCAAATTCATTTATTGTCATTTCAACCATATATAGATGCACAGTGAAATGAAACAATGGTGCTACAAAAACACAACACACAACTACACAAAACAACAAAGAGCTACTTAATCAAAGAACAACATAAAGTGCATGTGTGCAACCTGCTGCAAACATTACAAGACAAACAAAGAATACAAATATTACTAACATTACTCCAAACAGTGCAATAGTCAATACACAATATAATATAATACAATACAATAACACTCTATACAGGTACATTAAATAGCACCGACCAGTGCTGTGCAAATAGAGAAAGAAATGTGCAGGGAAGTAAGTAGCAGCAGCAACGGTTATTGTGCAAACCAGCATTAAAGTTTTCGTGCTTCAACAGAATGTTTTTTCTGTGTTTACATGGCGCTGTAAACATCGATTTATATTTAGTATTTACTGAGTGTGTTTATGTGTCGGTATGAGTTTAAGGTAGTAAATGTGTGTGTGTGTGTTGTTTGTGTGTGTCAGTTTCTTTTTGCTTATCCATAATATGTCAAGTTAATACAAGTATTTCTGTACATGAATCTAAACATTCATAATTTTAATTTAGAACTGCTGATTGTCCCAAAATTGTGTTTCTGGTTTTTTTTTAATAAATCAATGGATTTATACGATTTAACCTTACGTAACATTGTTATTACAATGAGACCATTTGATCCAGTGACCACATGATTGGAGGATTATTGATGAACGAATATATATAAATTTTATAATCTACATTTTGTATTAAAAGTTATTTTAGCTATGAAGTTATTCTTTTCTGGCTGATCACTTACATTATACAGCTATGAACATTACTCTTAACAGCCACTGCCTTTTTAAGTATCTTTTTAAACATGGAAAAAAACATATTTTGCCATCCTCCTGTTAAAATCACAACCCGATCCATTAGACACTACATTCGTTAAAATGCAAAATTAACATATTCTACTGTAAAACCTTATAATTTTAACAGTTTTAATTTTAAAGCAACAACGCATTTAGTAACAAATAAAAAATGCTAAGGTTACTTAGTAGAATACTAAGACATATTCTAACGATAATGAGTAGTAATAATAACTGTAAGTTATTCAATAGTAATAACTGTGTTGTAACAATGTCACAATGCCTCGGCGACTATAATCTTTCATTTTTACTGCTTTTTGAGCTACTGACTTTAATGTAGCCTGTTGGTGTTTAGTTAAAAAAAGTCAGTATGTTTCTATTACGAATAGTCTATGACTTGTAGCTTTGCAGTGTGCATGCACAATCGCAATATATTCCCATGTCCTAAGCATGCAGTGAACACTCGTGTACCCTGTACATTTATTTTCTCTCTGTGTGTTATAGGGAAGGAAGGGGGACCCTGGAATCTCCCCTGGCAGAGCCCCAAATGGAGCAAAAGTACGCACTTCCTCTTTTCACTTGATTTAGTACACTAGTGCATTAGGCAATACACAGTGTTGGGAATGGCAAAACTTTATTCTAGTACCATCTATTTGTATGTAATTTGTGATTTATTACTGAAATGGCTATAATTTTTTATGTTATCAGTGCCAGGAACATTACATAATAACCACTTCACTTTTTCAGGGGGACTCTGGGACAGTGGGACCACCGGGACTATCTGGGCAGGAGGGTAGAAAAGTAAGGACATTACTATTAACTACCCAATATTTATATACTGCTCATTAAATGCCATCACTCTCCAGGTGCTTGGAACATTTAATTACCCTCAATGGCCTGTGTGGTCAAGTTTTCCCAGCAAACATCCCAGCAGTGGCAGAAATCCACTCGTATATTGTTCTATATCGGATTGTCAGAAGCGTCTGTGTTGTGGCATATAAATCAGAGCTGGTAAATGCGCTCCAGGTTTTGTGGGTGAGTGTTTGCATGTTACTTTATGTGTGGGTTTTTCCACGAACAGCGGCCGCTTCTTGAGTCAGCCCAGTGTGAAATCCCATTGACTCATCAGCGAGAGAGAGAAAGATCACGATGCAGAGCAGAATGTCTGCCTCACACTAGATGTTTCTTCTCACTCGTTTGGATGGAAGCCTAACAGGCTACAGACACAGCGAACTGGAGCTCTCTGACATGTAGACCAGCGGCCAGCATACATGATAACATCATAAAAATTGTAAAACTTACGTTTTCATTATTTTACACACTGATTACATTGAGGTAATTATGCCTGGAAGATAAAGTGCTTCAATCAGCACCCTAATGACTGATGATGTCATTCTTTTTTTTAGATGCGTATTCTTAAATGAAACTGCCATGTCAACCAAAACTGCTGAGTGCTTTTTAAATTGCATCATGATATTTCTAAAACTCACTGAATTTTTTTTTATCAACTGTTAGAGTATACGATTCTTTCAGCAGCATTGAATAAGACAAATGGGACAAGCTTACGTGCCAGTGTGGAAAAGGATCAGTTGTGTTTTTGGGACGGTATTAACAGGCCAGCACTGAACAGCTTGAAAAGAAGTGATTGGTTCCAGCCGGCTATTTTTTTCTTCCTTTTTGGACTCTTGACTTGAATACTAAGAGACTCCGTCTGGCATTGTGCCTGTTGCTCCCACTCTAGTGTCATTTCACAAATGTTTCACACTCACTCTCTCACTTAAAACAGGAAAAGTCAGATTCCTATTCAATATGAGACAATGATTTTACAAGCCTCATAGTCTCAGACTGTAGACGAAGCCATATTTCACCTCCGGTCATTTTTAGAGCCTAATGCATGTCCACCGCCAGTTTGTAAATACTCCTGCGCGTAATAATGCTGAGCAGTGCATTCTGACGCACATCACACTCACATAGCAAGTTTTTTTTGAGTGCCAGTATGTTTGGAGGCAGAAATGACTGCTTGAAACATTGTAAAGTAATGGAATTACCTGGCTGCCTTGTTGCTCACATATGTTCCTAATTACATAAGCTGTGGCTGAAAAAAAATACATAAAAAAGCTTTTGGAAAATTACTTGGAGACACTAGTTTTGCTAAATTGCTACTGGCACAGGTCCACCGAGTTATTCCATACAGTTCCTGTCTAGTGAAGAACACCAAAATATATTTTAAAGATGGCAATAGACGAGCAGAACCCCATCAGGGTTGACAGAATGCTTAGAGCTGGATGTACTTTTCTAAATTGCAAGCTGACAATTAGCTGGAAAACAAATGTATTTGATTAGCTTTTGTGCTTTGCTATGCCTAATTCGTCAGACCCTTCACACACATTTTCAGTTTAAAAGCAGATGTACTGTCTGGCAATGAGGGCTAGTGTTGTGTAATAGGACAAGCTATTAACGTCTGGTACAGTACAGTGTAGCGCAGACGGAGCAAAAAGTAGGAGATCGTGTACTGATCCAGGATCATTTGTTTGCTCTAAAACTGGTTTTAGGAAAAAGCTGATCTCAGGCCAGTTGTTCTACTGAAACAGTCTGCTGACAGTTGGTCTCATGGCCAGGCTCCAGAGACACCCTTTGACTGCATTGAAAAATGGGTAAACACTGGAACGATGCCAGATCAGGGTCACCAGCAGGAAGGGTTCAAATGGGTGGAGGGTGGGGGGGCAGGATGACATTCTGTCTAGTTTTTAGAGTGGAGTGAGCTTGTAGCCTAGGCCCAGTAGAAAGCACATAAAAATTATCAATGTAACTTGGGTTTCAGATGGTGGAAACCCATAAGGAAAGCTCAATATACTGAGTAAAAGAAGATTCTGGTTTTTCCACGGTTGCAAAGGTGCCGTTTCCCTCCCTGACGGGAAAGTTGGTGAATAGAAAAGTTTTGTTGCTGTTAGGGAAGCATGAATAATAAAGCTAATGAGTATTACAGCTGGGGTAAAACGGTGGATTAGTGGTTAGCACTGTTGCCTCACAGCAAGACAGTTCCAGGTTCATATCCTCTGCAGGGGTATTTCTGTGTGGAGTTTGCATGTTCTCCCTGTGTTTGCGTTGGTTTCCTCTGGTTTCCTTCTACAGTCCAAAACATGCGTTAGATTGATTAATGATTCTAAATTGCCCATAGAAGTGAATGTGAGTGTGTGTGGTTGATTGTCTGTATGTGGTCCTGCGATGGGCTGTTGATCTGTCCAGGGTAACCCCTGCCTTTCACCCAATGACAGCTGGGATAGACTCCAGCAGATCCCCCAAGAACCTGATCAGGAATAAGTGTGTATAAACAATGGATGGATGGATGAATGGATGGATGGATGGATGGATGGATAGATGGAGTACAGCCTGTCCTTCTTTGAAGCTGCTTTCACACACTTGTAAGCTGAAAAGGAAAAAAGCCTCAAAAAATGTGCCTGCACAATATGCCAATTCGGCTACTTTAAATAGAGTCAGCAACTGTGCCTTTGGTGTCTGTCTAAACAGAAATGGCACAGCTGTCTACCATCAGCCATCGAGCCTCTTCAGCTTCTCTCAGCCTGTCGCTCGCCCTCAGCTTCACCCTTGTTGCGTTCTTTAGTTGTTTATCCCTTTCGGATAATCGCCCCGATCTTTGTCCTTGCTTCCTCTGAACACAGGACCTGTTCTAATAGATCTTATGAGTAGACATAAAACCGAATGTCTGCTTAAAGCAAGGAAAAAAGTAGACACATGTTCTGGAACATGCCGGCCTGAGTCAGCAAGCCAGAAGGGAAGGATCATTCGGGAGATGACTTACAGGCGCATGAGTAAGTAGCATAGAGAGGAATGTGATAAAGGTGTAAAAATAAATCTAAAAAACAAAACAAAAACAACCAGCTAATGTACTTGCTCTGTGTTTTAGATATTTATAAGAGATTATTATAATGTCTATCAGCTTTAATCTTTTAAACTAATACCTATTAAATAGTTTGAGACTTTTTCTTTAGGTCAGCCCAGTTTCAGTGAATCATTTGTAAAGTTATTTGACCCCTTGTTTTATCACTTCTTATCAGAACAAAAGCACACATTTTAAAGGCAAACACTGGAAATCTCGGCCAGGGACCCATCCTGTCTTCATCAGCTGCACTCAAAGAAAGCAACAGAAACATTTAAAGCCAATCCAAAGGGATGAAAAACTATAGAAAAAGACAGAGTTCCATACTTACAAGCACTGCCAAGACCCATGAGTTGGTTTCCATTATCCCCCACACACAGATATTCACACACACTGTACATATTCTTCCAACACGCAAAGATTTTTCCATAAGCAAACACACACTCACAAACACACATCAGAATAATGCACACATACCAGCCTAAAGTCTCTACTGAGGGTATTAGATTAAAAGGGGCTTTCAATTAGGAAATGAAATTAAGTATGTGCAAATTTTCTTAGGTTTAAAAAGAGTTAGCAAGACATCGTTGGTGGTTTTTGGCAATAATTACTCGCTAAGTAGCGGGAAAAACACAGAATGACTGCTACTAAAACATAAAGTTGATTATTCTCCAAAAGAAACATGTCCCCAAAGTGTTTAAAACTACAGTTTTTTGCCAATAATTAAAATTTATGTGAGGCAATTTTTTTTGTTAATACTACAAAGTAAACCAAAAATCCTGAAGACTTTCCTGCATAGGAAAATTTCCTAACCAATAAACAATCCTGACACTCTCCTACAAATCTTTCCTTATGTGCAGCTTAACCACAATAACACAATGTTATAATTAGTTAACTATTAGGATTCTGTCATGAAAATATCAAACAATAAAAACGGTTGAATTACAGATTATTAAAATTACTTTCCTATAAAATGAATCAAACGTTTCCAACCTATCAGATTTGAGAATTCGACAGCACTGTGACATAAGAAATTACAAAAACTATTAAACAATTTTTCGTTTTCTCCTTTCGGCTGTTCCCTTTTAGGGGTCGCCACAGCAATCATATGTCTCCACCTAACCCTATTCTCTACATCCTCTTTACTTACACCCACTAACTTCATGTCCTCGTTTATCGCATCCATATACCTCCTCTTTGCTTGTTATCTTTGCCTTCTGCCTACCAATATATTCACTATCCCTCCTCTGTACATGTCCAAACCACCTCAATCTGTGCTTCCCTGACTTTCTCCCCAAAACATCTAACATGAGCCGTCCCCCTGATGAACTTGTTACTAATCCTGTCCAACCTCGTCGCTCCCAAAGAAAACCTCAGCATCTTCAGCTCTGCTACCTCCAACTCTGCCACCTGTCTCTTCCTCAGCGCCACTGTCTCTAAACCACACATCATAGCTGGTCTCACCACTGTCTCTAACCCATACATCATAGCTGCTCTCACCACTGTCTCTAACCCATACATCATAGCTGGTCTCACCACTGTCCTCTACACCTTCCCCTTGATTCTAGCTGATATTCTCCTGTCACACATCACTCCTGACACCCATTCCAACCTGGCTATATTTTATAGTGTATTATATTATATAATTATGCTAAGGTTTTGCTAATAAACCACCATAAAGTCACAGTGTATATATAATTAGGTACAGTAGTTTATGACACAAAGAAAGGAAAGTATAACTACATAAAGATTACTTACAGTGGTTACTTACAGTAAGTAACAAGGGCATAATAAAATCTCAGACACGGCGAATGTAAAATAAGATATACAGATGTCATATCCTGATATTGCTCAGTTTTGCCCACTACTGTAACTCCCGAGTGTCTGGCTTGCTACGCTAGAGGGCTGTTCCAGCCTGTGAGAAAAAAATTGGCACAGATGCTTTTCCTGAATTTTCTATTTTCTTTTCCATTGCGTTGTTTGGCATCGCTGGCTTCTCCACTTTCTCTTCTCGCAGACTAGTATCATATTTATGCAGTATGTATATCATTACCGAGCCAGGTGGTGGACTCACCGTTGTTCTTTGTCTTCATCTGTGATCAGTTCCAGTATAAAGATCAGAGCATTGTATTTGAACCCTGTTGCGAACTACGCATGCTTGCTTTGATCAGTATTTCACCTCAATGCCAGTCTATTATTTATGTTGTTATTTGCTTTTAAAGGCTACCGCTATAATTGCGCTGCTGCCGTTCAGGACCCGTATGTTGAATAGTTGTGGCCTCTCAACATGCTGTCCCATGCAGTAATTTGCTGATGACGGATTGATTGGCATTGGTGAAGGAGCAGCTGCAGGGTATGTGTTTGTGCAGGCGGTAATCCTCATCACTGCAGGAATGCTAAGACAGACATACATACCTACAACAGCCACAACTGTGAGATGCACTGTTTTGGATTTCAAACCCATGTTTGGCTTCGCGCTGTCTGTTTTCTTGTTAGTTTAGGTGTATACATGTCGTCTGCGCTTTATTATCGGTTTGAAGAGATGCACAGGCAGTGTAAAAGCTATTTATCTAAACTATTTATCTTATGAAGTAGAGGCTAAGAAATGGGGATCCTAAGATGGTTTTTGTAAGATTGTACTTCATTTTTAAAATAGTTTTGCTTTGAAATCCTCAAAAGTTTTAGGGTTTTTCAATAGGAAAACATTTAAAAGCATTTGTTAGAAGTGAAGATTTGTATTTAAATAAAAATATACACCATCTAAGGACAAGTTCGGTCACGGCAGTGTTGACTCAAATGGTTAAGGCGCTGAAAGGTTGATTGGAAGACCAGGAAGACTGGGGTTTTTGCCCCACCTCCACCAGTCTGCCACTGTTGCATCCTTGAGCAAAACCCCTAACCCTTGCTGCTCCAGAGGAGCTGTATCATAGCTCACCCTGCACTCTGGGCCCAACCTTCTAACCCGGGATATGCAAAGAAACAAATTGCTGAATCACTGTGCTGTAGGGACAAAAGAAGTTCGATTCCCAAGACCGCCAAAATACGCAGAGTGCTGGGACCCTGACCAAGGCAGTTAACACCCTTATTGCTCAGTTACAGAAATGCTAAAATAAATGTAAGTCACTTTCGATATGTCAAATAATGTAAATGCAGGGACTATATGTCCAAATGTTCGTGGACACCTGACCAGCACACCCAGTTTAAACATTTCCTGGGGAGGAATTTCACTAAATTTTTGAGCATGGGTTTAGGGATTTGTCCATCTAGCTAAACAGTCTCTGGTGATGATGTCTGGGTTACAGCCAGTGTTCCAGTTTATTCCAGAGGTGATCAGTGGGGTTGAGCTCAAGGCTTTGTGGAGAACACTTGAGTTTTTTAACACTATGACCTCCTGGAGCTCAGGGGTTTTGTGCAAAAGAGCATTACCGTGCTAGAACAGTGTTTGGGTCTCTTATAGTTCCAGTGTATGGACATTGTCTGTTTTTAATCTTGTGGAAACAGTTTGTACAGAATACACAAAATTTCAGCCATACATACTGTATGTTCAGCTCATTCAGCCAGTAGTTTTGGACGGCAGCAAATAACAATATACAATTTTTTCGATTTGAAGTTGAAGAAAAAACTTCAAGCGTCTGTTAAAAATAGTGCCCTGCAGAAGTCTTCCGAACGCTTTGTTTTAATTGACAGTTTCTTGGAACTACAAGAAAAAAACCAACCTTTTTTTATTAAAAACACGGCTCTTCTAGTTCAAAGTAAGTCATTACCCAAATGTCCTTTTCATTACTGAGCACTATGAAGATGATTACAAGTTACAGTGCCAAAGCACACACTGTTACCTTGCTTCTTAATCGAAAATAGTTCTTTTCGCAAAGCATGTCCATGTTGTTTTTTTATGATTTACAGATTCTGACTTATTTACTTATTACTGTTTTCAATATTTTCTATAGTTATATTGTAATTGCTATAATAATTATAGGATTTGGTGTATTTTGTAAAATGTTACCATATGTATTTGTGGTAGAAAATTCTTTACTGTTGTCTAGTTGCTCATTCTTTAAGCCCCCGAAGACACCAGGGATTGTTTGTGTACTACAGCAAGCCTGCATATTCCGGGGTGTAATAAAACAATAGCTATAACGATGATGACTTCCAGAAGCTCCGCTGAACATATGGAGAACTGAGAGAGCTTAAAAGGTCCAGTGTCTGGAAAGTGGCAACCGATCTGCTTGTAAGGGAGAACTTTTCTGCGCTTATAGAGTCATCGAGTTCCTTACCACTTATTGCTTTTCCAATGCTGGAAAGATTTGTAACAGGCAACGGTACAGGTCAGTTTAGCATGTTCTTAATGGAAACCACACAGCGAGCTCTGTAGAGTCATCATCTCCATCTGGAGCTGAGGTACAATCAGTTGACTCAAGCCATTTAGTGGGCTTTGTGGTGATAACTGATACTCCTGCAATGTTGCAAAGATCTAACGAGTCATAAACGGCTCTGTAAAAATGGATCTAAAAAAAAAATATATATATATAGTCATTCTGCTCGTTGTTTCGAGCCCCTGGTGTTATTAAGATTGAATGCTTTCTCATCTGCCATCTCTTATTGTTCTCTTTAGGGGCAAAAAGGTCATCCTGGTTCAATTGGCCATCCTGGAGATCCTGTAAGTTTTATCCTCCTTGATATATAACATCTTTTTTGACTTCAGTAGCAAGTAGACCTCAAGGCTGCTATTCTGTAGTCTCTGTAGTACAATATGTGCTCCAGCCAGAAAGACAACTTTGATATAGCAGAATGTACAGAACCCAAAACCACAGTATGATTAAAAAAAAAAACGCTAAAGATGCCATAAATAAAGATTTGTGACTTTAGTCTGTTTGGCTCGTTCATATTAAACTTGGCCCGACTGCCTGGTTTTGTGCGATTTCTTTAAGTCTTTTTAATGGACGTGTTACTGTACACTTAGCGAATGCTTTCGCTTCAGTACTTTATTACATTTTTTATAAGGCTTTTTTTTATTTAAGTTCATGTTTCTTAATAGTTTTAATAGTCCTAGTAATTTTTTTTCCATTGCTGCAAATAGCCAAAACTGTTTTGTCAGAACGATTTATAGCTGTTAGCTTAGTAAGTAGCATACAATGGCTTATAAATTCTTTCCTTGCACTGTAATTGCGTTTGGCTTTCTAACCCATACAATACATTATAAACTAATATTTATTGGGTGGCATTACAAAATTCATTGAGCTAAAATAAATAATAAAATTTACAGAAAAATTATAAAACTTTAACACTCCAGATGAATAACGCTTTTGTCCGTGGCATTGAATAAATTTGAATTAAAATTACAGTATAACTAAGTAAAAAAAATGCTGTTTAATATAAGTAATGTATTGTTTTTGCTTTCTTTTATCCATTTCTATATTTCTCATTATTTGTTAAGTGAATTTTACTACAAATCATTATTATAATGATAAATTCATCCCGTTTTACTTTATCTTTTTTTCTACTATTCTGCAGGGGAGTCAAGGACCAGATGGAGACCCGGGTGCCAAAGGTTATCCTGGCAGGCAGGTGCAGTAAATCTCCTGTTGTGCTGCTGGCTCCTACAGTAGAAATCTATGCACTTAAACTCATACAAAAGGTTAAAGATAAAGCCGCCATGCAACACGTTAAACATCCTCTAACATCCCAAAAAAAGCAAAAGCAAGTTTTTCTTGGGTCCTTTTCCAATTCCCACAATTGGAACAACTGCAATTTTAGAAGCGCAAACTTTAGTTGATAAGTGAACAAATGTGCTGAATTGGGCCGGTCAACCATCTTTGTCAAACGTCATTTTCGCGACACCCCTTAGCCAAAAAATGGCAGTGGTGTTAGTCACACTCTATGCAGATAAAAATAATTATTATTACATGAATAGACTTAGACTTAAACTTAACGTTCCTATTCTTGTCCATTTTGTCACGCTCTTCCCAAAAGTCCACCAAAACCACTTTTTTTAATTAATTGGTTTCAATTGTCACACAACCAGATAAATTCTGGGTAAGATCCTCCAGTGGGGTGCATAAGGGTCGAAGTGCGGTTATTTGGACAGGGCCTTGTACGATGAACAGACGGTACATTACATCCCGTTTGATCAACTTTAAAAATCTAAAGCATGAGTCAAATTCCAGAGGTCTAAATCTTTTCTCTTATCTCTCCTACACACACAGCTGAGCATTATGGCAGACACCGGCATTATAAATCATGCTCTGCTTTATCCTCATCGACTCCAAACCATGCACATCTGCTGCAGTAGCTTGAGTTTTGCCTTATTTAAAATTGTTTACAGTTAACTCTGAACAATACTGCTGCTTTCCCTATTCAACCTGCTTGGCTGATTACAGTTATACTGCTGTTAGTGTAGATACACTGGGATGCAGTACTGGAGCAGGTCAAAGGTCAGGGTCTTATTTAAATCGCACCTGAACATCATATGTAAAATGTAGAACAGACCCAGCACCACTTTTTTCCATGACCGCCTGCTTATAAGTAAACTCACGTCCACAGAATGTACCATGGTCACTATAACTCCAATGTTGCAGTGTTCCAGAGCTCCTGTCATTTACATTGTGGCCTGCTTGAATTGGGTCCAATTACAGGCTTTCTGTAAATATTTGATCATTATATGGAGCTTGAGGCAGTGTTGATAGAAAGTAAAGGAAACATGGCTGGAGATGACGTCTATAGTTTGCCGTTATTAGTCGTTTCTTGCTTAATAGGCCACACTGTTTGCTGCTTACATTACCGAAAATCAGACAATTTCTACATATTTGTATTATTATAGGATGCTAAGATCAGCACTGGCTTTGCCAAGATTGAGTAGTTCCCAGTTATTTCCTTATTGTTCATGGATTCCAACTTAATCATAATAAATGTTTCTATAAACTTTGATTAAATGGGATTAAGTTTTTTTGGCAGGCTAAAAAATCCCAGTTAATGGCATTAAAGCTAAATTCTGGCTAAATTGATTTATTGGATTTTGTTTAAAACAAGTTTTCTACCTAAGGTAAACTCTTACACTATATCCCGAGCATCTAAGATTTATTTCCTTTATACAGCTGAGCAACTGGGGGGTTAATGGCCTTGAACCGGGGCAAGGGAAATCGAACCCGGTCTTTCAATTAGCAGTCCAAACACTTTAAACACTGCGCTACCACTTCCCCCGCCATATAAATGATTAAAAAAACGGGAAATCCGAGTAATAGTATTGTATTTGTTTTTAAACATCATATTTTAAGATTTTGACTCTTATTCTTTCAGTAACCCGTAATTGTCAAAAGCCAGTTAAACAAACAGAAATATTAATGTAATCAATCTCCATCAAGTTGTTGGATTGCCACAGTATGTGCTATAAAGATAGAGATATACATCTGAACAATATAGTTTGTAATCAGATTTACAATCACTGTAGATTTAGATCTGTAATTCAACCGTATTTAAGTTGCAGTTAATTACTTTAATTGCTTGAGACGAATTAACACAACAGAGAATCATTCACCAAATCCTCGGGGGATTGTAAGTACAAATCCCGACAAAGCTGCAGCCATCAATGGAAAACTGTCACGGAGTAAAAATGGGCCATGACCTTTGTAAGCTTACTGTTTAAAGAGCTTTGAGAAGCAGTATGTTTTCCCATACTGTGTGTTACCCTGTGGTGCAGCAGTTTAAATTGTGTGATTTACGAATAAAGGAATCCTGATTGGCAGTTTTTATAAAAGACGGGAATGGGGGCGTGGGTACTGGCAGGTAAACAAACATGGAGTAAAATGAAATTGAGGGAAAATATAGATAAAGAATAATCGCCTATCTCCGCTTATTTCTAATCAGGGTCACAGGGATCTGCTGGAGCACACCAGGGGTACACACTGGAAAGGTTGCCAGTCCATTACAGGGCCACATACATTCACACTCACCCCTATGGACAATTTAGTATCAGCAATCAATCTAACGTTTATGGTGTTGAACTGTGAGTGTAAACCCGGAGTAAACACAGGGAGAACACAGAAACACCCCTGCTGGGGATACGAACCTGAAACCTTCTTGCTAACCATTAAGCCACCATGCTGCTTCAAAAATGATCAAAACTATCATAATTATTAAACACTACATATATTAATTATGCAATGCTAAACATTCACCATGAACTTTATTTTAAGTTAATTTTAAATGTTGTTGTTGTGATAAGGATATCCAGAAAAGTCATAGGATTTAGCACAAATATTCGTAACGCATAAAACCCAAACACAGACTAAATATTATTATTAGCATTAATCCCATGCCAGCATGCTTACCTTTTTATGAAAATTCCAGCTGAAAATCCAAAATGCTACTTCACAGTTTTGTGTTTTCTAGGGATTTCCTGGGCCAATAGGAAGTCCAGGACCAAAAGGTGTTCGGGTGAGTTACTCAATGAAGACAGTTCTTATGTTCAACCTGTCTTTGACTATAGCAGTTTTAATGCATTAATGTCAATAACATGCACCTTGAAGGATTTGTTCCTTTTTTAAACACATGGTATATTTTGGATGACTACCAGGCAAATTTTATATTTCCAGCACTTGAACTGAATACCGAACTACTGGTAATCCGGGAATGCATAAATCGGCAGTCTTACTTTTTCTTACACTTTAACTTGTGACAGTGTGGCACATTACACATGTACATATATTTTTGTATCGCTTCACATCTTTAAGTATTGTCTTGATTTATCATCATAACCATCATTGCTGTTTCTCTAAACCCAGTGCCACCCAGCTGCAGAGCCTCAGTGATCCCTGGCGTGAGGGTATGTGCCCTTGGACTACATCGTGGAAGCCAGCACCATGCAGTCCATGGGCATATACACTTGCCTCAAGGCCTAGGTCTTCATGAAGAGCCACCATCCACTGAGGCTACCTGCTGGACCTCTGTGGACTTCAGCCGATGCTTTGATGTATCTCCAGGTTTTAGGACCGTCTAAGTTGACCTTTTCTTTAACCATCAATGTCTCCTTTTATAGGGCTTCATTGGACTCCCAGGACTCTTCGGTCTGCCAGGGCCTGATGGAGAAAGAGTGAGTTTGGTATTTACTTCTGACCTTTTATTCTAAAACTGATAGATTCAATCCCCAATATGACACAGTGAGGAATTAATTTCCTCCAGAAACATGCGGTGGAGTGCCCTGGAACAGAGAGTGGCACGTTTTGTTAGGAAAAAAAAACCCATTGAGGTTTGCATTTATACCCATGAGCATTTTGCTCATTCAATTCAGGCAGTGTAGGAAGCCAATACAGAAGGGACAATTCTCAACTAAAACCACACAGAGCCTCCCAGCAAGGTGGGCACTCGTCGCTCTCGTAATATTTGCACATGGTCTTTCAGCTGGCGGAATTCCTGCAGTGTAGAGAATTATAAGCCACACAGGAGCTGGAAAAGGATCTGCAAAGGATTAGCCAGATCAGTTCTCCAATTATCAGGCAAAGATAGATTCAAGCGTGCTGTGCTTTAATTGGGGTATTTTTTTGTGCACATAAGAAAAAAAAGCGCTTTTTAACACAGTGCATTATATCCGCCTTGATCACTCTTTAATTAAGTGTTTAATTCATTTTACTGCTGCTATTATTGTCTAGTAGCTGCATCTCATTTGCACATTAATAATATTACTGATGCAGGTCACCAGTCCATCACAGAAACAAACATACACACACACACTCACTACTATGAGCAATTTAGATTCACCAATCAACCTGACATACATGTTTTTGTAAAATAAACCTATGTAAGCACAGGGAGAACACAGAAAGGCCCCTACTTCTGTGGCATAATTTTATTTTAGAATTATGTGTATTTTTTTTTTTTTTTTTTTTTCCATCCTAGTTTTTATACTTGTCTTATAGCATAAACTGTAGACAGCAAAGAAAATATTGCATTGTATTCTTGTTTGTTTTTTTTTTTTCCTCGCTTTACATCTGACCATAAACCCTTTAAATCTTTGGCTGTTTTTTGTCTCTCTTTCGCTCTCTCTCTCTTTTTTCCACGCAGGGTATTCCTGGTGTTCCTGGGAAGAAGGGCAAGATGGGTAGGCCGGTAAAGTTTTCTCTCAACATCCTCTCTCTACAAGCCTCTGTGAATGGTGTGTCTGTCTGTACACGTGTGTGTGTGCGTGTGTTGTGTGCTAAAAAATCACAGCAGTGTCAAGTTCTAAGTGGGATTTTTTAGGACTGCATGTTCAGAGCCCATACCGTGTTTCCCTGTTTAAAATGACTTCTTTGTGTTTGTGTGTATCTGTTGGTATATATATATACACTGTATATGACTGACCTAATTTTTTCAGTAGTACGTCTAATTTACAGTGATGTGTTTTGAGTATGTATATATATATATATATATATATATATATATATATATATATATATATATATATATATATATATATATATAGACCACGTACTACTTAAAAAAACAACTCAGACAGATTTCAGCCTTGATGTTGTCTGGGTCAGGAGTTAATGTATATGTTGTTTTAGGGAGCTTAGCCTTTAGGCTAAATTGCATGAAATGTAAAAAAAATAGTACACAGTAGCTTTTTTTGTTAAGAATGTTTTCTCCAGATGTAGGCAAAACTCTGCTAAAACAAGGCAGTCTTTTATAGCATCACATTCTCTTTTTTTTTAAAGTCAGCTACGATGCATATCCTCCACAAACTGGATACACATAAGCTCATTTCGTATATATTTTTCAGTCGTTCGGAGAAATTAGAAGTGACCAGCACTTTTTCAGTTTTAGTTGCAATTCCATAGCAACTTTATTTTCTGTGAAACTGTCTGTCGCCTTAATTTAGATTAGTTTCTTTAATGTAGCGCCTTCTGACATACTATAACTATTACAGTCACATATAGTGTTACCCCACGGAAAGAGGTCTGAGATATTCCGTAGACATAGGAGATGTCTGTTATGAGACAAAGCGCTCTGTGTGGTTTAAGCCTGGCTTGCACACGCCTCAGAGTGACGTCACAGCTCTAGATTGTAAATACTGAAATATTAGACGGATATAAAATGGGGCTGTCAGCAGAACTTCTTTTTCACGCCATCCTCATGCACTTTGTCAGCCCACAGAACTACACGGCCAACACTTTTTCCGGTATGGCTGACAGAATTAGGCATCGTTTCCACAAGCTTTAGTTTTCCCCACACGTCACAGCAGAGTAAAGCGTTTTAGCTAAGAATACATGCTGTCAGAAGGTTTATTCACTACTTTTCATGCAAGTATATTTACTGTGTTAGCAGTTTATGGTAATAATTAGAAAAGATTCCTTCGGATTAAAAGGGGATCTGATTTTCCTTGCTTAGTTGCACTGTGTTTATTGGCGTGTGTCACAAATCAAAGATCTGCTGAAGTAATCAGTTAAAGCTGAACATGCGCTATTTCTCCTTCACTCCTGTTATACATTGGCAACTACACGCATTCTGTTAAAGCCATTTTATTTTTGCTGTTCGGGATGTTTTATACTGCAAGTCAGGATCGGGCTTTAAAAGAAAATCGGGCTCCAAGAACTTCTGTCAGTCTGGACCAATTATATAACTTGACTTGAAGACGGGTCAAAAGAGTGTTACGGTGGGATTTTATTGCCGCCTCGCAGTTCCGCTGCCCCTGAGGCAAACTTAAGCTCAAGTTACTGTTTGTACTCTGTTTGGAGTTTCCATGCATGTTTTTCCTGCATCCAAAACAGTTTTACCACCTTTCACAAAACTTAGGTAACATGCAACAATGCAGTTGTCCTAAAAAATGACTTTATGAACTGACCTCTCATTAAGGGTGATTTCCTTCTTTTCAATTCTACTGTTTCCAGTGAATTGGCTTTAAAAAAAATGAAAGCTTCCTATTAACAAAAACCAGACTCATAATACATCAGTTCCTCTGCCAATTTGGGTCAAAACCAGATTTTGTGCAAGCTTTCAGTTTCCTTCTTAGTTGAAACCTCTATGACATCAATCCAATACTGATTTCAGACTGGATTGCCTTTCTTTGTAAATGTATAGCTTTTGTTCAGTTGTAAATATGGAACAGTGTCTCAGTGCCTCCCTTTTCTTACATTTAGGGCTTTACTGGGGATTCTGGTGAGCGAGGACCACCAGGGCTTGACGGAAATCCTGTGAGTATTAATATGTATGTTAAAACTCGTCAAGACTTTGGATATATACAGTTTAATTAGTTCTTTCCCCAAAATATTGTTATAAATACTGAATATCTACTGACTAACTATAAGATTAAAACTACCTGATTAATATCGTACAGCCCTTCTTCTGCTGCCAAACCAGCTCTCAATCATGGAGACTTGGATTCCACAAGACCTCTAAAGGTGTTGTGAGGTATTGCAGCAGCTCTGAATTATCTTAAAGTCTTGTAAATTGTAAGGGATATATAGGCAGTGTACGCCTTTCCATGTTCCCTTAACCCCTTGCAATTTTTACAATGTGTTTTTATTGGTGGACAGGGATCAGCATGGCTGCTGTAACTTTTTTATAGCAATTTGTGATACAGTTGTCATTACTTTGTATAGACGTTAATGACTCTTAGTCACATATAGTGCTGTCACCTATTTGCGGGTTGTCCATTATTGGCATTGCATACCAGAAACATGCCATGGGACCTACAGTTTAAAAAATGTTCTAAGCCAGTTTTCTAGCTATAAAAATCTTTCCCTTGTCAAAGTCACCCAGAGCCGTACTTTTTTCACAGCTGCCTACTTTATCTCACCCCTTGGCAGGTGGCAAAATAACAGCTGTATTATAAGTATATAACTAATTGTTCTGGCTGATAGATACATTATATGTGAGAATATAGCACAGTGGTTAAGGAGTTGATTGCTAATTGGAAGAACGGGATTTGATGTCCAGCACCACCAAGTTGCCACCTCTGGGCCCATGAGCAAGACCCTTAACCACCAATTGCTCAGTTGTGTAACAGAAATAAATGTAAGTCGCTCTGAATAAGGGTGTCTGCTAAATGCCGTAAATGTAATATTCAAGCTTGAGATGCAAAAATTAGATTAAAAATGTAAAATTGATTACATTTTTATTTTATGTAATCAGAAGTTTAAGTATCAGTATGATACAGTATAAGAAAAACAACTCTAGCCATAGTTACATTAGTTACATGGACTTGGACTTGATGATGGATCATCCAATTCGGTCTCTTTGACCTTTTATTGCACTCCTCCAGCATACCCTGAACCATGTTTAAAAGTCAGACTGACCACAGCAACCATCACTTGCCAATAAATACAACCACTAACTGCCACCACATTCACACACACCAAGCCAATCTGCAACATATCACCGGCTCCATAACAGACACTCGTAATGCGAAGCACAGCTGTCGTTACTGGAACACGGTGTTGAATAAAACAGTTTTGCCGTCTGATAAATCGCTTTATTTCTAATGGCTTTTACATAGCCTGTATATCATGGTTGTTTTTGCTTCCATGTTTTAGGCCATGTTTTTTTATATTGTTTTAAAAAAATATTCTTATTAAATCCACCAAACAAACTAATAATTCAACTGAATTTTATTAGTATAGCGTTTTTTACAATGGTGATTGTCACAAAGCAGCTTAAGACAATCAAAAAGATTATAGGATGCAAATGAATCAGAAATCAGTTAATTCCTTTAATAATAATAATAATAATAATAATTCCTTTCATTTATGTTTATGCTTGAGGGTATCCAATTATCAACCCATCTACAGTGAATTACAAATGCACACATGTAGTAACTGTAATATTCCAACTGACCCCTTTGACTCTTTCCCCTTATGTAACCCTAACCATCTTTTTTCTTCTTTCCTCAATCCTCAATCCTGCTATTTCATTCACGAGTAACTCGGCAAGGGCTGCCAACCCATCTCCCTTTATTCAGCTCACATGAAAAAGGAGAAAGCAAACACACACACACACACACACACACAGGAGATGATTTTGGCAATAGAGGAAGCAGCAGTGGTGGCTAACAGCAGGCCAGGCACGCCGCACAACAAGTTCTTCTCTGTGCTTCACAGCAGCCTTCTGTCCAGGGAGAGATATAAGCTACAGATTAGTCTGTTATCAGGAAAATAAGACTAAAGTCTTTCACCCATGTTTCACTCTCCTCTCGCCTTCTCTTTTTTTTACCTTTCAACCCTGGCCAGCCTTTTCTGTTCATTGTTTAGAAAAGAAACTAACGAGTCTTTGTTTTTGCATTCCGCTCTCTCCTTAGGGGGAACTGGGCCCACCTGGTCCTAGCGGAGTACTTGGCCTTATTGTGAGTATATGCTTCTGTCTTCTTTTTCTTTTGAAGCACAACATTTGTCAGGTATACTGTATGAAATGCCAAGCAGCCATTTGACATTATTTTGGATGTGATTTGGAATAACATAATGAAGTGGTAATATTTTCCAAAATGAAATGAAATAAAAATAAATATGGAAGAGAGAGAAAGAGGTGGGACCAAAAAGGACACGAACCAGAACCAAACCTGGGTCACCAGAGTGCAACAGCAAATGGCGGCACCCCAACCTACCACGGTGCCGGCCATGACAGAGTATTCTAGTATTCTAGTGACAGACTGCAGTATTAGGTTATGCTGAGACAAGCTAGATTTTTTTAATGCAGTCGACTAATAAGATGGAGGAATTGGTAGCTCAATGGAAAAAAGGTGTTGAACTGATACATGGAAGATCCGGGATCGGTTCTCAGAACCATCTAGTTGCCACGGCTGGGCCCCGGAGCAAAGCCCTTAACCCCAGTTGCTCAGTTATATGAAAAGAGATAAATGTAAGTCGCTCTTGATAATAATAATAATAACATTCAATTAATTGTGCAAGGTACATGTACAGAGCCAATGAAATGCATTTTTCGCATATCCCATCTTGGTGGGTTGGGATCAGGGCGCGGGGTCAGCTATGGAGCAGGAGGGGTTAAGGGTCTTGCTCAAGGACCCAACGGTGGTTGACTTGCCGGAGGTGGGGCTTGAACCCAGGTGTTTCTGGTCTTCAGATTAACAACTCAGCACCTTAACCATTTGAGCCACCATGCCCCTTGATCAGGATGTCTGTAGAGACATGAAATAAAATTATTTAAACAGTGTTTTTATTGATTAACAAACTAATAATTAGTATAAAATTATAACATGCTTTTTGCAAGACAACTATGATTTATATATTTTCAATTAAGTTTAAAAATTTATATATGTGTTTCCTAAGAACAAAATCAAAGTCAGAATCAAGTCAGAATTTGGACTTTTTACATGTTTCCAATGTATTTTCATAGTTTATATAAAACTATACATGGTCTGATCTGGTGTGTGTGTGTGTGTGTGTTGGCAGGGGGACATGGGACCTCCAGGAATCATGGGTCTTCCAGGCCCTATTGGACCCAAGGTGATTATTTTAACATCATCTCAGTTGTTTTGATGTTTTAATTGAACAATGAGACAAAAGTCCCATTTACATGTTATAACTTGGAAGGTAAAAACAATAAGCTACTGCAACTGTAAGATCTTTTTTTTTTAATTAAGCTTGAACAAACACAAGCACACAAAAGTCTTATGATGAGATGTAACTGATCCACATCCTAGAGAGCAATGACTAAAAGCTGAAGTGTAGGAATAGCAGTGTGTAGCTTGCATTTTTTTCATTCTGCACACAGACCATTAAACAAAAACAGTGATTAAAGCTGTCCTGTTGTACATTTTAGGTCACAGGTGTCAAACTCAGTTCCGGGAGGGCCACCACTCAGCAGAGTTTAGCCTTAATGGCAATGAATTGTACCTGATCCAGCTAATCATGTCTCCTTGGCTTCTATAAAAAAGTCCATGAGTTTGACATCCCTGCTTTAGGTCATTTGTGATTCAGGTTTAAGGAAATGATAAAGGTATTTAAGATGTACTTCAAACTGGTGCTTCAGATAGTTAAGATGTTGAGTCCATGGTTGGATAACCAGAAAGACCAGGGATTTGAGCCCCACCCCTGCCAGTCCGTCACTGTTGGGGCCTTAAGCAAGACCCTAACCACTCCTGCTCCTGTGGCGCTGTATCATAGCTGACCCTGCACTCTGACCCCAACTTTCTAACCTGGGATATGTGAAGAAACAAATTTCACTGTGCTGTACAGTATATGTGACAAATAAGCATCTTTAACTTTTTTTTCCCTGTTTTTCAGGGGGTATCAGGGAACCCAGGAGAGCCAGGACTGAAAGGTGATAAGGTGATTTGAATACACTTTATTAGCTTATATACATAATGCACAAAATATATACGAGATGTGTTTTCACACAGAATGTCACAAAATTAGCAAAATAAAACAGCTTTAAAAATTCAGACTGATCACTGACCAATACTCCAGGTATAAAGGTCTTGTATAGGTTTTGCTTCAATGTTTTATAAATGTTTAAATGTATTCTACATAATAAAATCAATCATTTAATCATTTAACTTACTCAATTGTAATATTTACAGAAAAAAAATTTTAATTTTATTTGTCACATACATGCTTATACACAGTACAACATACAGTAAAATGTTTTTACAACTTACCGAATTAAAAAATTAATAAATTGAATCAAATTAAGGCAAAATATACAGATAGAATAGAATAGAATAGAATAGAATAGAATAGAACTATACAGTGTGTATTGTATATAGTGTGTGTGTATATATGATATATATATATATATTGCAGTGAAATATAAAGTGTGGTTGTGCGTCTAGTGGGATGTGCAGGAGTTCTGGTGTGTGTGTGTGTGTGTGTGTGTGTGTGTGTGTGTGTGTGTGTGTGTGTGTGTGTGTGTGTGTGTGTGTGTGTGTGTGTGTGTGAAGATTCATTTGTAAATTATTTGTGTACTCTTTTTTAACTAGGACAAAGATGTCTAATTAATTTTAATTATTAGGGCACCCAGGGTTAGTCCTTCAGTAAATGCCTTAAAGATTTTTGGTATAAATATATAAAATAACATAATATCAGAAATCAAAATCTGTTTTGGGGTTAAATTACAGCAGTCCGGTATGTACTAGACAGTATCACTAAATCCACATGTCACTGGGTTAGAGCTCCTGGTATAATAGATGCACTATTTTATGATTATATAGTGTAGGTGACTGTAACTATTCTAACCTTTAGACCCTATGTCTAAACTGGTTCACATTTCCGAAGTCCGTTATGGTCTGTAAATGTCCACTTTTAAAGTTCAGACAGCAAAATGGCAGCCAGTAGGATTGCTTTATTCCTGTTCCTGCTGCCCCATTCCTCTGCTGTGTCCAGCTGGTGTTTCATAACGCTCTTCTGTCAACATGTCTGCAGTCTTTTCCCAGCATCACAGTGTTTTTTTAGCATTTTGGACTAGAACATAGATGTCCATTGAGTTTGCGTAAACATCATTTGCTCTCCACAGTTCTAATTAGGGATGTTAAACGTGACATCTGGCTTTTTGTGTTGTCAGGGGGAAATTGGTTTACCAGGAGAGCCTGGAGAACCTGGATTCCATGGTGACAAGGTATTTATATTGGCATTTCCAAACTTTTTTTACCTACTGTTTTGGTGCTAATGAACGGGATCTAATAAAGTACAAAAATGTCTAGGGAATTCAGGGTCTGCCAGGAATGCCAGGCATCCGAGGAAAACCGGGGCCACAGGTAAGTCATTACTGAACATTACCAAGTGGTCACCATAATGACACCAAGTTTTCAGCACAAAGTGTATAGAAAATCTTTTGTGTTTTTAGGGGAAACCTGGAGATCGTGGACATGATGGTTTACCCGGCCCTACAGGTCCAGAGGTAACTTACATTTGAACAGCTTGTCCAAGCAATGCCTGAAAAACACGCTAAAAATAAAATAATTTTAAGGGTTCCCACATGATGCTTTAGAGAAGTATTCACTCTGTCATCACATGATCATGAATTCCAGCTATGCAGCAGCTATCCGTGGCCGGGAGTCAAGGAACACAAAATTAGTCCCTTGTTATTAAGTGCAACACTTGCCAAACCTGGGCAGCCGTGAGAAACTGTAACTGGAAAATATTTTTTTTGTTGTTGTTGTTGCGGAAAAAAACACTAAGCCGTAATGTATGTGAAAACTCATGGTCTCACATAATTGGTAGCTGTTGTGTAGTGGACTGAAGCTAGTGGGTAAAAATGCCAACTTGCCAAATTGAGAGGAAATGCAGTGTGTGAAAAGAGTGTGGCTAAAAACTGTGCAGCCATACAGATTAATATATTTATATTTCTTCAGGGATTTCCAGGTGATATCGGACCACCAGGGCAAAATGGCCCAGAAGGCCCAAAGGTTTGTTGCTTTTCCTGTTACAAACTATTTTTTCCAATATTGAAAAGACATCAGCTTTTTCTAAAATTATTCTAAGGGAGTTTAATATTATGTTTATTTTTAATATTTAGTTGTAGAAGTTTGTCCAATTCTAAGAAATGTTTAAAATTTATAGAATGCATTAAGTTTACTGAATTTACTTAAATCAAATGTGTCCTATGTGATTAAATTAAGTAATGATAACACACAGCTCAGGTGTATTACGTTCAGAATGTTTCTTTTTAGGGAAAGTCAGGATTGAGGGGTATACCTGGTCCAAGAGGAGCAGCTGGACTTGAGGTTGGACTTTTCCCATGCATCACACAAAGCAATATTGTCCTGGTATTAGTCTGGTCTTAGCGTATTTTCACACTCACTGTTCATCATGGATTAATTCCAAATTCTTTTGTTTGAGAGCCAGTTGGACACTCTGTTCAAACATCTGAGGATAGATTTTTTTACAGACTCAGTATGTGGGTGGACTAGCTTGTCGTAAGAATCGTTCACATATGTACTTTAAAGGCCGTTAACTGGCTACGGCTCAATCACACTTTAAAAACCATGGCTTTGAACATGGTAATAAATGTTGCTAATGCTGGTGGTTTTCGTGAATCACCCGTTTGATTAGTTGTAATCTGGTTCCTCAGGGTGATGAAGGACCTGTTGGACCAGCCGGGCCCCCAGGACTGGAGGTGAGTGCATTCTCTACAATGCTTGTAGCCCATTTGTTTTAAATCATGTTGTAAATCTAAAGTGTAGCAGCAGCATGAAATTGCCATTACTGCTAAGCCATGCTGTAAAGCACGGCTGGGATGGCTAGGAAAAACTTCCATCAAAGCAGTTTGAGACCTACTTTGCCATTTTTTGAACACGGTAACACAATTTCAGTGTGTTGTTTAGAAAGCCTAGATATTGAGGGTGGGTTTAAACAGTGATTTCCTTTCATTGAGTACCTGTAGAATGCAAACATAAAACACATGTCCAATGTAGGAAAGCCTGTCATATGTACACCTATAGTAGAATTTATTAAACACCCTTTTACCAGAAAATATAAAACGTTATATAAACGTTCCGCACTGGCTAATGTTTTGACCGCAAATATAAGGACATGCTATATAGTTTTATGCTTCTTCCGAATATAGAATATTTTCTCAGACAGGAAATGAGAAATTATCGACAGTATTGGCAACCTTCCATTTAACGTAATCCAAAGCTTTCCTTGGTATCATGACTGCCACATGTTTAGACCACATTTCATCTAGGCTGCATTTACACTGCAGGTCTTAATGCCAATTCTGATTTTCTTACATCATCTTTGAAACCGACCCGTATCAGATATCTGCATTCACACTATGCACAGCAAAACAACCCAAGGTGGACGTACTGACCAGAAAAGTAAGTGAGTAAGAATGTGCTATTATCAATAAACACAAAGGACAAAGATGAAATAAATATTCCTTATTTTGCCTTCACATCATATTTAAAGGTCGGGAAAACAATGCTTTCTTTAGAAGAAGAATTGTTGAGAGATAAAGAGAGCCTTGTTTGTGTAAGTGTGTGTGTGTGTGTGTGTGTGTTTCCAATTAGCTGCAGCACGAGGTACAAAAAAAAAAGAACTTTACCGTCAATTGTTAAGACTCCCTCTGATCAGGGTCTCGAAAATAAATAAATAAATAATAAAATGCACAGTTGCGCTAAATTCTATATAATCACTGTTGGTGTCCACCTGAGTGGACGTCCTGCGCCCACTCTGATCTGAAAATATCAAAATCTATGTTTTTTTTTCCTGCCTATACTGTCATGAGTCATATCCGATGTGTGCCACATTGGAGGAATTAAGTCACTTGATACATGCTGTGTAAATGCAGCCTTAGAAGAGTGAAGCCGAAATGTTTGTGTTTCCACAACCACAACAATTGTAAAAGGTCTGTTGTTACCTCCTGGTAAAGGTTGCCATGGTAAAGGTTTTAGATGTTAGGAAACTTAAGTAATTTCTCCAGCCTTAAGATGTATCTATAATCAACAATTGACCTTTTGTTTGGTTTGGTACTAAAACTGAAACAAGGTACAATTTATAAGGTGATTTAAACCTCTAAGTTTTAATTTTGGCTAAGCTTTGGACTGTTCCCAGATTCAACATAACCCCAAGAAAACCTGGTCTTAGTCCAGAGTCTTTTAATTTCTCTAACTATGCACGATAGATCACTAGTAATGATGCATTAAACACTTTTAATATTCAAATCCTTCTTCAATCGAAACCCAAATCGACCACAACTGAAGATGGACCGAAGGCACAGGAGACTTTTAACTAATGATGTAGGGAAATGACAACATTAACTTTAAATTGTCAACCCAGAATTCAGTCATGCTCCAAAATAAGCACAGCTGATATGTGATCTGTGAAAAGAATGGAAGCCAGGAGACAGCTTGACACTGTAATGCCAGGGTTCTTTTCCTGTGCATTTATTTCTTTAAAGCTGTTCCCCTGAGGGAGCTGATAAGGATGTGGATGGTGGAGGCTGGTGTCAGGAACATCAGCTAATGAGATGCCATGGAGGCCCAAGTGCCCAAAAGAAGGAGAGAATCCAGTGCTATAGGTCATTTCTGTTTTTTGTTCAGGGTAGGCCTGGGAGAAAGGGAATGTCAGGAAAACCGGGAGAAGATGGGCCAACGGTAAGTTACTAGAATTCATATTTATGTGCCAATTTTCTTCCATGAATTACAGTCATGGATAGTGTGGATACCTCCAAACAGGCTGATTAACAGTAATGATCTTTTATTAATCATCACATTTAAATAACTGCATAAAATACTAATTAGGTCGTCTTCTGCAGGGTGAAACAGGAGTAACTGGAAATGTCGGGATACTTGGTGACAGGGTAAAAGTTTTGTTTTTCTTTTGCAGATATTTGCTTGTTAAAACATTGCATATATTAAAAAAACTTATATAGATCTATGTTGGATTAATGTTTTTTAGGGAACTGAGGGGTTTAAAGGGCCTCCTGGTGAAACTGGCCTTCCTGGAGAGAAGGTCAGTAGGTTGGTTATTTGGGTTTGATTCAACGCTTCAAGAGATGTTTTTGTATTGTCTCGGGATAGTGTTTGTATTGTCTTCTTGCACAATAAGCACAAAGATGCTATGTCTATTTCTTTGTTTATTATCTCAGGGTGATCGGGGAGAGACTGGTCAGCCAGGGCCACCTGGAGAAAATGGAGCGATGGTAAGGAGTAAGTTCAGATCTCATCTCTGCTCTCAGGGGCACCTCTTTTACTCAGAAAAGTCTCCTCATTTACAGTCATGTGGCATTGACTCAATAAATTACTATAGAGATGGGGGCTTATGGGTTTAATGTGTCAGCTGTTTTATAGTAAACCAACTGGACGAGTCATTTACTGTCATACACTCTTCCTGGTATTAGTCCAGACTGCAAGGAAGAGTATTATATAACAAATTAAAAGTCAAAATCAGGAACAAATGCAATGCAAAATAACACTTTTCAAAGTTTGATGCAGTATCTAAAACATCACTACGCCCATAAAGTTCTGAAAAAACTTTAACATCTTATATTTGCCCACTTTAATTAATTAAAGACATTGTGTTTAACTGTGTTAGACTTAAAGGAAGCATTTTTTTTACACTGGTGCACAATAAATAAAAACATATTAATTTTTTTGCCTGGCTAACTATTAAACACCTTTATTGGTATTTCTGGAGTACTGTGATGTAATGTCTTTTGCCTGTAAACTTTAATTATTATGTGCTTGAAAACCTTTTCACACAATAAGGAACATGTGCAGAGGTTATAAAAACAGATAGACTGATAGAGTATTCACTAATACCACAGTATAAATTTGTGAACTTAATGAAGTTCTAAATAAATAAACTTAATCATCTGGAAAGAATTTCCTAAGGTTTATATTTGGCCTGGTTATTAAGTCATTGTAAGGAACATTGTGTTGCTGGGTATGTTCTAATGATTGGTATTTTTAGGGACACATAGGAACACCAGGTGAACGAGGACTATCTGGGCCACCAGGAATACCTGTAAGTAAATTTTAAAAAAGAGTTACAGATGATAGCTGCCCCTCTTCATTGAAAAAAGTGTTTAAGAAGATATGAGAATTATTTATGTCCTGTATTAGTGCTCGTTGTTATGTGCATGGAATGATTTAAATTAAAAATTAAAATGACATATACTTATAATTATTTATAATGCGTATCAGAGCAGAAAAATCAAAAAGGTTGGTGCCTAACCCTTTTTTAGCTTAACCAATTGTTATATACAGTAAACATGATCTAAAATTATTTCTGTGTAACTAATGTGCATGCCTGCCAAAACGTTCACAAATAAGATCATGTCGTGTTTAACCCCTTTAAATTTTCACTAAAACAGGTTTATGTCATGTTCAAGTTCATTTTTAACATTATGACACATTAAAACCTAAAGACTAAAGACTTGATGTGCTGCAGTAGATTAGATTATACTTACATCATCTGATCAGTTAATAATGACACCAACCGATCACGTAATACCGACACCAACTGACAAGTAAATACCGGCACTGCCTGATCAGGTAATACTGACACTGCCTGATCGGGTAATACTGACACTGACTGATCAGGTAATACTGACACTGACTGATCAGGTAATACTGATGTCTACTGATCAGGTAATACTGACGCCTACTGATTAGGTAATACTGACAGCGACTAATCAGTTAATACTGACACCAACCGATCAGGTAATACTGACACCAACCGATCAGTTAATACTGACATCAATCCATCAGGTTATATTGAAACCAACTGATCAGGTAATACTGACACCAACTGATTAGGTAATACTGACACCAACTGATCAGTTAGTACTGACACCAGCTGATAAGGTAATACCAAAACTGACTGATCAGTTAATACGGACACCGACTGACAAACAGTAGTATAATCAGTAGGCTCTGTAAATCAAACACCAGACACCTCTGTAACAGTCACCCTCCCTTCTACTGCGCCAAGCTTCACTGCTTGCGTTATCCAAAATGTTGACATCACTCTAGCTCTGGCAGGAAATGCCTTTCAGAGGCACGCTGGGGAGTCTCAGCTAAGAGCAGTCAGTGCAGAACACACCAGCGTAAACATAAATACAACCCTTTGAAGGCCCAAACTTTCACTTCACATCTTAAATTTAGTCACAGAGGATACATTCTCAGTGGGTCTGGATGCAATGAGACCCAAATAGAGGGCTCTGATGTTTGGCTGCAACAAATGGTGTCATTTATATTTTCTCTTGTTTCTTCAGGGCCCCCCTGGTCCTAGAGGTCTCAGTGGGACTAGAGGACCCAAGGGCAGAAGGGTAAGAAACAATATAGTTACTTATCTTGCAGAAAGAGCATTGATATTGAAGTAAATAAATATATATTTTTTAATAATTTTTGAACACTAACATTTATCATTTATAAATAAATGTTTTAATAGCAATTGAAGAGGTTCCCTTTTCCTTTCTTTGTTTGGGCTTGAGATCCCTCCACTGAGGCTTATTTGGACATTTAGCATAAAAACATGTTGACCAAAATGCGCAGTTAAAGGTTCAGTGGCCCAACAACCTTCTGATTGGCAATCCAACACCTTAAATGGGTCATCGTAATACTTTGGGGTCTTAATGAAAATTCTATAATAAATTTTAAATAACAATTTTTATTGATGGTGAACAAACAATTATTTTATCTTGTCAAAAACATCTCTGTACAAATTCAACAAAATTACTGTCAATTCTTCTGGAGTTAAAGCAGGGACATTAATAGTTGGTATTGCTCCATTTGTTATATTTTTAGCAAAATCTGCTTTATACTGATCCTTGTTTATAAAGCAGTCTGGTGAGAAATGATTCCCACAAACATGAATAAATTTAGGGGGCGAAACAAAGTTCATCCACTGCATCATGTTCATCCACTCCACTGAGAGTAAACAATGACTGTGGTGAGCACTTAGGTGGTGGATAAATTGCATCTCACCCAGGGCGGATCTATGCTAAAACAGCAGTGTCTTAAGCACGATTATACCCGATTAAAATGTTTTATCCTCAGTTAA
The DNA here is from genome assembly GCA_005784505.1 of Bagarius yarrelli. NCBI lineage: Eukaryota > Metazoa > Chordata > Actinopteri > Siluriformes > Sisoridae > Bagarius > Bagarius yarrelli. The sequence goes on from VCAZ01000050.1 coordinate 1,676,360, forward strand.
AGTTTATCAGTATCACTGTGTTTAATAAGATTAAACTACTGACAGGGATCTGCACATAATTAACAGGAATGTCAGCGAAAGAACAGGCTAACGAAGGAAATATTGAGTCCTGTTCTTATCTCATCCGAGATAAATTAACGCATTCTTCTAACAGCCTGTGTATATAACATATGGTATACACTTTGATGTGTGACTTGATGATGGGTGTGTTATGCTTGTTGTATGCATCATTTGCTTGTTGTAAAGCAAAATAAAATATTCACATGAGTCATAGATATGGAAAATCTGGACTTAATGCTAGCAAAACCAAGACACAAGCCCCAAGCACATAGTCTTATCATGTTTCTAAACAGTGACTGAAAAGCCAAGAATCTGGAGAAGAACCCTTCAAACCCCAGAATAACATGTGAAACTGTGTACTAAGACCGGTCAGATCCAGTATTCTAAAGCTGTGAGGTGGCAATGCTACCTACCCATTACACTCATTTACACTCATTAATGGGGAAGTGGTAGCTGAGTGGTTATGGTGTTTGGTTGCTAATTTGCAAGATTAGGGTTTGATTCCCAGCACTACCAAGTTGCCACTGCTGGGCCTCTGGGCAATTCCCTTAACCCCCAATTGCTCAGTTGTATAAAAAAAGAGTTAAATGTAAGTTGCTCTGGAAAAGGGCATCAGCCAAGTGCTGCAAATTTTATTAATTCATTCATTTATTTAGTTGACCTATTTATACATCCATTTCTCCATCTACCTAGCTTCAGTAACTGCTGGATCCAAAACCATTATCAATTTCACTTATAAAGATCTTACTCACACAAGCATTCACGTACAGTATTTGTACAAATTGTAGATGGACTGGCTATGCTAAAAAGCTCCTAGTTATAAAGGGTGAGTAGAGGATTCTATTTAGTGTATCCCAAATCCAGTGCAACCCTGACCAGAAAGAGCTGTAATGTAATGAATAAATAAAGAGATGAATGACAAGAATTAATATTAAAATAATAAAAGGTATGTAGTAATAAAAAGTAAATTTTAAAATAACAATGGTAGTTGGCCAAAGACCAAGCCCTGGGGAGTGGTATTTTATGCATTTATTTATATAAATTACACTCTAACTTTGTTGAGGGTAGGCATAGGGGCTTAGAGTTTAACAAATTTGCACTTTAGCACTTTGTTGGGAATTTGATTTCCACCCCTGCACTGCTTGCACAGTCTTCACAGGTGCCCCCAGTGGGTACTTATGGGTACTCTGTGTGAATTGTATGCCAAATGGCAGCTCGGAAAATGTTCTATGGTGTGTGGGTTTGTGTGTGTGATTAGTTGGTTCAGGGTGTTCCATGCCGTGGGCACCGGCTTTAGGTTTTGTGTAACCCAGTGTAAAAAAAGGTGGTATAGTAAATGACTGAGTAACTGACTCATTTGTTGATATACGCATTTATGCAGTACAAAAAAATTGATATACTGATGATTAAACTTTAGTGGAAGATTGCACTGCTCCATTTATTCAGACAAACACTTTGATGGCCTGCTGATTTTCAGTCACAGCTGTCATCAGTCAGTGTATTTCTGTTAATGTGGCTACTGCAACGCACAAATAGAACAGAAAAGCCCTTTAGTTTTCACATGGTATATTCCATGGAAATGATGCTGAACGACCACTTTCTGTTTCTGCCAGATATGTGGCTAGATTTCACTATCTCATCTCTTTCCAAGTGCAGTGTTAGGATTTTTTTCCCATGGGCCTAGTCCTCAAAGAACGACTGTCTTAGTTCAGCATCATTTATTGGACCATATACAGTATGTTATTTCTACACCTCTACAACCTGCACTAGTTTGTTTTGTGTACTTTAAATTTTTATTTTGCAATATTTGATTCCTCTGGCATTTTCCACACCACATTTTTCCCTTTTTACCTGGCATATTGGAGGTGTCACTTGAGCACCTGGAAACCCTTACCTTTAGTCAGTGAATTCTTTCTTAATTCACAGTGAATGTTGGAAAAAAAGTCCCACTTTTTCTTAAGCCGTGCAAGTGCAAACATTGTAATTGGCCCACTGACCTACAGGTTCCTGCCAAGAGATCAGAGAACCAGTAAGCACAGAGGTAGCAGTGTGTGTGTGTGTGTGTGTGTCAGGTTTAAAGAACCCAGTGTGGTTCCCAAAAGACATGTGGCGCTTATAGCTGAGGACCACATGTCTGTTCTTCTGTAGAAGAACACTGTGGCTGCTGCCATACTAACGTCTCCATTCATCACTCTTTCCACTTTCCAGAGTGAAGAAATCATTCAAAAAGTCATAAGAAATTACCCGACTTCTGTGTCATGACTTTTGTGAATTACTGCAGTGGAAATACAACAGTGTAGTCTATTGTGGCTTAAGTTCCATGATGTCAGCAGTCTAGTGTTTTACACTATTTTATAGTTGCAATTCACAAATCACTTAAGTGTCTTCTCTCTATTGGATTGTACATACACTTGTTCCAGAGCAGGGGTGTCCAAACTTGGTCTTGGAGGGCCGGTGTCCTGCAGAGATTAGCTCCAACCCTAATCAAACTCACTTGAACCAACTAATCAAGCTCTTTCTTGCTATACTTAAAACTTACAAGTAGTGTGTTGAGGCAAGTTAGAGCTAATCTCTGCAGGACACCGGCCCTCCATGACCGAGTCGGACACCCCTGTTCTAGAGTGTCTAGGTGTGTAATGCTTTGACACATGGCCATAATGGCAATATGTATCTCTGTAGACAATCACATCCACTAGTTACATTAAGGCTAGAAACATGGGTTCACTTTTTTTGATTCAGTGACCTTAGTACCCCGGCTTTCTTCATGCTTATATTTGCAGAAAGGGGGCCCTCTGCTGTTCACCTAGTTTTTTGTCCAACTTTTTCTTTCACACACGTCTCAATCCAGCAACAAACCTCAAATCTTCTTTTCCTCATACAGGGGCCTAGAGGGCCTGACGGACCACCCGGGGAGAATGGGCCAACAGGGATCAAGGTAATTTTTTTAATTGTTCTAGGATGAATTAAAGTATAGATTACCACAATGCTCTGCCACTAATTTTTTCAGAAACATGACCTCAAACATGACCTTTTTTTTCGTAAAATGATGAAAAATATAATAAACAGTGTTCGTGATAAACATGCAGTGACGTTTTTTAGGAACTTTAAGGTGTTTTGGATGATATGTAACTATTTTTAGGTGTTTTATTAAAACCTGGAGTACTAAAACAGAATTCACTTATTATGTTGTATTAATTATTAAGAAATATTTTATACAGCTAGGCCAAACCAATTTTGATACATAACAAAATTCTTCAGTTTTTTAATTATTTGTGTCAAAATCTGTCACATTTAATTTCCACCTGACGATAACGTTTTTGTTCGTCTTTATAATTAAACCTACTTCTTGTAAGGAACTCCACTAAGGCGAGAGTAGTTTAGAACCCAAGGTGCAGTTTATTAACCAAAAGTGATAAATAACCAAACCAAACTTAACTTGACCTGACTTGACTTACAAACTGCAAACAAAAGAGCTTTATACACTAAACTAACCAATGGGAACAAGACACATGGACAAGGGGATCACATGACAAGGAACACCTGGGGAACAAAGATCACATGACACAGAACAAGACAGGAAGAAATCAAAAGCATAAACAGAAACATGAAACAGACATGAACAAAGCATAAACATAATACAAACATGAAACATTAAACCTTAGACTTCTAACTCATAAACAATTCTTTCTTGTCTCTTCAGGGTTTGGATGGTCCACCAGGGAAATTTGGTTTAACAGGCCAGAAGGTATGATACCATATTTTTGTTTTCTCTATTCTGTTGTGTGGTTTTGCTGCTTCCACATGTTCATGGAAGTGTATTTGAAAAGATTCGATTATGCAGATGATTTTTTTTTTCATTGGCATTGAAGGGGCTGCCAAGATTTTGCGGCATACATTAGCATCTGTTTTGTAATAAATAGAATATCAGTCCTAAGAATAGACAATGAGACTTGACTTCAAAGAGTTGAGGCAACTTGAGCCCTGAATGGTTGCATCATATTAAGGCAGATTGTAATTAATGTTTGGGTATAAATTATTGTTTATTGTGTGTTTTCCTTTGGCATGGGAAATGGAATCATTGATTAATGGGTCTCCTCTTCAATCAGGGAAGAATTGGTGAACCAGGGGAAGCTGGACCACCAGGATTTCCAGTGAGTAACTAAATCATCTTGGAACATGAATGTTTAATAATATTAAATACAAGACTAATAAAACGCTTAGTTTGAGATGTTGATAAATCCATCAAAACTTACTATATTTAAAGGGGATCCAAGGACCATCTGGAACACCTGGAGCAAAGGGAATGCCAGGAATGCCTGTAAGTTACTCAGGAGACTTTTTAACTTGTTTATGTATAATGATACACCTAATCAAATGCATCTTAAAACACATGGTGCCTGAGACAAATCAGTAGCAGTACTGTTCGCAAATAAAGATTGCAAACAGATTTTGTTTGAATGTTTGGAAAAGCGAATAAGCATTCAATTTACTCAATTACTTCTGTTATGTAAGTTTAACTTAGCTTGCCTATTTGACGGTATGTTTAAATTATTTTTTACTACTGTGCTAAAAAAAAGCTATTCTACAAAATGTTTGCTTGTTTACAGGGACATTCAGGGCCTTCAGGAACAATAGGCCCCTTGGGAGAGATTGGCTTGATGGTAGGATATATTGTTTAAATATGAACACTGTGTAAAGATCCTGAATATATTCACACCCAGCATAACCCTCTGTGTCTAAGTACATTTCTAATCTTTAAAAGAAGCCAGCACTAGTCTTAGCACAAGACGTCATGCCCGCAAATTGTTAGCTGAACATCTAATGCATTTGGCACACAAAAGTGGAAACTCTACAGGAGTCATCAATCTGCTGATTTCCCTAAGATGTGTGTGTAACATTTTTAACGATCCACCTGGAAACCAAGTCGCTGTGACCCTCTACTAGCCTTACAGAATTAAAGAGCTGACATGTTTAAAGCTGTGAGAATAAGCACATATGACGATCAGCTAAATGATGGATTTTCCAAATGATGTCACTTTTACAGTATAGACTCATAAATTAAAGTTTCTTATTAGACAAATTAAAACAATCTATGCTTGCCCGCTGGTCTGCCCAGGCCTTCAGCTGTCTTTTATATGGTTACATGAGAGTATGAAGACCACAGTCAATGCTTGTATGTGATAATATCCTTGTATCCTTACCCCAGTTACCCACTTTGTGTAACTCTTCAGCATGCCATTGAAGTAGAACACTTTCAGATGTGATTAACTAACGTGGTTTTATAGGCTGTTTTCTGTTTTGGTTTTACAGGGCCCACCAGGAAAAGCCGGAGAAATGGGTTTTCCTGGAGACCCAGGAGAAAAGGTAAAAAATTACTCAGTGGTTAATTATCATGGTCTTCATTGAATGTGGTACCTCAAATGTACATAGATCTATAATAAAAAGGGTTAACGGTCTTGCTCAAGGACCCAACAGTTGAGGAGTTGGCAGACGTGGGGCTACAACTGAGCGATTGATTGTTGAGGGCCTTGCTCCAGGGCCCAGAAGTGGTAGCTTGGCGGTGCTGGGAATCGTTGAGAACACCTTAACCACTGAGCTACCAACACCCTTATTTTTATGCTAATAATAATAAAATGATTAATACACTTTACATATTTTCCAGGGAGCTGTCGGATCTCCTGGGAACATTGGTGAACCTGGCTTGATTGGAATCAGAGTAGGTTAATTCAGTTGATAACGAAATACCCAAACTTGTTCTAGCTCATTCATGCAGATAATTAATTATAATGATGTCTTTCCTTTTAGGGTGAGCCAGGACTCATTGGAGAAGCTGGACAGAGTGGCCCTGATGGATCCAAGGTCAGAGATTTATCCATTTAGCACACCAAAATATATATTAGTGTATATTAGTGGAACATTAAATCTTCAGGCTAGCATCAGTTTGCTTAATTTGGATTGTGATGATGCATACAGGGTGAAAAGGGGGACATGGGAGTAGAAGGTGAGCAAGGAGAAAAAGGAGAAATGGGACTGAAAGGAAAGGAAGGCCCATCTGGAGATCCTGGCCTATTAGGCGTCAGAGTAAGTTATTTTGTAGTCTTGTTTGAATTTGGGCTTTCTTTTATGACACTAGCTTTTCAAATGAACAGATGACATACTGTAGTCGCCTAGTGACATAATGCTGCCATAAGAATGTCTAATATTACTATAGCATATTTTGTCAACATAATAACTAAAGATATTTAGTTATTATGGGGATATTTAGTTATTTAGGGGAAGTAGTGGCTCATGGTTAAGGCATTGGACTTTCAACCTGAAGATTGTGGGTTTGATTCCTAGCTCTACCATGTTACCGCTCCTAACTCTTTATTTTGGAGACATGGTTGCATTTTGACTCTGTGACTATTAATTGGAAGTTGTTTTAAACACTCACCGAAAAAACTTTTAACTATCAGGTAAAAGACAATCTCCAATTAATAGGGCAAACAGTAGGAAGTGGTAGTGCAGTGGTTAAGGTGTTGGGCTGCCAAGTTACCACTGCTGGGCCTCTGAGCAAGGCCCTTAACCCCCAATTATAAAGAGGAAAATGTAAGTCGCTCTGGATAAGGACATCTGCCAAATGCTGTAAATGTAAACATGTCTACAAATTTAGTTATAAAGCAAACAACAGATAATAAAATTTAATATAGTATCAGTTACACAAGCGTTGTGACATTATGACTCTTAATATATATATTAATCTGTTATAAAAAATCTGAAAAGTTACATATAGAAAACTCTGTCAGATTAAAGTGCAGCATTGTATTTAGTTAATTATTAAAAATTATACTATATAAATACTAATAATGATGTATGTTTGTGTAATCAGGGTCCTGAAGGCAAACCTGGCAAAATTGGTGAAAAGGGAAAACCAGGAGAAAAAGTATGATACAAACACTGATGCAGGTCACCTTTTTTTGCAAGCTGTCTATTTTGAATATAATATGATTTTTGGGTTTGCTCCAGGGTAGCAAAGGTCATGAGGGTCACCTTGGCGAGTCTGGACCGGTTGGTGAGCCGGGGCCAATAGGATTCCCCGGGCCGAAGGGAAACAGGGGAACCATCGGATTTGCGGTAGCATCACACTTAAAATGCTAAGTTACTAATAGAATATATTAGTTGCAATTTAACAACAATTTTATGTTCGTTTTTTAGGGTGCACCAGGAAGAATGGGCCTACAAGGAAGTCCAGGTCTACTGGGATATGAAGTAAATCCTATAACAATAACACTAAAATCTCATTAATTTAGGTCAAAACAATCCTATTAGAATGTAATACTGTCTTCGATTGTCTTTAGGGACACCAGGGGCCTCAAGGACCAATTGGTCCCCCAGGCCCAAAAGGTGCAAAGGTAAAATCCACATATTGTATATTGTAGTTGTCACTATAACGGCCATCTATAAGTTGTTTATAAGCTACCCGCATAGCTAAAAATTAGATTAGTAATGCTGGAATTACAAGCCAATCTTTTTTTACCTCATTGCTATATTGTTTATTCTATAGCTATTTATAGCTAGCTATATTTATTTATTTTAGCTATTTATATCTAATAAGTAATACAATTGGCTCTCTGCAGGGAGAACCAGGGGATGATGGGAAGATTGAAGGTCCTGCCGGTCCTCCAGGTGACATCGTAAGTCGTTCTATTGGGTTTTAACATGGATGCTGTTGCTACTGTTGTAGTGCATGCTACTGTTTCTCAAACATATTATTGTTTGCTTTTTTTGGATGCAGGGCCCTGTCGGTCCAAGAGGAGCCAGAGGAGAATCTGGTGACCCTGGCTACCCTGTAAGCACAACAGAGTAAAATAAAAACTAACATTGTTCCTTATAACTAAAGCTTTATTGTCATAAATAATTTCTGACTAACAGGGTCAGCAAGGTGTAGACGGAGAAAGGGGGAAAGCTGGAGCTCCTGGATTACCTGTAAGAAACTTGTAAATTAGCCGTAAATCAGGTTATAACAATTTCTTTAGGTTTATTGCTAATTATGCGGGTGTTGTCACAGGGAAACTCTGGTCCAAAAGGCATTAAGGGACCCAAAGGATCCAAAGGCGACCGAGTAAGGACAATTTAGCATGGATACATGCATACACATACAGTTATGGGGTTTGTTTATACTTTTGGGATATTTTATACTTTTCACTTTGATTTTGCTTTCCGAATTTTTATGTTATCAGGGCCCAAAAGGCAAAAAGGGAGCTCGAAGTGAAACAGGCAGCAGAGGTTCTCCTGTAAGTCTTCTGTCTTATGATGTATTTTTCTTGTTAAAGAGAAACAATTGATCGATCATTCCTAAACTTGTCTCTAGGGTCCTGTTGGACCCCCTGGTCCCAAAGGGGTTGTCGGGCGAGAGGGACCAGAGGGAAGTCCTGGCATTGATGGAGCTCTGGGAAAAGATGGACCCAAAGGAATTCCAGTAAGGACATTTATGTCAGAGATTCATTTGAAGTTAAAGATTTGCACAAATTTTCGGTTACCTGATTGTTGACATTTTAATTTGCATTTTATCTTGCATTAGGGGGAGCAGGGAAATGACGGAGAAGTGGGTTTACCTGGAAAGATGGGGCCCCCTGGTCAAACAGGACAACCTGGCCTACAAGGGAGTCAAGGTTCCTTTGGACCAAAGGTACTTAAATAGTACTTAAACTATAAAGCCAAAAACAGTTGGAAGCACATTAGTGTACAGAATGTTTCTATATGCTATAACATTAAGATTTTCAATCCATTGGAACTGAGAAGCCCGTACACTGTACAATGCACAAAGCAAGCTCAATGATGATCAGGTTTGCACAGGCTGAAGTGAAAGAACTTAAGTGAGGCGTCCTTAAACAAAATTGTAATTTGGAGAAAATTAGAACCCATTGAAGTGTGGAGGTTACTGAAGAAGTAAAGGTGAGACACGATTTGGAATAGGAGGTTCACAAGGCACATATGAAAGTGATAGCCAGGTGTCTAAAAAATTTGAAACCAAATATTGTATGCAGGAAAAATGATGCCCAATAGTGGTTGTACAATTTCTTTTAACTCTTTTTGTTTTGTTAGGGTGAGAGAGGCCTGCCTGGTGAGATCGGACCTATTGGCAAGCGTGGGCTGCCGGGATCTATGGGTATGCAAGGGAAAACAAGGCAACCATGGAGCTAAAGGCCAACCTGTAAGTTACATTTTATTTTACTCAGCAATTAAGCTTATTTTTAAAAAAAGTAAAAACTTTTTTGTGGTAAAATTTTGTTTGTTGTTTTTTGACCAGGGTGATCCTGGTGATCGAGGATTACCTGGAGTTCTTGGAATTTTTGGACCTAAGGTAAGGCTACTTTACATTTACACCATTTAGCAGACTCTCTTGACCAGAGCGACAAGAGCGTCAGTACAAAAGATATAAATATCTAGTTAAATGGAGTGTCATATCCAGGTCTAATGATTTCCTGCACAAATCAATATGTATAAAAATTAATAGTAGAAGAAATAATATTATATTTTAGAGCTGGGCAGCAACTGACTCAGGCTAGCCTGAGCAAGACCAGCGCTCACAAAGTCTCTAGCCCGACGTCCCAGAGCTATTGTATCTTCTAGCAGGAGCGCCGTCAAGGGGGGAAGCTAGGACACACTTTGGGGGCCCCCGGAGGTCTGTTTTATTAGTAGTAACAGTGTGGTTTTGGTGAAAAAGGGAAACTCTGGGAGTTTGTCAAAAAACTTTTATTTTAAAATATTTAAGTTTATTTATTATTATTTATTACTTTTTTGTTGATTTTCCAGGATACCTACCTATTTAAATACCTATATCAAGGAATATATCGCTACCTTGAAATAATACTGTGAAATTTATTTATGGGGCAGTGGTGGCTGTAGAGTTTAAGTGACTTTTTTCATTGTAGGCCAAAGCTATATCAGGCCCCCAGACTAATCCGCATGCTTAATATTTATTTATGTGGTCATCTACTGTTGTGAAATGTTGATAAATGGTCTTTTAATGCATGGAAAATAGGATTTGGCAGAGTTTGCAGAATAAAATAAATGCACAGGTGGAGGCCAGCTGTGTAAATACAAGCAGCCTGTGCACTAGATTACTTACCCAAACATTACGGTGATCATTTAACTATTGTATGACTAATTATCTACTGATTGTCTCTTTCGCATGTTTCAGTTCAGACAGGTGTGTTTGGCTACTGTGTGTGACAGAGATTAGTCTGAGGAAAATTTCACCCAAACATCAACAGTGTGCATAGCAACAGATAATAGATGGTGTGACGATTTCACACTCCTACTATTAGTATCGCTACATTTACATTAAATCAAGCGCTTTGCACATTAGGTAACACAAAGTACAACACAATTCATGCCATTTTTAGCAAAGTTTAATACATTGGGTGTGATCTAATGCAAGCTGGCAAGTGGATATAAAGTCTATAAAGTCTAAATTCAATAAGATGTGTTCTTTTATAGGGTCCACCTGGTGATATCGGTCCTGCTGGTATCCAAGGACCACGAGGACCTCAGGGTTTGATGGTATAAACCACTTTAGCTCTTTTGTATTAATCCCTAATAAAATATCTGCTCTGTCTACAACTACTGCAGGTGCATTTCTTTTTTTCTAGGGATCGAGAGGGGTCATCGGACCAGTTGGGATTGTTGGACCCAGCGGTTATCCAGTATGTACTATAAAATCTGTAGATTTTAATGCAAAAGATCTTTAAAACTTAACAATAACTTACTTCTCCTTCTGTTAGGGACCTCAAGGGGACAAAGGAAGTCGAGGGGAGATGGTGAGTATCTCATATATATGTATATAAATAAATTGAGATACAGAAATGTACATCTTTAGATTCCATTAAAAAAAGCTGTTGTTGGCTTTTAATCTCAAGGTTTCTTCCCTATTTTATCTTAGAGTGTTTTTCTATGCCACAGTTGCCACTGGCTTGTTTATTTGGGACAAACTTTAACTTTTTAATCTTTCTTTCTTATTGCATTGTCCTTGTTAAGCTGTTTTGTGACAATGTCCACTGTTAAAAAACGCTAGAATAGAAATGAAGTAAATTAAATTGAAACGTAAACCAGCGCACAAACATTGTTACTATGATGTGTTATAAGCTGTAAAACTATATTGCATCTTATATTATTTCTTTCTTTTTTTTTTACCATTTCAGGGTGTTCCAGGACCAAAGGTTGGTTTATTTAAAAATATTAACATGAACTGTATAAATTGTGTAGACATTAGGAGTGAGAATATTACGCCTTATTCCAAGTATTCTTAATGCATCTCCATTCTATTTCTGTAAAATTCAATCGATTAAAAATCAAGATTGCAAAAGAAATTATCATTTGAAAATATTCAGCCTGTTGGTTAAACAGTATGTTTTGTATAAAAGAAAACCTTTTTTTTTGTACTTGGCATATGGAAATTTGTTGATTACCGATTACTGCTTAATCCACTCTCACCAACACCACACATAAAAACATCTGTCACCAGTGAAATAAAAGTTTTCTAAGATAAGTAGCTTCAATATGTCTCTTTCCACTGATAGATCCGATTGAGATCATTTGGCTAATTGTACATGGGAACAGATATACAGTAAAATAGCTACTGTAGATATTCTTTTTATACGTAATAACCTGGCAATCCAGTGTTAATAATAACCTTATATATAAAAACCTTTATAAGCAAAACCTTAAATGAACTAACATTGTACTGGTCTGTTTTAGGGACCTCCAGGTCCTCGTGGCCCACCCGGACCCCCAGTAAGCACATTTATAATGAATATATACTGTAAAGATAAGCTCTATTATCATATAATAACAAGTGATAATTATGTTTTTTTCTGTCTCGGCTTAACAGTAATATTTTCTTTGGTGTCTAGGGTCCCCCTGTTGCTTCCACGTCTCTAGTAAGTATATTTTGGTGTATATTGCATAATTGTGTTGAAGTTCTTAGTGGGGTTAAGCCTTTGTTTATTGTTCTTCTATAGAAAAATGAGGCACTTGGTGCTGCTTTTCAAGTCATATTTGATTCCTACTCTGCACTGCAGTCTGAGGTGAGAGCATAAATGTGCTGTAAGTACATATCAGTTAAGAAAATTAGGACGGTCTGGGAATGTCCATCTTTTATCTTTTAGACATACTCAGACTTTGACCTTCCTATGCTGGACCAGGGAACCGAGATATTTAAGACCCTTCACTACCTCAGTAACCTGATCTATAGCATCAAGAACCCACTGGGAACTCAGGAGAACCCAGCCAGGATGTGCCGGGACCTGCTGGACTGTGAGCACCGAGTGAACGATGGTAAGGAATTGTCTAAATCCATGAAATCTTTTAGTAATGTGCTGTGTAAACCAAATTAAAGAGACCTTTTTTCACACTTGGGTGTATGGAAACAGTAATTTGACACACCCATACAGTGGCATTAGTGACTGTAGCCTGCAGTTACACCGCATTTATCAAGTGACCTAATTCCGAATTTTTTTTCCAGTGTGGTACAGATGGGATATGACCAACAGCTGTGTAATCAAAAAAACCACGTGGTTTCTGATATTTTCAGATTGGATTCAGGCTTGAATCATATGTGGAAAAAAATAGCTATGAATCAGATTCGTGCATTAGTGTCTGCCATGTAAACAGACAGATCAGAACAGACAGATTTTTCACCTGTCATTGAATAAGCGATGGTGGTGTGTGAAGTCAACTCGATATCTAACTTAACACAACTAGTATTTCAATATTTATTATTTTCGTTTATTTAAAGCCTGCTTTGTCTGTAAACAGATTTTTAAATAAATTAACACGCTATAAAAAAAAAATATATATATATACTTAGTGATTACAAATATACAAATATATATATATAATATATATATATATATATATATATATATATATATTCGCCTAAAGAGATTGTTTTGCTAACCTTTAAATATGATGCCGGGGCAAAATACTAAATAATAATAATTTCATCTTCATCCATTGTGTCTGTTGATTATCACATTGTTTTTACATCCTTTTCCGGTCAGTGCGTCTACATTGGGCTGTTGTGTCGTGTATAGTGTAAATGTTGATATCGGATACGGGTCAGTTTTAAAAGATGATGTAAGCAGGTCGTCAAAAAAATCAGATATTGTTCCAAAATCGAAATTGGGCATCAAGATCGGCATACATGCGGCCAAAGTCAATGACACAGTCAACTATAATGAGGATGTGTTTTTAATTGCTTTGGCTACTGCAACTTTTTAGGGTATTTAAAATAGACTAAGTGTTTAAACTTAAAATATATGATTTATAGTTTAAATATTTGTACATTTTAATGAATACATAATCACTTTTGTAATTGCTCATGCAAGCACATAAATCTTTTTGTAACCATCTTAAGCAATCGGAAATGATTCCTCACAAGGCAAATTATAGCCTTTGAAAATTCATATTAATCTCCGAATCTGCTGTCCAAGTTCAACGTTGTATTTGCCAAGTGGTAGAATGCTGTTTGCTAAATTAGACAATTTATTGTATATAACCATTGTTCGCCAAACTCTGTTAAAACTTTTGCCATATGTGAGTTTTCCCCAAACTTTTGCCAATCTCTTTGTTAAAACTTTTGCCAATGGGTGTAAACCTGGCATGCATAATGTTGGAGTAAAAACCTGCTCAAAACCTATATAACTATAGATTATCAGTTGTTATTATAGTAGTATGTGTGTAAAATGGTATTGTGTGTTATTTGTCCAAAGGCACTTATTGGATTGACCCAAACTTGGGCTGCTCCTCTGACACAATTGAAGTCACCTGCAATTTCACAGGCGGAGGTCAGACCTGCCTGAGGCCGATCACTACATCCAAGGTAAACAGTCGATATTCTTTTTAATATAAGATTTATTTTGTATTTTAATTATACTGTAAAACTTTAAAAGACTACACTGCTTTTTATGTATTGCATGTGTTACATTTTTTCATGTGTAAAACTTACGCCTGTATTTTGTTTTTTGGTAGCTTTGTAGACACTTTTTTTACATGTGTGATTGTGGGATTTACTTGATGTATTTTGCTTTCTAACAGAGATACGCAAAAACATTTAATGATGTTTCACCAAACAGAAGAAAAGTCTTTATGCTAGATGAATTTTAGTTTCCTCACTTCTTGTAGCGAGTCCTTTCTACACGTCTTTATTCTAGCTGCCATTATTCACATCGCCTTTTTTTTTATTATTTGCATTTCATGTTCAAGATCTTAAGGGTTTTTTTATTTTTGGATGAATACAAATCACTTATAATGAGTCCTCTGTACAGAAAAATCTGTCCAATTCTTCCCAGCTTTATGTCAAATTTGTTTTTATTCTGTTTTAGTGAATAGCACATAGGGTAATGACAGAAGTTAGCAATTCATGTGAGAACAGTGGATGTGGTAGCTCAGCTATTAAGTTGTAGGACTGCTAACCTGGAGATTGTAGGGTTGATTCCCAGCACCACCAAGTTACCAATGCTGGGCCCCTGAGCAAGGCCCTTAACCCCCAATTGCTCAATGGTATGAAAGAGATAAATGTAAGTCGCCCTGGATAAGATGGCAGAAATGTAACAGTAAAGTTTTTCTTCAAAACTAACTAGTGTTCTTTGGTCTAATAATAATAATAATGTTAGGTTCACACTCGCGGGGAGCGTGCTAGGTATTTAATGAAAGCCCAACCGCAGGGCTCAGGGAGAGAGAGGGCGATATGGAGGGCGGGAGAAGGCATGTGCTTGGCAGAAGCTCTCACTGGGCGAGCTTTTTACCCACTGATGAGTGTGAGGATGAGGGAGGTTTAAGGTGCTCACACTTAAATCAAGAACTTAAATAAAGAAACAAACAAAAGAACTGAAAAAGCTAACATAAAGATCATACAGAAACTCAGACAACTTCTTTCAGTTATTTTCTTCTCTTTTCTCAGTATTTTTTCCTTTCCTTTTTTTTAATATTTTCTTTTCTTTGCTTTTCTCAATTTTTTTTCTTTGCTTTCCTTTTCTTTTCTTTTTTTCCCCCTATACCAGGGCTGCACCCCAAACCTGGTGCTACCTAAATGACAGCACAGCGACTGCTCAGATCTTTGTTCCTTTATAGCGCTTGATTAGCCCTTGGTTTGCTACCGCGGATGTGCCTGACTGGAAATCCGCGGAGTAGTTCTCTGCGAATTTGCCTGTCTGGAAGTCTGTGATGTTACAAATAATGTTTATTTATTACTAATTAAACTGAATGTTTTAAATCCAGCTTACATTAATAGATATCACCTCTTGACTCTGTGACTAATGTTGTTTTTATGTTGTACTGAAGTTGGAGATGGGTGTAGGCGTAATCCAGATGAACTTCATTCACCTGCTGAGCTCAGAGGCAGTGCAGATTCTCACTATCCACTGTCTGAACATATCTGTGTGGGCAAAAGAGGCAGCCAGACCTCCATCCCACAAATCTGTGAGCTTCAAGGCCTGGAATGGAGAGATAATTGAGGCCAGAGGACTCCTACAGCCTAAACTGCTGAAAGACGAGTGCTGGGTAAGATTAGATCTGAGAAAAAAGTCTATTTGTACTAAAATTGTACCTAATGAATAACTTCATAACAGCAGATCAGACATTAGTGCTGATTCTAATCTAAATCACAGGTTGTTATAAATTCTAACGTTGTTTCACTAAACATTTGGAAAAAAGGTCTAAAAATAGATTTCTCATGGATGTCAACTTAAGGATATTTAAATATAGCTAAAAACAGAACAAATAACCTCCTCAGGGCATTATGTTATAGAAATCTATCACAGCCCACCGCGATTTCAGTATTTCCCTATTCAATACTTAAATTTTTTTACAGATTTGGGTCAATACACATTCAGCTAAATCCCTCTTTGATAAATTTGTGTTAAACCAGAGAACAGCTATAATAGAAAGTAATTATATTAGCTTGTCAATTATGCTGTAGGTAAGTGTGTGTGTACAAACACCAGTGATTTTCATCCACATTTTAGTGTAGTGTGTCAACATATACTGTATATATATATAGTGCTATCACACTCCCAAGAACCCAAGATCGAATCCAGATTTTCCCAATCCCACCTTTTTGTCTCTCCAACTTTACTTTCCATCCGGTCAATATGGCTGCATTTTCAATGCAGATTTTGATTCCCAATTACAATTTTGGGAATGTATCTGATTTTTTCCAGGACCCACTTATATCATGTTTCAAAACTGACCTATATCCGAAATCTGTAATTACACTATACATAGCAAAATAACCCAATACATACTGTCCGGAAAAGAAAGTAAAAACGTCGCGATCAATCTAATTTTTTTCTTCTTACATTGTCATCAGTCATTCAATCTGTGACACAGGAATCATAATTGGGTTATTTGATACATGTGGTGTAAGTGCGGGCTAAATGGCCAATAAATGCCCTATATATAACTCTGTATTTTTTTGCCATGTTGTTTTAACTGATTATTTCACCATTGATTGGTATGGCTATAAATTTCATTGTTATTGTTTTATCCTAAAACAATATATTTCACATTCTATTTCACTTTTTTTTTCCAGATGTCGGATGGTCGGTGGCATCAGACCCAGTTTCTTTTCCGGACACAGGAACCTGATCTGTTGCCTATAGTCGATGTCCTGAACCTTCCAAACAAAAAAACAGGCTTTAATTATCACCTAGAGGTGGGACCTGTGTGCTTTATATAGAGCACAGAAGGAAAGATGAGGAAGGAGAAGGACGAGAGATTTGTACTCTAAGATGTTCGGTGTCTCACTGCTCAGACCTGGACTTCAGACTCCGCCATGAGATCCCGAACATCTGGAAAGTAAACATGACGTCACAAGCTGGGGGGTTAATAGACAAAAAGTTCTTTTCTTTAAACGGACTATTTTCTTTTCAGCTGTTTTTTTTTAAAGGAGACTTTAATAAACTTTGAGCGATCCGTCTCAGGCTGCCAAACAGTTAATTTATTCACACATATGTGCTTCCCGCACAGCTCTTCCTCTTCCAGATGGGTGCCGAATTCAAAGTTTTACACGTATTTGCATTTACAGTACTTATTTTGTATCTTTTTTTTACACATGAACCTATGTATTTATATGTGTATGTATATTTTTTTTGTAAAGTGCAATGTGAGAAAGAATTTTGTTGTATAAAAGGGGAATCCTATTTTTGGCTGTTCAAGTGAATTAGGGTTTATTGTCACTCATTTTTACTTTTCTTCAGGTTTTGTTTTGTGTGTGTAAGTGTGTGCGTATGTATGTCTGTATGTCTCGTTCTAATGATACCTAGTGGATCTCATATATATATATATATATATATATATATATATATATATATATATATATATATATATATAGATATTCTATATATATATATATATATGATGTGTGTGTGTTTATATATGTAGCCCATCCAAAAGTATTGGAAACACAAAGTCAATTCTGAAGATATTTGATGGCAAATGATGGGAATATTAGACAGTGGATCAGACTTTCAGCTTCCAATTCCTGATATTTACATCTGGATCCTAAAACTTGGCACATTCAGTGGCAGACGACCCAATTAGTATGTGAAAAAATGTAAAACATCCAAGCTTTTGGTTGTATTTGATTATATATTTGTTGCTCGCAGTAACTGCAGGTGGTTGTTGTTGGTTTAAGTCCTTGGTATCTCCATTTAAGGAACTTTTGTGGATCATCTCTGCACTTAAATTTTCAATCTGACATTCTGACTCACTGCTGATCTTTCTATCTATCGCTTTAATTTTGTTAACAATCACTGTTTTTTAGGCTTTTTCAACAGCTTTACAAATTGCAGTCTGCTTCATGAATAGCTGATCGAACACCAGACGCTTATTTCATTTTTTAGTGTCTTTGAAATTATGTATCTTTGAAAAATGTATTGACTATTATTCGACTATATCTTCTACTATAGACGGCTCACTGGTCTTCATGTTGGTTTATCCTTTTCACATTTACATTTACGACTTTATCCAGATTGATTAGGGGTTAAGGGCCTTGTTTGGGGGCCCAGCAGTGGCAATTTGGTGGTGCTGGGAATCGAACTCAGATTATTCAATTAGCAGTTCAAGACCTTAACCGCTGCGCTACCACTTCCTTCTTCCTTTTTAACAACAAAAGCAGTTAAGTAGACATTCAGAACTAATAATTAGAACTAAAAACATTTAAACAATGCTTCCTGAAATTTCTTCCAATAGTTTTGGTCACTTGAAAAATGGGTTGGTGCCTAAAACATCTGGATCAAGAAATAAAAGCTGAAATTCTGATCTATTATCTGATGTTTATCACTTGATCTAATACAAAGATGTATTCCGTATATAACAAAAAATATTTTGAATTCCAATACTTTCAGATTTGGCTGTGCGTTGGGTCAGAAATAAATACATACATTCACACAAATACACTCAACATACACAACTCATCAGGTTTAGATTCACATTGATGGAGGAGGTTTTAAGCTTGAAAGGATCATTAAATGTCTACCTCCAGTCTCACATTTTTATGGTGCTTTAGAAATATCAGTTTAAACACATTTACCCGCGTCTCCTGTGGTTCCTGCTAGCATTCGAGTGTCCATAGATAAACTGCCTTTTATACTAAGAAAGGGAATATTTTTGTATAAACAGAAAAATGTAAAAACTGTCTTTGGTTTTAAACAGCCATCTTGTCTAGAACATTTGTGATGTGTGTACAAATCCTTGAATATTTTCTTAAAAAAAAAAAAAAAGAAATGATGTGTTTTATGTTTTCAGACTATATTCAGTTTGAAAGTTGGGCCCACACAGTGTTTTATTACCTGTAATGTTATACATTTGAATCCCTGTTGCTCTAAAATAATAATCGGAGATGTTATGTGATCTATAAGCCCTGTCTGACTGCACATTTGACATTGAAAAAAGGGCACGTGAATAAAAATTAAATAAATATGTGCACAAATTGGATACACGCTTTGCTGTGAATCGTCCTAATTAGAAATTAAGGTGCTAATTACATCATTGTTCCATTACATCATTGACCACATCCGAAATACATATTTTATTAGGTTACCCTTTTTTTTATTATAGAAGCCTCTTATATAAAAAGTAAATGAGACATCTGTAGTGACATCATCATCTTTATTGTGAACGGTTGGATATTCAAGGCATTTTGTAAATACATTTCAGGTTTCGGTGTTTGTGTGCTCCTTTTTACAATAACTTATGTGTGCTTTGACTGTATTTGCCAACCACATCTCCACAAACACAAATCATAGCTTGTATGTGTTTTTTTTTTTTTTTTATTCCTGTTTGTTTTATGGATGGAATACCTCATGTTGCAAACCAAGGAATGTTTTCTTTTTTTGTCTTGTGAACAAAAGGTTGAAATCATAATCAAAATACTTCTCTTGTCTGTCTGTACCATCTTGAATATTCATCAGCCATTCACCCTCTTATTTACCTCTGAATAAACAACTGGGTGCTCAGTCAAAAGTTAAATTACATTACAATTGGGTTTTTTTTACTTGCTTTATTCAGCTGGTATTAAATATAAACTTTTTTTTAGGGACAGCAGCATGGTGGCTTAGTGTTTAGCACTGCTGCCTCACAGCAAGAAGGTCTGGGTTCGATTCCCAGGAAGGAGCCTTTCTGTGTGGAGTTTGCGTGTTCTCCCTGTTCTTGTGTGAGTTTACTCCGGGTTCTCCGGTTTCCTCCACAATCCAAAAACATGTATGTTAGGTTGATTGGTGATTCTAAATTAGCCATGAGTGTGGGTGTGTGTGTGGCCCTGTGATGGACTGGCGACCTGTCCAGGATGTCCCCCTCGTGCCTTTCTCCCTTTCAGAGACGGCTGAGATAGACTCCAGCAGATCCCTGCGACCCCGAAATTAGAGAATAAGTGGGTATAGAAGATAAATGAATGAATAAATGTTTTAGGGACGTTACAACTCGATAGCCAGAAGAGGGCGCTGCTACATTATGTTAATAAATATGCAGCGCAGGAATAATTTTATTTTACCGTATAATCGATAATAATGTCGAACAAAAAATATGTATATCGAATTATAAATAAATATACTTGATACTGACATAATTACATGTTACATATTGAAGAAAAGTAAAACCTGAATCTAAATGTCCACATACCAGCACAGTGAGTTTATAAATCATAACTTCAGATAAAACTTGCTGATATACAATATGCAATGACACCATAAAATATGTCCCAATATTTATGATGAAACCTATACACCTGGATAAATTTAATTTAGTTCTGGGGTGGACATACATATATGATATATATAAATATATACACTGATTTTTATAACTATAAATTTTAAAAAAAAAAATCTATGAATATACTTTTTATTCCTGCACACACACACCTAAATTCATTTTACTGCACACACACATCTATTTTTGGTCCTGAAGGTCAGTAAATGTTTACATATTAACTAAACTGCACATACATTTTGTATACAACTGTTCAGTACAGCATGGAATGTTTTACAGACGCCATTAAAATATTTCATGTTTTTTTATTTAATAAATACATACATAATATTACATTTTGTTTTTACAAGATGGAAAAAATTGAATTAAGGCAGGTTTGGTCGACATAAACTGATGACATCAGATGGTTATGATTGGTTAATCAAATTGCTGATCCAAGATTAACAAAGGATGTTAATAATCCAGGATCACATCCTCCTTTACAAAATCATGTCCACCGTATATACCAGCTAGGGTAAACAAATTGCTAAGTATAGCATAACTTAAACAGTTATCGACTTGTTAGCTAGTGATATAGTCAAGATGTCTGTGTGTTGTGCTAATAGATTTTTTTATTTCTCTTCTAAGCATTTATGACTAAAAATAGTCTTGGTGGTGAAAAATTCTTCCCATTTCACTGCCTAATTCTTCCAGCATTATTATATTACTAAGAGTATATTGCATTTAGAGGTAATATCTGATCCCTTCTGCTGTGTAATAGCATGTGCAGGTTGTTTTTGGCCTCTGTAAGGATACTTTATTATAAGTGAGTACAGTGTGGACCAACCCCCCCCCATGTAGCACTTACCCTCATCAGCAACAATCACAGAGATTGAGTGCTTTGGGAGGGATAAGAAGGTCACCGCTCTGTTGTAGGTATCGACTGAGCTAATTGAGGACTGAACAGGCTGAAGGAAAGATGTATGAAGGTGCAATAGAAGGACAAATGTTTGGAACTGTATGTCTGTAAAGGCTACACTGGATTTTTATGTTTAGAATGAAAAGGATGGAACAGCACTAAAAATCACACTTAGAATCTTAATACTTGCTAAATGCGATCAGTATTTAAAAATTATTAGGACATGATGTTCAGCTGAGCAAGTAGTTATGTAACCATCAATTTGTAAACCTGTTATTAAATGTGCCCCATCCCACAACACACTGATTTTTGCCACTACTGCATAGTCTGGCCTTCTGTGTGCCCGGTGAGAGCGAGAGAGGGAGAGAGAGAGAGACAAAGAGACAAAAAGACAGTGAAAAAGAGAAAGTTAGGTAGAGATAAGGAGAGAGAGAGAGAGAGAGAGAGAGAGAGGGAGGGAGGAAGAGAGAAAGGACCATCTGTCTGTGAAATGTGATGGTAATGAGCAGCTCCTAGTGTCATAGGAAAGAAGAAAAGAGAAGAGGTCACTTCACTAAAGTTCTTATTTTCTAGTATACTCATTTGATACCTTTAAATATGTTGTATTTCAAAGCCACTAGTCACGTGGTATGTTTGTATGTGCTGTATTAACGCCCGACTCGTGTATTCGAAGGGCAAATATCTTGTTAACCTGATTGTAAATCCAGGGACATTTTTAGAAAATGCATCATGAACGGATATTCCAGCAGGAGGGACCACCATGATGCTACAGGAAATGCAGCCTGAGCCAGTTCAGCTCTCATCGTGGCTGCGTTCCAGGTTAGCGGAAAGCTTTTTCCTTTCATTAATGTTAGTTTTAAACAGTGTGTGTGGGGGTGATTCTACAATGCCTGTGGCAATAAAAAGAAAGTGCTCCAGAGAATCCGTTCAGCTGAAGTGCCACTTATGGTTCTCATGGATTTAGTATAATTTGTTACTAGTATATTTACTCACTTGCAAATTTGATAGAAACACGATCCCAATAACTAATTTAACTAAGCTGGTTAAAGTATTTCAGGAACTGTTTATTTCCTGGAAGTTTAACACACTTCAATATTAATGCTAAATGTGTGGGCCCCCTTATTTAAAAGGATAACAGATGTTACACATAATGAATCATTACTAAGCACCGTTTTATTACATTGGCTAAATAGTGACTGATCAAGAAATAAACTATAATATATGACATCCCATTCCTTTTAAATGTAATTCAATTCATTTTACATTTGAGCGGACGCCTGTTTCCAAAGCGACTTACATTTATCTCACTTATACAACTGAACAATTGGGGGGCTCAGGGGTCCAGCAGTAGCAACTTGGTGGTGCTGGGAATTGAACCCTGATCTTCCAATTAGCAGTTCCATACCTTAACCACTGTGATACCACTTCCTTTGTATAGAGTTTTAACAGACTCAAAAGGGAACCCATTCTCTTCTGGGTGACACCGGATGTTTGTTTATTACATTACATTTACATTTACAGAATTTGGCAGGCACTTTGATAGGGATAGACTGGGGGTTAAGGGCCCTGCTCAGGGGCCCAGAAGTGGTAACTTGGTGATGCTGGGAATGAAACCCTGAATAACACCTTAACTACTACACTACAACCTCCCACTTATTACAGCTAAACAATGTAAATGATAATGTCAGACTTTTGATTTGTAAAGGATTCGTTTTGAACCTCATTTGTTCCACGGTATCTGCGACGATCATGACTCTGCTTCACATTTTGTTTGCCCACCTTGCATAATCTCACACAGTACATCATCTCACCCACTCGAATTTGCCTAAAAATATACGACCCCACACACCTGAGTCATAAATCACTCATCCCCCTGCCCTGCTTTCTTTTAAATGCATGCTTTCTCTGACAAAGCATCACAAACTGGGTGATGTTTAATCAGGTTAAAGGTTAGACAAACACAACAGCGATAATACTGAGCACGAAATGATGTTTAATAATGCAGTTATTGCATGAATAGAGTAGTTACATAAACACAGTCACAAACTCACAGCACATTTTAACCACGATTCAGTTGTCATAGAAATATTTATACAGCCTAGATTATAAAACACTGTATGTATATGTAACTATGTG
The DNA here is from genome assembly GCA_005784505.1 of Bagarius yarrelli. Classification (NCBI taxonomy): domain Eukaryota; kingdom Metazoa; phylum Chordata; class Actinopteri; order Siluriformes; family Sisoridae; genus Bagarius; species Bagarius yarrelli. The sequence goes on from VCAZ01000050.1 coordinate 1,699,701, forward strand.
CATTCACGTGCATATCTTTAGCTTAGAACATGGTGCTGGATAAGGGATGTGCCACATTTTGGACAAAAGAATTAAATTGCACTGCACTTTTTTTGCCCAGTATAAATATAATATCATGAATTATATTCATTCCAAATACAAATATTCCGTACATTTCAAACATTCAGCATTATCGGATATTGTCTGTAGCCTATCAGCTGTGCATCTAATTTATTATTGCTAATTGCCCTGATAAAATATTGCTTCCTGTGAAAAATTAATATTTACAAAGACCATATAAATGCAGCATGAATACAAACTTTATCTTGCATTTATGTCCCGAGTTACCTTTAGATTCAACAGAGGAGATTAGTGATGCGTGCTTAGACAAGGGAAGGTTCTTCAGTACAATAAAATGACCCTGTGTTAAGAGTAAAAACAATATCGAGTCCCGTCAGACCGCACACAGCTACGGACCACATCAGATAGAACATTAAATGTAAAAATCAGGACAAAAGTCTTGAGTTCCTAAATGGAGAAAAACAGGAGTGATGGTTTGTGGAGGGCAAACAGAACCATCAAAATACACAGCACCTGCGGAGAAGAGACAGAAACAACAAGAGGAAGAAGAAAAATAGTTAAAGTTTCATACATCCTTTGTTTAAAGTGTACACACACACACACACACACACACACTATATTCATTCAGTCCTCTCCAAAAATATTGGAACAGCAAGGCCGTGTTGGTGTTTTTTTGTGTTTAAGACTACACATTTAATTGTTTAAATTGTTGGCTGTTATTTACTTCTTGGCTAATTTAGAAAGTGGTAGCTGAGTGGTTAAGGTGTTGGACTGATACCAGAAAGGGTGCAGTTCAATTCTCAGCACCACCAAGCCAACACTCTGGGCCCCTGAGCAAGGCCCTTAACCCCCAATTGCGCCGTTGTATAAAAGAGATAAATATAAGTCGTTCTGGATAAGGGCGTCTGCCAAATGCTGTAAATGTAAATGTAAGGTGTTGGACTGCTAAGCAGGAGATTGTGGGTTCAATTCCCAGCACCACCATGCTGCCACTGAGAGAGGCTCTTAAACTGTATCTGCTCAGCAGAACAAAAATAAATACATTTACATTTCTAGTATTTGGCAGATGCCCTTATTCAGAGCGACTTACATTTATTTCATTTATACAACTGGACAATCCGGGGTTAAGGGTTATGCTCAGGGGCCCAACAGTGGCAACTTGGTGGTGCTGGGAATCCAAAGCCTGATCTTCCAATTAGCAGTCCAAAACGTTAACCACAACGCTACCACTTCCCTATAAATAGCTTTTAATAAGGGTGTCTGCCAGATAATTATGCTATACAGCCAACATTTTGTAAAAATCTTACCAGCAAACCTATGTTTCCAGCACAACGTTGGAAGCACACAGCTGTCTAAAATCCTTCTACATCTTTTTGCATTACATAATATCTACCCTGGCACTAAGAATGTCCAACACAGAGCCCTGACCTCACTAATACGTTTAGGGAAATATCCCCCAAAGCCACGTTCCAAAATCTAGCCGAAAGTCTTTCCAGAACTGAGAAGTAAGAAAGAAACTTAATCTGGAATAGGATGTTCAGGACACACATGGATGTGATAGATTCACTTTTCTAACCTACATTTATCTCATTTAGCTCAGGAGCCCAGCAGTGGCAGCTTAGTGGTGATAGGACTCAAATCTGTAAATTTCCAATCAGAAGTCCAACCACTGAGCTACCACTTTCCATTTGATACACAAACAGTCTAATGGTTAATAACATTTAATATTTGGTGGTAAACCTCTTAGCCTGCAATAATGCAGCATGACGCCTGTGGCCCACTAGTATTATCCTCAGATGTCACGCCCACAGAACGCTGGCTGAATGTCTGACACATATAGCACATTTAGCTAAAAACTTCAGAGTTTTGAGGTCGTCCTTTGGGTGTACAGTATTTCTGCGAGACGTGTGTGTCTCTTTGTTTCCAGTCTTCCTGGAAACAACAACCCAAATCCATCTGATCAAAGAAGTAAGCTCAATATTGACTAAATGCTGGATTCTTTGTATTATGCATTATGCATATTAAGTATGCAAGGTTCCTGGTACAGACAGTTTAAAAGATGTTTAAGAGTTTTGCTTGAAGCTTAGTGACGCCCCTAAACATGACGCAGCACAAAACAAATCGTCATTGGTTGCTTTACTTGTCATACATCCTCTTGGGCCATTGAAAATGGTGAAGGTTCCCAGACCTTCTGCTATCAGTCTGAAGGTCTGGCTATACAAGACTAGTGACCCACTAACAAACTGTTGGGTTTTCTGGGTTCATGGTAGAACACTGGTAATAAGAATAGACCTTGTTGGCTAATGTAGCTACATATACATAGATGAAATGTGTGTAAATAAAACAGGACGAATGCCTTAATAACCAGAAAAAAGAGGAAATTTAAACCCTTTTTAAAAATTGTACTTTTTAAAAATATCCGACCTAAAACTAAGGGCAAAGACATGTCAGGGTTCGAGCAGGAAGAGTATAGTGTAAATAAGAAAGAGGATAAGTGCGACTGATGTTTACTATTTAATATTATTTAAGATAAAATTTTCAGTTTTAATGTTTTGTTTACAGTTGAAGCTGTTCACAGAGGGCTCAATTACACCAAAACCCCTGATGATCTACATTATTCATTTCATCACTCCAAACCGTGTGATTACATTGTCACTTAACTGTTTCCCTTCTTTTTTGTCTTCCTTTCTCTCTCTCTCTCTCTCTCTCTCTCTCTCTCTCTCTCTTTCTCTCGCTCTCTCACTGTTGAGCTACATATGCCACAATGGAGCTGCCGGTGATCCAGACCCCATCTCCACCCCGGACCTGTTGGACCCTTCCCTGTGACCTGCTCCAGTGGATGATACATCACCAGGGTGACCAAGGACGTCCCACTCCACCATAAAAGATGTTCCAGCTGTTCTTTAAGGACAAATGCTTTACGTTGCTCACACACACACACAATGTAACCACATAATTCCTGCTACTTGTTTTTCACCCAAATAAGGATGGGTTTTCTGTTTCTGAGTCCTCTCAAGGTTTCTTCCTATTTCTATCTCAGGGAGTTTTTCCTTGCCACCGTCGCCCCCCGGCTTGATCTTCAGGGACAAACTGATTTCTGTTTCTGAAAGCTGCTTTGTGATCATCACCACTGTAAAAAGTGCCAAACTAATAAAATTGAATTGAATTGAATTAGTGTCTGGTGTGTAACCCAGTGTTTTGACGCTATAGCCTTATAGAAAGTAAATGTGTGGACCCCCTTATTTAAAAGAATAGCAGATGTTACACATTATGAATGACTTAATCAGTTACTAAGCACCGTTTTATTACATTGGCTAATTAGTGACTGATCAAGAAATAAACTATAATATGTGGTTAAAGCCGTGTGTTTTGCTCTGGTCAAAAATGCAAGCAATTTTACTTGCTCCTATTTTTTGACACTAAAAGATTAAATAAAAATGGGATGTTCGTGGCCGTACTAACCATAGAGATAAGCAACTCAGTTGATAGGAGAGACCGTTTTTTATTTCAGGGAAAAATCATTTTCTATTTTTAAATGTTCATTTTTTGAATAATATTGTTTTTAAGACTTGATGTTAAACATTTTAATTAAATTTTTTTTAAATATTTGAGATTTTCATTGTCGTTACTGAGAGTCTACACTATGCTACTCAAATCGCAACACTACTGAAATACTTGAGTTAAAATATTGCCAAATAAGTGCTTTATAGATAAGGGTGCTCGAAGAGGTGGGCGGGCGGCTTGGTAGGTAGGTCAATAAATGGATAAATGGATGAATGTTGGTAAAGACAAATAAAGGATCAAGGGGTCTGCTAAAGACGAGAAAGATGTCAAAAAACCCTATTTAAACAGCATGTTGTTTTTAATGAAGGTAAATCACAGAGAACATGTCCAGCTTTAATTTACAAATGCTAACCTACAATGCCCTTAAAATGCGACACATTTTAATGAAAAAACTATACAAATAAATTGTGAATGTAAAATAATATTAATCATTTTAGTATAAATGTTCTTGCAGAATTTTCCTAGACTGCATTTTACTGAAAGCTTACATCGTCATGATCTTAATACTTAAAGGTATCACTCAGGAGAGGGTTAGTAAACTATTCCCAAGGAATTAGTTCTTTGTTAGTGAAGACGGTCAATAACAAATGGGGGAAAAAGCGTAGTTGACAAGAACAGAACCTCTCACTACAAATGTCCAGAAAAGCTGCTTAAAGCCTAGAGAATGGTTTGGTACCAAAACCCTATTTAACCGGTATGTACTAGAACCGAATCAGATCGCAGATTCCAAGTGCGACTTAAATGCCTAAACGATCGATTAAAATTTTTGTAAGAAGCATCATCACCGGCACGGCCCATGAAAAATAATTTCCAGACAAAATGCATGTGAACGCATTTTTTAAGTATGTTGCTATTTTTCGCTGTAACATTTACTTATTCTGATTATTACTGATTATCTTTTTTAATTTTAGTTTAATTATTAGTCCTTTTCCTCACATGATGTTAACTTGACACATTCCTGATTGTTTATCTTCTACAATATCAGTAGGGTTTGTCCATCATTGTCCACTCAGGCCAATGCAGTCTTGTGCAGTCTCTTTTAAAACTAGACTACTGCATCTCACTCTTCGCAGGTCTAGTTCTTCATGCAATTCCGCCTCTGCAGATAATTCAAAATTCAGCTGCGCAAGTTTTCAATCCCCAACATTTTCATAGGCCACCCCACTGCTAGGCTCCCCCTACTGGCTTCCAGTAGCTGCACACATCAGATTCAAAACACTGATGCTTGTGACCTCTTAAATTAAAGCACTCATCACTCAGCGCATTGCACTGCACTGCCTCAGATTCATAAGCACCACTCGACTGCTCCCCCCATTACCTAAGATGCAAGGTAGGTCTGCCTCAAGTCTGCACCAAGATGAGGGCATGATCAATAATGATCACTAATACTGCCCTGGCTGTTTGAATAAGCCATTACTAATACTGCATGTTATTATGTCTAATTATGTATGTAGGTCTAATTACATAAGTAACATGTCATTCAAACATACTAAACTTTATGCTACATTTTACAATTATTTATAACAAATACACTAATAATTTTTTATTAAAACAGATCTATTTTAATTTAGTGGTTTTCGTTGAAGAAAGACGTTGTGTATACAAATAGAAAGAACAGGATGTGTGTTTTTACAAATACTTTAAATCAGTTTCTAAAGATGCCTACCATGTGGTGAAGGTACCATCGGACCATAACCATATGGTGTAAAGCCTGCAAATAAACACTAACATGAACAGAAAATTCTACAAAAACAACACCATATTGCATGCATAGATGTTTTTGGTTTTTTTTAAACTCTGATGATTCATTATAAATAAGTTAAAAGATTGTGAAAATACAAACCTGGTGTAAAGTATGTAGGAGCTGGAGGGAGTATAGGAAGTATTGGCCTGGGCATTGTAACGCTCCTTTTAGCCCTGGAAAGTCCTTTTACAGCAGATGAACTTACCTAAAAATCATGAAAAAGACATGCAATCCTGCAACATAATATCAGTAGATCTTGAAAAAGGTTTGGAGATGGATGTGCCTGAACTCACTTTAGTATAAGGCCTCTTCCTCTTATTGCTGTTTGCATTGTGTGCTGAAAAAAGCCTTTCAATTGCTGCCAAGGCTGCGTTTGCTTTTGCTACCCTTTTGTTAGGTCCACATCCTCTGAACCTGAGTCCATCCACTTCCACCTGCAATACAGCCATAAAAAAGCAGTTATACAAGCCCAGCACTTGTATAACTAGTATAAGTATGTATAAATAATACACCAGTACAGACTTAGGTCAGGAAACCCCCTTTAAAACATAGATGAGTTATAAGTTTTCATCCAGTGTTTGTTATAATAATCCAACCATCTCTATGATTTTACACCGACACAATTAGCAGGGATTTGGTGATGGATCACCAGACAAGACAGAGACAATATGCAAACATTGTAAGAAATTAATTCTGTACACCTCTGCTAACACCATCTGCATCACGATTGTAACAGACAATGTGCGTATTATGGATGTGGTTGTGCAGGATTTAGGCTGCGCATCAAATGGTTCGCAAACACAATAAACCTTGCTACATAGGCTGGACTTGCTCGTTATAGTGTTTATATGTTGTTAATTAATTCATTAAAATAAAAGTCTAATTTCATAAAGTACAAGACTTTTTTTCTCTATTTTAAAAATCTTCTCTGGTCTCATCTCGTTCTCGTGAACCCAGTATCGTGTCTCGTCTCGTAGTATAAGTGTCTCCCAACACCCCTTATATATATATTTTTTTTTATGTAAAGTGTTACTTGCTGTTACCTCAATAATAAAGCGCTGTTGTTGGCTCTCTCCATTTTCAGTGATGAGGTTATACGATAGGCCTCTCCTTTTCTCATTTAGCTCCATCACTGGGTTTTTACCTCTGGCTGTTAGAACGGGGCCCTGAATCTTAACCTGAAACCGAAAGAAACCTTATAACCGTAAGTATATGCTATAAACAACCTAACACCCCTGTCTTAGTAATTGTGAGCTCTGTAAAAAAAAGGTTATTACAATGTCACACTCAATAGCCAAAAGTTAGTGGACACCTTATCAGCACACCCATTAATGTGTTTTGTCTTTAATGTCTTTGTAGGATGTGAATTTGCAGAAGGTTTTGATTTTGCAGAATTAATATATTTAGACGTTTTACTTAAAACCTTTTTACTGAACTTGCACTACACTAAACTATATTTTGGGGATGTGGTAGCGCAATGGTTAAGGTGTTGGACTGCTAACCGGAAAATTGTGGGCTCGTTTCCCAGCATCACCGAGCCACCACCACTGGGGCCCTACCTCCCTGTGTCCTGTGTCTCACTCCATGCTTTTTATATAATCGTTATTTATATATTATATTTTTCATATTGAAAAAACATGCACAAAAAAGAAATGCAGGTTTTTTGGAGGGCCCGTAAAAGATTAATAGCATTTCAATTTATTTGCGTTACAAGCTCCCTCAAGGAACGAACTAAACTCAAGGCACAACTGTACTTATCTATACATATAAGTATTTTCACCTGATTGTTTTACATAGTTTTGTCACATGACAGCAGTGATTTAAACACAACCTGTATAGAAAGATGCATCTGTTCCACCTAAAGTAAACTGTACGTACGCGTTGCTATTTTTAGTATAAGAATCTCGTTTTACCTTTGTTGATGAAGAGCCGTGAGTGGATTTATTGCCAGAACTTTTGGACAGAGTTTCCTCTTTTTCCTTACAATCAGATGTGCCATCAGATGGTAATGAGCCGGCAGATGTTTCTGAGACTAAACAACATCGCCAGGACTGTTAATAAAGTCTTATATGGACATTTTAAAACCAAGTGATTTACAAAGGTTTAGATCATGAGTTAAAAATGATTTATTATTAAGCTTACAGCTCTTTTTGCGTTTGGGTTCCTCCACCGTTTCATCTTCACATAGTTTTTTTGGAGACTTCCCTGCTAATCAGCAAATCTGCTTTTAAACACGTTTATTTGCTTCAAATGGTATAATAATCCTGTTAAAAAAACAAACCTTCTCTTTGTGGTAACTTTGATACCATGGCAGGTTTGGCTGTAGGAAGAGGATCCACCTCTAGAAACCTGTAAATTTGTCCGAAAGCTAAAAGCCTAAGAGCTTGCTAAAAATGTACAGAACATTTGATTATTCTTGAAGTTGTTTAAAACATATTCTTTGCATGAAAAAAATCGGTCTGTGGTCAATTTAACCTGCGCAGTATAGGTAAGAAGTTCAGCCTGATCAGTCGTCATAGCTGACAACGTGTCTACCTCTTTTTTTTCACATGGATCATGTAGTCCAGGTCCACCTGAAGGGGAAAATAAACCGAAATATGTAGATAGTCATGAAATTAATGGCAAACTACTCTCTAAGAATGACTAGCTAGTAGTTTCAGGGAACTAACCTGGCAGGAAAATGCCTGAGGAAATACATTCCAAGACTCGTCTCAGAGTCTCACTCGGTCGCAGAGCTCTGTAACTCGTGGCAAAGGCTTTTTCACATATCAGCTCAACTGGCTGGACAGACCCAATATTTAGAGTTAATCATTAAAAAGCAGGACAATCATTTAAAAGAAGATAAAGTATGAAACTTCTTATGATTTGTTCACACAGAGCAATTTCTAACAATGACAAAGTTAGGAAAAGGTTTACTTTAAGCAAATATGGTGGGCTTAGTGTAGCAGTAAACAAAAGAAGTGAATACACTAGAACACACGCTGCTTCTTGGTTTTGTACGATATGGTGTAGAAATACGCTAATACACAAAATCTCCCTCCAGGATGGTTTTAGCAGCAAGAAAAAAACCAGATATTTTGTCAAGCGGAATGCTAGTTAAGGCACCCAATGAGAAACGTAATTACTATGTCAATCAGTAGTAAATACCTCTACTGACGACTTCATGGGACAGCGAATGTTGCCTGATTCTGAGCACAACAGTAACCGAAAGACAAATACCTTGTCACGAAGGCCGCATTTACACAGCAGGTATCAAGAGACTACATTTAAATTTTTTTCCTCCAGTGTAGAACAGATGGTATACGACCAACATGGACATGGATTCCAATATATTCGGATCGGTTTAAGGGCTTATTCATATGTGGAAATAAATGGGATATGAGCCAAATATGTTCATTAGCGTCTGCCATGTAAACAGACAGATCGGATTTTTCCACATTTCAATGTGAGTCAAAAAAAAAATAAATGAATATATATATATATATATATATATATATATATATCTATATATATATATATATTATATATATATATATATACGATCAATGCTACATTTGGCCACGCTGCAACAAGAGCTCTCCTCTTTCTTTTGCTGCCTAAAGAGAGACCATTAAATATAGTGTGGAAGCAAAAAATAATAATTTTGTCTTTGTTGATTGCGTCCATTAATTATCGAACCCGTTTCTACTTCCTGTTTCGGTCAGTACGCCTACCTTGGGCTATTTTGCTGTGTATAGTGTAAATGTAGATATTGGATACGAGTCAGTTTAAAAGAAGATGTAAGGGGGGAATGTAAAAAAAATGGATGTAGTCACAAAATCAGGTCAGGCATCAAGACGTACAGTGTAAGTGCGACTAAAGCAGGACATATAAATCTGTGTTAATCAGCTGATTTTTGTCCATAAATTGACTCACCCATCCTTTAAGAGGTGCCCAAACTGGCCTTGTGCTGCATATATCCCTGAGGATCCGCATAACTATAAGACAAGACCTCTTCCCACTCACTCTGACCTAAAAGTTCAAACCACACCATGGTCAAAAAAAGCTAGACCAAAATATTAAACAGCAACAAAGGAATTCATGCAATTCAGAAGCATAAAGCAAAAAGGAGAGAATATAGGTAAAGAGTGTTTCAGTCAGTTAGGGTCATTCAAAGGTGGAATGAAAGTTGTCTGATTGGGAGCCTGAAAGGACAGTGTCAGATTTTTTTTTTTTAAATAGCAAATTGTTTCAAGCTGTATAAATTGATTCTTGAATATCCGTGTCAAAAGGTGACAACAACCAAATAGTGCAAACTGATGGCCAACCTGAAACCATTTGGCATGGCGCAGAGAGGCCAGAGCAAGCAGGCATCTCTGCTGGTCCAGCAGATCAGACGGATCTTTCACTTTTGTGTTTTCCACTGGTGAGAAGAACAGAACAGGACACACAACAGATTCAATATGAGCTTTTCTGTCAGGATGCTCTGGCAGAAAAGTGTAATTCTGCGGTTAGGATCCCACTGATCTGATTGAGTTAAAACATGGCGAAGTAGCCGTGCAAAAAAAAAAATATATATGAGTTTGATTTGCCAACTCAAGATGCAGATCAGAGGTTTAGACAATGAGCTGACCAAATGTGTTGATATGGACAAGAACTAAAAATACAAGCATGAGCTCTGGACCAGAAGGCAGGAAGCAAGAACCCTACAATTGTCATGAAGTTTGTCATACAGCCACATTCATATCATCAGAACTTTGCTGCATGCTGGTATTTTTGGTCACATTTGGTTGTGTTTATGTCATCCCAGGAAATTGTCCCGAGAGAACAAATATTTTAACAAGCCCAACTGTGGAAGCTCATTATTATAAGCTGTAATAGTGTCAACAATGCGGTGCTAGTTCATATCACTAGTGCATCATAAAATAATAAGGTCTGTGCCACATTCACAAAAATAAATATAGTCAAAAAATAAAGGGATGAAAAAAAATCAATGAAGTAAATCCATCTGAAAATTTTGTTACGAAGTAATTACATAGTGCAATATGGGAGTAAACTAAAAAAAAAAAAATACTAATGAAGGAAGCTCCCCAACAACAACACACCAGCTGCTGTGTCAAAAGAAACAGGAATCCGGTAGCACCAGGAACAAAGCCAAGGCAACTCGGATGTCAAGTTGACTCATCAAAACACTAGATCAGCCTACCTTTGTGAATCAATACAACTGCATAAACAATTCGATCGGCGAATGATGGCTTGTGTGGGCTGTACTTTTACTGATCTTTTATCAAGGCTGCTTTACGTAGCATGGATGCAGTGGCTTTTACCCTGGTTTTTCTCCAGCTCCTGATTTTTTATCTGCATTGAAGTAAGGATGACCCTCAGAGGCAGATCAAGTCTGTTGTCATTGAACACTAGAATAGCTGCCTCTGGAATGCAGGGCTGCACTGTGTGCTTATCCTCTGACAGTTTCTGCAAAGAAGGAGAGAGGAAAAAAACTCTAATGGGTTACAGCTAGCTCTAGTAGAAACATCTTTTTCATGTTATATATGTCTTATCTGAATACAAATAGTCAGATCAGCTACATTCAGCAATAGCTTAAGATATTGCCTATCCACTGGAGAGTACCTGATGGCTAATTACATTCCTAAAGCAAGTTGCTTCACTGCAACATCCTAAGCAAGTTGGTTATTTTTGGGAAGGATCTATGCACCAGCAGCAGTTTTAGTCCAGTTCTTTAAGAAGCGAAAGCCTGCTCAGGTCTCAGTGGAAATGCTCTAAATAAAACTAGCAAACCTTCATCTGCAGTGGCAGGTTGGTACAGATTGTGAGAAGCAGATTTTTCGTAGGCTTTTCTCGGCACAGCAAAACCAGCTCCAAGTCCATCAGACCCTTGATAAGGAGGCCTTTAGCCACTGAGCCAACACGCATGACGCCAACCAGTGGGCCTCCACACCTAAACAAAGACGACAGACACCAACTTAATTGGTGCGTATTACCAATATGAACCACATGAAATTATTCAAATACTTATGAAATCTTAAGGTGCTAACTTTGGATTTGGTTCTTCAGGTTCTGTAGATATAACATCGCTGGCCTTGGTGGAATTGATCAGCCAATCAGAGACATACTTTAGTCCTCCTTCGACTACTGACACCAGAGACTGGACAGCCTCTAGCTCTTCAGCTGTTGGGTACACAGCCGCATGTTTGGCCATCACATACCGATCATCGTTAGCCAATGATTCAGGAGAGCACTAAACAACAAACAAGCCGTGATGTGACGTTCTGATAGATTAACAACTGCGTTACAAAGAAATAAAAGCCGATGCACACACACACACAAGATCAATTGAACTTACATCAGAGCTCTCCTCCATCATGGATTACGCAATGTTGACCAGTGTAGTAAAAGACAAGTCAAAGTCCTTATTTATCGACTGTTCACATCGATATTAGACCTCCCTTGTGTGTTCTTGATAGAGATTTAGATCACTTTAAAAATAATAAGCACATGGAGGTCAAGAATGAGGAAATTGGCACAGAATTGAAAGGTCAAAAAAATATCGGAGACTTCTAAATTAATAAAAACACAGTTTGGGTTGTTTGAGCTGGTAGAAAGTGCTGGTATAAATCATGTACTAAAGGTGGTGGTGAAGAAGGTGGTGTTGTATGGTATAAATCCAGTACCCCAGGAAAAAAAGCTACGAAAAATGCGAAGAGTAGAACATTTAACAGGCACACGTTACTATTATTTGCTGTATCAAACATCTTTCTAGAATGTTTTGTTCATTTGTATAAATTTATTTGATAAATATTCTTTACATTACATTTTAAGGTAAATATACCATACAAAAACTCTGTTCTATTATGTCAGTTTGATCTATAATTAAAGTATAAAGAACCTAATATTCTGGTTTTATTTAATTTTTTTTTTTAACCATCAGTGATGTATATGACACTATTTTTTTATTGTGGCCATCAACAGAATTTGATTTCAGGTTACAAGCATGCTCCCAGTTTATCTATACAACACAGTAAAGCAAACAAAAGTCTTGATCATGTTCTGATCAAAATATTTAGATTAGAAAATAGATCAAGACGATCAGTTTGAGTTTGACCAAGATATATATTATAAAGGGTAATCTTATACAAAACTATTAAGTAAAGAATTTGGCATCAACCTGAGGTAAGACGAGGTCAAATCATGATGGCATAAGGAATCCATTCGATGACCTCTCATTTGTTACTGTCGCTTTAATTTGCGTAAATCATTTAAGTCATCTTTCTAAAAGTTTATTTCACATCCTGGAAGCTTACTGATTCAGGATGGTTTAACAACATAGTGATGAAATGCTGCAGCATTGACTCACAGCCATCGTCAGGAGTTAACAAGTCGACTGGTAAACCGCAAAAGAAACTACAGCAGTGTAAGATGCATTGCTCGAGATCGCGAGCCCTGAGAAACGCTTACCTGCGAGAGACAACCTTGCAGGCTGCAAAAATGCGGTACTTGCTGTCGGCGTGGATGTAATAAAGATTCTCGGTTACATGCTGATGATGGCAGGCTGGTGCAGCAGCCAGTGTGTGTACAAGAGAGAGAGAGAGAGAGAGAGAGAGAGAGAGAGAGAGAGAGAGAGAGAGAGAGAGAGAGAGAGAGAGAGAGAGAGAGAGAGAGAGCGAGAGAGAGAGAGAGAGAGAGAGAGAGAGAGAGAGAGAGAGAGAGAGAGAGAGAGAGAGAGAGAGAGAGAGAGAGAGAGAGAGAGAGAGAGAGAGAGAGAGAGAGAGAGAGAGAGAGAGAGAGAGGCGAGAGAGAGAGAGAGAGGTGAGAGGAGAGAGAGAGAGAGAGGGAGAGAGAGAGAGAGAGAGAGAGAGAGAGAGAGAGAGAGAGAGAGAGAGAGAGAGAGAGAGAGAGATGGGGATGTGTGAGCGCGCGGGTGGGCGACAATACCGCATCCGCAGCGCCTGCATTCACAAACAGCACCACAAGTTTCACGTGTCGCAGCTTGGGGTGTAATACGAGTCGAACACTCAAATAAATGACCAGTTTAGTAATAGAGGCTCAATGACTTACTTCTAATTTCCTCAATGTCCTTCACCACTGACACTTCACCCCCTCCCATCAGTGTAACCCTGTAGTGTAAACCAGTGATGCAGGGGTACAGACTGGTGTCTCACAGTTTCCACACAAAAAAAACCCTTGATAAAAACGTGTAAGTCTAATGGCCTACTGAATATAGCTCTGCTCATGCATTTTTAATTCCCTTTCCCGTTGGTGAGACTTCCAGGGAGGATTGATTTCACTTCAAGAAGTGGAGGGAAGAATAAAGCCAGAAACGGAAGAGAAAAAAGGACCCCAAATAATTCAAATCACACTTTATAGTTGGTCTAATTTTTTTCATGAACTTGGACCCTCTTTTAAACCATACTATCATAATATGCCAATCTAAACATATACAAGTTAAAATAAAAGCTTAAGAACCCATAATAAACTTAAAAACTCAACACAACCTGCACTTTTTATTTTATTATGAAGGAACACATACTGTATATTACATTCAAGCTCCAGATTGTAGTGGAAAGACTTACTAGAGAAGTGGAACCTAATTAAATGGCAAAATAAAAAGTAAATCTAAAATATTTATGTTTAAACTCACATAGGTTTTTGACGGTCATGTGTCCAGAGATTTTTTTTCAATCATTTGGTCGATAATTTTCATAAATCTAAAAAACCTTTTTCATTCAAGACAAGTATCATCTTTCATTTTTAATTTTATTATTGATGACAATATAATATTATAATAAAACAAAAACATAAAATAAAACTTTGCTTCCTAATAATTGATTCATTAGAAGTCCTGAACATCTATTTTAAGATGTTTTGCAGGTGTAGGCTACAATCATAGACACAATCATGCAGTATATCCAACAGATTAAATTTGTGTTGCTCTGTTTAGTCTGTTTAATCCTTGTGTGTCCTAACTCTGTAGTGGTTTCGGGTTTGCACACGATAACAAACACCGATGTGCAAACAGACAAATTCTAACACCAGGGCATTTTTAATCTTATTTTTAATTTAATGTTATTACTTTATTGCTTTATTACTGTTCTTTTAGAAGTGAATACACAGAAAGAATCTGGCAGCTCAAAATCAAGGTTAGGAACTATAAAGTATGCCATGTCGCCATCTAGTGTTTGTTTTGATGAGTCAAATGTGAGTGAAAAATTCTATTTATAATAATTATATAATTATTTTATAATTATATAAAAATTACAAATGGCAATTGATTGATCAGGTGGGTGTGTGTTTTCCTCTCTTGTTTCCTCCTCACACCACAAAAAGTAAATGTCTTTGAATTTCTCAGAAGGAATCAGGCTGCAGAGGAAAGGTGTCCTGCTCAGGTTAGAGCTTTTCATTTGTTGTCCTCATTTTGGATTTTCTTTTTCCTATGGAAGTAACAGAACAGTCAAAAAAGAATTTTCACCTTTAACGGGTTATTTAAAAAGATTATTGACCAATTTATTTTAAAAAAAACTGTCCTATTGAATTATATGCATCTTTTAAAAATTATAGCAGCTTTAGTGGAATTTTTAAAAAAATATTCTCACCTGTGTGTAAAAAAAAAGGTCAGTAATGGGTCTGAGGTTTATGTGCATACCAGTGAAGCTGTCCATTCTGTCTCCTTGCTATACTATATATTAAATTCAGGCTTGGACACTTGCCTGGAAGAAGAGTTTGCTAAATTGGCTCCCTGTTTGATGACAGTGCCCTCACAGCTCAGGCTGAAGCCGAGGCGTAGCGTAGGATAATGTTTTGAGGCTCGCAGCTTGAGATAACAGTGGAATTATCCCAGAAGATTCGCTTTAGCTGCAGGCTTCTTCCAAGAAAGAGCTAGAGGCAATGAGCATCGGGCACCAGAGAGACTTTGGAGCCACTGCATCACTTTTTTACTAGTGAGGGGCTCTTGATAGTGCCAACTTGTGCTGTAGCTAGGCTAGCGGATCTAAATGGTTCCTTAGAACAAAGTAAGCATCCCCAAGACAAGGCCGTTGGCGACATGGTGGGCGCAGTCATCTAGAAGTTTCATGAAGTGAGTAAGCAGGCAGCGGCTTTTAAGATAGTTTTCCCAGACTTAGCCGAGGCCCCGCCTGGATGCCTTTCCTCGGTGGCCGCACTGTCAGGGACTCTGGGAATGGTATATTCCGAGTAATGCCTCCAGGGCCTCAGTTAAAGACCTCCGAGAAGTTTCAGGTTGCGACGCCTGGTCATTGCAGGCTTACCATTAACACAGCAATCGTCCCCCGGAAAGCGCACCTCAGGCTACCCACAGAAACAGTGTTCACCCCTTGCATGTAGGATCCAAGGGGCTAAAACCCCAGCCCGAGAAAGCCACCAGAATGGACCGAGGCCACCAAAGAGACTTAGCACCTAGCGGCTAGCCCAAAAGGGCATACCACAGGAACAGGGTTTGCCGTTTAAGGGTGGATCCCAGGCAATTCACACGCACTTGGAATAATGCAGCTTAGCTTGTGCTATAGGAAATACAGGTCTAAAATTCCTGTGAGTGCTGTTATTCTTTCCACTTGGTTACACTTTAATTACACTTAATACCTAGACTAGACTGCAGAGTTATAAGTTTTTATTAATGTTTGTTATCAGAATGTATTAAAACTACCTTTGCAGATTGTTGGACAGGTGTTGTCTCTTGGACATCACAGAGTTGCTTGTATGTGTTTTCCGTAGAAAGAATGCTGGGTCTTCAGGTTTGAAGCGAGACGGAGACTTCTGTAAAGCAGCTGATCTTCAACAGCAAACATACAAAATATGCAAAAATTAGCAGAGACATATAATTGCAGAAATCTCTAACTCTAAATACAGTAAGGGAAAATTGAGAAATTGTTTGATCCTCTGCTGATTTTGCACATCTGCCCATTGCCCATTAAGAAATGATCCGTCTATAATTTTATAAAGAGTGAGAGACAGAATAACAACAAAAACATCCATTTCAAAGTTATAATTTGATATGCATATTAATAAGTTAAATAAATATTTGTTCCACTATCAGTCAGCAAGATTTCTGGCTCCCAGCTGTCTTTTTAATACAGGTAACGATATTAGATCAGATTTTCTTAAAGCGAGTTCTCCTAATCTAAGCTCGTTCCTTGTATAAAAGACACCTGTCCACAAAAGCAATCAGATTCCAAACTCTCTATCATGGTCAAGACCAAACAGCTGTCCAAAGATGTCAGAGACATGACTGTAGACCTACACAAGGCTGAAATGGGCTACAAGACCATCGCCAAGCAGCTTGATAAGAAGGTGACAACTGTTGGTGCGATTGCAAATGTAAGAAACACAAAACCTTTCTTTCGGTCTGGGGCTTTGTGAAAGAAATATCCCCTAGTGCAGTTACAATGATCACCGAGAACAGTGAGAAATCAGCCCAGAACTACACGGGAGGATATTGTCCTTGATCTTAAGCCAGCTGGGACCATAGTCACCAAAAAAAACTTTTGATAACACACTACAAGTGAGGGACTGAAATCCTGCAGCACCTGCATGGTCCCCCTGCTCAAAAAAGCAACATGTACAGATCCGTCTGAAGTTTTCCAATGAACATGGAAATGATTTAGAGGAGAACTGGGTGAAAGTGTTGTGGTCAGATAAGACCAAAATCATGTTTAAAGGAAAAGGAATGCTGCTTATGACCCCAAGAACACCATCCAAACATTATGCTTTGGGGGTGTTTTGCTGAGAAGGGGAGAGGACAACTTCACCGCATCAAAGGGACGATGGACAGGGCTATGTACCGTCAAATCTTATGTAAGAACCGCCTTCACTTAGCATGGGTTGTGGATGGGTATTCCAGCATGACAGTTTTTTATTTCAGTTTTTTATTGGAAATTCATGTTTTCTTACACGTCACTGTAAAAAAAAAAAAAAAAAAACGAATTAACTTTTTTAACCACCCATAATCCATACGCTTTTGGTAAAATTTTGTCTTTCGTCTGAAAATATATAAAAACTGTTCCTATTTTTAGGACAAAACTTAAGCTGTTAATAAACTTAAGCTGTTATTAAAGAGATAATGACTAAGACTCTACGGCACTTCCTGAGCAATAAAACCGTTGCTTAAGTTAAACTAGGGTGAGAGAGCAAACATGTGAAGAATTGTTTTTGTGTAGTGACACATAGATTGAGTTGAAGTCCCTGTGTAATGCAAGTCTGGTTCCTCCCAAAATTTCTTCAATATATAGACTTACTTCATTTTTCATTTTTATTAATGCAGTTGGCTTGCTGTTAATTATAGATAAGTATGAATTAATTAATTTTATAATTTCTATTGTTATACCAATAAAACTGAGTTGAACTGAAAAATTGCAGTGCAAAGCCCAAATAGCACCACCCCTAAAATGAATTAATAATGGCGGCATTATGTTGTGAAAATGCTTTTCATCCTTAGAAACTGATTTTCTTTTTTTTTCGTAGCCAAGGATGGTTTTGACTAGTACTAGGCATTGAATACTTACTCAGACTGGATTTTTGCAGAGTCTTTGCTGATCACCGCAGAATTGTCCAGTATGTCCAGGAGCTTCTGAATTAACTGAGTTCTCTGGATAAAGGTGTGCGTTTCTGAGTTTTTCTCTTTAGGCACAACCTGTTGAAGTTATTTAAAGGAAAAATCTGTTTAGTGAATTTTTATAAAAACAGCTTCGTTATTTCATGCCTTACTAATGATTTACTTTACCCTTAATGCTTCCTTTAAAGCCATTTCTGCTTCTTGCATGAGTGTCTCAACTTGTCCTCGTCGTGTCTTCTCCTCCTGAAGCTCTGTTTTCAGTCTTATAGCCTCTGCTTGTATTTGGTTGAGATCATGCAACGCTGATTTATGTTCCTGTCTAGGACGTTAGTCACATAAATTCTTAAAAAAGACAACAAACCATAACCTGTAACAAGGATGAGCTGATATATTATATCTTAAATATTTAGCTGAAGTCAGACCAGTTAATGGCAAAGACATATTTACATTAAAAAAAACTATCTGAACTCCGAGGTAGCAAAGGTGTGTATATATATATATATATACACATACCTTTATACTGCAGCAGAAAAGTGATTTTCTGCTGATTTTGTGTTTTTATATAAAGATGAACTGGAGTTATTTAATCTCAACTTTTTCCTTAGAGAACCAGAGCCTAGTCTATGTAATGAATCATATTTTTTCTACTTATGCTTGTCTAGTAATGAGTATTACCCCAGGAAATAAACACTATCCTTTAGGTGTGACATAATTCTACATACATTCAAAAACTCATTTGGAAAAATTTAATTATCCTAAATGCTTTTTTTAAAAACAATTTTGTATATATTATCAAACCTAAAGGCATCATGCTCTTTCTGTAGTATGGAATAATTGTTCAACAACTTTTGGTGTTCTTGTTTATGCCTGGCGTATCCCTCAAGTTCAGCATGCATCTGCTTGCACTTCTCCGTCAGGTGATGAACCACCTTTAAAAAAAATAATAAGTTAGTGCAAATATTCAATCAATAACTGTAGGTATGGGTGACATAATGAACAGATAGCTATAAAATGCCAAGTATTCCAGATCGACTGGATGTTGCTGGTCTTGTGTGCTACAGTAGGTTTTGTGTAAGTAATTTATCGACAGCAACCAGAATATGTGGCACTTAAAAATGTGTTTCAGTTAACCTTTTGATTTGCAAGACTTTTTCTGGTCATCTCATTTAATAACGGCTCCATGAGCTCCATTTCAATTTTAAGTTGTTTTTCTCGGGCAATTAGAGCATCATTCTCAGCCATCAGCTCCTTGCTCTTTTCTGAGATGTGTCTTAGTTGGGCTGTCACTACCATATTCTCATGAATGGCTCTCTTCGTAGTTTCTGGCATCTTTTTATCAGAGACTTTGCGAAATTCAGTAGCAACGACAGCTATGTGCTGCTGCATCTCTTTCTTCAGTCTGCACAAGATAAGACAGGACATTTTTGAGACACAAACCACTGCTAAAAGAAAATGTGAATTATTTGATGTTTTATTGCAACATTAATTGTGATCAATTTGATGTCCATACAATGTAAATAAGAAAGAATACAAAGTAAGTTTACATATTCCTTACGACACTGACCTGTAGTTGTCCAAAATAGCCTTTTTCTCCAGGTTGTAGAGGACATTTTGGTGTTCCTGCTTACTATGCTCTAGTTCTTCTTTTAGAGTCTCCATTTGAACCATAAGTTCATCCTTTTGCACCTGGAAATTCTCTAGAGATGCGAGTTTTCCCGCTGATAGCAAAAAACAAGGCTTAATCTGAGAATCTTTAGAAACTTAAACACACTGATACACTATATTATTTCTGATTAAACTGATACCAGAAACCACACAGCATAATTCTGAACAGCAAGACTGAGGACCAGACTTAATAAGGACACTTCACATCTAAATGAGTGACGGTTTGTGGGGTTTTTTTACCTAGGACCATATTTTCAGACATAAGTTTGTCTTTGGTCTCTTGAAATTCACTCCGAAGCATGCTCAGCTGCTTGTCATACGATTCCTTCTCTGCATCTTTGGCTGCTTGGAGCTCCTGAAACTTCTCTAAGATATCAGTAAGCTCGTCCTCTTTTTGGGACAGGGTGCGCTTCAGATAGAGCACGATGTCCCTCTTTTCTCTTGCTAAATGATTATAATTAGTGGAAAAATCCTTCTGTCGAACCTCCAGCTCATCACATTTGTGTTGATACCTTTGAAGAGAAGGATAAAGGATTGAGCAAGGTGTTTGTTTGCAGAGGGATGCATTTCCTGACTACAATGAGTCAGTTTTCTATGGGATGAGGTGTGGCAGCAGGTTAATTATTGTACTTTGCAGTAGAATGCCATCATAGATCTTGGTTTCATTTTAACTTTCTTGTGCGCGCTGGGAAACACAGTCGAATCAGTTTAGAGAATTTTAGACAGTAACTATAAATCCATGCATTTTTTTTTTACTGGGTTGGGATATTAAGGAACAAAAGTCTTCTGATTTCTTAAATCTGACAGGTAAGTCTGCAAACCTATATTATTGAGAATTATATGGCTTCAGGCTACGTTTTTTTTTACTAAGAATATACGATGTTTTTTTTAGGGAATCGTTTAGTCTGTACACAGAGTTTGTCTGTAAGCGTTTAATAGTTTTGCGAGAGAACTTCTTACTTTTCTATTCGCTCCTCCAAGTCTCGTATTTGAGCCCGGTAGAATTCTTTCCCGCCCTCAAATAAGACTTCATCCGGAGCGCTTTTCTCCCCAAAACTCGCTGTCTTTATTTGCTTTCCATCTTTTTTAGGAGGCATAATTATCGCGCTTCCTGTCTAATAAAGTTTGGAAAAACTCAGCAACAATAAACAAAAGCACCAGGCTGCCCTGGGTTACCAGAGGGGGGATATGACGTCATGTTAACAGACTGGGGAGGTGGTTAAAGGTGTTGGACTGCCAAATGGAAGATCAGGGTTCGAAGCTGCCACTGCAGGGCCCCTGAGCAAGACCCTTAACCGCCAATTTACTCAAATGTATAAAAGGAGATAAATGTTAGTTGCTTTGGATGAGAGTGTCTGCCAAATGATGTATAAGTAAATAAAAAGATGGATCAATATTTAAGCTACTGAATAAGAAAAAGTTCATTCATAAATTTAAAAAAAAGATTTGAATAATTAAAATCATGAATTAATTTTAAAAAATCCAATAAGGCTACTTTATGGCACCTGATGTCACTGCAGTAGATTAGCTGAGGTAAATAGATATATTTTGACCATAAAGTTTATTACTGATATGAGCTTCAATTAAACTTTATTTGTGCGTCATGTTTAACAACATGGATGAATATTTAGAACTCTATTGAGATGCAAATAGAATCTTACTGAGGCCTGAGGAAAAAAATCCTGGAGCAGGAGCTGCTTAAAGATGAAACTGTTTAATACAGCTGGTGAGAGATGTAAGGACAATTGCTTAGCTACCGCCTTCCTTTCTCCCACCTCCTGTACATATGCATTCCCAGGATCGAGCTGCCTTTCCTTATTTGCAATAGAGATGCTTCTGCACAGCAGAAATAGTCTAAATATATAAATTGCATTTGTGTTATCTGTCCAGTCCAGTTTGTTGTTCAGATAAACACACAGGATTCTACCAAGCCAATATTTTATTTACAATTAAGTAGATAACATAAATGTTCAAACAGAGAAATTTTACACTTTTATCCACTAAATGAGCTCATTTTAAATGTGATGCCTGCTACCTGTCTCAAAAAAGTTGAGACTAGGCAGGTTTTCTATGGCGTAGCATCTCCTATTCTTTTGAAAAGAGTTTGAAGACGTCTGGGCAACGAGGTTATGAGTTTTTGGAGTTTTGTTGTTGGCATTCGGTCCCATTCTTGCCTGATTTTCAGCTGCTGAGGAGTTTGTGGTCGTCTTTGACATATTTTTTGTTTAATAATGCGGCAAATGTTCTCTACAGGTGAAATCTGGACTGCACGCAGGTCAACTACACTACTTATATCACGTAAAAGAATATTTCTTATTCCTTTGGTATCCCTGAATGTTCACTGATGATAATAATGAGAATTGTTTGAGCCTGTGTTATTACACCACCAGCTCATTGGTTTTCCACGTTTATCTGTCCACAAAGTCCCGGATCAGTTTTCTGTATTCCCTGTTGTCTTCCTATGTGATCAGGCCGACTATGACAAAGTAATTTAAGAACTTTTGTAGGTGACAAGTTGCTGAGCTGCTGATGTTTAGCCTGGGGCTGAAACTATATAATCTCTGCAGAAGTTTTTAACTACTGCTATTTAAAAAATGCAATTGTAATACTGGTAAAAAGTTGTTTATATTTTTGTTAATATACACTATATGGCCAAAAATGTGTCTATCACACTGTTTAATGCTTTTTGAACATCTATTTTCTCCTTGCTGTCATAATATTCTTCACTAGTTTAGGAATTTAGGATATTGTCATTAGGGCTCTTTGAAGGACAGGTATTTTAACTCCATCTTGGCAATCCATGTATTTCTGGAACTGTCCTTTAATGTCATGTAAAGATTAAAAATATTTAGGCTTCTAAACCTGTTTAGATATAGCATACAGTCGTCCTGTAAAATTTTATGCTTCCAAATTGTGGCAACATTTTTTAAGGACCTGCATATGTTTGTATTAGTCCAGGTGTCCACAAACATTTGACCATATAGTATACCAATGCACTTGTGCTTGGGCAATGCAATAGAATTGTGTTATTTCTTGGAAATAAAGATGCCATTACATTCATCTTGTCTGCTTTTAACAAAGACGGTCTGTTCTGATCGGTAATGTACAGAAAGAAGACTAAGCTGGAGATCTGTGTTGAGGTCTGTAGGCTTCCTTTTGCTCACTCCAGCAGCCTGGACAAAACCATTGCTGTAGGCTAGGGTCTGTTTTGCAGCTCGTTTTCTCATGTGACAACTATGCAAGAAATGTTCCATTTCCTCGATAAAATGTTTTGTAGTACTATGAATGAACAGGCCACCTAAAACCTCAACACTACATTCCTTAAAATCCCACTATTATAACTGTCTGTTTAGAAGTTACTGCATAAGAACAGTTTAAAGGGTTAGATAGATAGATAGATAGATAGATAGATAGATAGATAGATAGATAGATAGATAGATAGATAGATAGATAGATAGATAGATAGATAGATAGATAGATAGATAGATATATATTTATTATTATTATTATTGTCATTATTATTAGTGGTAGTAGTAGTAGTAGTAGTAGTAACAGTATTGTTTATTGTTATTTGTTATTTAATAGAAAATTATTTATGAGTAGTATTATTATTGTTATTATTAGTAGTAGTAATAGTAGTAGTGGTAGTAGTAGTAGCAGTATCATCGTTATTATTATTAGTAGTAGTAGTAGTATCATTATTATTATTTGTATTATTATTATTATGAGTAGTAGTATTAGTTATTGTTATTATTATTAGTAGTAATAGTAGTAGTGGTAGTAGTAGTAGCAGTATCATCGTTATTATTATTATTAGTAGTAGTAGTAGTAGTAATAGTAGTAGTAGTAGTATCATTGTTATTATTATTATTCGTATTATAATTATTAGTATTAGTAGTAGTAGTAGTAATACTATTGTTATTATTTTTCGTATTATTATTATTAGTAGTAGTAATAGAAGTAGTAGTATCATTATTGTTATTGTTATTATTAATACTACTAATTATAAATCATTAATTATTCTTATAAATTTTAAACGTATTAGTAGATTTTATACGTAGCCAATAGCGTTGCTCCCGAGCAGCCTTAACCCCGCCCCTCTGTGCCTGCGGAGAAGCGGAGTGACGTCATTGGCGGGGTTAGAAAATCGCCCGGTTACAACTGTCAAATCCGTTCGAACACTAAAGCGCTCCTACACCTGACCATGATCTTACCGGCGCTCAGTAAAACTCCACCGCTTCGTCTTATTGTCCCGTAAGGTAAGATTCTGAAATGTAAATCCAGATATTTATAGCTTAAGTTGTCTCTTTAGAAGTCTCCCTAATATTCACTGCGCAACCGACGGGTGAGTAAGGAACTGTGAGAAGTAAGTTTGGGTTGAATAATGAGGAACAGGGATTTTAGAAACTTATGTAATTCTTGGTTTGATCTTGTTTTGAAAACTTATTCTTGGAGAACACTTTGTGACACACACACCCACCCACACACACACCCACACATACACACACACACACACACACACACATGATATATAATAAAGAGAGAGAGCTTTTTATATGAGAAATGTGACAATTTGACATATGTGTCCAGACAATGACTACAACTCACTTAAGGGTTGAAAGTGCTTAAAGTGCAAAAAATGTTCCTCACTAAGCTTTGGGTAGAGAAGAATGCACTGGAATGTCCTTGGGTAAAAGCCCAAGCTTGTGGTAGTTCAAAAACTTGCCACATTAAATTTAGAAGCTTGATTTACGTGCTGGCAAAGTTTCTTTAACAGTGACCGTGCTGTCAGGGTGACATGTCACACGACTGCCTGCTCACTGTAAAGCTGATCGTTATACTACACACATTCTGTATTATTTTCTGCTTATGTCAACCGTAAATTAGCCATCGAGAGTATGAGATGATACTGCTGCTATTTCATGTTTCTTTGAAGGCCATGCAGAGCTTCAGTTGTTTACGGCAGGAATGAGCGCACATCTTTGTCTAAACACATCTGTAATGTGTTGAACGTTGGCTGGGAACCATGTGTGTTTCCTTTTTTTAAAAACCAAACGAGGTCTTCATTTGGTTATAAAACTAAAAGTTAAATAAATGTTGTCATCCCAAAAATATTTAGCCTCTTAGTGTGTGTGTGTGTGTGGAAGAATGTATGTGTATAGGTATGTTTTATTGTCTTGGTGTGGACCATATACCTGCAAAAACTAAATGCCAGATATATTTTCTATCCTTGTGGCTAATAAAGCTCTATTAAGAAAAAAAGTGTGTTATTATACAAAATGTAAAAAAAAACACAAAGCAGCCATTTGCTATTATAACAGGTAGAGGTTAAGGCCAGATTTAGGTAAATTAATTAGAATTAATTAGCTACATTAATTATTAGTAATTAGTAGACAAATGTATATGTGTGTGTGTGTGTGTGTGTGCGTGTTTGTTTGTGTGTTTGAGGATTATGACTGTTGCTAGGGCCTGTTGCATGTGTCTCTGTCTAACAACATTGGCTAAAACTATAAATGTCCTCCATTGCGCAAGTCTGTCCCTGATGCACAGAGGATCCAAACGGTCATGGGAAAGAGCAGCACAGTTTTTTTCCTCGGACAGTTTCCTGTCCTGCAGCCACCTGGCATCCGCACGCAGAAAATTCTCTAGCCTGTTCAAATATGAGCACATGGGCTTATAAATTGACTTATTGCAATATTTTTTGGAATATTTCTGATATTTTTGATGCCATTTTTATAATTTGATTTTACTGATTTAACTTTGTATTTATAATCTTTTTTTTTTATTGACAGCCATTCGCATTCCATGGAAAACAGAGGTGAATATGTAATGGTAAGATTGTTTTTTTTCCTTTGTGAGTTTTTTTTTAGTTTATTTTTAATTGTTTTATAGTATTTAAGAGAAACTGTTGCGTTGTGTTTGTTGTACCGAAATTCCTTAACACAGACACAGACACAAGGAAGAATCTGAGGACTGAGCAGTGAGCTCTAATTGAGTTAAGATGCATGACACAAAAGGGCTTGGATCATAGCCAGTATGCTTAGAATGCTTGCAGTCAGACTGGGTTTCCACAGACAACCACCCACTGTTGATTTGCTTATTTTATTGTAACTGAAAAAAAACTGATACTGGCTTTTTATGCATGGAGTTATCTTAGGAGCATTGATAATTCTTCTTAGTACCACTGTCTGGATCTGTTCGTCTGCAGTCACAGTTTAAATGATGACAAAATGAATGTTCAGCATTGGGCAACAGAGCAACCCTTCTTTGTTTTCCTCTGAATGAGTCGATGTAATAAGGTTTTAGATAACTTACTGCTTAAGTGATATATTGGCCCATTAACTAGTGAAACACAATGATGTCCCCATAACAACCGGCTAGTACTGTAGATGTGAGGAATTTGTACTGTGAGAAGGAAAGACTTGACCTAGAGAACATAAACAAGCAAAGATCTTTTGGTTTCTTTTGATGAAATGGTTTTAAGACAAGATTTTTGTTTATTTCCTTTTCGAAAGTTTTCAAGAGAGACATGTCTGTTGGATAGTGCATCAGAAAAACTGAAGAAAGAGCTGGAGGACGAGCTGAAACTCAGCAGTCACAACATACAAAGTCATGGCTGGTACCATGGACGTATTCCTTGGGAGGTGCGTTAGATCTTTACACAGGGATTAGGTCCTTTTGTTGGCTGATAGTAGAATTTTTTGAATTTGATTTTACCTAAAATTAAATTGGCCTGTTTTTTCGAGACATAGCTTTATACTTCATCTGAGATATTTTGGTCAAAAATTTTAAAGATTGAATATTTTTTTATATGAACTCATACACTTTACTGTTAAAATGACAATTTAAAAATGGCTTACAATTATAATTCCTGGTCAGAACTTTAGATTAAATTCCTATTAAAGTACAACTCTAACATAACAAATGTTCAACTGTGATTTTATCACCTCTTTATGTTAATGTTTTTTAGATGTGTTCCTGCCAAGGCTCTGACAGACTTTTATGGTAGACAAATATCATAATATAAATATCATAATATAAGACTTATTGAAAACTGTTAGAAAAAAGAAAGAAAATATATAATTAATGATTTAATATTTTTATGCCAGCATTTTATAAGGGTCAGTATGTCTTCAGGACAGAGTTTACACTTTTTGGTAGCTTGCTGCATTTTATTAACCTTGGAACAGAGACAAAGAGATAGCTGTATAAGAACAAATGTGTTTATAGCTGCAATAAAATAATGCTAATTAATATGTCAAAAAATAATAACAGTAAAACAAATATAACATTAACTGTAACTTAATGTATTGATATTATTTTTTCTATACCAGTATATCCTGTTAGGCTATTGTTTTATTGTAGTATTATATCAGGCCATTATACAGTATGATCAGCTAATATTTTTGATATAATTCTATTATCACTCAGCATGACGAGCTATTATTTCGTATATAATTCAGAACGCTGTGCGTATACTTTCTATTGTAATTATACCTGTTATAAGGTATACCATAGATTATTAAGCACATAATTGTGTTGATAATGTGATAGCACAACATTGTTGTAAATGTTTTTTCTGCTGCTTATGCAATGTTTTGTAGGATTTTTACACAGGATAGACACACAAAAAATTGTAATAAATTAAATGTATTTGAATCCATAAGAAAGCCAAACATGTATACTGTGGAAATGACATTGTGTGTTTTATTCTTTACAGGTTTCAGAGTCTTTGGTGCTTAACAATGGGGACTTCCTCATTCGAGATTCTTTGAACTGTTTGGGAGATTACGTCCTAACTTGCCGCTGGAATCAGAAGCCTCTTCACTTCTTAATCAGCAAAGTTCTGCTCAGATCCAGCGACACATACACACGAATACAGTATGTTTTGGAAGGGGAGCAGTTTGACTCCATTCCAGCATTGGTTCATTTCTATGTGGGCGGTCAGATGCCGCTTACCCAACACAGCGGAGCACGAGTAATTTCCCCAGTCAATAGAACTGTACCCCTGCGTTATCTGGAGACAATGTTTGGCCAGACTTGTCAGGAGAGGACACCATTAAACTCACCGGTGCACAGGAAGGGAAGTCTTCTAGTGACAGAAGCATTGGCATTCGAGTTGCTCAACCCTCAAAGGTAAAGTGAATGTTGATAAGGTACTTCAAAATGAACTGATTAGATAATGACGCATAATTTGGTTTTACTTTTGCTGTTTAAAAGAGTGCTGTAGACACTTATATGGTTTAATATCACTCTTTTTTCACTCTTTTCTCTCAGAGAGGCAGTCAAGAGCTTCGTTGGAAGTTTTAGAACAGCGCGTTGTTGTGACATCATCCCCAACCGCAGTGAACACACGTAAGTGTAGTTATCCAAAATACATAGTGTACAAAAACATGTTCAAGTAGGTAACCTGTATTTCTCGGTTTACTCTTTTTTAGTTAACAGACATAAAAGAAGTCCATCACGCAATAGGAAGTTTGTTGTTGTCCCTTCATCACCAGTTTTACAAAAACCCAACGACGTGCACATTCACACCTCTCCAACCGAGAGTGCTTTTATCTATTTGGAGCCGACAGACAACACGTGGTCTCTAAGCGAAGAGAACACTACTGCTGATGCCACTGACTTGCAGTCCAACACAGGCCTTTATCCCCATAGTCGTACTCATATCGAGTCACCCTTCAGTGAGCAAAAGAAACAGACAGTGCCGGGTCTCATGGACGAGAACAATGAGGATTATTTAATGCCACTTGTGATTGAAACAACCTCCAGTTTCAGACCCAGTACGTACCAGTCACCGCTGCTTCCTACAGAAAATAAACCACTAGAAGCAGGAGTGTTAAGAAGAGCAAAGGAGGTGCTTGTGGACGCTGATACAAAGATGATTGCCATGCACATCACTAAAATCGACTGCATGGTAGGACTGTTTATAAGACCCATTAATGTATATACACTGACATACACTAGTAAACTCAAACTTGAAGCAAAATTAGGAAATACTTTTTGGTGTAAAAAAAATAAACGAGCAGATGGTTTATTTGGTTGCATTCGCATTTAGTTAATCATTAATTTACATCACCAGCCTGTTGTATTCTCCTTTTCTGTTTCAAGCTACAGTTGGTGTTTGTTTCAGGGGGTTTCTTTCCGCGGTCTCTTCTTTAGAATGTGAAAAGCAGCACAGTTGGGGTGATGAATTTCTTTGTTGTGTGGTCAGTATGTTTCTGGTCATTGTTTGCTGTATTAGATTGGATGTATTTATACAGCATCGGAATTTGTTCCGCTGATAGATGATGAGCAGATCCTTTCTATTGTTCAGCCTTGTTAGAGGGGAAATTTGGTTCCTGAATTTTCAGTTTATCTTTGAGAATTCCAGTCTGGACTTCATTTATTATTGGTGCTGATGAGAGGTTTGCTTCTTTTGGTTTAGTTTCTATTTTGTTGTTGTCAATGTCTTCTTTAAACAATAGATTTTGGTTGTCTTTTATGTCATAAACTGTTGTATTGAGGGATTTCTTCACATTTTTTTTTGTTTAACCTGACTGACGTGTTCAGTGTCTGATTGTTTGTTCTTATCGTCGCTTTCTTTAAGAAATTGTTAAATGTTGTCCAGGATTTTTTTTACAGAGGTATGATTTATTATTATGCTTTTCTCAGCTACCAAATTTCTTGCTTTTTCTTCCACAACAAACTATCAATCTAACTGGGCACATCAGTCTGTGACATATTTCAGTTCGTTTTATGTGAAAGATAAAATTCTGGTCTGTGGTCTTATAGTCATTTTTTAATCTTAAACCCAAATGTCTTCAGTATGTGGGAAAAAAAGCCTTAAAAATCTGGCAGTATTCTGTTCTTTCCTATTTCATCATGATTCACTTTTTTTATTCAATCCAAAATGTGAAATTTTAAAACAAAAGCATTTGCAGGTTTGCTTTTTGTTTTTCCTGTGATGTTAATGAAAAGAAATATTTTTAATTTATGAAAAAGACTAAGAAGCTCTGTATTATCATCGTGAACAGAATGTTCTTTTTAAATCAATTTTTGGTACAAGTGCCACAGCAGTATAACAAAAATTAAAGTTTCAAAACTTTGATTCTTTTTTCCATGTAAATTAGACAAAGTTATACGACAAAGATTTACCTCACTGGGTTTAAAATGTAAATGTATCCAGTTTCGCATAATAAATGGTTATAAAAAAATTATAAAAAGTTATAAAATACAGCTTTGTAAAATGGCTGCGGAACATTTGTCATGTTTGCACGTAATATATTGTTCAAAACAACTTCTATTTTTTTCAGGTTGCCCGCATATTAGATTTATCTGGGGAGAAAACAAGAGGGATGGCTGTTAGCTCAGGAATGGAACTGCTCACACTCCCACATGGCCATCATCTCCGACAAGACCTGCTGGAAAGGTGTGTTTATGCACTCACTGCTAAAAACCTCATTGCTTCAGATACAAGTGCCCAGAACTGAATCAACACTGTTCTCTTCCTTAGGTTTTACACCATGTCCATCACACTGGCTATGGTGCTGCTGGGATGCACAGGCAGTGTGGAGGAAAGAGGCTCGCTACTGCATAGAATTATCTTACTAGCGTCTGAACTGAAGAGTAACCTGGGCAACATGTTTGGCTTTGCTGCAGTTATGAGAGCATTAGAACTGCCACAGGTAGAGTAAAGCAGTAAAGTATAAAATAACACTTTAATGATCAGATAATAAACACTTATTAACATTCATCTTCAGGTTGTTCGGTTGGAAAAGACGTGGATAGCTTTACGGCAAAAATACACAGAAAGTGCTATTCTGTATGAGAAAACCTTGAGGCCCGATTTGAAGAGAATGAATGATGGAAAAGGTACACACACACATACAATACAAAACAGTTGTGATGAAACAGGGTGTGTATTTGTTAGTGAATGTGATTTTGCTATCTAGGATGTGATCCTGGATTAATAACATACTTTGTTAATCCTAGATCAACATTTCAACAAACGTTAATCATCTGATGTCATCAGTGTGTGTCAACCAAAATCACCTCAATCCATTTTTTGAATCGGTTCCTCCGTGTACACCAAAATCTAATATTATAAATGTATTTCTTAAATTGAAATACAAAATATTTAAATGACATGTTTAATACATCACATTCTGTACTGAACAATTACATACAACATGTTTGTGCAGTTTAGTTAATGTGTGAACATTTCCCTCAACTTGATGTGTGTGTGCAGTAAAATGTTTTTAGGTAAAAATTAAATTTATGGCTTGTGATTGATAAATGTTAAAATGTTGTGATTTAATGAAATAATGTTAAAGCCTGTTTTATAGTAAGAATGTTGCTCTATTGCGGTTCTACAGGTTCACCCTTTCACAACATTTTACACTCAGTTGTTCATTAGTGATTGTTTATGATTCAGTGTCTAAATTCATTCATGTTTATTTTGGATCATTAGAATCAGTACAGTCTAAATTCACTAATGTTGTTTCCTGATTATCATCAATTATTTTAATATAGTTTATAGTCTAATTTAATGTCGGGATTTAATTCAGGAATCGTCAGTATCAGGAAATTGCTCCAGAATCAATGAATTTTTACACAGACATTTACTGCATTTGGCAGACACTCTTATCCAGACCAACTTACATTTATTTCTTTTAAACAACTGAGCAATTGAGGGCCTTGCTCACGGGCCCAGGGGTGGCAGCTTGCTGGTTCTGGGAATCGAACCCTGATCTTTCAGTTAGCAGTCCGACACCTTAACCAATAGGCAACCCGAACCCGTTTGTGAACAAAAAAAAGGGAAAGATTTAAAAATGGATTGAGGCGGCACACACTGATTACTGGTTATGATTGGTTGACTGAAATGTTGTTTCAGGATTAACAAAGGAAGTAAATCTATTGGCAAAAATTACATTCATCGTACTTGTTGTATGTTAATGGTCCTTGCTTCACACATTTTACCGTGTATTTTACATCGCTAATCATTGGTAAATTATTATATGTAATACTTTTTTAAGCCAAGCAAAAAGTTATTTTAGTAAAAAAAATTGTTTAGTAGCAATTTAATATTTCTCTACTTGTATTTTTTAAATGACATTTTCCTATTACGTCCCAAACAGTAGAAATGTTTAGACCAGGACATAAAACAGACGTGTAAACTTACTTACCCTCTCAACATGTCTCTTTTTAAGATCTCTGTAACCCATCAGAGACTGTCCCTCATGTGCTCCCCCTGTTGCTCCTGCTGGAGAGGAGTGATGTGATGCTTGAAGGATCTGAGTCCTGGGAAAGCCTTGAGTCTGGAATGGACTCTGTACTCTGTCATTTAAACTCTGCTCGCACCATTGCATGCCATGGAGAGACCTATTGCTCTAATGCTAAGGCAAAACTACAAGGTATGTCATATAAAATATGCAACAATATTTGTTAAGAAGTCCCATCTGATTGTGTTTGTCACTGAACATATATTTTTTGTTCATAACGGAACTAAGATAAGTTTCTTGCCCACAGGTTTCCATGAGCAGCTAGACATATCTGAAGTTTTCTTGACTGAGTTCCAGATGCGTCTACTGTGGGGCAGCCGGGGAGCGGCGGCCAGCAGGGAGGAGCGTTATGAGAAATTTGACAAAGTGCTAACAGCCTTGTCCAACAGACTGGAACCGTCCCAGCAGGCAGAATAATTCATATGTACATTTCTCACTCTAAACTGTGTATATTTTTTTATTTGATCAATGCCACGGGTTTACATGACGTTGAATTGTGCAACTCTTTATGGCAGACTAACATTTTTTCTAATTGTAAATAATGTAAATAAACTGATCAGATTTGTATTTTGAAGTATGATTAACACATTATTATTATTTTAGTTTAAATCTATAAAATAATCAGTAATTTCTTTATAAATTATGTTTTTATTGTCATAACCTATGTATGTCTTTATTCTGACTGTTTTTTAATGTCACAAACTTTCTTTTCTTTAAATAAACCGGTTTAGTTGAAGGTTTATAAATTTTTTTTGCATATTATTTGACAGTGGATATTTTCTTGATTGTTTTGAGTTAAAAATATACGATCCTACGTGCTTATTTTTAGGTTTTAGAAACAAAGACTATAAACTGCTAATAACAGGCCTTAGTATATTATAAATGAAGAATTACTGTATACAAACTGTAAGAAGTTGTTTTAAACGGATAAATACATAATAATATAATAAATATCTGATCATAATTAGATGTATTTATTTATGACTTTAATAGCCCACGATTTGCTTCAGCTTTCTTATCTAAGACTTTGTCCCTCTGTGCCAACGTGTAGCATATTATATTTTTAGTATAGAGAGATATTCTAAGTGGAAAATTTACTTTCATTTTATAACATAATGATAATTTAGTAATGAACTGTTTTGTTGTTTGTTTTTGTTAAGATTTTTATTAGTAACTTTACTAAGTATTTTTACTCTCCACAAAGTTGGAAGAAACATGTACGGACGCCCCCTGGCGGCTAAATAAATCCTTTATCCACCAACTCGCCATGGATCTGTGGTGGAACATTGTTGTAATGTTATTTACTGTATTAATAACATATCGTTTATCCGTATGTCATTGTTTCGAGATGAAATCTATATATTGCACCATATCGGACAGCTGTGACTGCGACTTTAAACCAAACATACAAGGTCGGTACCACAAACGATAAATACTGTCTATCCCTGGATTATTAACGCTAACGCTAGCATGCTAACTTAGCTAACTGTGTTTGAAGTACCATTTTGCCTTGCTCTGTGATAGCTAGCTAAAAAGCTAATATACACTATAAAGTCACGTAACGGTTATTTTTAAAGCTACAAGAAAAAAAGTTAATTGGTTGTAACTTTACATGCTTATTATATGATAAGGTTTCCGGGTTATTAGCTGTGTGTTTGTGGCTAGAAAGTTGTAACAGTTGTTATTAGTAACGTTAGCATGATAGCTATCTAGCTAATAAGTATTAATAATTGTGTATTTTATACATTTAAATGACAATTTAGAGGAAAATTAAAGCCGACAAAGAATGAATGAGTTGTTTTTTTCGTGCTAACAAAAAGATTCCCAAATTGAAGAAAAACAGCAACATCTTAACTGTATAGTTTCTGTTAAAATGTGCAGGATAAAATTCTTCATTTTCAATTCATTATATTGATTTCTATTCAGGATTGAATCAGAGAGACAGTAGCATTAATTACTGTCCCGCAGAGGTCCATTAATATATTTGACAGACCCCCTTAAGGTTGCTGAAGACCACAGCGAAAACTATATGCTTCTACTGCTGTTTCTATCTTACGTCACACAGGCTTGGAATGGGACCTTTATAAAAATCTGTATGGACAACATCTGGTGCAAGACCTCGTGTCCGAGTCTTTGGCGAACTTCCTGCAGACTCAAAGTCCAGATCAGCCGCTGGTTCTTTCCTTCCATGGAGCATCAGGCACTGGAAAGAGCATGGTGAGCGCCATGCTGGCCCGTCACCTGTACGGCACCTCCATGGGCAGCCCTTATATCCATCAGTTTGTGCCCACGCTTCACTTCCCACGTGCTGACCATGTGACGCAATACAGGGTATCGTATCTTCTTTATTGTATAGTGTATTGTAGAGGTGGGAATCTTTACATATTTTACGATCTGATTCCAAAATTGATTATTAATCTACATTTTTTTCTTCTGTGTAAATACATGTTTACTTCTTTATAGTTGGAATTTCTTTATGACAATATCATCCAGCTTAAAAAAATATTTGGTTTTATAAATTTTCTTTTATTAATAAAGTTTGGTGTTTAGGATGAAGAAGCTCTGAATAAAACATTCAGTGCAGTGGTTAAGTTTTTAGACTACCAACTTTAGGACCCGGGTTTGATTCCCAGCCCCACCAAGCCACCACCACTGGGCCCTTGAGCAAGGCCCTTAACCCTCAATTGCTCAGTTGTATAACATATATTGTAAGTCGCTCTGAATAAGGGCATCTGCCAGATGCTGGAAATGTAAATGTAAACATTAAAAAAGTCAGATTATTATAATAATTATGAAGAACACTTAAATAACGCTGTCAGGACACACTGTAACTAACACAGCAATGTAACTTGGTGGTGCTGGGAATCGAACACAGAGTCTTCCAATTAGCAGTCCAACGCCTTAACCACTGCACTACCACTTTCCCAACACGTATCTTTATTGGCTTTTATTTATATTTATGCATGTTTTTATTCTAGATAGAATGTACAATTAATTTCGCCCATTGGGTAGGGAATTTCTCGAATGGAAATGCGAAAGGAAAAAACTACAAATCTTTACACTCACCGCAAAACCAAACACAATTTGTATCAGCTAAGCTCAGCAGAAAAAGCTTTAAAGTCAGATAAATGTGATTAAGTAAACATATGTTGGTTTTAGTATTTTTTTATAACATTGTATTGCCTATCGAATATCGCATTCTTTAGCATGCTTTTGTGTATCGTGCAGTTTTTATATCACAAAATTGTAAATTCACATAAATGCTGGACTGTTTTACTTGCAGTTCTTAAGCAATGTAAAAAATGTTTTTTTATAAAAATAAATAAGAAAAATTGCAAATAGAATTGCATCATAGACATACAGCATAAAGAGAACTAGTGGGCATTTTATTTTAATTTTTATTTGCACATTAAAATAAAGTCACATACAATTGGTCCAAGCTTTGAATAATTTTTTTAGCACTTTTTTACTCACAAGATCATTGCTTTTAAATCCTTACGGTTCCTTGTAAACTTTTATGTAATACGTTTTGCTTATTGCTTTTTTACGCAGTCAGATTTGAAGCAGTGGATACAGGGAAACCTTACAGCCTGTGCACGCTCTGTCTTCATCTTCGATGAAATGGAGACGATGCCACCTGGAGTAATCGACGTTCTGGAACCGTTTCTCGGGCCGTCGCATGTTGTTTTCCAGACCAACTACCGCAAGGCCATCTATATTTTTATTACGTACGTCTTAATGATTAACCCTAAGCAATATCTTTATTCTAAAAGTTAAGCATAAGCTGTTAAAAAAAATAAAGATATTGGATATGGCCAGAGTCGCTTGTTAACATTTTAGTATCTTTTTTGGAGCCTGCGTTTCTGTTCTGATAACACTTTCCTGTATCCAGTACGACAGGTCAGGAAGTCATTAACAAAGTTACCCTGGAGAGCCGACAGGCAGGACGAGATAGAGAGGAAATTCAGGCAGATCAACTGGAGGAGGCTATCGCAGACGCTGTATACAACAACAAAAAAAGTAAGTACACAACGTCAATACATTACCTAGACCTTTACCTAGACTAGACCTTTTTTCTATTTTTTTTAAATGAATGTAGCAAATGTACCTTAGAACATTTTATATTTTCAGAGAAATGCACACATTAGCATGACATTTACAGCATTTGGCAGACACCCTAATCCAGAGCGACTTGTGTAAATCTCTTTTATATAACTAAACAATTCGAGGTTAAGGGCCTTGCTCAGGGGCCAAACAGTGGCAAGTTGGTGGTGCTGGGAATCAAACTCCGATCTTCCAATTAGCAGTCCAACACCTTAACCACTGTACTACCACTTCCTCCACTCACATTGTTTCAATACGTTATGCAGAACCAAAATATACTCAAAACAAATAAATAAATTAAAGCAAATGAAAAAAGTATAATGTCCTTTGCAATTATTAATATTATCATTGTAATTAGTAGTAGTATTGATTGATTGATTATACATTTTTTTAACCACATTACAGTAGCCTTACAAATAGTGACAGTTTAATTTATTGAATAGGATTAAAATAGTTTTTACATTATTATTAGAATTATGAGAATTGTTTGGGCAGCTTTGTTTTCTTGCGAGCTAACATTATTTGTTAGTATGTATTTATTAATTCATTTTAGGATAAATAAATAAATATTAATTAACTTCAGGTAAATAATATTAAAAGTAAGATCATGTAGGGCAATATTTATAAAAGATACCAGTTATTTATGGTGTATACCACTTTTGTAAAACTTTTTTAAAAAGGGACAGATGTGTTTATGACAAGTGTCAAAGTTTGTCTGGATTACTTTTATTGAGTTTCCAAATGAACGTTCTTTCTTAGGTGGATTCTACCATTCCGAAATAATCTCTGCCAAGAGAATAACCCACTTTGTGCCCTTTCTGCCCTTGTGTCGTCGTCACGTGGAGCGCTGTGCCCAGCGGGATCTGTGCCAGCGTGGTGAGTGTCATCGCAAAGACATAGCATTAGCAGTAGGGGGCGCCATGTCCTACACGCCACAGGATGGGCAACACTTCTCAAGCACCGGCTGCAAGCTGGTACCTGCTAAAGTAAATCTCTTCCTATGAGCCATAAAAACAAAACAAGTGGACACGAAAGCGACCTTGGATAAGCTGGAGTCCAGCCGTGCCAGTGTAAAGGGGATGATTTTGTTTTGGTAAAACGCTGGTTGTCCGGGTCTCAAATCGCAGGTACAGCTCCGAGGACTGAATCTCAGATATGTTTACAGGAACGACTATCAGGCGTACTAAAACAGGTAAATCGCCTTGCAGGCAAGGATTTCTTCTTTAAAATACTATTTTTACAGCTGCTCTGCATGTATCAAACACACAGCAGGTTTGCTGCTGAGCACTAAAGGAACCAGATGTACAGAGCTGCAGTTATCTGACTGGACGAATTTACATAATTAAATACGAAGGACTGCAAGATTTTATTTGTTGGAGATGCAACTTTTTTATATAACTTAACAATTAAATTCACCAATATTTCCGATATAGAAGAAATATAATACCAATCCAAATGGACGTCTACTATAAGTCATGTGTTTATTTATTTTTTTGTTTTTAATTTGTTCGATTTTTATTCATTCGTATTCTTAAAAAATGATACATTGGCAAAATGGCACATCCCGTGTTAAACATGCAATTAGTCTGTTTTGTCAGAACAAAGTACTGTATTTTACTAATTACTATTTGCACTGCTTATAAATGAAATGTCTTGATTCTTTTATTGCAGATTTTTAAAAATCAGGATTATAACAATAAATAAATTAAGATGAAAAAGGCTTAACAGTTTGCTGTCTTGTTTGAAATCATTAAGCTTTGCAGTTTGATAAGCTTAGATGTCTTAGTCCCAGTGTGGAAATTGGAATCAGCATCATACTGTGCCTAATAAATGTTTCAGGTTTGTATGTAAGTAAAGTATTAATTCAGACTCTCGCAGTGCAGGGTTTCAAGAAGCTAAAATTTTGATTTGGGACTTTTAATGCAAATGTGGTTCTTATTCCTTGAATATAATTTAAAACAAATGCATTTTTAAGAGCAGAATTTAAAGAATAGCATTGAAACAATCGTAAATGTTAACTTTGTCTTTGTTTGTAGTGATAATTCTCAGTCAGGGCTGAGAGGTTATTTATATGATCTGATTTAGTGGATATTAAAGTGAAAAACTGTTCTGTACATTATTGTCATGTGCCTAAAACAAATTAAAAACTTAAATTCATTTGTTTAGTAATGTTTGCGTTCTTCAATCATCAGACTCTTATTCCCTCCATCACACTGACTGTTAGTGTCACAAATGTGCATTTTTTTTTTTTTTTTACATCTGTTATAATTGAAAATCTTTACTAAACAAAATAACAAAATTAATTTTAATATTCATATTGAGGGAAATGGAACATTCATTTCTGGTTGTCATTTAATATTTAAGTTGTTTTTTTCTGATCAAAATGTCTTTGCTTTTAGTTGAATAATAAGAGTAAATTCTTTTCTTTATTAATATTTTCTTCAATGTCTATAATTATTAATATTATGGTGCTGTCACCTTTATACTCAACTGTTTGGTTGGTGTTCTTCAGATCCAAACCTATCTAACTTCAAGCACAGTATGACTTTTGCACCTAATCCAAAATGCAGATATAAAACTTTGAACATGCTTAAGTTCTACCACATCACCCTACGCTCATCTACGCTCCCTCTGCCGGACTTCTATAACTGTTTGTGCCTTTAAATCAGCACCCTCTTACTTTATATTACACTCCACACTACACCATGAGGCGTCCAATCCTCCAGCGCTGTAGCTACAACATGTAAACGCTGCTCTCAGGTTGTCCTGCAACTCTCTTTAACATTCCTCTTTTTCTCAAGACTTCTGAGAGCAAAGAAATAAGGATGTGCTTAACTTTTCACCTGCATTTTTTTCACCAGTTGTACCGACATGAATGTTTTCAGTCTATATGGCGCTGCAGCTTTTTCCTGGGTAAGTTATTAAGTTATTTTTATATATAAAATGATCTATTCTTAACATTATTTATTTAGGTGTTTTATGTAAATCGTTTTTTTATTGAATTCTAGGTATAAAATCAAAGAATGTGTGTATGCACTAGAAGTTTATTTAACTAAATTTTATGGCGATACTTGTTTACTTCTTTGTATATTTTGTCCTAAAATCTCAATCTTCCAGTCTTTTGGAATTCCCAAAATAGCAAATTCCATAAAAGGCAGTAGAGCGTTTTCATATCTAGCTCCTAAACTAAACGGCCTTTCTGATGTTCTGGGTTTAGACAAAGTCTCCCCGTTGAATCATATATTAAAGACATATCTCTTTTGCTAGACATACACATAACATATCCCATAATCTTATACTTCATCTGATTAAAAGGCACATTATTAACTAGTTCCTGCTAATATTATTCTTATTTTTCTCCACCTGTTTTCCTTTTTATACACATCCCGAAGGATCCAGAGATTGTTCCAGCACTGGTAGACCTTCATTGAGAAGAAGCGAGAACCCTGCGAGGATCCTGAGGCATCCAGAGATGGACGGCTCCAGTTGGCTTATGCCTTTCAAAGATTTTTGGACAGTATATAATTATATTGAAAAAACCCTGCTAACAATCACACTACCTGGTGTTTTAAAATAAAAATAATTTATAGAACAATTTCCGGTAAAGAATCACAGAAATTGGGTTCCCTTTTGAGTCTGATTTCTCTCAGGGTTTCTTCCTTGTATCATCTAAGGGAGTTTTTCCTTGCCACAGTTGCCCCTGGCTTTCTCATTAGAGATGCTCTTTTAGGGATGTTTTTGATAACCTTTTCAGTATTGTTACTTATGTTCTGTAAAGCTGCTTTGACACAATATCCATTGTAAGAACCGCTATAAAAATAAATCTGAATTAAATTAAATTAAATATATCCTACAAAATTTGCAGGAAAATAAACTTTAACCTTTCCAGATTAATTTAAAAGTTTCTCCGTTTCCCGAAAAAGGCTTAATAAGATCTTTTCAATATTTTCCCAGCCTGCGTCACTAATTAAAGATCACTGCTTAGTTCCCCCATTTCACCAGCTGTTGCAGCAAATTTGTTGTTACTCAACAGGAAATGAAGAGGTCTGAGATGCTGTTTGGTGGTGGTCTTATGAGCCGAAGATTCAGGCTGACTTAAAGCTTTTTATAGAAGGACCAACACAAAGGTTTCTTAGCAGAGGATAAAGTTCTTACAAGTTAGCTTTTCTCTCCATTACACCTGCATACAAAAGCCTAGCATAATACCCACTCTGACAACTTCATCAGGCCTCATTTTTATGTTCGGGGAAGAAGACCGCAGTGAAGTACCCCACTCTGAATGCCCTTTCACCTCAGGGTAGCGTTTAAGGAAGGATTTTTTCAATGTTGCAATATCCTTAGAAAAAAAAAGCTGGTTGGAATAATACTCCAGTGACCCCTGTCCACTTCTCCACACTTGGTTTGACCCTCGTGCCCTGGTTCACACGCTCTCCAGGACGCCTGTCCTCCCCTGGCCTCTGGCCTGTCCATTCATGCACCTCTCTCTTCCATCCTAAATCAGGTTTAAAAAGGCACCTCACCACCTCCCCCCCCCCAAGCAACAATGGCCCACAGCTTTCCCCTCAACATCTGTGAGTTACCCTCTGTCTCCTCATTTTCTCTTTAACCGCTCCATTATTAGGTCCCTTTCACTTGTAAATGTGGCTGGTCACAGCGCTGATGGTGCTTTCATATGCGTGGCTGGGGTCAGAGGAAAGCCAGTGGCCGGCCAAGGGGTGGGACAGAGGCTGGAGAAGGCTCTGTGTGGCCCAGGGACTAGGGAGCATCACCACAAAGAGGTAAATCCTTTTGAGGTGCAGTCATTCGGGACGGTTGGCAAAGGCAACTTTTGCTTTCCTCAGCTCGGAGCTGTGCTGTGATACAAAAGTGTGCGGAAA
Source organism: Bagarius yarrelli (assembly GCA_005784505.1). Classification (NCBI taxonomy): domain Eukaryota; kingdom Metazoa; phylum Chordata; class Actinopteri; order Siluriformes; family Sisoridae; genus Bagarius; species Bagarius yarrelli. The sequence continues at coordinate 1,740,537 of VCAZ01000050.1, forward strand.
CATTGCAATTGATATCCTGATTTTCTCAATTAGGACTCTTTTAGATTGTACCGTACACTTTCCTTTTTCATTCAGAACCCCACCGAGTGATTATCAGGCCCCAAGGCCAGCATTACTTTACTGTTGCACTGAAATATTTACACTGTTTCTAACTTTTGTTTGATCATTGGGGGGGATTGTATGCCATTTCGTTTCCATTCTTAACGCAACAATGGGTGGTCTTGGTGGCAGTGCAGTCTCCAGGACAACAGGTGAACAAAGGGTAAAGGGAGGAGGGAATGCTAGGAGAGGGCTGAAGGATGCAGTCAGGATGCCCTTGGCCTCTATGTGGTCAGTAGGGGATAAGGGCCTCTCAAGGACATGGAAGAAAACGACTGTCAAAACAGTTCCCTCTTCCTATAGCCCAAAATGATTGATAAGTTTTCACTCCTGCGGGAATCCCCCTCCAAAAAAGCTTTGACATTGTCACATTTCTCTCGTTCCAGATGATATATTATCTCGCTTGCTCTCAGGAGAAGCTGCAACGATAAACCTATCCTCTGGCCCAGCGGTATAGCAGTGTATGGCGTCTCATTTCAGCTCACTTTGCATAAAATCAGGTCATAAACTTTGCAAATCAGCGTTGTTACTGCTGAGAAACAACATCTGTTAGCGGATTCATTCTGGTTCTAAATGTGTGTGTGGAGCTAAAAAGTTTTATAATATATGAATGTTCGTTTAACAAAATAAAGGTATGTTCTTGATTTGGTATTTAGTTCCGAGCATTATAATTAAAATGGTGTGCTTTTAAAATGATGTATATATAGAGATTAGAACATAGGATTTATAGTGAAATACATCAAAATATTATACCTTTTCTTACAATTAAAATTATATTCAATATAAATTTTTAAACAATATTGAAATACACTTATTTAAAATGTATATTATACTAATGTTACACTAAAGGGTTCTATGTTTGTTCCTGGAACAAATGTTTTTTTGCAAACTAATTGTAAAATATGTCAATATGGTGGTCTTAATATTTAAATATTAAAATAATCTATAAATTCAAATATACCCGTTTTAATGTATAACCTAAAGTTTATTTTAGCTTGCAACTCAATTATTACTAAAAATTAGATGAATTGGGTGTGTTAAAATATATATATCAGTATGTACAGTATGTATATATATAAATACTAATATATAAATACTAATATATATATATATATATATATATATATATATATATATATATATATATATATATATATATATATATATATATATATATATATATACACACACACACACATACATACATACATACATACATACATACAGTATTTATATATATAAAAGTAGGAACCAATGTAGTGTGGAACTGAAGCATAAAATTTAGAGGGACAAAAAGAAAGTGGGACACAGGAAGCTGAGCTAAGGCGTATACAGCTCTGTATTTTATGTGTGTGTGTGTGTTTCATTTTTTTTCTATTTAATAGGATGTACAGTTAATTTATTCATAAATTAGTAAAAAGGAAATGTTAATAAATCTATCTTACTGAAAGTCTCTGTTGTCCGCTTCTGTTCCAGAAAAAAACCTATATAGCTTTTAACTGCATGAAACTACAATTTTAATTTGGTATCATTATCCGGATTATAAGAAATTCCAATTCTGTATGCATTAAAATAAATAATAAACAATTTATCATGTATTTTTAAATACAAATATAATAAATATTATTTAAATATTTTAATTTCTTTCAAATAATGTAGATGTTGATTTATTAGTCATATTTAATTTGTAATTTATCTTTGTGTAACTTATATATCTCTCTTATTGACACAGAAAATCCACTTTTACACCACATAAACAAATAAAACATCTTTACATTCACTGCAGTTAAGTATAAAGTAAAATTGATTTTGTTAAAAAAATTACTATCCAGAATATTATTTACTATATTATTTAATATAAGACATTTACAAATATTTTAAATTGTGCTTTATACGACCACGTTTAATTTATTGCATTTAAAGAATTATTTTTAAAGATTTGCAATTTTAAAATATAGATAAAACAAACTCATGTTTATACAGACGATTTTTTTTGTTGTTCCCGTTATGTTTTTAGATTAAATGATTTGACAAATGTGTGCAGGTCTAATCTGCTTTAATCCGATTGTATTCACACCCCTATTCTGGTCTACTTAGATACTTTCCTTTCTTCTCGGTGTCAATAAATTTGACATCATTATTAAATTGACCTCCTACAAAAAAATCTACATATTTTTAAAATGCATGATTTGCAGTTTAATTATTAAAATTATATAAAGCTTTAACCATAAACTGGGACACAATCCGTAGAAGTAAGAAGTGACAGTCACTTAAAAGGTTTCTTTATTTAAATACAAGAGTGTGTACAAAATTGTTGGACTTCATAAACAGTCTTAATAATCGTATTATATTTATAAAATCTTAACAATATAGTTAAAGCCAAAAAAACTGTAAAACATCAAGTACAAACAAATACAGGCGATTTTTTTTTAAGTTGCAAAATTAAAGTTTAAGTTATGTGAATTGTCATTATTTTAATTGTATAAAACCCAGATGAACATTTTAGTCTTCAGTCTGTCTTAATAAATTGTCTCTAAAACATTTTAGTTTTAAACGCGTTATTAGATGGTTGGATGTTGTAGATATTACAGCTGTAGGTAATTCAGTGAAAGACATATGGACATCACATTTTTTGCACATCACATAAAAAATAACATTTTGTGCACATTGTAACGGAGATGATTTAAATAATACATTTTAAGGAGTAAAAAAAACATCTTTAATTGTGATTGTGAAGAAATCGCAGAAGTGCAAACCAGCAGCAACAGATGTCCATGCACAATTCTCGATTTACAACTCGACAGTCACAAGAATTGCGTTTGGACAATCAGTAGCTGAAGCTCGTATAAACCGCACAGACAGACAGACAGACAGACAGACAGAACTCATAAACCAACATTTACAAGCACATTTGCATCAAAGATAGGGAGATTTCTTCCTGGAAGTAAAACAGGCCTAAAGAGACATTATCTGTAATAATTATTAAGCTATTTTTGGTCAAAAGTAATTATAATAATACTAATACTAATAATACTACTATTACTACTAATAATAATATTCCCAATATTATTATTCCATACCCAAAATTCTCCTTAAATAATTGAAAAAAATTGTTTATAGGATTGTCTTAAAAATTAAACATAAATGTAATTAAATGCTTTATTTACTGTATGGTTTAAATATAATTCCTTAATCCAACTCGAACTATTTTATTACTGTAAATAATTCCTGCTTATCTCATCATAAAATCATAAAACAGATTTTCACTCTGTATTTGCAATCTGGTGGTTTTACTGAGCTAGAATTCGTGTCGGTCGAGCCAAACGAAAACGCATTTCGTCCTCAGCGACCCGTTTTTTCCTATTTAAGATACGAATTAAGTGGATTAAAGGAATGAGTGGAATAAGAGTTAAAACGCTGCTGATGATCAGCCCTTGTGTTTGATGGTGCAGCGTCGAGAGCCGTTAGCCGTTAGCGTAGCACCGGAAAGCCGTGCGCCATTTCTGCACCTGTTAAAGATGCTCAGCGTCTCTGTCTCGGTTTCCAGCACGGGTCCGAAATTCCTTGAGGCTTCGAAAGCAGATCCTTATCGTTTAATTCTCTGCTGATGTGAGAGACCGGGCAAATGGGAAAGGGGGGAAAAAAGGAGCGGAGAAAAAAAAGTTCTTCCGCGCATTCCAGGTAAAAATGCGTTCTTGCTCGATGTGTAGGCTGGAAGTGGAGTTATCCCAGACTGAAGGAGGTCCGGTACACGAGGCGAGCTATAAAGCAACAGGAGAAAGCAGGGTGAGCACATCCGTTTCAAAGGACGCCAAAGAGACTTCTGATGCTGACGCCAAGAGTGAGTGAGAGAGAGAGAGAGAGAGAGAGAGAGAGAGAGAGAGAGAGAGAGAGAGGCGCATGGTACGAGCTTTCAATGACACCACGGCGCCCATTAAAATGGCTATTGTGAGGCAGGCAGAAAGGCTGAAGCTGCTCTGTTTCATTCAGAGCCGCAGCTGCCCCTTAAAGCCACAGAGCAATTACAATTCCAGCACTGTACACTCGGTGCCAATTACGCATTGTGCAGCGCAATGACGTTTGCCACTCCGTACAAAAGGATTACCTGACACTCCACCACAAAGCGAGCTGTTCATTAACAGTTTGTAAATAGACTGTTTTTACAGGCACACATTAAAGCCTTTTAAAAGCAAAGTGTGATTTGTAAAGCACTCAGGGTTAAAGCCTGCTTCACTCCAAGCTCATCTTATCATCAGTGCATTAGGGCTTTTTTTATGTAATGAAAACTATGGATCCAACTTTTTAAGGTTATTTTTTTTCCCCTTTTTTTTTACATCTTCTAAACAATATCTTTTATTTTGACTATTTTATTTCCCAATAATCTGATGTGTACTGTATATAATAGGCTTTACTGCCATATTTCTAATGGTGTTAGTTGACTATGTTACACTTACAATGGAACCAGAGGAAGAGGTTAAACACAGTTAAATGAAAATAATAAATTTGTGACTATACACAATCCAAAACATTAAATAAACAATAATCTCACTCATCAGTAGACTGTATCATTGAGACAATAATCCTAAACAGCAGGAGAAAACAGCTGAAAAAGGGGCTTGTGATTTTGGATTGGTTATTTTGGGGTCTCTCTTTTTAAATATTTAACAATTTTAGTTTATTCAAAAAGTGTTACAATTTTATTTAAAATTGAATTACAGAAGATCTGTTTTTACAACACAAAAATTGTCTTTTTTATCACACAAACACAGGACATACATTTCCTTTACACTTAAAACATTTGGCAGATGTCTTTATTCAGAGTGACTTACAATTCACTATTTTTTTTTTTTTTTTACAACTGAGCAACTGGAGGTTAAGGGCCTTGCTCAGGGGTCCAGCAGTGAAAACTTGGTGTTGGGAATCAAACCCTGGATTAGCAGTTCAACACCTCAACCAATGCACATCTTTTAGGTGATTTTGCTATAAAACTTCCCTTAGAAATAGCATAAACCTGCTTAATCTGAATACAAAGAGATAATTAATATGTGAATTCACCCTTTATTATCCACTCAATGCCTATCTATCCACAATGATCCTAGTTCCACTTATACCTGATCACATGGCTAAGAGCATCCTATCAGTAGGCTCAAATAATAAGGTTTTTTTTCCCCTAAATATATCATATATGTATTTAATTTTTGTTTTTGTTTTTAAATCCATGACTATGTGACCGTATTAAAAAAAACTGGGTATTATGGATCTATAATACAGATCATTTTTAAAGAGGCAAGATCTCTCTATCTAGTATCTTAAATGTTTGGTGGTTTATTCATGTAGAAACATTCTGGAAGGTTCCTTAGGCTTCTTAAGGGAAAGGGTCTCAGTAGAAAACCAAACCATCTAAAGAAATCCAGAGAAACACAATACACATTGGAAAGACTGTAAAAAATCAAGTATTAATCATTTTAAAAAATGATATATTTTAATAAAAAATGGTTAAAGGATTTTTAGCTGGCTCGCTGTGTAGATGAGGTTTTTTTAGTTAAAAAATACTTTGTGTTACTAATTAAGTGATCACTATAGTCCCACTATTGCATTATTATTGTTTAAAAATGATCTTTTGAGTACTTGGTACTGTACAGTTGCGAGATAAAATCAAACAGTGTTTTGTGCTTTTCCAGGCGTCTGTAGCTAAACTGTGAAGACCCCCAGTGAGCCACGCCAGACTCTCAACTGAATAAATTAGCAGTTTTCTATTAGCCTATAGTGTCCAGCCGGTCCATGACCTCTGACCTCCTAGGAAAGGATTGGTGGAAGTATGATTGATCTGACCAAAGCTGCCACTCAGTGAAGCTGGGAAAAGTGTGTGAAAAAAGAAAAGCTGAAAAGAGGGTGTTTTTTCAAGGCTCTAAAGAGAGAATGCAAGAGATCTATCATAAGTATTAGAAGTGAAGCTTGTTTTCTTTTCACTATTGTCTCTTTTGGAGAAGCGAGAGCTTTTAGATGCCTGATTTTTAGTTTTTATTTCAATTTGCTGCCAGACTTTATAGAAACTTACAGGATGTAGAAACATACATAAAAAACTAAATAACTTGCTCAATTTAAAAAAATAGCATACTAAAGTTTACTGCATACGTACAAGGTCCTCTGATCATCTGTTAGTGGTTCTATATGTAAAAACAACAGACGGCTCTACTATTTAAAGTATTGTACCTTAAAAAACCTCTTATCTAACTATTGCAAGAACTACTAACTAATTCATAAAGGGTACATTTTAACTAAGAGTGAACAAATGTGTACATAAACGTAATGAATGATCCTGGACAAAGAAATTAAATGATGCACTTCTAGTTAAGGCTTCCTTTGGTTTTTATAAACGTTTTTTTGGGATAATAAAGGTTAAAACTTTCCTAAATTTTCTAATAGAGTAATTTTAATAAATTAGTTTTGAGTTTATCCCTAAGAAAATGTTTTTTAAAATTGAACCTGAATCATTTTTGGTGCAACAATAAACTGTTTGTATTATAATTATAATTGTCATAGTCACAGGCACGAGTCTGGGTGATTGGAGGAAACTGAAACTTCTCAACAAAACAACCGATTTAACCAATGTTTAACTGTCAGCGCTTGAAAACAACAGAGAAAGAGCTTCTTTCTTACTCACCATCATCCAATAAACCTCCATGTGTTGAGGCACAGGAGAGATTAAATGCTGGACTCAGTGTTCTCCAATGCGATGTGCAGTTTGTGTACAGACTGATTTATGTACAAAGTTTGCAGATGAGGAGACGATGCAGCTGGAAGGACTAAAGTCCTCCTGCATTGTTTTTTCATCCAGAGATGAATTCTACTGGCATTGCAATCAGATGGTAGTCATACAGCAATGCGTAACATAGAAAAGAATAAAATTCTTCATTCATCACTATTAATTAATGATTGGATTTGTGTTTTAAGACCTTATTCACTATGACACTTAGAATGCCCTACATCCATAAAAACCTCCAAAAAGAAGAACTTGATTAAATACCCCAGCTAAAGACACATTGCCAGGTTCTGCTGCCAGGACATACATAATAAATACAGAAATAAGACAAAAAGCTTTTTCTGTGCATGGTAACCAAGACTAAACATTCATTTCAGCTGTTACTTCCTGGTACTTCTATATAATGTCCACACTCATATGTCCACACTCAGTTTTGTCCTGCACAAAACTAAACATAAATGTGTAGTAAAAGGTTTGAATTCGCCCGTGTTTTTAAATGCTCCCTTTATTTTATTTTTTTTTTATTTTTAAACTAAGGTTAAATTATTTTTTACGCCAACAAAAATCCACCCTATACTGAAGCGTTGCCCTGTCAGATAGAGAACTTAGAAACACTAAAACATTAAGTTTGTTATTAATAAATAATTAAAGCTATTTATCTATCTATCTTTTTGTTTCTTTCTATCTTTCTTTCTAAGTTTTATTTCTATTTTGACTACTATAATGATCTCTATAGTGGGCTTTCCATTTGATTGTTGACTGTGGCTGTGGGGATTTTTTTTTACAGCTATAATAGTATTAGTGAAATCAGACACTAACATTAGTTCATTGTCTTGTTGGAATAATGTTTGGGCCTCTTATTCAAAGCAAAAAAAAAAATCCAATCCATATATATATATATATATATATATATATATATATATATATATATATATATATATATATATATATATATATATATATATAAATGTGTGTATATACATATATGTTGAAAATGAGCAAAAAACTAAACTAAAATAAAATATATATATATATATATATATATATATATATATATATATATATATTATTATATTTTTTTTTTTTTTTTTTTTTTTTTATTTTTTTTTTTGCTCTTTTTTTAACAGTTTTTTTTTTTGGGTCGTTACACTTTGTTCTGTTATCTAGTTTACCGGATGTTTTTCTGTTCGGTGATAAGATTTACAGCACTTTTGTACATCACTCTGGACAAAAGCGTCTGCCAAATGATGTAAATATAACTGTTTAAATCTTAGTGTTACAGAATACAGAGACGTCCCAGACAACTGTGTGCTCCTAACTTTTTGTCAACAGATTGGAGAAGTAAAGCTATGGGTGTATTGGTAGGGTGTCCACAAACCTTTGGCCGTATAGTGTATTAATGCAAACTTATTATAAAAAAGTTATGAGGAATTTACCTATACAATTTTATTGTCCTTTTTTTCCTTTCTCACACAATGGAACGTCCACATAAAGCAGAACTGTCATTTATTCAATTATACAATACAAACACCCACAATCAGCAGAGTCATGAGTTTATAATCAATAACTTATTGGCAGTTCAGGTCAGTTGTTTGTGGCTTTTCTTTAGACTCCTGCACAGCAGAATGTAGCCTCTCTTTCCGTTTCAGTGTTGCTCTGCCACCCCCTGCTGGAGTTCGCTGGAGTTGTTGCTCTGTGACTTGGGCCAGTAAAAGTTCTACACTTTGCTCCATGATGGAGCTTAACATGTTCTGCTCTTCTTTAGAAAACCGACCCAACACATGTCTGTCCACGGTTGTGTTTCCTAAAGGTCTGCCGATACCGAATCTCAATCGTGGCATAACCTGTGACAAATTATGGCATGGCATGAAAACTTTAAGTGACCTTTGGTATTTTTTTCCTAATATTGGATGTCAAATAAATTAGAGACTTACATCAGTGTGAAGGCAATCGATACAGGACCGGACCCCATTGTGACCTCTGTCAATAAAACAATAAGAGAGGAAGAAGTTTTATTGCATAATCAGCACCTGATCCACAAACGCTATTGAGATGATTGAAAACAAATACTGTACAGTATAGGAATTTAAAGACCACAAGCTTAGAAAAGGTGTGAACAGGACGAGCTATTAAATTCCACTGCTAAAGAAAATCTGCTTTCAGTTATTATTGTTTTTGAAGGCACCTGCCTCCATATTCTCTAGGGAATGTAGCCGGTCCTAGTTTTCAGGTTTAAAAACGGAACTGTATTGACTCTGACCAGAATAAAATTGAATTGAATTTCTTTGTCCTGTAAGCCTCGTATATTTATATAGCAATATTTACTCTGTCCATTATCTTCTCTTTAAGAGCTTTCCACACTTTTAATTCTCTGTGAAATTGGGCCCTGAATCATGCTGGAGTGAAAGCTTGGACTGCTGATTAAAAGGTGTTTTCTTAAAAGTTAAATCTATTCTATTATCATTCGTGTTAAGCAAAATGTACTCCTTCATCAGTGAAGCCAACCTAAGTTTTGTTTTAACGTTTGGGATTGTTGGGTTGGGAGTTAATAGTTAAGGGGGGGGGGGGGGGGGGGGGGGGGGATGAATAATTGAAAGTTGTTGGGAGTGCTTTTGTCCCTAAATAGTCTTGTACAAATCTTGTTTTACTAATAAAAGTTTAAATCCCAAGACAACTATAATGCAATTGCAGGACCCATGAGAAAGGCTTTTAACCTTTAACAAAGTTTTTATAAATAAATAAATGTGTGTTGAATAAATGGAAAATATGTAAATGCTCTTAATTGTGGAAGTGGTATTGCAGTAGTTAAAGCGTTGGACTGCTAATCGAAAGATTAGGGTTCGGTTTCCAACACCACCAAGTTATCACTGTTGGGTCCCTGAGCAAGGCCCTTATTGCTCAGTTGTATAAAAAGAAGAATTTAAGTCGCTCTGGATGAGGACGTCTGCCAAATGCTGTAAATGTAAGATTAAACAACACTATAAAATTGTATAGAATTGTTCATACAATAAAAGAATCATTGTCTATAACATTCACATGGCCTCACTAGGCCCCCTATTATTAGTGTTAATTCATATGGAAAGATCAGTAATAATAAATCTGGCAATTATTTTTTTTAACCTGTTTAGTGGGATGAGGACAGACTCAGGTTTAATAAGAGTTTGAACTTTTCATACAGTTGTGTTTCTGACCTTGCACTTCCTCCATGTTTGATGGCAAGCTTCCCAAGCGGTTTCTCAAGTTCATCGTGTACCAAGACGATGTGCTCGGGACGAACAGAAAATCTGCTTGCTGAAGAACAATACAAAGAGACACAATGCCTAGATATTTGACTGTATTATGCGTTAATGCAGATATTTATAAAGTGACATTGGAAATATTAAACAGATATTATAATAATGCATGTGTAAAGCGGCTATTACTCACCCGCCTTCGCTACACTCACTCCGTTGACGTTCATGAGAAGTTTGGGTCGCAGAAGCACCACTTGGGTGTCCTGATAATCGGTAATAATAACCTCTCCTGAAACATGTCTGTCTGATTTCCATTGATCAGACACCCCCAGGCGCTCTGTCAGCGCTGCCATCACAGCCATGCCTATGTTGTGCCGTGTGCCGTTCATCCCAGGGTTCCCCAACCCGACCACCTAAAAAACAACACACAGATCTGATCAGTGAGCGCCTCTACAATAAATATATATTCAGCTCCAATCTGTTGATAGGTTTGGTCTCCAGAATACAAGAATTTATTTAAAAAGAAGTGCTTGAGGTCGGCTATGTAGTGGTCATCTTTAAGTTAATAAATCTGTAAATCTTTTTTAATAAATCTTAAACTGTTGTTTTTTTAAAAACCAAAACAAATTACAAATTTCTGAAAGGCATCAACAATTAATCTATTTTCTTATTCATAATTTTTTTCAGTAACTAGAATATATTCTAGTCATACTTTCGTTTATCTTCTATACCCGCTTATTCCCTAATTCAGGGTCACAGGGATCTGCTGGAGTCTATCCCAGCCATCTCTGAAAGGGCAAAAGACAGGAGGGAGACACCCTGGACAGGTTGCCAGTCCATCACAGGGCCACACACACACTCCTATGGGCAATTTAGAATCACTAATCGACCGAACATACACAGAGCTTGCTGAAGCCCCCTTGTGGGTCATGAGCCCCTGTTGGGAACCACTGGTTTAGAGACAGCGGCACTGAGAGACAGGGGACCGAGTTAAAGGTAGCAAATCTTAAATATACATTTACAACATTCGGCAGACGTCCTTATCCAGGGCGACTCACATTTATCGCTTTTATACAACTGAGCAATTGGGGGTTAGGGGCCTTGCTCAGGGGTCCAACAGTGCCAACTTAGTGGTGCTGGGAATCAAACCCTGATCTTCCAATTAGTAGTCCACCACCTTAACCGCTTATTGGGAGTGATCAGAGGGACGGCTCATGTCAGAATGGTAGCTCAGTGGTTATGGTGCAGCACTGCTAATTGGTGGATTGGAGTTCAATTCTCAGCAATCACTGGGCCCCTGAGCATGGCCCTCAACCCTCAATTGTAAAAGTGATAAATTTAAGTCCCTCTTTAAGGACGTCTAATAAAACACTGTAAAGACGCTTATTAGGGACCATCAATAAATTACCAGTTAAATTTTTTCCCCAATATTTCATGTCGACTTGCACGTTTATTTTCAATTGATAGTTTGATTAATTTATCATTCACAAGAACTGGGAACTTTTACTATAAAATGTCAAATGTACAAATCAAATAAGAAAAAGTGTTGAAAGTCTAATAAAAGCGAAATATATAAATAACAGTAAAAGGATAACATAACGTTACCATTTTTTTCCTCCTCGAGGCGCAGGATGTTATTTCACTGCACATCTTTTCACCATGTAAAGGAACCGAAGCGCTCATAAGCACGCGACTGATGAGTTTATTATAAATCCGACCGATTAGTTTCATGGAGAACATTATAAAGTGTAACACCCAAACCCAGACTGTAACTTTACGCATTAATCAAAAGGCAGTCATTACCTTCAGTTACATCAGAGAATTTTACACTGTTACACTGATTACAACATCCTAATTCTCAGTTTAAATAAAAAAGACGAAGAAGGATCTGCCTTTCATTCAAAATGTTCCCTTTTGTTTTCTATTAAAAAATCGTGGCAGAGGTTAAAATGACCGGAAAACAATGGTTGCCACTAACACAATTCTCCTACAGATTAAATATATAACGTTTTAAAGCAACGAACGCTTCCGGAAACATTTTAAGATGTATTGTTTGTTTAGAAACCAGTAATAATTCTGTATTTAACCAGTAATAATTCTGTATTTAACTAGTAATAATGCCAGTTGTTTTTAACAACATGGCAACTTCATACGGTCAGCCTTCGGAGAGATGACGAAGAAAAAGCACTATAAGGCGCTGATGCCATCTAGAGGACAGACCTGAATACTGCAAGACAAATTATAAGGAGGGCTAAAACAATTGAGTAAAGCAAATGTAAATAAATAAAGCAAATAAAAAAAACGAAGCAAGTAATTGGGGAAATAAGTAAATTAATAATAAAAAATAAGTGCAAAAAGTATTAATGAAATTAATAAGTAGCTGCATATTATTTATTTGTAAACTGTAACTAATTATTTGTTTGTTCCGGGTGGCGCGCTCAGGGACGCCCCCCTGCTGTGAGGCCCGGACTCTTATAGGAGGAAGGATAATGGAGTGCTTGTGTACGTGTTTTAGGGGTAAAACAACCCCCTCAACTGAAAAATCTCAAAAATCTTTTGTGATTTCTCCTTTCTTAAATTTTCTTTGTCTTTGATAGTTTTTCTTCTTTTCTCATTTTCTTTTCTTTACTTCTTTTTTTCTGTACTTATTTTCTTTTCTACTAACTTTCTTTTCTCCGGCTTTTTTTTCTATACCAGGGCTGCGCCCCATACCTGGTGCTACCTAAATGACCGCACGCCGACTGCTTGGTTCTTTGTTCTTTTATAGGCGCGCGCTCAGGTGTCTTGTATTTCCCTGATTAGACTTCATGGCGGCGTTGCCTGGCAACTGCACGCAGTTGTGGGTGCGCGCGTGCCTGACTAGAAACTCGCGGGTTAGCTGTCCGCGAGTCCGCCTGACTAGACGCTCCGAGATGTTATATTTTTGTACCTTTTATTATGTATGTACACACACTGCTCTCTTTTCATTATTAATTAATTTATTCATATTTAATAAATTTATTTAAAGCATCTTACAGCAAGTAAGCCTGTTTTATATGTAAAAGTTTATGCTTAACATTGATTCTCAACCACTACCATGTAGGCAGACAAACTTGTAGACAAACACACATTCTTCAGGGGTTTTTAAAATAATTTTAACATTGCCTATTAATCCATATTATGAAATAATTAATTTATGAAGTTTTAATTAACTTTAACTTTTTTTTTGATAGATGTATTAATGAATATGGCAGGTTGAATACATATTATTGGATTTTTAGGTTAGGGTAAACAATTAATAATTTTAAAAGCTTTAAAAGGAAAAAAATGGTCATTGTTAAACTTACTGTTAATCGTTTCAGTCTGTCATCTCCATCTCTAACGCTAGATGGCGAAAGTGGGAAGAAAAAAAATTTCGAGAGCGATACCAGTGACGAAATTAGAGTGGGCGTGGTGTGTACATATGTGGGCGTGGTGTGAGAAGTAAGGGGCGTGTCTTGTAATATCACGGGACGCAGATGGATAGACTTGCTTCCGGCATTTGTACCTTTCAAAATACAAGTTCACTGACGGTGTTATTTGTGTATTTGTGTGCTGAAGTTTGAGCTGATCAGACAGATAGTTACATTTCTCGAATATTATGTTATTTATTCTGGACCAGGACAAAAATATGTAAGTCAAAATCCATCCTATTGAAATACAGACCAACGCCTGACTTTTTATAGGATGCTGGAGTTATAACGCAGTATTTACATGTAGAATGATTTTGTTTAGCCTTGTGGCTAACGAAGCTAATGGGTTAATGTTTATCATTCAGGCAGACAGACAGACAGACAAGTTTATGTCACATGTAACAGACAAACAACAACAATTTCAGCTCCAGAATGACTGTAGATCGCCTTATAACGGGACCAGAATAAAGATAACAACTGAATAACGTTAGCTAGGAAAACTTAGTTTATTGGTAAACTGCTTGATTAAGTAAATATATATATATATAAAAAATTTTTTTTAAGATTTAATAGTCTAATAGAGACAAATCATATACGAGTAAACATGACCAGCTGGATGTGATTTCAGATAATAACATTTGTCCTTATTCTCTTTCAGGGGCTGATAATGCTTTTAAATCACCATTCAAGAAATATTTCATTGAGCCAACACAAAGATTAAAACTGAACCCAGAATGCAGGAAAGTTTGAAAAGGTGTGTGTGTGTGTGTGTGTGTGTGTGTGTGTGTGTGTGTGTGTGTGTGTGTGTGTCGTACTGAATGTTTTATTAGCTGAAATGGAAAATCATTTTAAATGTCTGACTGTTTGACTATTTATGATTCAGACCTTTAACGAAAGATCGACAGAGATCTACGGAGAACTGGTTCGATAGGAGACAGCGGTCCACAGTTACAGACAGTCCAGGATGCAGTGGATCGAAGGGATCTGTTTCCGGGAGATTCCAGCATCCAGGAGGAAGCAGAAGTCTTCAGAATGACACTGGCCAAAAGGGAGCCACATCAGTGAACACAGGAAAGGTTCATTCACTTTAAATGTAGTATGTAAAATAATACTCAGTTCTGTTGTCAGTGTAAATGTTCTGTATTTGGGTTAATTACGGCTAAACTTACACTGCAGGTCTTCATACGCAATTCCGATTTTGTGACTTTTAATGACCTGATTAGATCATCTTTTAAAACTGACCTGTATCGATATCTACATTTACACTATACACAGCAAAACAGCCCAATGTAGACGCACTGACCGGAAAAGGAAGTAAAAACGGAGCGATAAGTGGACGCAATGGACCAAGACGAAACGATTATTCAGGGTTTTGCTTCCGCATCATATTTGCAATGCTCTCTTTAGGCAAAGGAAACAGTGGAGAGCCCTTCTTTCAGATAGATATAGATATATAGATATCTATATCTCGCTGTTGATGGTGGTTGAAGACCACCTAAGTTGACGTCATGCGCCACCGTGGCTTCTTCGATGACGTTGACTTGTGTTGACGGGTGAAAATTTGATCTGTCTATTTACATGGCAAACGCTAATGCACGCATCCAAATCATGTCCAGTTTATTTCCAGATACAAATGAGGCCTAAATCCGATCTAAAAAATATCGGAATTCATGTGCTTTTTGTCTACTTACATGATTGTCGGTTGTATCCCAGCTGTACCACAGTGGAGAATTGGGTCACTTGATACATGCAGTGTAAATGCAGCCAAAAAGTTCAACATCCATTAAATAAAACTTTTTCACATAGTTTTATTTCTTGTTCGACTTGTTTAAATCGTACAGCAATCAAGGCCGAAGGCTGACCCTCACAATAAAAAAAGAGTAAACAGAAAATCATCAGACGCAGCCAGAGGAGGTAATCTATTAAGCAAGGACACCCATCCTAGACAAACACAATCCTAGACAAAGACTTTATTATGTTTTTCAAACTTCTTTTTTGAAAAAGGTTCTAAAGGTTTTAGACCTTCTGTGAATTCTGAAGGAAGATCCAAGGCAGAGGTTTTGACTAGTTGCCAGTTTGAAGTGAATCTGTCTGATTTCCCTGAGCTGTGTGACGCCAAGCCGGTCCCAAGTTCAGTTACTCGACCGTGCTGGGGTTCAGTCAAAACATCAGCCCATCATGAATCACCAGCAGCCTCTGTTCAGGTACAGTAGAGGGCATGAAATTATATACTCTCTGATACTGATCTCCTTTAATTACAGTCTGAATAAAATATGATCTCATGTTAACCTCTTTTAGGAGACATCAGGAAATAAAGGACCCAAACCAATGAAATCAATAGGACATGTCCCCACAACAGAAAAGACTCAACAGAAACCTATCAAAACAGGTAGAATCGACATTTTTACACACATTTTTTTTCAGTGTGCGGAAGTGGTAGCACAGTGGGTAAAGTGTTAGACTGCTAATTGGAAGACCAGGGTTCGATTCCCACCCCACTGCTGCTGGACCTCTGAACAAGGCCCTTAACCCCCAATTGCTCAGTTGTATAAAAGCGATACATGTAAGTCGCTCTGTATAAGGACGTCTGCTAAATGCTGTGAATGTATGTGTGATAGTGTGATAGTCTGTGGTTGTATAACAAGTTGCTTTATTTAGTTGCAGATGCTGACCTTGTGTTACCGAACCCATATGAATCACCAGCAACCTCCTGGGCCAGCATTGCTTCTCAACCTCCAAAAATCATGCAAAAGAACCCTGCAGCACGGGATGCATCATCTCAGGTAAATCTAATTGGCATTTGTAGATTTGCAAATTCCTAAAATAGTCTGAAAGGAACAACGGGACAACTGGAGTTCTAAAATTAAGGCGCTTTAAGTTATGCTGCCGTCTCGCAGACCTGAACTTATTAAAATTGACCATATTCATTTTTTTCATTCAGGAGGACGTGTGTCAGCCAGAAGATGAACAAACTGCTAAGAAGAAAAGAAAGAAAAAAAAGAAATCCAAACCAGCGTGTGAGGATGTCGAGCCCGAGTCACACAATATGGTGCTGAAACAGCAGGAGCCTCCGAAGTTTGAGGTAAGTAATTTAATCATTATCTTATATGGGATTCTGACACAGTGACTTCTAAACATCTTTCAGAAGGTAGTGGTGAGACATCACTAATGCCGTTTTGTCCTAGGATGAAGAAGAGTTTCCGGATCTTTCTTTGGCCTGTGTTAATCCAATCAAAGCACAGAGGCATTTGACAGTTCCTGGAAAACAGGTAATGGCTTTTAGAGGAAGACGATATCGACATGATGCTTTGTTTGGTCCTCACCTTTTGTCTGTGTCATGCAGGACAGCGCTGAGATACCGGAGAAAGGTGGGTCAGTTCTGCAACCGGAGAATATAAACAAAAGCAAAGCTGCTGATGTAAAGTCTGGATCTGCTACTGCAAAGAAAGTACAGGTTAGATGTGACCTCATTTACCTCATTTTACAAAGCCGATAAAAAAGCATTACTAACACACACAGACTAAACACTGCTCCCCCTCCAGCCTGCAGGTCAGAAGAAGAGCAAGGCACTTGTTCAGCTTGACCTTGGGAACATGTTGGCAGTTCTGGCCCAGAAACAACAGTCTCAAAAATCCAGGCAAGATGTCAAACCACTGACCCTTTCAGGTATTAATTTGCCTACAGCTATTTTATAATTTATGCGTGTTGGCACACCCTTTTCTAAAAGATTAAATTATTACTAAAGCTGTTAGATAAAGTGAGGATGTTACTGGAATACTGTTTGAATAATTCAGCTTCATGAATAATTGTTTGGAGGTTTAAAATGTATTGTTAGAATTCAAGTTTGTGTTACATTTAGTAGGAGGATCCCTACCCCTCGTTCACAAGGACCCACCAGCTCAGAAGAAGCATTCCCGGCAGCAAGAAAGAACAGCACACAACCCTTTGGATTCTACCTGCCCTTTAGTGAAGAAGGGAAAACAGCGAGAGGTCCCTAAAGCTAAAAAGCCTACACCCCTTAAAAGAGTAGGTCATCTATAGCCTGTTATTTATTTACCTTAAAGTCCTAAGGGCCTGTAAGACCTTCTGTGTTCTTAATCAAATTCTTTTATGCAGGTCATTTTAAAGGAGAGAGAAGAAAGGAAACAGAACCGCTTGCTAGAAGAAAGAGATCCAGCAGAAATGACAAGTAAAGTCAGTCAAGAAACGCAAGCCAATGAGAATCAGTCTGAACCGCAGCTGTGTAATGAAATTACAAGTAATCATGACTTTAAATACAATAATAATTGGCATTCTGGGTGTATGTTTAAAATTACCCTTTTAAACTATTGCTATTGATCGATACGAAGTCATTGAGGCTGCATTTACACTGCAGATCTTGATGCCCAATTCCGATTTTGTGACTACATCCGTTTT
The DNA here is from genome assembly GCA_005784505.1 of Bagarius yarrelli. Taxonomy (NCBI): domain Eukaryota; kingdom Metazoa; phylum Chordata; class Actinopteri; order Siluriformes; family Sisoridae; genus Bagarius; species Bagarius yarrelli. The sequence goes on from VCAZ01000050.1 coordinate 1,758,479, forward strand.
GGTTTTTTTTAAAGACCCGCTTACATCTTTTAAAACTGACCCATATCTACATCACAACCCAATGTAGACGTACTGACCGGAAAAGAATTAAAAACTGTGCGATATTTGATAGACGCAATGGAGAAAGTCTAAAATATTTTTCAGTATTTTTCTTTTGCATTGAATTTAAAGGTCGGCAAAACAATGCTCTCTATAGGCAGAAAAAACAAAAAGAGGAGAGCCCTTTATGCAACCTGGAAAATGTAGCATAAATCGCTACATATCTGTCACTGTTGGTGTCCACCTGACCACCGTTGCTTATTCAGTGACATTCGACTCACACTGACGGGTGGAAATCGGATACAGGGCACTAATATACTAATGCATGTATACAAATAAGCCCTGAAACCAATCTAAAAATATCGGCTTTTTTCCCTGCTTACACAATCGTGGGTCATATCCCATCTGTACCACATTGGAGGAAAAAATCTGAATTGGGTCACTTGATACATGCGGTGTAAATGCGGCCTAAAATAAGAGATTTGATAACCTATAAATTGATTTGAATGTAAGGTGTCCAAAGTGTTGTTGAGGAGGCTGATCAAACAGGATTATCTGAAAACCCCGAGACCCATGAGGAAGAAAATGCGGCACCTGAAAATGAAGATTTAATTTCCATCCCAAATCGTCCAAAAATCCACAGTAGAAAATTCAGAGAGTAAGAAAATACCCTCGCAGATGTCAGGCATGTGCTTAATGCTATATGTATAGGGTTAAATATTTTACAAGCGTATTTGACTTCAACAGCTATTGCAGCCAGATGCTAAGTAAGGATGTAGATGAGTGTGTAACCACCCTGCTGAAGGAGCTGGTGAGGTTCCAGGACCGGCTTTATCAAAAAGATCCCATGAAGGCCAGGATGAAGAGACGGCTGGTGATGGGTCTCAGAGAGGTGCTGAAACACCTGAAGCTGAGGAAAGTCAAGTGTGTCATCATCTCTCCCAACTGTGAACGTGTACAATCTAAAGGTAGAGAAAGAAACAGACCTGCTTTAAGTGTATATGTGTACAGTATATCTGTGTACTTGCACTATATTGCCAAAAGATATGTGAATTTTATCTTATTCCAGTTTTACTTCCCATTTTGCTTCGTTCTTTTAGTAACTCTTTCCACTTTAATATAGAGCTGTAAAGTGAGATATACATGTTTATTTAACTTCAATAGTATTCGTGAGATCAGGCTCAAATGTCAGTTGAGGGTGTCTGAGATGCAGTCGGCGTTCCAGTTCATCCCAGTGGTGTTAAAGATCAGGACTTGCAGAGGACATTTTCCACTTCATTCATAAGTCGAGCCACTTTATCTATGTAGCACTTTTCAGCAATAGAGATTGTGTCAGAGCAGCTTTACAGAATCAAATAATACATTCACTAAAACACTCAGTTTAGTTTAATTAATATCTGTAAATAGTCCTCAACTAAGCAAACCAGAGGCAACCAAAAATCCACCTGTGACAGAATAGAAAATAAACCCTTCGGAGAAACCATGCTAGTCGGGGTCAAGTCTCTTCTGACCAGATGAACCAGCGGGTTATTCCATACTGCAGCAAAGTTTCCATGGTCTTGTCCAGATGGTCGTCTGTAAGACAAGGTCATCACTGGAAAACTGCCCCTAGAGCTTATTGTCTCTTTTCTGATTTACCAACTGGGCTGCTTCGGACATATTAGTGTAGATGTCATTTATAGTTACATTATACAAGTACATTGTGTGTTATTAGTGGTGTTCCTTGTTCTGGTTAACCTGATTATTGCAGTCTAACAACCCTTTAACGGATCTGAATAATGAAAATGTGTAAATGTGTAATGTGTAAACCAGGTTAAAGGGATGACACAATGCCTTAATGGAACTCTGATTTTCTGCACGTCATGCGGGAACAGTGTTTGTTCTCTGAGTTCCAGTGAAGGAATAATGTAATACAAGCATACAAAGACATGTTTGTATAGTGGAACCATATATGGATCTGATGGTGAGGTGTCCACAAACCTTTGGCAATATAGTGTATGTGAGAGATTCTTTATTAAAACCACACTTGTCATTGCAGACATTATACAAACAATGGCAGTTATAAGAGGAATCAACAAACTGTTCTTATGTGCTATATACATTTTTGCCCAAAATTGCTGGGTGTATTTAACATACGAAGCTTTTCAGTCAAATGACCTTAAATACCCTTTTTGTGCAGTTTAACCATATTTGCTAAATATGCATTAATATGAATAACTTGTCATGTGCAGGTGGTCTCGATGAAGCTCTTCACACAATAATTGATACGTGTCGGGAACAAGATGTTCCATTTGTCTTTGCCTTGTCAAGGAAGTCTTTGGGCCGCTGCGTGAGCAAAGCTGTACCCGTCAGTCTGGTGGGCATCTTCAACTATGATGGAGCCCAGGTATTAAAGCTGACATCTTATCAGTTTATTACTTCCACAAATAGAAGCCATGGTGGTCTCTTTTTTTTTTCTTTTCTTACTATCTCTAGAATTGTCTAATAGATGTAATGTGTTGTATTTTTATATATACAAATGCTTAACATGGTTTGTGATGTGCATCAGTATTCCAGGGTTGCTGCATGGCTAAACCACTTTCTAAAACAAACATCTAATGAGCTGAATATTCTTATATGGCCATGTGAATATATATTATTTTGGGTTGCCATTTTGAGAGGATCACATTTGGCTAGCATTAACACAGATACCCTGTTTTGGTTATTACAAAAAATTAAAAACAATTACTGACGTAGACCCTTTTAAAGTAAGAACATAATTATGGATTTCAGATCCCAATGCACTGCCACCACTCACTTCCACAAGTACATTGTAACAGCAGCATGTCATTCTAACAGAAGAGTTCGGAAAGGAACCCTTCTGAACAGAAGAGTCTTACGGAAAGGAACCCTGGTTTTGACTACAAGTAAAAGTTTGACTGTGGTGTTTGTGTGCTTATACAAATGCTCATTAATGTGCCAAAAACACAGCTAATAATAAAACCATGGTTAATTTTTATGAGGGGAGCTGCATGAAATATCTTAGTAATGTTGCTGCTGTTGCAGTTTTTAATGCAGCAGAGATGATTTATCAGAGTGAAATTTCCTAGATTCCACTAACCAACACCACCAATCACCAACCCCGAACTCCATCTACCAACAAGATCAACCATAGTTCAATGCGACGTATTGTTATCTACACATGTTCGATGCATGTAATGCAAATGTACTAATATTGATAAATATTTAAAGAAGGGAGATTATTGAAAGTTCAGGGTTCGATTTCCAGCACCAAGTTCCCACTTATGGGCCCCTGAGCAAGGCCCTTAACCCCCAGTTGCTCAGTTGTATAAAAGCGTTAAATGTAAGTCCCCCTGGATAATGGCGCCTGCCAAATGGCGTAAATGTAAATAGATCTGAAACGGCGGTACAGGGATTAGGTGAGGCGTATTTGCCTTAACCGCAACGTTTTTCACTTTTGCTCTGTGTAAGCTTTTCTGCATGTTTTTTAACATGCTTTGTAATCTCTAACTTGTCTGTAATGCGTAAATGGTTGTGTATATGTGTGTGTGTGTGTGTGTGTAAATAAGTGTTATTCTTTGTTGGATAAAATGTGCATTTAATGCAACCCTGTTTTCATCTTTTGGTTATCAAACAATATCAAACACTATTCTAAAGCACACTAAAGTTCTGTCTCTTCACCCACACAGGATCATTACCACAGAATGATTGAGCTCACATCACAAGCAAGGAAAGCTTATGAGGTGATGCTTGCCAACCTTGAGGTAAATTCACAGATGCAGCCGGAGGAGGAGACTGAGACGCAGGAGCATATCGAGCCACTATTAGACACACTGGAGGCAGAAGAACCAGATTACAGTAAGAGTCGTTCAAATAACATTTACAGCATTTGTCAGATGTCCTTATCCAGAGTGACTTACATTTATTTATTTTATACAACTGAGCAAAAGGGGGTTACTCAGGGGCCCAGCAGTGGTAATATGGTGGTGATGGAAATCGAACCCTGATCTTCTAATTAGCAGTTCAACACCTTAATCACTGTACTACCACTTACCAATTACCAAATACAAATTAGATGATCTGGCATTAAAGTGCTGGAAGTAATTCTAACCAAAACTCATAATCTTTAATTTTAAAATTCTTTACAACATACAGTATTATAAGTATTTTTATACTTTTTTAGTACTTTTATTATCTAGCCATTCGGGAAGAATAAAGATCCACAGACGTATAACTATTCCTACTCAGTACCTTTCAGATCAAACTTTGTTACAGTAACGATCGTATCACTGATGTCATATGACACACATGCTTTTATGAACAGTATTTTATATTGCTTATAATATCAAATTATGCCTAAATTATTATTGGTTAATGTCCCCAAGAATCAACGCACAATATTGGCACATTAGACAATCTACAGCCTGAAAGATTTTGTGGGAAAATAAGGTACAATAAGCACTGTAGTCTTTAAAAATGTAAATATCTGTATAAAATAATAACCAAAACACAGTGTATAAGTATTTAATGCTTTTAAAGGGTTAACTCAATCATTTAAAGTTTACTATGGTTGTAAAATAACAGGAAATTTATAACTCTGATTATACACTACAATAACCTAACCAACTAATCCAGCATGAACCACACTGAGAGGTGTTTTAGGTCTGCATCAGGGGGCAATTGGGGAAAAAATATTTAAAGTTTTTGTCCATTTGTTTTGTTTTGTTTTAGTTAAAGTTTGGAAGAAAATGCTGGAGAAAGGCTACAACCACAAGTACCTGCCCTTTGAAGAGCAGTTCGCTTCAGTGACTATCAACACACATTCGGACACCCGTCTGAACGACGTTGAAGAAAGCTGCTAATTTAGTCATTGAACAGTAATTTAACTTGATTCTGTTGTGAAGTAGAGGGCATTTGCTGCACAATACACCACGATACAAGTTTAAGCTTAGCCCGAATATGTGCCTTAGGATTCCATTTAATTCAGACTGTCAACATTATTACAAACATTGTATAAATAGCGACTGTATACGAGTGATCAATTTAGACGTTCACCAGCAAACAATACAACAAAAGCTGTAAGTCAAAGGTTAAACGTGTAGTTAAACGTGTCTGGCGTAGCTTGTATGACTAGCACGCGGGTGTATGTATGTTAAATACACCCTGAAACTCCAGGTTTTTATTTACTTTACTTCCTTAATTCCCCTTTTTGTTCAAATCCCTTTTTGAAGCGTTAGACATGTTTTTAAGTCCCACATTTGCACCAACTACATGTTCGAACAACATCCGATGCATTTGTAGTAATAACACAGGCAGGAAGTTGTGAACTGACAGAACTGTTCACAATAAACCAGTCAGTCAAAACGTACAGGGAAGCCAAAGTGCTTCTATATGAGGCTTAAGAATTTATACAGCTTTTGATAACACAATACACAATTACAGTGTATTCGCTAAGCCTAGACGTGCTTTATTTTTAAATCATTATAACCCCATTTTTTTTTAATAGTATGGTGTTTAGGTTTGTGTTTATATGTGCACCTCAAATATTACAAGCACTAAATTGTCTAATTTTCAATTACAATAAGTCATATTGCAGCAAGAGACTTGTATCTAATTATATATAACAGTTTGTAATAAGGTTACACCCCTAACTGTGAATTCAGCATCCATTGATTGCATAATAGTCAATATTTCTATTGGTTGATTTATTTTTTCCTGAAATGTTTACAAATTTGCTCGAAAGTCTTTGACGTTAAAAAAAAAAACACGATTTTCACTGCCTCTTAACTAGCCAATGAGCCGTTTCTACATTATTTTGCTAATATTGAAATGAAACAAAACATCATTGTATGAATATCAATTTTTTTTTCTTTCCTTTACTCTAAATGTAAATATTTGTCTTTTGTGTACAAAAGAGGAATACATGTCTGCTGGACAGCATTTGGTCATTTTTGCATTATTTTGTCTGCATCATTAACTGGTGACACCGGTTAATGTAATCTGTAACTGTCCAAAACATGTCCGTTTAGCCAGCAGTTGATGCATGTCAAGAGGTAATGAAGATAATGGGCAAAAAGCAGTTGAGCAAAAAAAACTGGTCTGATAAGATGTTGCGTAAGATGATCGGCAAGTTTTTTGGGGCTTTTTTGATGATGACGATAAAAGGTCAGCATTCAGCAAACTTGTAATTTTTAACGTCCGACTAGTCAAGAAAAAAAAAACACGCACACACAGTTACTTAACTAAAATTCCTTGGGTATTTGGATGGTTTTAAAAAAGACAAGTATTTGCTTTAGATCAATAGACAGACATCCAGTTGTATATAACACCGAATATACAGTTATCGGCTAACTGAACAAAATATCAACTAAAGGAAAGATTCACGCTATTCTTTACTTTGTATGTACAAAGTGACTTCAATTCTGAAATCCTGTTTCCCACTTTAAGTTTATTGAATTCAGTCCATGGAGCTTGTTTGGTAAGAAGAGTCCCGAGGTAGTAATAATAACATGATGGTTTTATGTTTTCCTGGCACACATTAAGTCTAACACACACTAAAAATAGTCAAAAGCACAATTTTTTGCCTAAACACTGCAAACAATGCAATTGTCATGAAGCAGACTTATCAATGAAAAAACTATTTCAAAGAAAATAACACTAAATGTCACTCGATTTCAGGAACATATCAGTGTTTCAGTCCCATGTGGAAAAAATCTAGTCTAGTATTGTACTGTAGTATTGCAACAATGTGGTATTTTTGTTGTTGTAATTCAACTACACGTATATATTAAAGTTATAGTAACGCTAATATAGTAAAATAAACAATTTGCTTTTATACTTATAGTAAGCTTTACATCACAGTTCGGAGCGAAAAGTGTATTAATGCAACACACACAACATCCCTAAAATGAATAAAACCAAACATGTTAACAAGACATTACATTTTTTTATTGCTAATTTTCGTTAAAAAATCTTCGCTGCATTGTTTAACTTTTGTGAAATCGATGATCCGAGATTGCTGTCCATTAAAAATAGGAATTTGGTCTTTCACACTGGAAAATTATTTCTCCTAAAGCAACTATTGAAAATTTTGTTGATCAGTTCTTTACAGTTCTTTCTATAGTACGACGTGTAAATACTATAACATACTAAATCGTGTAATAAATACTAGAATATGATACAGTTTTCACAGTTTATCAGTTAATTATAGTTAATATTCTAGTATGCTAAGTGAGATGTAGTACAATACTGTAATATACTGTACTATAAAGTTGAACACAATTTACTTTATCCTACTGTAGTTAATCCTAAAATATTCTATGGTATTTTTTTCATGTGACCTGCTCCGATCTTTGATAAATGCCTCCCTAATTGCTATATTACACACTAACAACATCTTGTAGAATCCATGCCAAGATGCTGCTCTGAGTCAACTTTAAACATTTAATTCTGTCAGTTATTGATTATCTTGTACCTTTTGAATAACAGGCTGTCTGCTTATAGAATCTAGAATATAGTATGAATATACCGTATTATGCTGGTGCTTTGTGTTAGCAGGAATGGCAATAATGCATTGGCTATGAAAAACTTTTACCACAAAAGTCTGCATTTAAAGGATTATACGTGGTTAAGGTATGAAGAGGCATTTAGGGTAAACACCATGTGTGTTTGAGTTTTTGCTGCAGAAGATAATTAATTAGTTAATTAGATAATTCGTTTTTGTTTTTTCTCTTAAAACACCAGACATTTCTGATGTTCACTTTTTTATTATTTACTTAAAACATCATATTTTATTACTGTTGTGTTACATTTACTTTTGTGGAACGTATACAAGAGAATTTGGTTCCTGTTGTCATAAAAAGTAAAGCAGCTATATATACCATCCTCTGTCTACTTTCCTTACTGTAAATTCAAGTAAAAAAAAATACTTCTGCTTTATCTATTAATACATATTCAGCAAAAATAAAGATCTAGATAATAATAACAGCATGTATGCAGACGTATACTTTGTGTTACTGCTGGTATTTCCACTGTCAGAACTGATGTTTTGGAAAAGTATTTGGGACGTGACTAATACTGTTTAATACCAATACGAGAACTGATCAAATTACCCCATCTGAAGTCTTATTCTTCTTCGAATTGGTATTTGAGACTTATGGGAGTTTTACACAAGGCTATCTGTGAGTTTAAAACTCTATCACTTAATATTAGGGCTGGGTAAAAATATCGATACAGCTCTATCACAATATTTTATTTCACAATAGAGTATCGATGTTTACACTTAAATTTAATTAAAACCCTACGCGCATATTAAACGACTTCCTCCTTCGCTACTTTAGTTTTCACAGACACATACTGCCATTGTCTCAAAAGCAAACATGGTGGAGGGAAAAAAATAAAAACACATCCAGCCAATTTGTATTGTAATGTATCAGATCGTATGTGCTAAGATGCTTTTGTTATAGAAATATGTGGTTGTAGACAGTTGTTGGATTTTTTTTTTTTACAGGTCATCCTCCCAAAACATGATAGTAATCTTAAAAGCATGCCAGGCTTTTTCCTTTTGTCTATTTGAGGTCTGATTAATTTACAATTATAAGTACTATTTGTAATGCACAACATTCCCATAGCTGCAGCATTTGAATACACACGTAACAAAATTGTCTGGTTTTGGATCATAAACCAACAGATTTCTAAGATTTTCAGCTTTAAAATATATCCTACAATGAAGCCACATATTCCTGAATATCTGTGGGATCTTCAGCTGACTGTGTGATCTTTTTGTTTAAATCATTTCTGTTCCTCTTTTTGTGTCCCTGAACAGGGCTGTTGTCTTTTTGAATCATAAGGACGGTTTCTCTGTAAATCCCACTGACTTTGCTGTAGTCTTCCTCTTGCTTTATTGAAAGCTTCGGTCTACAGTCTGGCATCTGCTTTTGTTCCGCGTACCCCCTCAATCCAGCAGGAGTGACGCTGTCTTCGGTCTGCTCAACAACGCAAACATTGTTTTTGTGAGAAATGACCCAAGGGCCATTTTGGTAAATGTCAGGTTTGGGCACACTGTATATGCTAGAGTTTGAAGCTGTAAATTCGGGATCTGAATCTTGACATTTGTATGAAACACCTTGTAATTTCCATTTATTCCATGCCTTCTGATCGGAAGTATTCTGGTGTGCTGCGTGACTTTCCTCACAAGTTTTACTTCCTGGATTCTCACTGTCTTCCTCACTGTCAAGTACCATTAGATACTCCACCTGTTCTGGACACTCTGTCATTGGACGTCCTTGCAAGTCCAAGGTATTGCACATGAATTCTGGCTTCACTGTCTGTAAATAAAAGCGAATAATATGGGAGATTATTATAAGTGTTGAAGTTGTTTAACAGAATAGTTGGGTTGGTATGATAGTAAAATGTAATAAATCTGTATTAGATAAGGGTTTAAATAGGGTAAAAAGAGGTTTCGTTTCGTGAAATAGAAAAAAATCTTTTACATGTGGCAACAGTTTAAAAAAGTCTGATTTGCTTAAATGTTGTTAATCACCTTTTTTTTGATGGTTCTGTTGTTATTTCTTAAATAAAATGAGTTTTGCTTGTTAGTAAAAATAATATAATAGAATCTGCATTTTGCCATTATTGATAGGACAGAGATGAAGCGGGCAGAAGGACCCAAGCCGGAATCGAACCCGGGCCACAACAGCACATGTTGGTCCCAATTTAATTAAATGTTTATTTGTATAGAGATTTTAACAATAGACATTGTCTCAAAGCAGCTTTACACAGAATACAGTAATAAAAAAATAAAAATAAATAAAAATGAAGCTCATCTAAAAAGCAAATGTATATTTAATCCATACATACAGTAAGCAGAGAACAATAAGCTCACTTGAGTGCTACATTCACAGCATTTATCAGAGCCCCTTTTCTGAAACAATTAACATTTTTCCTCATTAAATAACTAATCAATTAGTAAAGAACCGTGCTGTGAGCTAGATACAACTAACAATTTGACAACAGACGTCAAAGAGAATGCGATTTTTTAAGGTTTTATTAAACATACTGTAAAATCTAGTCCCTAATTGAATAATTGATTAAATCTGTGCCAACGTGTCATTTAATTCCTCCTTTATAATGTAACTTTGGCAGGAGATACATTGATCACTTAAACATCTGTCTATTTGGACATACTATACTTGTAGTACTAGATTTTTGGGCTGTTTTACTCATTTAAATACCAGACTGTTTTTTTTTTGCTCAGTCAATCAAAGCCTGAAATGTTCATGAACCTACACTGATATTGAATATCTGCTGTTTACCTTAAAAACGTTCCTGTCAAAGTCAGTGATCTTTGGTCCTGGAACAGGAGGCAGTAAAAAATGCTTAACACTGGAGGAGAGAAAAAGGCAAAACATTAACTTAAATGATAGGCTCGACCGTACATTTACATGATTTCCCTCTTACGCCAAGTGTGGTTGATCAACCAAGACATATTTTTGGTTCCATTGTTTGCATTTGTTGTCTTGTATAACAGCCAGTTTGCAAAGATACCCAGCTTCACCTGAGAATTGTTATGAAATTAACAACTTATATATTTAGGATGTATTAGTTTAATCAACAAAAACCATAATAATAAGATTAAATGAAAAGTTTGGCGTTTGTGAAGTTTGCAACTTAACCTTTTACATGAAGGTTAAAACTATAAAATAGTCTGACCTCAAATAATACATCAGTTACACTTCAGTTAACGAGATATCCAAAAGTTTAAACATTAAAACTGTCTGGGTGGAAAAAGTATGTGCTGTTTTTTGTCCTTAAGGTTGCAATAAGAACGGAACAACATAAATCTTGCCACAGCATTATTATATTTTTAAAATATTGATAACTTACTGTTTTCTTTTGGCTATTAGTGCTCCAGTAGTGACCAATGAAATAAAGCCGCTAATAATAGCTATGAAGATCAAAACTGAATTTTCTGAGTCTGCAAAACATTGAACAGAAAACACTTCAATTCATCAATAAACTTTAAACAACTAAGATTTAGACAAGCATATAACAACTGTTAAAAACTAATCTACAAGTAAAACACTTTTTCTTTTAAATGCCATGTGTTGAAGGTTACAGTATTCAGTACAGGGCTGTGATATGACAATTTTCCTTCTTTCTTTACGTCAAAAAAAAAATTAGTTCTTAAAATATATAAAGAAACAGAACTAGCGTGTGACGTTATTTTTTTCAGTGCTTACTGTTTGGCATTTGGATGAACATTGGTGAATTCCACTCACTCCACAGTCCTTCATCTAGCTTACAGCGCACTTGTATAGTATAATTTCCTCCAGGTTTTGGGCTGAAGATGCTCAGTTCCCTTTGTTTACCGACACTGTAGATCTATAAAACCGTAATTCAGTTTAAAATGATTATCCAGTTTTGTCAATCAAAGAAACCCATCAATCGTAATTGCAAGTAATAATTAATTTAGATAAAATAACATTAAACCACAATGACATGTAAGCACGATTTGAAATATTTGCGACCCACCTCCCAATCAGTGACTTGATTATGACCAGCATGATCCTGTTTTACTCGCACCTCATATCTGAGTGTAACCCAGCCTGAACGAGTGTCGATGTCATGCGGGGCCTCCCACTTCACCAGAAAATACGGGTTGTCCGCCTCTACCATCAAAGACAAAGACATGTTTTCTGGGGAGTAGGGCTGGACTGCAAAAGAAAAATAACAAAAACAAAGCTAGAGACATCATTATATAGCCAATGATCTGATTGGTTCAAACAAAAACAAAGCTAGAGACACTGGTAAATATAGAGAGGTGGTAGCTTAGCGGTTAAAGTGTTGGACTGTTAATCTGAAGATTGTGGGCTTGATTCCCAGTACAACCAAGTCAACACTGTTAGGCTCCTAAATAAGCCCTAAACCTCCAATTGCTCGGGTGCAGATAAATGTAAATCGCTCTGGATAAAAATGTCTGCATAATGCTGTAAATGTAAATATAGCCAATGATTTGATTGGTTAAATCAAAAACAGAGCTAGAAACATTGTTAAATAGCAAATGATTTGATTGGTTGCTAATTGCCACTGCTTCATCCACAGTAATTCTCTTTAGGATTAATTTAATGAGTTTTAATCAATTTCACAATGGTTACAGGAGAACTGACCCCCCGGCTGAGCCTGGTTTCTCCTTTTTTCTCAGTTCTGTCACTGATGGAGTTTTGGTTAATTATTATTTTCCCTAATTATTTGGTATTTAATATATCTGTCTTTTGCCTTATGGACACCTGCTAACCAATCATAGTCAAGAATCAAGTGCTATGTTCTTATTTATATAACATGGATTTGGACACTTTAAATTTGCATTGACATGCTACTTTTTATGAACAAAGCTCCGGTAGATTTTATTTTCATTTCAAAGTCTTACTACACAAAACTCAATAGTTATTGCATCCTTACTAATCGAGAAGAAATAAACTCTAACACTACCTCTCTTACCATGCTTTTAAACTTAATTAACTGAAAGCGTATTGATTTTTTGTTGTTTTCCCCCTCTGTGGTATGCTTAGCTTAACTAGTGACATTTTTAGCAGTCATAAACGAAGTGCCCTAGAGCTGTTAATATATCAGCCTTTATTATGAAATGCTGAATACTTTAACAGTGTTAACTAATTTCAGTGCTATATTGAATATCCAAGGACACACACACACACACACACACACACACATACAAAATCAACTGACCAATATCCATGACGTCCACTTCTACTGGGTCGGAAAAGGTGTTGCCGTAGCTGTTCGAGGCCATGACTGTAATGTTATAAAACATCCATATGGACGTGTGGGCTTTGTTAAAGTAGCATGAGTTATTCTGGTAGTCTGGACATTCAAAGACCTTTTCAGATCTGCAAAAATCAAATGAAAGTAAGGATTTCTGTTTTTCCCGAACATTTTCGTATGGTCTAAACTGAGTAATAATTAAACTAAATAATTTAACATGCATCATAAAAAAACACGTGACGAAATGCGTCTAAACGTGTTTCTGTACACAGTATCATGCATGCAGGTTGTAATTTCAGTGTTGGCACTGGGTATGTTATTCTCAAATGTGTCCTAAGGGCTGCCATGGTTTACCACCGTAATTACAAAAACATTCCGGGGCCATGTTTAAACATTAAATACAGGAATGCCCAACAAACTCATCAACCATTATTTATGTTTGGGGTGAAAAGTAGGACCATAGACAATATGCAAACCATCTGAACTGTGGGAAAACTACGGAAAACAAGAGCAAGAGGCAGAAAGAGTTACAAAGTAAGAGTTAAAATGTTACCCCTCTTTTTTGTAGAAAAGATGATGAGTAGTTGGCAGTCCACCAGTTGATCCAGGCTCCCACCAGCAGCTGAAAGTTTCCTTATCCGAGGATCGACAGCCTGTCAGTTTGGGTCGTCCAGGTCTCGAGTAACCTGTAGAGAAAATTTGTTTGTTAATACACCATAATTTTTGGAACGATTGATAAGGCACATTAACACCTAAAAGAGAGAGTGTGTATTTTACTGAGTAATTTACAAGCTGATAATAAAAACATATATATAATTTACTGAAATTAACTATAAAAGTTATTTCAATAATAATAAATCAAGCTAATTTATTAAATTTACAACAATTCTGTAGAGCCAACAGCTGACTTAAAACCAATATTTGTTTCTTTTTTATTTTTGTTTTTTACAGAAAAAAGAGATTTATATGCAGCATCTAAGTCTGAATTCAGAGTAGACAACGAATTAATAATCCTACTAACAAGTTTATCTTATTAAGAAAAAAATACTGATTTGTAACATGACATTTGTAACAAGTTAAAAAAACAGTTACTAACCAGTACATTCAACTGATGCATCTATGTACAATTAAAATGTATTACAATTTGTCAGTCCTGACTTTTTCTTCTTAATGCAACACAAAACTCGTTTATTTTTAAGTGACTTAGTAGTTCATTTCTTCAACATTTCATTTTAAGGTCCAAATCCATTGTACGCTGCTTAATTTGTTAGGCTGTGACTTTGCCATTACTGTCCAACACAGATTTTGTGTTACTTTTTTTTTTCAATCCAGTGACAAATTGTTTTGTTGTTTGTGCAGTGAGCGGCCCTGCATGGTTTATACACCGCAGATCCAATTCATTTTTCTTTATTTCCACCTGACATATGACAAAGATTTATCAACCAGCATGCTAAATGGAACCCTAATCTGTTTATACCTGTTTATGAGTGTGTGTGTGTGTGTGTTGCTTCATCTTAAATCTGTATAGCCATTTTTTTAAAATGTTGTATGCATTTTATCCCTTTCGCTGTGTTAAAAACTGTCACTCACAAACACAAGGTGGAATCCAGTAAAGTAGGAACGTTGCAGCCAAGACTCGTGAAGCATCGCTCTGCATGTTGCTTGAGACCCGGTTGAGAGACAGACGCTTAGTTGAGTTGAGGAGGTGTCTACACCGAGCACATCACACCTCAGCTGGACTGTTTTGACACCAAATATCAGTCTAGTAGTGGAAAACATTAAGCATTAAGAGTGTGTGTAAACACCACAGCAGTTTAGCTTGAGATAAGCCAGTGGGGCATTATTCATTGACACTAATAGAGAAAACTACTTCTTAGATTTATCAATGTATAAGTAGAATATTCGAATATACATGTATTGAATAATAAAAGGCTTTAAGTGATAGTAGTTTTTACTGTATAACTGTGGAAAAAATCGGGAATATAAAAAAATAGATAAATATTTAAGTTTTACAACCTTTACAATTTGTCATCAATCAGGAACGCTAAAGATCATACAAATAAAACATGCAAGACCATCAAAGATCTACAAAACTGCCTAATAAACAGGCGATTTGTTATAAAAACAATTTTTATTCACAGTTTTGAATAAAGAACACTATTAGATTTATGATAAAAGATGGTAAAGATGGTCATCCACCAGTGACGGGGTAAAATGATTCATGCTTTTTATAGATTTTTTCATCCTGCTGCAATATTATGCAGGGGCAGTGATGGCTCAAATACAGTTTAAGTCCCACCGCCACCAGTCTGCCACTGTTGAGTTCTTGAGCAAGACCCTTAACCCTTTCTGCCCTACGGGCACTGTATAATAGCTAACCCTCTTACTCCAACTTTCTGAGACATGATTTGCAAAGAAACAAATTTCACTGTACTGTAGAGAAGAGGTTCCCAACCATTTTTTGTCTGAGAGCCCCTTTTTCACAAGAAAATATTTCAGGGCCCCCCTACACATTTAATAATTTTATCGCTTTTGGCATTTCCTGCATTTCTTGTTTCCAGTATTGCTAGCACTGTGACCCGAATTGGTGGCAGATTCCTCACTTGGGACATTACTATCATTACTATTAGCTGCTGAAGCGGAATCAGTAAGACTCAGACGGTTTTCTGAAGGACAAATTACAAATTTGTCCATTTTTTGGTCAACCAGAGGGTTCCTGGATAAAATTAGGTAATGCAGTATGATCACTGCTCAACACTTAATATAAATCATAATATATATATGGGAAGTGGTGGCTCATGGTTAAGGTGTTGGATTACCAACCCGAAGGTTGTGGGTTCGATTTCCAGCTCACCTGGCAAGCCATCACTGTTGGACCCTGAGCAAGGCCCTTAACCCCCAATTGCTCAGTTGTATAACAAGGAATATTGTAAGTCGCTCTGGATAAGGGCGTCTGCCAAATGCTGCAAATGTAATATGATGCAACCTCCCACAGAGCTAATCTAAGGACCTCTCTGCCTTTCAACAGTTGCAGCTATGTTTTTAATGGCACATGAAAAAAACATAACAATTCAGCATGTCACAATAGAGTAAGTCATCTTAAACTGGTTTGTTGAACATGACCTAATTGTTTCTTAGTTGTCTTCCCAGTCAACTGATCAATTGTTTCTTAGTTGTCTTCCCAGTCAACTGATCCAAACAAGGAAATAACACGTCCGTGTACACGCCCACTTTATCTGTCACCGGCCCTGTCGTCTGCAGTTATTGTAACAAACAATAAACCACTTTCGTTTATAAATGGTGTCTGTGGTCTGTTCTTCAATAAATTCCTACCCAAACTGCTGTCTTTTAGACCTTTTTTTGACACACCTTTATGCATTATTAAGCATGAGCTGTTATTCTACTAGGATCGATTATATAGCTAAGATTATAGCTAAAATTATAGCTGGCTTAGTTTATTAGCTAGCACTTATTTTATCCTTTTTATATCATCCCAATTTTACAGCTACTCCTAATATCTTAATAATATTATTTTTAACAAATCTATCAATTACTCGCATTCTGTCAAGAAAATCTCAACTGGCACCTGAAAAAGATTTGCAGGAATCACATTACCATGTTGGTCCAGGAGCCTAAAGAAGCTTTTTTTAATAACAATTAATAACATAAATAACATAAAATAACATTTTATATAACAATTTTCATCCTAATAGCTTTCTATTTTTACCTAACAAGGTTGTTAAACTGCGCCAAGTGATCACAAGTCTCATAGACTGCCTGATGAGGGGTTTCACCTCTTGTATACCCGACATTGGGGTGTATACTGTATATTTGTACTTGAAGTGTTTTTGTCTTAAGCCAGAAACAACTCTCTATACTTAACAGACATTATTTGACATTATATAACCCTGTATTTATTCCACATGCACACAGATCTTCTGTTGCTTTTAAAAATAATCGCATCTGTGAATCAGCATTCATTTTTAAAAAGGTATGAATTATTTACCGTAACTTGCCACTAATTATTTAGATTTGTTTGGCTGATACAGAAGAGGAGGGCAACATTAACCAGTGGCCTGGCTTCACCCAGGAGAAAACCTCAAACCCTTTAAAAGTCATTCTGTAGGTTGTTACAGATCAGACATGTTTAAACACACTCAGATTGTGATTTGCACTAAATAAACTGTATATGCTGTAAAAGTGTAAGTATGGGCAAAATCGTGTATCAAATAGACAAAATATTCTAAAAAAAAGTCCATAAAATAACAGTATGACTTACAATTTGGAGCTTTTTGGTTTGGGACACAGCCCTGTAGTAGGAATGAATGGAAGCTATTCACTTCTTTTGTGCTAACAGTTATTAAAAGGGGTGGTGTGTTTACACTGGAAAATGCAGCTAGGCTATCTATTATTAACACCAGTGTGACATTATAATATGTATTTTTATTTGTCTACAAAAATGATATTAAATAACTAGAATTATTATTTATTAATATGCTAATCTGTTATTAGTTTATTTTAAGTTCATGGCATACCCAACTTTAACTTTAGTCCATAAATAACAGCAACTAATGACACTTTTGATATTTTAAAAATTGTGAAAGGTGATTCTTTTTTTGTTACATAGTGAGGAAAGTGGGAAGATATTGGAATACTAACCAGAAGATTGTAGATTCAATTCCCAGCACTACCATGTTACCACTGCTGGCCCTCTGAGCAAGGCCCTTAACCCTTAGTTGCTCAGGGGGTATAAATAAGATTAAAACTTGTAATTCAGGCTGAATAAAGGTGGCTGCTACATGCCAAAATATAATTTTACTAAAGCGATCCTTGTCAAACCTCTGGTTGGTGGGTGGTAACGTTTCCAAAAAAAAAAAAAAATCTTATCAGAAAATAAATAAAAAATAAACACCAAACCAAAAACAAAAAAAACAAAAAAACAAACCATGCATTTATTATGTAAATGTATGCTATGTCTCCAGTCTTGACACAATTTTTTTAACAATCCCATTGTTCATTAATCATCTAATTATATGTCACTGATTAATTAATCCTTCTCAATTAATCATCACATAATTAAACTGCTATTTATGTTTACCGTTGCTGTTAGTACAGTATTTAGAAAAAAGAGAAAGAAATGAAAAACACTCACACCTCAAGAGTATTACTAAAACATTAAACTATTAAGATCATAAGTTTACACATTATTCTTTTACATTATACATTATAAAATTAAAGTTTACCGTGGTTATATGTCGACATCCAAATTGTCCTAATATCCAGCTGCAGGTTCTGAAAAAGCCAGTGTTCTGCTGTGTTTGTCTGGGTTCTACATTTTGACAGGACGATCAAGGTAACAAAAATCACTCGGAGGTTGTTTTTTTTTTGTGTGTGTGTGTTTTTTTGCCATCAGGAGTCTTAAAAAGGAGGTAGGGACAAATTAACTGAGAAAAGAGACACAGGCGACACCTACAGTCCTGTCCTAATAAAATAAAAAACAAATCCTAAATTTTGTGAGCCATAATAAATCACTGCATAACCCGAAAAAAATACTGTAATGCATAATGAATAGTCCCTCTCATATTTATTCAATCCGTTAATTAGGCTTAAAAATATACATCTGTATTGTAATTTCTTTAGGGTTGATGCAATAGTACCAGTAAACTGTGTTTCTTAAGAAAGTGGTAGCGCAGTGGTTAAGGTGTTGGAATGCTAGTTGGAAGATCAGGGTTTGATTTCCAACACCACCATGTTGCTACTGTTGGGCCCCTGAGCAAGGCCCTTAACCCTCATTTGCTCAGTTGCATAAAAGAGATAAATGTAAGTTGCTCTGTATAAGAACGTCTGCCAAATGCTGTAAATGTACTTACTGTATGTATGTTAGTTTGTTATTCTGGTAGCTACTGTTATTACTGGTGGCTGGTGGTTTAACCAGTAATGTTAACTAAAACTCTTCATTATGAGTAATTAAATAGGATAAATAGATAAGTAGCAAGCTATTTATTCTCCATTCTTTCTGACAAAACTGGTGAAAACTTGTTACCGAATTTAGGTCAGGTCATTTTGTCTTCCAGAATCTTTTAACATGGTGGATTTAAAGCCTCAAATCGCTTTCTTTACCACACAGCACTTACTATTATTATACTATATTATAGCTTATTATAAGCAAATCAGAATCAGAAAGAGCTTTATTTTCAAGTAGGGATGCACCTACAAGGAATTAGTGTTAGAGACAGCAGCTTCCAGTTTTGCATTTTTAGGCAAGATAAAGCAAAAAAAGAAAGTAACAGTAAACAAAAGAAAATAAAAAGGTCATTGCACATTTTATATAAAAAATAAATAGAGTATTATTGCACAGGAAAAGTACAGATTTAGGTAGTAACAGTGGTATTGCAGTGCATTTATTTTTTATTTTTATTGAACAATGGGGAGAGAATTTAAGTGTTCATGAAGTAGATTGCCAGGGGGAAGAAACTGTTCCTGTGCCTAGCTGTCCTGGTTTAAATGGTTTATTCTGACTTTTTTTCTTGACTTAAATACTGTATTTTAAGGTATTTAAATACTTTTTATCTGTACCAGTTTAAGCAGTTTGCTTGTGTTTTTTGTCTTTTCATTGACACCATTTGGCAGATTCCCTTATTTAGAGTGACATTTATCCCATTGATACAACTAAGAAATTGGGGCTTGAGGGCTTTGCTCAGGGCCCCTGCAATAGTAACTTGGTGGTGCTGGGACTCGAACCCACAGTCTTCCAGGTAGTAATTTGACACTTTAACCACTGAACTACAATTTCCAAATAAAAAGTTTAGTTTAATCTCATCAGTTTATACGATATTAATCATATGAATGTGCAAATTAGTGACGCTTTTAATTTCGTGGCGGAAAGGTACTTTAAAATATAGTTTTAAAAAAGGAGCTTAAACTGAAATGTATGTATAAATATGTATTAAAACATTTAATAACTTTAAAATACACAGAATTCTTGGTTTTTTGTTGTTGTTTATTTAGCGTATGAAGGAATCTAAGGGCTTGAGTAGAGATGCGCCTCAGTCAGATCAGGAAGTGAAATTTTGACACGCATACAGAGGCTCAGATACAATCAGCTGCTTAGTTCCTATAGAAGTGCACTCCGAAGTGTGCACTACTGTAGAATAATAGTTTTTAAAAGCCTACGTAGTGCACCCTTATATTAAACAGAGAGCTATTTGGGACGGTTGTGCAGAGAAGTGGATTTCCCCACCTCGACCCGCAGCACCGTTTCACCTGTAGTCTCATAAAGTGTAACCGCTTCGAAAGTTCATTTTTTCCCCCGACTAGTTTTAATTAAATTCTTTTGAAAACACGTTTCCAGCTCGACCAATAGGCGGTCTTCCGAGTGTGCGTTTAAATACACTTGTTATTTTTATTCTGTCATATTTTAATCAACTGTGAGTCGTTTCCGTTCTTAGTTGAGTTTTTGACTGTTTAGTTCCCAGGATTGGATTTAAGTGTGATTGTTTAAAATCGTATAACTTTTTAAAAGAACACAATGTCTCAGGAGTCTTATGACAGTTTCCTAAATATTAATCTTCTGAAAGAATCTGTGCTAAAAAGACTCGCCGAGGCGCTTGATAAAGCCAACAGTAAAGGATGGAGAAAACTCGGGGAGACTGTAAACACTGATCGGCGCTTCAAAGTCAGGTAAAGACCAACATCACATCCCAGCAGAACACATCACAGCATCCCATCACAACATATTACAACACATCACACCACATCACATCTCATCACATCACATTTCATCACATCTCATCTCACCAGAACACATCACAACACACCACATCTCATCACATCACATCTCATCACATCACTGCCACAGGGATTAAAACAGTACCCTCAGTCAATACCCCTCTCTTGCTTTCCTTCCCTCTTTTGCTTTTTCCTCTTCCTTCTTTCTTTTTATTCTCTCTCTTTTTCTCTTTCTCTCATGCATGGTTTCTCGCTCTCTTTTGCTCTCTCTTTCACTCTCTTTCTGTCTCTCTCTCTCCTTGCTCGCTTTCTCACTCTCTTTTACTCTCTCTCCCTCTCTGTCGCTCTCTCTATTTTTATCTCTCTCTTTCCGTATCTCTCTTTGTTGCCCTCTCTCTGTCGCTCCCTTTCTCTTTTTCTCTCTTCCTGTCTCTCTCTTTCTCTCAGTTTGGGAAACATACACATGTGCTCTCTGAAGGTGTTGGAGGCAGAAGGCAGTCCATCTCGCAGTTTGCTGAGACTCATGGGAGATCAGGGCTGCACAGTGGCCGACCTAATGGAGTTTCTGAAAATGATGGGACACCAGGAAGCACTTCAGTGTTTTAAATCAGGTACATTTACTCATAACATTGTTCATTTATTTACCCAACCAGTGAATGCTGGGAAGTTTTTCTTATCGCAATAAAGTTTTTGGTAGGAGAAGAATTTCCTGTCAACATTTTGACACGTGCATAATTTATTACAGTTTATTAACCTCTAATAAACACATAATTACATGATTTCTAGCATTAATATATATTTTTTTTCTTGTTTTAATGTTGACGTCAACAGGAATAGAAATCCTCATCCAGCCTCAGTCTGTGGCAGTGTTAGTTGGACACACTGTTCGTCTCAGCTGCTATGCTGCTGCCACCTCAAGCTCCACCATGCAGTACCAGTGGTTCAAGGCAAAAGAAGAGGTACGTTACTACAGAAGTAACGGGTTTATACTAATTAACATACATATGTGCAATTGAATAAAATCTAAACCCAGGACTAGACATGACAAGTATATGATAGTATAATATATGACGTTTACAGAAATATGTCATATGTCAAGTGACCCAATTCACAATATGACCGATGATCGTGTAAGCAGGAAAAAGAAATCACATAGATTTCTATATTTTCAGATTAGTTTCAGGCCTCATTTGTATGTGGAAATAAATCAGATATAAATAATGATTTGTGGCATTTCACAGATGTCCTTATATAGATCTTATATAGATCGACTTACATATATCTCTTTTATACATCTGGGAGATTGAGAGTTAAGAGCTTGCTCAGGGGCCTATGGTGGTAGCTTGGTGGTGCTGGGAATTGAACCCCAGTCTTTAAATTAGTAGCCCAATACCTTAACCACTGCGCTACCACTTTTGTGTATTTTCATATTTATTGATGTGTTCACTTAAAGTCTGTTTTGTTTTCAAACAAATAAACAAAATTAATTCACGATCAGAAAAAAAAAGATTTTTATAATTCTACATTCAGCCAGGCTGCCACAAGGGCCCTCCTTTTTTCTCCTCCGCCTAAAAAGAGCATTGTTTTGCTGAGCCGTATATATGATGCAGAATCATTTTCGACTTTGTCCATTACGTTTATTAATTATTGCAATGTTTTTACTTTCTTTTCAGGTCAGTATGTTTACGTTGGGTTGTTCTGCCGTGTTTAGTGTAAATTCAGATATCAGATACGTCATCAGTCATCAAAAACAACAGTCAGAAAATCAGAACTGGGCATTAAGATGTGCAGTGTAAATGCAGCCGTACCACACACTTTATTAGGATTAGTAAATGTATTCTGGGTACAGTTTCCCAGTCGCTCCCTAATAAGCAGCCTAAATTGTATTCAGGATATATTTTGGTCCACGTTGACATGACAACTTCTGCTGATTTTACAGATTAATTTTTATGCTGCAAAACTCTTGACATAATGTGTTATTATACTAGAAATAAGCATAAGGAGACAAGTACATACTAAAGCAGACTAGGACATTCAATCAACGCTTCATTCATATTAACATGATCTAAAGTTTGCCAAGAAATCATTCCCCACAGAAGGCAGATTGGGTTTATGGGTTAAAACTTGACCCTGAGATGGCATAAGGCATTATAACAATGTGTCCGATACAAAAGCAAAGTGTCACAATGCTTTTAGGAGCGTCACAGAACAGCTGATAATAATAATGCAAATGAGGTGTAAGTAATACAAGTAAAATGGTTTTAAATAGTTAAAAGCCACCAAGTACAAATTTAATACTTGTTTAATTAAATTAATTAAACTAATTAAATTTAATCATTTAAAAAATCCTTTTATTTTTATCATTAGGGTTTTTTTATACATTTATATTTATGGTAATTGGCAGACACCTATATTCAGAGCGACCTAAATTTATCATTTGGGACTTTAGGAAGATTCTTACAAATTTGCAGTCATGCCTTTCATTAATTAGGATTTATTTTCTAAGATTCCTGGTGGTTCCTCTTCGGACCTTGTGCTGAGTCCTGTCCAGCTGACAGATGCAGGCTTTTACATCTGCAGGGTGAACTGCCAGGATTCCTTTGAGTTTAGCCACTGGGTTCAGGTGGATGTGCTAGATGTCACGCCAACATATGGTAAGCAGCATAATTGCTTTGGAGATATTCTTAGCTGTAGAATAAGGACTTTTTCATGTAGCCTAATGGATAGATTTTTTTTACCACACATACCATTCATACAGTACTGGAACACAACCAGAGGAGAGAAATATAACTGTATACAAACGTCTCTCTTAATATTCCAAATTTATATTTAGGATCAATTAAGCATATATACTAAATGTCACATATAACTGATATAAAACATTTTCGGTCCACTATTAAATAGTAAATTAAAATAATTCACACATCATAATAACAACATGTCCCATGTAATATACTGCTACCTACTATAAAATAGCACTGCAACAAAGTAATACTTTGACATTGTCAGTATTTATATAACAGTAGGACAGAAATAACCAGAACCATCTGCTTCCTTAGTATGGCGCCAATGCACACGGCGCTATCCTTAGAGCAACAGCAAGCAGCCTGTAAGACCTGTTTTTCTGCTAGCAATTGCTGTCCGATTTGAAGTTGTTGAATAGAACGTCACCTTTTACCCATAGATTGTAGTAATCACAACAAGTAACCTGTTTAATTTATTTTGACACTAGCAGCCAGAAATATACAGCATTTAGAGCACAAATCTTTTCCTCTAGACTGTTTTGTGGGTATACATTTTATACATACAGGCATAAAATATGGTAATATTGCACAATCTTAAGCCTGTTTCTGTATTTTATGTATAATCAGTTCAATTAATTTTTTTTATGATCAAGCCGGTGGCGATAGTGGCATTAAGTAGAAATTAAGTAGGAAGAAATCTTAAGAGAAACCATTAATTAATGTCTGCTAAATGATGTTGAGGTCTGCAGTAATGGTGATTAAATGTAATGTAAACTGTAGAATTGGGTGAGTGGAGCAGAGTGAGGGAAACAAAAGGAGAGAGAGATAGAGAAAGAGAGAGACAGACAGACAGAAAGAGAGAGGAAAAGAAGGAAAGAGAAAGAGAGATGAATTATTAAGTGGATTCTTGAAGTGTAGTTGGAGACTTCAGCTAAACTAGCTGAAGATAGCTAGCTATCTAAAAGGTAGAGCCAGACAGTAACACAGACATGATAAATCTCTGAGATAAGACCTAACAAATACCACAGTTCACCACAAACTCTATATCCAGTTCTGCTCCTTTTACCTAAGAAAAACCTACAGATTCTAAACTTTTAGCCCCGACTTTAACACTAAGTCTGCATCGAGGTTTCGAACACTAATTGAAAGGTGGTTCAATAAACGTGGGGTTTTGTAACCCCCTGCTGTCGTTTTCATTATTTGAGGTACCAACATATAGCCTGCACATTTAGATCTAAGATCTATATGACATTAGACTTTAAGGACTAATGATTTAAGTTGTTCACACACACACAATGTAACTTCATAATCCCTGCTACCTGTCATCTCAGGGAGTTTTTCCTTGCCACCGTCGCCCCCGGCTTGCTCATCAGGGACAAACTGATTTCTGTTTCATTCTGTCTCATAATTTCTTCAATTGTGTAAAGCTGCTTTGTGACAATCACCATTGTAAAAAGCGCTATACAAATAAAACTGAATTGAATTGAATTGAAAATTAGATCACGTATGCACCTTTGCTTAGTTACCTCAATCTTTAAAAAAAGATACTGTATCATTCTAATGACAAACAACTTTTGAGGTAAGTTGATGTCCATATAGTAACCCTATAAGTTTTTTTTCTTTAAGGGTTAATGTCTATTCCTTCTGAAGGAAGACTGAGAGTGGTTATACAGCCCAAACCTCAATCTTTACTAGTGGGAGATGCTCTGAATCTGGAATGTGGAGCTGTGGGAAAACCACTGCCGGTCTACCAGTGGTACAAAAACGGGGCTCCGTTAAAGAATGCCACCAAGAGGAAACTCAATGTAAGGGACAACGATTTCTTTTGTTTGTTTTAATCTGGTTTGCTTGGAGTTTTGTGATTCAGTTGCTGATATAAAGTACATTTTGTAGGGTTATACTATATGCTGTGTATTTGCAGCGTCTGTTTTTTACACTTAAAGGCTTTGTTATAAAAAATGTACTTAGCCAATTTGAAAAAAAAAATCTGGTTTGTCGAATTAGATCCTGTATTTGTTGTTGGAGCACCAAGGAAGATATCGCTGTGAAATCTCCTGCAACAATGAACACACCTGGAGTAATGAAGTGGACATCCTCGTAGGTAAGTGTAGAAGAAATATCGATCAGTCTAATTAAAAGCGATTCATAAAGCAAATATAGGCTTTTATAGAATAGCCTTACCATCAACCTAATAGTTTAAGTAACTAATTTTATTCTGAAGTAAACGAGACTAGGACGACCTTCAAGTATACAGGGGCAACCGAATGTTCTGAAGGTATTTTATGAGCCATAATGTTTTCTCTACATTGCTTTCTGGTGATTTGGGGCTTGTTCTTTTTAATATTGTTGTCAATACACTTTTCATATTCTTCTGTTGAATGATGGAATGAAGGTAGCAGCAATAAAAGATTGCATTATAGAGCTGAGTGTCTGTACAAAAAGCAAGATGTGGTGGTGAAAGAAATCATTTGTCTGCATGTACCAAACCTAAAATCTGATTTTTTTTACCTCTGAATCTTTTCTGAGATACCATTAAAGAATTCTTATTTTGTTTTTTAATTTGAATTAAAAAAAAAAAGACTTTTAAATTACATGAGCCAATATTTTATATACAATAACATAAATGTTAAAACTGAGAAATTTGATCCACAAAATGAGCTCATTTCAAATTTGATGCCTGCTGAAAGTCTCCAAAAAGTTGGCGGAGACAACAAAGAGCTGAAAAAGCAATAAAATCACCCGAGAAATCATTTAACAACTACCTACGTTACAATGATTAGCTATAAAGGAATGTGTTAAAGAGGCAGAGTCTTTCAGAAGTAAAGATGGGCATTGAATCTCAAATCTGTAACAGAGTGTGTAATAATATTGTGGAATATTTTAAAAACAATGTTCCTTACCATTAAATTGCAAATCTCATCATCTACAGTGGAGAACATCATTAAAAGATTCAGAGAAACTGGAGGAATCTCTGTGCATAAGAGACAAGCCCGAGGATTTTTGTTGGATGTCCATGGTCTTCGGGCCCTTAGACGACACTGCATTACTCATCTGCATGATTCTGGGATTCACATTACCAAATAGCCTCAAGAATATTTCCAGAAATCACCGTCAGTAAACATAATCCGCCGTGCCATCCGCAGATACTAACTAAAGTTCTATCATACAAAAATATAAGCCAGTTTCAAACATTGTCCAGAAGCGCCATTGTGTCCTGTGGTCCAAGGACTGATTCAAAGTGGAAAAGTGTTTTATGGTCAAACAAGTCCAAATTTGACATTCTTGCCATGTCCTCTGAGACCTTCTAATGTGTTATTAGCTCAAAAGATAGAATCTTTGATAATATAGGGGCGTAATTGCAAAATAAGCTCATTTACTGGATAAAATTTCTCTGTTTAAACATTTATGTTATCGATGTTCTATTGTGAATAAAATGAAATGAAATTAACAAACGATCGGATTTGCATGCCCTGATTTCTGATGGGGCTTTTAGTTGTTTTTATTTTCCTGCTTTGCTTCTCTCATTGGTGTCTTATTGAGCTATTCAAGTTTACAACATTCATTTTGGTCTCTTTTTTTTTTTAACAGATGACTTTATAGCCATCGGACAGCGTAAGTTTTTTTTACTTCTGCAGTTTTAGACTAGTTTCTTAAAACTTGCAATCACCTTTAGTGAATTTTTTCAAAATTGTTCGTATTTTATTATTTTTTTTTCAGATGAAAGTCTCGAAAAGCCTTACGGTGAGTAACAGAAATGTAAAATGAAGTTCAAATAGAGCAGCATGTGTGTCACGTGTAAACCAAATAAATTCCCGAACTACAACCCGAATCGGAATAAAACCAAAACTAAAAAACTTTTAAATCACATGAGCTAATATTTTATTCACAGTAGATCATAGATAACATAAGAAATGTTTAAAGCAAGAAATTTTACACTTTAATTCACAAAATAAGCTAATTTCATATTTTATGCGTTCTACAGGTCCCAAAAATGTTAACAAACTTAACGAAACAAAAATAGAATTAAATAATAAAGACAGTCATCAAATACTATTTATAATAATATAATAGGAGCTCGTGGACAGATCTCTAAATGGTAAAAACACACAAACCGTTTGGGGAAGTGGTGGCTCATGGTTAAGGTGTTGGACTACTAACCTGAAGATTGTAGGTTCAATTCCCAGATGCACCACGGCTGGGCCCCCTAACTCCAATTGTTTAGTTGTATAAATAAGATAAATGTAAGTCACTCTGGATAAGGGCGT
This sequence comes from Bagarius yarrelli, assembly GCA_005784505.1. Lineage (NCBI taxonomy): Eukaryota > Metazoa > Chordata > Actinopteri > Siluriformes > Sisoridae > Bagarius > Bagarius yarrelli. The sequence continues at coordinate 1,786,035 of VCAZ01000050.1, forward strand.
CTGCCAAATGCTGCAAATGTAAATGTAGAATTGTAAAAGCATAGAAGAAAAAAACGATGTGTAAAAATGTAGAGTTTCCAGTATTGAGGATCTTATAGCTACAAGCCTTTACTTTAGACATTTTAAGAAAATAATTTTTCATATTTAAATTTTAGGTTTATAAGCCGTGCCACTTATGACACAAAATACTTTCTGACACAATTGAAAAAAAACAAAACACTGTTTTTCTCACAGCCACAGACAAAGTAGCCCTGCTGATCGGGAACATGTCTTATCAGAACCACCCTCAGCTGAAGGCACCCATGGTGGATGTGTACGACCTCACCAACCTGATTCGCCAGCTGAACTTTAAAGTGGTGTCACTGCTGGATCTGACTGAGTCAGAGATGCGCAATGCTGTAGACGAGTTTCTCTCCCTGCTGCACAAAGGCGTCTATGGTACAGCAGTCGTGTCTTGGGCTAAACCAAAATCCGGCTTCTCAGCTCTCCGTTATTCGGGTACACTAAAGATTAACACTATGGTTTATTTTACAGGCTTGTTGTACTACGCTGGACATGGGTATGAAAACTTTGGAAATAGTTTCATGGTGCCGGTCGATGCACCAAACCCGTACCAATCAGCAAACTGCTTGTGTGTGCAAAGCATCCTGAAACTAATGCAGGAAAAAGAGACCGGCCTCAATGTCTTCCTACTCGATATGTGCAGGAAAAGGTTAGTGAAAATGGGTGGAATTTTGAAGAAATATGTTTACATTTATGGCATTTGGCAGACGCCCTTATCCAGAGAGACTTATATTTATTAATTTTTTTTACTAGTGAGCAAACGGGGTTTAAGAGCCTTGCTCAGGGTCCCAGCAGTGGTAATTTGCAGTGCTGGGTTTTGAACCCCAATTTTGCCTTAACCACCGGTTTACCATGTTTATACAGCATCTTAAAATTTTAATAAACAAATATATTTGAATTTATATTTGTATAATATTTTTACTACAAATGCTGTAATTGTTCTCACAGAAACGTACATGATTGGGATACACCGAATGTTATGCTGAAGGTCACAGCCAACATCGTATTTGGTTATGCTACGTAAGTGCTTGGTTTAAAGCCACTGTCTTGTAATTTATTGTAATTTTTGTGAAAGTTCTAAATCTTAAATGCAAAAAAATCAGTTGAAACAAAAATAACCGTTATTATATCTTTTACTTAAAGCTGTCAGGATGCAGAAGCTTTTGAGTTAAGCTCCAGCGGATTTACTAATGGTGTCTTTATCAAGTTTTTAAAAGAGCGCCTGCTGGAGGATGAAAAAATTACCGTGCTCCTGGACAGTGTTGCAGAAGGTTTGAAGATTTTACTACCTACTGCACATTTTTACAGCAATTTTTACGTTTTAGTTAAAATTAATAAATTATGAAATAAATTAAACATGACAGCTTGTGCCAATCATTATCCATCCATTTTTATATATTAGTGAAAGTTTGAACAAATTTCGACGAGTTCAAAGGTTATCACTTGGTTTGTCCTAGCCGCATGAAATGAAATGTGGAGAAGTAGTAGATCAGCGGTCAAGGTGTTTGACTGCTAATTGCAAGATTGGGGGTTTAATTCTCCACTGCTGGGCCCCTTGAGCGAAGACCCTAAGCCTTAATTACTCAGTCGTATACAAATTGTAAATGTAAAAGTGTCTTTGTGAAACAGTTAAGAGACATCCATAATTGCCTAGGGCTTTTGGATTGCTAGGAGAAAGACATTAGGAAATTATGCCATTCTTCTCTGCCTTGGAGGATGAATTTATTTTCTCTCTTGGGCTTTTGGATATTGGTGGCATCACTGGGATTGGACTCTTTAGACATGAATTACACCTTAATACAGATTACGTTTAAGTAATTAAGTTTTGACTAATGTCATACTGATTCTTCTCGTGTTGTTGTGTTGTGTTACAGATATGGGTCAGTTTGATCCCACTAAGGGGAAACAAGCTCTTGAGATTCGCAGCAGTCTGTCCGAGAGACGCTCTCTAACTGACCCCATCTTGCCTGGAGAGTGTTCAGACTTAGTCCAAGCTCACAGTCTCCTCTGGGCGAAAGCAAATGGTAAATTATTTCAATTTCAAAAAGATTTCAGGTCTTTGCAATTTTATTATGTTATATGTTCCTTCTGTGTTGTAAAAGAGATGATTGATCCACTAATGAAGCCATAACAAAAAATATAAAATCTGTCTATTCTTTGTGTTTATTGTGATCCAGAGCTACCAGAAAGCATGACTCTGGACTTTGACTGTGGCGTGCAGATAAAAATGGGTTTTGCAGCAGAGTTCTCCAACGTGCTGGTCATCTACACCGATATTGTGAAGAAACCAGAGGAGATGTCCTTGTGTCAAGCTCACCTCATTAACCTTTCAGTGAGCATAGAAAAATTTGCATCCCCCTAAAAATCATTACATCTGAAATATATTTTTAGACACAAATATTAACATTTTCAATTTCAATCAACCAATCATAACCATCTGATAACCATCCAAACCCGCCTCAATCCATTTTTTAATTTTTCCCTTTTTATCCACGAAAAAACTGAAAAACTTCAGATGAGTAAATGCTTAGAAATAGTTTATTGGCTGAGACTGGAAATTCACTGATTCTGGAACAATTTCCTGATACTGACGATTCCTGGATAAACATTAAATCACAACATGAAATTAGACTATAAACGATATTAAAATAATTGATACTAATCAGGAAACAACATTAGTGAATTTAGACTGTACTGATTCTAATGATCCAAAATAAACATGAATGAATTTAGACACTGAATCATAAACAATCACTAATGAACAACTGAGTGTAAAATGTTGTGAAAGGGTGAACCTGTAGAACCGCAATAGAGCAACATTCTTACTATAAAACAGGCTTTAGGATTATTTCATTCAATCACAACCTTTTAACATTTAACCATCACAACATCGATTTTTGAATTTCTATGAATTAAAAAAAAATCTCACACATCTATTTCCGGTCCTGTAGGTGAGGGAAAAGTTCACACATTAACTAAACTGCACATAGAGTTTACATTCAGTACATACAATACACTTATATTATTACATTTTGCTTTACAAGGAGAAAAAACATGGATTGGTCGACACACACTGATGACATCAGATGGTTATGATTGGTTGATTAAAATGTTAATTCAGGATTAACAAAAAATGTTAATAATCTAGGATCACAGCCTACTTGGCAAATTTATGTCCACCATGTATATAGTTTAAACTTTTATATGTTTAGTTGCAACTATAAATGGTTAAGCATTTTTATCTTTTCCTGCAGGATCTTGACCCTAAAATGATGAATAAAGAGACTCCAGAGGAAACAGGAAGTTACCTGCTTTCAGAAAGTCTTCCCCAGCACTGCCTTTATACCAGACTCGGTTCTCTACAAAAACTTAAGGTAAAGACCTAGTTATATACCCTAGTAATTAATAACGTGATTGGATTATCTTTATTTACATTAATGTATAGTAGCAAATTGTGTCATTATTTATGTTTAAAATTATTTTCTCAACCTACAGGAAAACCTGGCCTTCACTGTCTGTCTGCAGGCTGAGTTTACATCTCTAGATGAACAGGTACAATGGAAAAAAGAGGTGGATATCGGCAAGCCCTTAATAGCTAAGCTGGACCTGCACAGGCCCACTAGGAGAAACAGCTGTCAGCAGACATGCCTCATGCCCCATAGCCCATCCAGCAGCCCGAGCCTGAGCCAAGGAGCCGGGCAACTACTCTTCCCCTGCCATCACCCACAGTCCAGCAGCTCCCTACTTCATGTCTGTGAGCCCGTCCGGACAGCCGCTGAAGTTTATAAAGACTCTCTGCAGAATGATTATAACCACCGATATGACAACAATTTCTATTCACCTTATATGCATCTCCCCAGTGTTCCGATTGAAACCACTGAAGACATCGAGGATATGCAGAATAAATTCATGGACAGTTTACATTTATATAGCTAGCCGTGAACTGGGGGGTCAGGGACATAAACTGGAAAAGAAAATAATTTAAAATCTCAAATTATATAATATTAATAATGTTCAGATGAATCATATTAGATATTTTGAATAATACTTGGTTTTTAATAGTGGTTTATAGATGCATTGTATTGCTGATGACTATTCAAAATGTATATGTATGTATGTATAATGCCATATGACACCATAACTTAGAATATCATTATTTAAACTTTTTTATTATCTACAAAAGTGAGTAAGCAAGTGATGAAGGCTACTTTTATGTGTATATTTCCAATTTTTATAATATCTAATAAAAAAGGACACCAAAAACAGAAATTTTGAAAATTATTCTAATGCACTACACAAAGTCAAAGACTCCAAGATAGAATGCTACAAATTACACAGATCCAGCTGCACATTTCCTAAACCGCTGGGATGGGATGCCAACTGATCACAGGGCACCACTGCACACACATATACACACTTTGGAAAATGTTATGTCTTCAGGCTTTGAAAAGAAACCTAGTGTATAAATTTACAGCTGTCGATATTAAAAAAGGTATTTTAAGCTATTACTTTTCTGGCATTTTATCAATTCCCTTATTTAGAGTGACTTACATTTATACAACTGAGCAATTTGGAGTTGAGTGGCACAATGGCAACTTCGTAATACTAGGAAATGAAACCCAGGTCTTCCAGTTAGTCCAACCCCTAAACCACTTCCCCAACAAACATCACTGTAAAATGTAATTTCTGAACATGGTGAAATAAATGTATAGAATACAGACATATATTTGCACTTATTTATTCATGATATAGTTCTCCTTTTATCAGCGGTAGGCTATATGACGTGGGCTTACTAAAAGATCATTTAATCCAAGCTGGTCTGTGGCTGGCTGCCTCCATCCTCATGATTAATTCAAAACAAGCATACCTCACTTCTGCAAAGTCACCATGGCTGCGGAAGGAAGGGGTGGGGTGTAAAAGAGGTAGAGGGAGTGCATGTGTGTGCACTCACACATACAGAGAAGCAGTAGACTCGCAGGCCTTGCATCAGACAGGGAAGCACTGAAATGTCTCTGTTTGGACAAAATTACAAAAGCTATAATGTAAATGCTATGCATTTGTTACTTGTTTTGCTGTACTGGCAAGGTGTAAACACAGGTAAAGTATATGTGTATTTTCTGAGTATATAGATATGTATTATTATTCTGTCTTTATTAAGCCAGAGAGAAAAATAGCTTTCTGATGCTGTGACCTTCTAAATAGAGTAGGTTATAAGTATGTAACTAGATATGCCTTTGCACAATATATTGGATGTATTAATCTGGAAATTGGAATTTTAATCACCATTGAAGGAATACTTAATTTGTGCCTTTAATTCTGTTTCTGTTTCTGTTTCTGATTTTGTTTTATTTTATTTTTTAAATAAAGAGACCAACTCCTCTTCAATGAGTGATGATGCTGTTACATCACGTAGTACTATAGTACATAAAGGTAAACTGGATTCATTCTGTTCTAAAATTAAACTCCAGTTAAAAGTTTCTGAAATTTTACTTAAATAAATATTTACCAAGTGACTTAAATTGTATACAGATTATAAGTGTGTATATCTTTATATTTAGCATAGTAAAATAGTATTATATGTTAAATAACATGAATTTCTATGGGTAAGGCTTGCCAGGTGTGTCGCCCTGCCGGGCCACCGGAGGGAAACGAGTCTTTGTGTGTTGTTGTTGTATTCCATGTGCTTAATATTTGTTTATGTTGTCCTGTGATTGGTTTCTTTTGGTCATGTGTTCCCTTAATGTGTTCAGGTTTGACTTGTTAAGTTAGTCCTGCTTTTAGTCTAGTATATACTGTCTTTGGTGAGATATTGTTTCCTGTACTGCTGCCTGGTAAATTTATGTTTGGTGTTCAAGTCAAGTCGAGTCAAGTCGAGTCTTTGTTTATTGTTTTGTGTCACTTTGAGTTAATAAACTGCAGTTGGGTGTAAAACTACCCGCCTCAGTCAGTAGACTCTTAACACTATGTATTGTTGTTATATCCCTGATGTATATTTTGCTCCTAAATTCATTTTCTTCCAACACGCAGGTCAAAGTGATATCATCATTCAAGAACTTGAAATCCTGAAACCCCAAATCATAGAGCTTCAGTGTAACCTGACTGACATTCCAAGTAAACCCTCAAACATCACAGGCTTCTGGAGAAAGGACGGCAAAGATATTGAAAACACCCAACAAACTATTTATAGGCACAATGAACAGTATATCCTTAAATCGATGTACGTGTAAAACATTGTAGTCATTGTTTTAAGTAATGTTTCATATGATGGTTATAGTAATTTAGGCTAATAAATGTTCAAAGTACAATATATGCGTTTACCAAAAAAAAAAAGTTTTTTTATTCTGCCTTTGTAATTCGTATTTATTACCTTCTTAAACGCTGGCAGTAAAATTAGCAAACAGACAAAGATTTTTTTGATATTATACACACTGTATAGTTTACAAGAAACTACAGTATTTTTAAGATCAATACATCCTAACACGCTATTTTACTTGTTTTTAGCTTTAATATCCAGGCCAATGATCTCGGAAATTACTCCTGTATATTCAACTATTTGGAAAAGGAAGCACAAGCTACTTTTGTTTTAAAAGGTATGTCATGTTGAAGCAGGGACGCTGCTAACAGTTTTGGGCCCTATAAAAGAATGTAGAGGTTGGGCCTCCTATCACACCCATTTCACACTGTTACTACTAATAAAAACCATTGTCTTGGGCAGCAATGTGGCTTAGTGTTTAGCACTGTTGCCTCACAGCAACAAGAAGGTCCTGGGTTTGATTCCTGGCCAAGGCTTCTGTGTGGGCTCTCCATTTTTTTCCCCCACAGTCCAAAAACATGTATGTTCGGTTAATTGGTGATTCTAAATTGCTCATAGGAGTGAGTGTGAGTGGGTGTGTGTGGTCCTGTGATGGACTGGAGATCTGTTTGGTGTCCCCTCCTGCCTTTCGCCCTTTTAGGGACAGCTGGGATAGACTCCAGCAGATCCCTGTGACCCCGAATTAGGTAATAAGTGGGTATAGAAGATGAATGAATGAACCACTGTCTTGAATCAGTTTCATTTAATCATAGCAAATTCTAATGTTACTGGACACATAACTGCTGTAAATGCCTTTTAGTGTTTAAAACTTGAAATTATTCTCAACTATGTTTTGTCTAAACAGTGCCTGAAATTAAAGAAAAGCAAGACAGGCCTATAGTGAGTTATATTGGAGATACAGTTGTACTGAAGTGTGTCATCCAGCCTACACCCAACACCTGGGAATGGTACAAATCCAATGGCACTGAAAAGGTAAAAACACTCTCTATATGCAGTCTTGGTTGTTTAAAAATCATACAACGTTCAACTTCACAGCTACTTATTAAGTCCATTAGTTGTAAATTTATTCCAGTAAGATTAGTTGTTTATTTAATTCAAGATGAGTGCGTTTACAGTAATAAATATAAAATAAAACTTGAAGTTAATTTTCATATTTGTAAACCATCACTAACTTTAAATATTGTCTGTCTGTTTAACTAAACTAGCCTCCAGATTACGTTTGTATACCTGCATTATGTTCAAATGGTTTTGAGATGGTGTAAATTCTATCTTCTTTAACCCAACTACATATTCCTACCGAAATTATACTCAAATAAATAAAAAGATCCATTAAAACAGACATACATGCATTGAAATACAGTAGTCTTGTAGTGAACATTCCAAAAAAAATGTAATAACATCTTAAACATATAATTTGTTTAATTCAGTTGCATTTTAAAAGGGCAAAGATCAGACTTTACTGTACAAAACAATTCTATTTGTAAAATATATAAAAAAGTGTAAAAATCGATGCTGGAAATAAAAAGTTAGGACTAAAAAAAAATGCATCCTAAAACTCAACAATCAGCAGGTTTACTGGTATCTGGCATGCTTTGGGGAGGAGTGAAGGAGTGAAGAGATTGGATGCAACAAAACTTTTATTTAGAACCCAAAAGGACCAACCAAAGAAACAGGCAAAAGGAAAAACATGCCTTGGAACAACGGACAGGGCATACCATTAGCTATTAGTATTAGCGGTTAGCATTGGCAGTTAGAACCGGAAAACAAGAAATACATAGAAAGACAACATTGAGACCTTAGTAATAAAACGTGTAAGACGACATTATGATGTTAAGGCCAGGCAAGGACTGAATTAAACACAGAGGTATTTGTATACACAAATATTTACAACCTGCAGATCATAATTTCCACACCATGTTAATACCTTTTTTTCTACAGAATGATCTTATGCCATATGTAATAACTCAAATACATACTGTATTATTAAAAATACAGACGAAACTAATGTGTGTATTTATTACCCAGGAGATTATCAATGCAACTGCTGAACCTTGGCACTACGAGATTTTCTTGGACAAAAATGTCACCAAATTGACCTTGCTAAACTTGACTGAGGAAGACTCTGGAAAATACACATGTAGCGCAGTTTTCAATATCACATCTTCTGAGTCGCAGTTAGACCTCAAAGTTTTGTCCTTCTTAGAGCCGCTAAAGCCTTTCCTGGCCATCGCCGCTGAAGTGGTCATCCTTGTTACTCTCATCCTGCTCTATGAGAGACACAATCAGAAGCACAAGAGTCTCATTGAAACCACAGGTAGGCTGAAAAGAAGCAGCGAGGGTGGGGGTTCAATTACAAAGAAATATTTTGAAGAGTGTCGTTTATTGAACACTACTGTCTTGTCTTAACTTTACAGATAATGGACTGTATGAGCATACATCGTGAGTATACTATATATACACGACTATATATGGCTGTTCGTAGAATTGTTTCGTAGAATTCTTGTTAGATATCTCAAGCTTTTAGGTTTAAAAAAACTTTTTTTAATTTAAAACTTTTTTTTATATAGTCTTTTTAGTCTATTTTTAGTCTTATTATATACGATTATAATATTTTTATATATCAAAGTCTTATTATATACGATTATAATACTGCAAATCTATATCTATATATATATATATATATGATGTTCACAATAGATTCAAAAATAATAATAAAGAAAAAATAAAAAAAAACAAATAAAAGAAACAGGAAAAAAACAGCAAATATAAAATTTGGATCCATTTGCTCTATATGTGTTCAGCACTGGCTGCCAAATTGCCTCAACAAGTCTACCAGTAAGTTTTAAGTCTACCTAGCAAGATCTTGATTAGCTGGTTCAAGTGTGTTTAATTAGGGTTGGAGCTAAACTCTGCAGGACACCGGACCTCCAGGACCAAGTTTGGACACCCCTGCCTTAACCACTGAGCTACCACCTCCAATTCAAGCATCCTGTCCACTGGTGAAAGCACAAGTAGAAACTAAGGATGACTAGTAGTGTTAAGCTTCACACGAGAGACATACAGTAAACAATAGATTGACTTGATGTCAATAAAGAGGTACAACTGTCCTGCCAAACATTTCCCAGTTCTCTTCTCTGACCATCTTGAGACTTGAGGAGAAATTACAAATCACATTTATATTTGACACAATCCTGCAGGTCTATCTCTGAGTGCAATTCATCCTCTACAGATGATTTAGAATGCAGCTGCCAGGTTGTTTTCAACCTACCAAAGTTTTCACACACCACCCTATTGCTGCGCTGCCTCCACTGGCTCCCAGTAGCTGCATGCATCAGACTCAAAAGACTGATACTTGCCTACAAAGCCAAAAATGGATCCTCACATTGCACCAACCTCTCTCAAGTTCAGCGTATTTGAGAAAGAGGTGGATCTTCAATCATCTCTTGAGGGCAGCCAGTGACTCTGCTGTTCTGATGTTTATGGGAAGTTTATTCCACCATCTTGATGCCAGAACAGAGTAACGTCCAGAAGTAGGCCTACCTTGCATGGAACAAATTACCTGTAGGTTTAAACTTATAAATTGGTAGCTCCAAGGTGTAGGAGTTCTTGCATGTTTAAAGGGTGACAATTATGTATGACTATTTTTTTATTTAGTAAATGTCAGGAATGAAGGTATCAGAATGTGTGCACATGCACAAGAAGGTATTCTATCACTACCTCTGAGAGTTAGGATGGGTGATATAGACACACTATTTTTGGTTGCTGCCAGGATACCATCTAATAAGTTTGTGTATGCCATCCTTCTATACTAACCCACAGCATACAGTATTCTAGTCTGTTATATGTGTAGGTGTTTAACGCTAAGTGTGTGCCAAGTGAGTCTTGTCTAATCATTAACCAGATGATAATACTTTGTTATAGAATGCAAGAAGAGAACACCATGGAGGATGAAGAAACCACAACCAGACAGAGGAAAGTGGAGTTGCAGTTAAAATAAATAAATATAATTTAAAATGAGTTATGTTTTATATTATTAGGAACTATGTTATAAGGCCAGCAAAAGAACATATTCTTTGAAAGACATTTGGGTGCCAGATTTAAAATACAAAAACTTCAACTCTGTTCTTGAATCGCATGAGCAATACTCCAACCTACGGAAGCAATATTACATTACTGTATATGTGGATATTAAACAGCATCAGAATCAAAGTGTTAGTCCAGTTGTAAATTCACTGTAATATAACGTTTATTGTGCTTCCAATTGCCGTTTCCTCAACATTACAAGTTGTACTGTATGAAGTTCATCTATAAAGCAATAAAATTGACTTAAAAGTGTGTAAATATTTGAGTTATTGTGCAGAAATTATAAAGTCTGATTAGCGAAACAATATAAACTTTAGGGACAGCACGGTGGCAAAATTGTTAACAAGAAGGTCCCAGGTTCGATTCCCAGGCAGGGGCCTTTCTGTGTGGAGTTTTCATGTTCTTCCTGTGCTTGCATAGGTTCACTCCGGGTTCTCCGGTTTCCTCCCACAGTCCAAAAACATGTATGTTAGATTGATTGGTGATTTTAAATTGCCCATAGGAGTGAGTGTGAGTGTGTGGCGCCCTGTGATGGACTGGCGACCTGTCCAGGGGCCACCCGTGCCCCCCCCCCAACCACCCCCCCCCCTACCCCCCCCCCCCCCCTTTCAGAGACGGCTGGGATAGACTCCATCAGATCCCTGTGACCCTGAACTTTAATATAACATTTCTACATACACGCACAAGGAATCGTCAGCAAGACCCCTTTACTGGAACTGAAAGACCCAAAAACACGTCTGCTATGTTTTGGTAGGTGAGGAAGAACTTGTGCTTAACAAAGTGCCTTGACTGAACAACTTTGGGACATAAACTGCACCCCAGACATCCTCACCTCAACATTAGTGCTTTATCTTATAATAATAATAGTATAATTATTATAATATATAATATATAATAATAATAATATAACTGAATAAATAAATCCCAAAGCAATGCTTTGTACACAATTGTGGAGATTATTATACGAGTAAAAGGGCCCAATATTTTATACCCCTAAATAATATTTATACCCCTTTTCATTGGCCCTTTAAAACAGAGTAATAAAGAAATAGAAAGCATGGTTCATGACCATAATTTTTAAAGGTCATTGACATTGTATTTTTTAAAGCAGGTTCCTCATTTCCTGTTTGTTTTTTTAATCATAAAAGCATTATAGGACTAATAGGCGAGTGCACACCATATGCAATTATATACAATAAAACAACCAGTGTTACAAGGTGTGTAACGTAGAACGCTGTTGTGTGTGTTTGTATAAAATGGCAGTTGGCAATTAATAATCAGAGGAGAAACTGTGCAATAAAACAAAACATGACAGAATTAGGAAAATAGGCTTATAGCTTATATCCACTTAAAAAAATTATGTGGTAGATCAGTGGTTAAGGTGTTGGACTTCTATCTGGAAGATTGGGGTTCGATTCCCAGCACCACCAGGTTATCACTGTTGGGCCCCTGAGCAAGGCCCTTAAACCCCAACTGCTAAGTTGTATGAAAGATAAATGTAAGTCACTCTGGATAGGAACATCTGCCAAATGCCATAAATGTAAAATAAATTGAAAAAATAAATGTAATGTTTAAATGAAATGTAATATAAGTGGAAATCCCAACATGCTGAAGTTCAAACAACAACTACCACACACACACACACACACACACATATCCAGTGGCATATAATATTTATTTTTCATCCAATTCCAAGCACTCATAATTTAATTCATGGCTTGTTCAGCAGAAACCTTACAAGGAGCTTAAACACATCATCATTCCAACCAATCACGTCTCCATCCGTGATTTTGTCATAAAGGCGCAGACTGTCTGTGCCCCAACACAGGTTCTTACGTGGGTTGTTGGGTATCGATAATGAACTAAGGGCCAAAGTGTTTAGCTGATAGCAGAAGAAGGAGAAGTACTGGCCATCAGTGATCACAGCCTGCGACACGAACGGTCTGCTCAGGTCCTGTTCACTCCAGAAACCTAGAAAGAGAAGCAAAACGATGCATTAGGCATTAGACACGCTTTCTTCGACTTATATAATATTAATATATAAATATGGACCACATAATATTTTATAGATCTTTTTTTTTCACCGCCTAAGTTCTATCCTCATTTTTTTTTTACTGCTTATGTAATATCACAGATCCGCAGACTGTTTCAGAGGAAAGTACCAACTAACTGTTCTGTATTGATGAGCTCTCAGTGGTGCAGATTAAAATTTATTCTAAAAAAGAAAACCAAAAGAATTTGAAGAATCAAGTTTTAATGACACTACAGCTACCTACAGCCCGAAAGGTTGGCTAGAAGAATTAGTTTCTTCTATCTGTATTCCATCTCCCCTATTGACCACAGTCACACTAGCCAATCAGTGAGGGTGTATTAGCTCCTGAATGGAGACTCGGGCAGACATTACACAGCCTTGTGGTTGGCTGACTGTGTTTCGGAGGAAGCATGTACAGTGTCATATGATATTTGTTAAAAGTTTTTTTTTTTAAAAAAAGGTTCTCTTAATAACAGCATTTAACAATACAAGCCAACTTGCATGCTATTTTCCCATATGCCCGTCTACATTTTAGGTAGAAAACGTATTATTTTTTATATTATATTAAATTTTAATTTTTTATTAATTCACTTTGTTAGAGACAGAGAAAAGTAAATTACATTTACAGCATTTGGCAAACGCCCTTATCCAGAGCGACTTATTTATCTCTTTAATACAACTAAGCAACTGATTCGAACCCCGATCTTTCAATTAGTGGTCCACACCTTAACCACTACTACTACCCCAAACAAGTTACTACTTGACCCCCCCCATCACATGGCTAAAGTTAAAGCTTTAAAAAAAATAAATATATGTAATATATATCTTTATTAATGTATTTAAGGACAGAAGTTTAAACGTCCATAAGTATCATAAAGACACGACCACTGGGGACAGAGTTCTTGATCTAAAGATCTGAAGATCTCAAGCCCCACCACCGCCAGACAGCCACCGTTGGGTCCCTGAGCAAGACCCTTAACCCCTCCTGCTCCAGGGCCGCTGTATCATAGCTGACCCTGCGCTCTGACCCCCAACTTACTAAGATGGGATATGCATAGAAACGAATTTCACTCTGCTGTAAAAAAGTATGTGTGACAAAAAGACATTTTTTTTTTAATTGCAACAACAAAATGACTGCAATGTTGTAAAAACATGTAAGTGCTATAAAACCTCACCCTGATACATAGCCTGAGCTCCTGTCCATGCGAAGAGGCTTGCAATAGCGTTGGCCTTCAAAAACACCTCAATGTGTTCAGGGAGGCCTTTTTTAATCAGTTTGTCCCTGCGGAATTGATCAGGGACCATGTGGAACTGTGTGTGACCATAGCAGCAGGGATCCTGCAATTTAGCACCTATACAGGGTAAAATATAGTTACACAACAAGACTAACATAGAGCCGCAAAACTCACACACAGACTCAAACAAAGACGTTTATACACACGTTTATATAAGAGATAGAATGTATGGAATGCACATATATAAATATATATGTGCATCCCCAAAAAATGCAATATTGAGGAAACATTTTTTTACCCCACGACTAAAATCAAACATTGAAAATTGTGTGTGCGTGTGTGTGTGTATGTATATATATATATATATATATATATATATATATATATATATATATATATATATATATATATATAAATAAAATATATTATATTATTATAATAGATTAATTTGGTAATTGGATAATTATGGCTCACAACTCATGAAAATCAAAAATCCAGCATCTCAAAAAACTTGAATATTTTAGTAGATAATCGAAGAACCTGACAGAAATATTTTGTATTTACATTTACAGCATCTGGCAGACCCCTTTATCCAAAGAGGCTTAGATTTTTATTTGCTCAGGGGCTCAACAGTAGAAACTTGGTGGTGCTGGGAATCAAACCAACAATCTTCTGGATAGCAACTCAACACCTTAACCACTGAGCTACCACCTCCCATACCAGACCCCATGAAATATGAAGTTTTAAACCCTACAAGTTTCTGATCTGTAGGCCACTTGTCTGCACCTGTGTATATAACGTGTATTGTATGTGAAGGTAAACGGCGTACACACCTGTAGAGATATTATTGTCATACTGCCTTCGGAACAGAGGGAGGCAATCGGGTGCCAACTGGATTACTGGCACTTCAGCAGCTACCTCAGTCTCGAGTGGTACAAACTAAAGAAAGACATCATCGCTGTAGAGTTTTACACTGGAGTGTTGAGTGTGTGTGCGTGATTATGCATTCGCAATAAGAGGAAAACACTAAAAAGCGATACCTCAGGTAGCTGCTGCCTGATACGTATCTGACTTTGAGGTCTGTCATCAATCTGGAACCTCAGGGGCTCAATTCTGCCACTCCGGTGTCCTCTTGGAATAGTCCTCTCCCCATTTAACCAGTAAAAGTTGACATGAGGAGACACATCTGTAATGCAGACCAACCAAAGTATTTCAGCATCGATGGATAAGGTGTATAGAACATCCAGATGATTAGGAGACCTACCAAGGCTGTTACAATTATTAAATAATCGTATGATCGCAATTATTTGACCGTACCACGATCACCGAATCCAACCACGATAATTGCACATTCAGTAGCCACAAGGGGGAGCTGTAGTACTTTTAGCACCCTACTTTCAACCAGAGTTAAGTGAGTGAAGAAGCGTGATTGTTTTGACGCTCCATCACCAGCTTAGCTCATGTTAACAACCCATAATGCAATTTTATCAATTTTTATTATTTATGATAAAATATTTTCAGTAGAGTTAATAAGGCACGAATTGGAGCACTTATAAAATGCTTTGAGTTGCTTTTCTGAAATGTTTAATTGTTTTACACAAAAAAAAATAACTGTTAAAGACCCCAAACAGGCAATAAATCGTTATAATCACAATTATTTCATTGGCAATTAATCGTCACCCAAATTTGATAATCGTGACAGCCTTAGACTTACCTAAACTAGAGAGCTGGAGCACAGGATTACTGCTGGCCAACGAGGTAACAAGTCCAGACACAGTGTTCATTAAAAAAGGCGCAACAAATTGTTTTTGCTCTTTCTGGATGAACGTCCTGCCTTTCTTCATGTACCATTGCTCCTGTAGGAGAGCATTACGCACCGTGGAGCGCAGCTCAGAAACCGCAGCGTCCTCCAGATCAGCGGAGCTCAACTTCTCCGGAAGCCCCTGGAGGTACGCGGTTTTAGTGAAATGTTGGTACCATTTATCCGCTCCTATAGCCGGAGTCTGGGGACAGACGACATATTTCATGCGCTGGACGCGGGTGAGAGCGCTGATCCTCTCCTGTGGCTCGACTGATCGGATTCGCTCAAAGAACTCGAGTAACACTCGTCTTTTGGCTGATTTACTTTTAGCTGTGCGAGACGGTAAAATCGGTGGATATAACGGGTTCGTGTCAGCACTTTTAACCTGGACATTTCTAGAGCAGATCAAACGCGGCGTATGAGTTGATAAAAATAACTGCAAGGGCGATCGATAGCAAGTCGCCATGTTTTTCTCAATCCCGTGCAGCAGCGCTGTGGTTCTTCTTCGCACAGTTTTAATGTTGTTTGGCAACTCTGGTATCTTCTGTATTGGCGCCACCACCTGGACTGGCGTGTAAAGTACTTTAAGAACAACTGCACATTTACAATACAATTATTACAACCATATTAATAGGAACTGTATCAGTAGGAGGAATAGATGCTTAGGATCCTAACACATTTAAAACAATGGCTTTAAAATTAACTGGATCACGCACTGTCTTTGTGAGAATAATTTTTCATGGTTCTCTATCCTCAAATGTGCTGGCCTTCGTTTTCTACTTGCCTGTGATTTTTAAATGCTCTAAGCTCCCCATTAAATTGTCTAACTTTCACAAACAATCTTTAGGTTAACCTATAACCATGCTTTGTCTCCCCATTCATGTGTTATTTGGAACAATCTGTACATATTGTTTAAAAACAAGATCATTTTTTTTGGACTGATTGGTTTACCAAAGGTATCATTTTTGCCACAGACTTATTAAATCATTTAGGGGACTTTTATAATTACAATGAATTCATTAATAAATATGGATTAAATGTATCTTCTAGTGATTATAAAAAAAGAATTTATTGAACCAGCCCAAACTACCTCACCTTATTAAAAAATTCCAGATCTTTAAATCTTTTCATTAGAGATAAAAAAATTCAATAACGTTTACATTAGAAAATCTTTAATCAAAGAAAAAAAATCTTCTTAAGGCAAAGCAGGATTATCCAGCACGTTTACTTTATAGGCTGTGACTAATTATAAATAGATATGTATTTCCTAATAGAGTCAATGAAAGTCCTTTTGAAATAAATGCATATATATATTATCCATATAGTGATTTAAGTTTAAAAAATTCAGGGAGGATTTTCACTCTTATGCTGTTTTTGTAAATAACTGATACATGTAATACAACCAAGTTGAATAGGTTATTATTATTATTATTATTATGTATAATAATAATAATAATAATGCATTTTAACTTTGCATGATTGGTTGATCATACACCTATGACGCTTTAAAGTCACATGTCGTGGCTTGAACTGCGCATGCGCATAAGTAGTGCGTGAAGAAGAGTGAAGGTTTTTCTCCGCAATGTATTTGCGCGCTGTTACGCAGAGACGAGTTTTAGGTTTATCACCGGCTTTTGTGTATAATTTACAACGGCATGCCCTAAAAGTCCAGGTGTTCATATTTTCAACATAAATATATATAAAGTGTTAATGTTTCCGGGTTCTTTAAGGTCACTTACAGGAAGTCGCAGAGTGTTTCAGCTCGTTATGTTACACAGTATTAAAGTGCTGATTATCTGCTGCTTTAACTTGTGTGTGTTGTGTTTGTCTCAGAACTTCTGCTTTTCTTCTCACAATGATGAAGTTAATTTGGCAGAGGAAGCCAGCAAGAAATATGGAAGTCCTGCTCCGACTATATTTTCTAAAATAATAGACAAAACTATTCCTGCAGACATCATTTATGAAGATAACAAGGTAAGTTATGCTTGTAATTAACAGTTATTATTCAACCTGCTGATCAAAGGCAGATTGTATTTATAATAAATGTTATTTATATGCAACTATAGATTTTTAATCCTATACACGTCTCAAGATTGTTATATTTATTATGTTCTGCAGTCCTTAACAACCCTTACAATAATTACTGAAGAAAACCTGATGTATAACACAGTGTATTAAAATATACAGCTATAAGAAAACCATGCGGAAATATGTAAACATTATGGATGGGAAAAAAAAATTAATTCATCCATGCATCGCGATTCTTTCTCTAATGATTCCTGAATCGATTCTCGCAAGTCCAGAATCGATTGTAATTTCAAATAAGATGACGACGGTGCCGGCGTGCGTGTGCGCATGAAAGACACCAAAAAATTAAAGCTGTCACTGAGCGCTTTACGCAGGTTCGCCTAAACACTTGAATTTAATAAAATAGAACAAAATCATATTTAATTTGAAAAATGTATTTGTTAACGAGAAAACATCTTGGATAAAATGCCACATGTGCACACACACACACACACGTGCAAAAACATCCAGACAGACATAGGAACGTTACATTTATATTTATAGCATTTGTCTGACGTCCTTATCCAGGGTGACTTAAATTTATCAGTTGTACATCTGAGCAATTGGAGGTTAAGGGCCTTGCTCAGGGGCCCAACAGCGGCAGCTTAATGGTGCTGTAAATCGAACCCTAATCTTCCTATTAGTAATCCAACACCTTAACCACTGGTTGGCAAACTTCATACCAGTGTTTGTAAATAAATGAAACCATCACTGTGCCACTTCAATGTAAGAACAAAATGTAAAAACTTTACTTTTTTAATATATCTTTTTTTTTTCGTCAAAACTGTGTCATCTTTGCAGCTGGATCGTTTTAGAATAATAGCTTTTACCATAAATATATAAATCCCAACTGGTATTTAAACCGACTGGTCATCTGAATTCTCTCATTGATTTGCAGTATGCTAATAGTCTGTGTGTGTGTGTGTAGATGGGGGTGTTTTTATATTCTTGTAATTTCCCCTTTAATTTAAACCTGATTTTTAAATGTGCTGCTGATATGTCTCTTTCAGTGTTTAGCATTTCGCGACATCAGTCCTCAGGCTCCTGTGCATTTCTTGGTTATTCCCAGAACTCCTATCCCAAGAATAAGTGAAGCCCATGATGAAGACGCACCGGTTTGTCTCTCTGTGCTCTTCATTCATTCATTTTGTCTTTCATTTTATTAACTTTTTTGATATCAATGCTTTAAGATTGTTTGTTTTTCAGCTCCTTGGACATCTTTTGGTAGTAGCAAAAAACCTGGCAGAGAAAGAAGGGTTAAGTGACGGGTACAGATTAGGTATGTTTGTAGGGTAGAGCAGAACCAACTATTTCTAGAAATATTTGAACGACATTTTTATTTGTAAAAAATTGAAGCTTACATGTTGTTTGTTTGTGTTACAGTCATTAATGATGGGAAACATGGTGCTCAGTCTGTTTATCACCTGCACCTTCATGTCCTTGGAGGGCGACAGATGCAGTGGCCTCCAGGATAGATAACTGTTCCATGTACTGGTGTTTTTACACACTGTTGCTCGGTCCCTATGAAATAAAAAAAGAGAATTATGTTTTTCTAAATTATTTAAATAAAATAGTGGCCAGCGTCATGGTGTTGAGGCGCTGACACCCACATACCCGACCTGGGTTTTATACCTTTCCTGTCCCTCCTCTCCCTGTCTCTCCCTGTTTCGTCTCTGTCTGTTCTATCAATAAAGGCATAAAAGCCC
Source organism: Bagarius yarrelli (assembly GCA_005784505.1). NCBI lineage: Eukaryota > Metazoa > Chordata > Actinopteri > Siluriformes > Sisoridae > Bagarius > Bagarius yarrelli. The sequence goes on from VCAZ01000050.1 coordinate 1,805,335, forward strand.
CAAAATATCTTTAAAAAAAATAGTAATTAGGATGACACTATCAGCATGTTGGTCTAAACCTCACTGTTTAGAAGTTAATATTAAACACAACAAAAAAAAGTTTCATAAAAAATCGTATTTATGGATTGTGAGTACTGAATATTTGATTTTTTATATTATTTTTTTAAATGAAATGATCACTATCAGCAGGTTAGACTTTAACTTCACTGCTTAGTATTTAATATTATCAAGAATGTTGCTATTGGTACATCACAGCACAAGCATTTTACCCTCGTTTACGCTGCCATTTTGTCTGTTCCGTTACCCCACACAAAGCTACAGTCCCAAATAATTTATAATAAATTAATAAATGTCCTTGATTGCTGTTTATATATTATGATTCGCAAGACCCTGAATTTTTGCTGTGGCTCATTAAAGATTATATTTCTGTAAAAATGACTAAAGCTAAAATCTTTACCACAATTAATTGCACAGAGACTTTTGCACATCTTAAAGGCACAACAGGTAATATTATTATTGCCACCTTACAGCTACAGCTCTATCTGTATCCGATTTACTATTAGCCTAACATCTCATTGGATATCTTTATATGGAATTTTCATTGGCCGGAATACTGGTCCAAGGAAATGAGAAAAAGAATCTTGAATAAATGTCTGACCTAAGTATGTTTGGCAAAATTGTAAATAACCTTCGATTGCATGTGTATGAATAGCAATATCGGTTTATAGAAAATCCAATACTATTGGATTTCAATTTAATAAAATAAATTATAAAAGAATGTAAGCATTTACGTCTTGAAATAAACATTTATGAAAGAATTGGGTCTTTATTGGATTTATCTATGTTTTTATAGTTTATTTTATCAGATTGGATTGCACTTGATTTCCCTTCCCTGCATTGCACGTCATCTCCTGTTTTACACAACCCTTCAGTCCATGAACAAGAACAATAAAAGCTTTATCTACTGTTATGTAATGTATCTAATGATCCTTTAATTGTTTCTACAGCAATGTACATCAATCCTTTAACGTGTTTCTACAGCAATGTTCTTCAATCCTTTAATTTTTCGTGTTTCTACAGCAATGTTCTTCAATCCTTTAACGTGTTTCTACAGCAATGTTCTTCAATCCTTTAGTTTTTAAGTGTTTCTACAGCAATGTTCTTCAATCCTTTAGTTTTTATTCCAGAATGATGTGTTAATAAAATATTTGTGCTGACAAGTTAATCAGGTTGCATGTGTTAGAAATAGAAGAAAGAAATTTGAATCTGAATCCTTGGGTTAACTAGGATTTTATTATTAAACTATTCTATTATTTAGTAAACATTCAATTCACTGTTTTTATTATTTTGCATAAGGTTTAGACCAGTAAGCATTAGTAAGAATAGAAATGCTTATGAAATTGAACAAGAACAGTTTCTAAGGAGCAAAAAAGAATAAACCCCAGAATAAGTCCTATGGGAGAATCATTTACCCAAATTGCACCCTAGCCTACTAAACAGTGTGCTGAATTTGCATGCCATTTATACTGCCGTAATAATAGCATGCATGCCACCTGTGGACCTCGCGTTGCTATCACCTGTGCACACAACCACGTCACGTGTCCTAGCGATGAAACCTTAGAAATGATCTCACAATCTCCAGATAATAATTCATTCCGTCCCTCTCCTCAACCTGCAAGAGTGAACCTGCGCATGTGTCATTTAGAAAAATCCATTTGCATCTCAAACAATTACCAGAAAACAACAAGAGAGGAAAACTGTCTGTCTGTAAGTACTATATGTTTTTTTTTTTTGATATTCAATTTTACATAACGTTGGTTTATATAAAGAGGCTAAGAATAATATATTCCTAAAAAACAATGATCAACTTGTTTAATCGTAGCAAATTATTCATCTATTACATATAACAACATTACAAATAATAACAAAAAGGAAAGAAAAAAGACAAAGACTGGGTCACATGATCTGTATTGTTGACCCAGTATATGTTTAATGCCATGATGTTGTTTGTGATTATTAAAACCAAGGCAGGTTTTTCGAGTATGGTGTAGTAGTATGATGGTTGTTTTGGTGTTTTCTGGTGGTTTTATTACAAATAAATAAGCACAGCGTTTGTGGCAAAAGATAATACTTATTATTTTTTCTTTTTTTCTTTTATTCTAGCAGAAGGTGAACAAAGGTGAGCTATTCATTTTTAATAATATTTCTATTTCCAGACAGTGTGTCTGTTACATATCACCCTGGACGTGGGATGTGGCCCATGACATGTAAAAGTTTGTGCAAAAGTTCATTCGAAAGTAGAACTCGCTGTTGCCACACCAGTGTTGTAATGACGACCTTTGTGCTTTCACTGGTCTCTTACACTGGTGATGAGGATATAGGTTACAGATCCATCACTGCAGTGGGAATTGTTGATTAAGCCATCTTAAAGGAAGACAAAAAAATGTGCTCTTTCTGTCCAAAGTGCATTTTGGTTTCATTTAAAATGTTTAACAAGTAATAAATTTCTCATCCAGGTAATTAATTCTCTTGCATTAGCTTCCAAATTCTCTAGATGGCACAATTGGTTCAGGATTTCTGTTTTATTTGAACACGAATTGCTTTCATGCAAACGTACACATGTTATTCCAACGCATTTAATGTAGAATGGTGAACAAATATAGGTGAAAGGCAAACTGATGATAGTGTCAGTGTCTAGCACCAGACTTTCATCACTTTTCTACTCTTTGACTCAGCATTGGTTTACTTAACAAATACTGACAAAGTGTTGCAACAAGATGCTCTAATAAAAAGCACATCATTGAAGTTAAGTCCACTTTTATTGGCGTGACAGCTGAGATACAAACCTGGAGGCTGCGCGTTATTGATTAAAGCTGGATAGCTTAAACTATAGACATTTTTCTAATATTTTGTAAACTGGATCGTCTAAATGCATTTTATTTAAAAGTGTTTTTCTGTGTTAAAGCCACTCTATTATGTCAGTTTGTGGAACTAACACCTTGGAAAATAATTCGGACAGGTATGTAGACTTGTGTTTTGTAGCTTTTGTCTAATTCGTACATAACAATTACAGGAATAACATGGATTAAATGTCACATGTTGGTTTCTAAGTGAAAAACGGTAGTCGTGTTTCATTTGTTGCTCTATTACTAGCACTATAAAAGATATTCAGGACCATCTTAAAGAGAGGCAGCCATCTCAAGAACCCAGAACGCAACCGAACGGCATCTGTATGAACTCTTTAATCACAAACGATATCATGGCTTCTGTGACTGACAAGGTGAAAGAAATCAGTTTATCAGACGATTCCGGGATCGATAGTCCAACTGGAGAGGTGAATGCGGAACTTTCAAGGAAAGAGGAAACACACACGTTGTCTGATATGATCACTGCAAATAAAGAAGCTTCAGTGAAGAGGTTTGAGGAAATAGCAGTGGATGCTACAGTAGGAGGGGCCTATGAGACTGCAGGTAATATTTAACCCTTTTTAAAGCTTGTTAATCTTTACATAAGAGCTAAAAAAATACATTTCTGTATATAATCAGTTTCTATTAGGCAGTTATGGGGTTTTAATTCCGATGTCATTTAAATAAACAAAAAAAGGACAATATTAACATTTGTAATTAGTTCTCTAGCCAATAAGCCTTCAAATGTAACTCCAGGATGGCCACACCTACATTTTTTCCCTCACAAACAGACGCTGTAATACGACATTCCGTATCCTCCCTGTAACTTAAGCTCTGAGTTTCTTTTACCTAACCGCCTTTGGAATTATTTGACAAGCGTGAGACAGCAAAAGCTTCATCAGACCTCAACTATTTTCATGCTTTTTTTTTCAAAACCTTTTAAAAAAGCCGAATTATGCCAAACTGTTGTCCTGGATGCTGTTCTAACCCACAAGATGATGCATCGATCCCATTTACAGGTAAAGCACACTTGGCGCCAGCCGAGGAATACTGCTGCACCACAAGAGACGAGGCGGTGAAGCTAAGGATGTCTCAGTCAGGTCCCGGCTCTGAGCCGCCTCTTACTATTCATCAAATGTTCCAGTGGACGGTGGACAATTTCGGAGATCAGCCAGCTCTCTGTTTTAAGAATGACGGCGCTTGGTCCACACTGACCTATAGGGAGTACCAACAGCAGTGCCGAGCTGCAGCCAAGAGCTTTCTTAAGGTACGGGTTTAATAGAACAATATCTTTATTGTCAAAGGTGCAATAAATTTGGCTTCGCAACTTCTATTTTATAAAAAGAATATAAGCATATATCTGATGTGCGTAACAATAGCAATCAAGTAACCGTATAGGCACTAGGGTGCAGAGCAGCTGAATGGACTGACTGAATAGACACCACTTATATCGCCTCGCTGACTGTGTTTACAGCTTAAATATTTTCTCATTTTCCGTCAAGTCCTGCTGCGTCCTCATCTTCACTGTTATTAAATTGCTCAAACTACCTAAACCCGTTTTTCTTCTTTAAGTGTAAATGACCTCCGACTTTCTCTGAAACGTGGTTAGCACACTATGCCTTTACATTAATCAGTTTACATAGCCACTTACTGAAATTCAGTATTGCACACTGAAGCGTAATTATGCATATCCTTAGATTAATATGCTTAATGTATACAAACATTACATTTACTTAAAAAAACCTTTTCCATGGGTATAATAACATTATAAATACACAAATGCTGCTTGTTGGTTTGACTTTGAATACTGGTTTTCCACTGAGTGCACAGATGATGTGATGCTCCACATGCATATCTTATTCTGTATATATTGTATTTTTTAAGCGCATTGTAGACTTAATTTGTGTGTGTCTGTGTGTGTTTAAAGCTGGGACTGGAGCGCTTTCATGGTGTTGGTATTCTGGGATTCAATTCTCCTGAGTGGTTCATCGCCGACATCGGTTGCATCATGGCAGGGTACTGCAACTTATATTTCATATCTGCTGACCAAATCACATATTTTATTGTTTTTTCACACAAAAATATGAAAACATCACCACCACCACAAAGTATGATTTTTTTTCGACAAAAAACCCCCCAAAAATTTTCATTTCAACCTGTTAGTAGTCAGGTTAAATTCCTCAGGTCAAATAATGTCATTTAAAAATATATTAGAAAAAGCAAAATTAGCATAATACATTCTTTGTCACTTTAAGCCAAGAAAAACAAAAAAATTATAGATAAAAGTACAATAAAATAAAAAATAAAAACCTTAATAGATAGTAAGTACCTGACACAGGGGAGGTGGTAAATTGTTCAGCAATGATCAGAATGAAAGCGTCATCAGAACCTCGTCTGTGATCTCATCACAAATGCCAATGCGAAAAGAATGCAAAACAACATTTGGTGAAACCAAAAGCATCTTGGAAACAAACGTGGACATTTTTTAATGATTAAACCACAACCACCATGCATGTGTGTATGAAAGAAGCAGCATCTCAAGAAATAGACACTAAGTTTGGATCAATATATTAGGCGTCGGGTTGTAAGGCAGCCGCTGACACAGAAATCGTTATACAAGTGGATGTAAAATCTAAAGAAATGAATTTTAGTAATTATAGGCGAAATCTTAAAGCACATGTGACACAGTTGGTTAAGAAACTGAAGATAGAACTAGAATAGATTCCACAACAAGACAAGGATCTAAAGCATATCTTAAAAATCCACCATTTAAAGGAATGCAAGCTGAGGTTATCAAAACGCCCCCCACAGTCCTCTGACTTAAAACTTATTGAAAATCTGTATTTTGTCATTTAACATATGCATGCAAGACACCTAAAAATATCTCAAAACTAATAACATTATTTTATAACATATTTAATTGTAATAAAAAAGTCAAATCAAGTTAATAACTCTTGTAACTTTACCGTTGCTGAATGCTGTTCATGATATAAATAGGTTTAGGGTGCCAAAACTATTGCACACAACTGCGTAAGTCAAGCTGAAAAATCATTATTACATTTATGTTTTTCAGAGGCCTTGCGACTGGAATCTACACCACCAATTCTCCAGACGCCTGTCAGTATGTGGCTTATAACTGCGAAGCCAACATTTTAGTGGTGGAAAATGACAAACAGCTAGAAAAAATCCTCGAGGTATTTCACTGATATATAAATAATAATAAAGAACTTTGCACTAAAATCTATTAACAACTGTAACAGAGACAAAAAAAACCCCCAAAACACAAATAATGCAATTCTGTGAAAAATTAACTGCAATCGCAATAAACACATTAAACCTCTTCTTATGTCCAGGTCAAAGACCAGCTACCACACCTGAAGGCAATCGTCCAGTACAAAGGAGAAGTAAAGAATAAGACAGACAACGTATACACGGTAGGCCTGAAGTAGAATCACATTGATCTATTATACAGTGGAATGTAAATCAGATATTCTCACATTCTGGGTAAATAATCTGTGGTTTGTCACTTGTAGGGCAAGTCAAATGACCTTTGCCCCATTTAATCCAACGTAAGATTATTATGTGGCAGCTATGTAAATAATTTAATCTTTATTCTGATCTTCATGTTGGAATCCATGGAATGTTACAAACAAGTTGCTGTGGTGTTAAATCTTTCCTACATGCATTAAAAATAAATACTTATGCTAATTGTGTTTGTAAATATATACAGTTTTTAGCAGAGCATGTGTACGGCTCGGCCTTCCCATGCCGTCAGGTCACAGACTTGTGACTGGGTACATACGATTGGCTGTGAAATATTATTAAACAAACCAATACCTGATGCTGCTTTTGGTTGTTTAGGATCAGCCTTTTCCACAGTCATTACAAATAATAAGCAAGGCTGTCTATCAATCTGATATGGAAAACATTTATATTTACAGCATTTGACGTTCTTATTCGGAGCGACTTACATTTATTTTTTTATACAACTGAGCAATTGGGAGTTAAGGGCCTTTCTCAGGGGCCCAGCAATAGTAACTTGGTGGTGCCTGGAATCAAACCCCAATCTTTCAAACAGCAGTCCGACACTTTAAACACTGACCCACCACATCCCTATTTTTGCATGGAATGTTTATATGCAGGGAAAATTGATTAATGCAGTTGATTATATCTTTTTTTTTAAATAAAAGATATAATTAATAATACATTATAATTTTTTCATCATATTAAGTACAAATTCTTTCCGGACACCCATATCCGGGAGCGCATATTCCTTTCCCTGAAATTGGTTCACCTGTCACTAATAGGAAATGGGTGTTTTGGTCCACAAACATTTGGCCACACAGCAAGTTTGTGTGAGTGTTTTCAGAGATTTTGGAGTGTAATATCCGGACTCTCTAGACTATTGCAAGTTTGGTTAAATGTTCGGAACATTAAGAGAAATATCAAGCCACTATGACAAAAACTGTAATTTTCATATTGGGGGATGTGGTAGCGCAGTGGTTAAGGTGTTAGATGGTGCTCTGGAGCAAGGCCCTTAATCCCCAATTGCTCAGTTGTATAAAAGAGAAATGTAGGTCGCTCTGGATCAGGACGTCTGCCAAATGCCATAAATGTACATGTACCTGATTTAGTTTTAAAGAAAAGTCATATTTTAACATTTTAGAAACACACAGTTTTTACAGAAACCGCACTGACTGCAGAGACTGCTGTATCTGTATTTCCTTCTAGTGGTCTGAGTTCATGAATGTTGGAAGGTACGTTTCAGATGATCAGCTAGATGCAATAATGAATAGTCAGAAGGCTAATGAATGCTGCAGCCTTATCTACACTTCAGGAACTACAGGAAACCCTAAAGGGGTTATGCTCAGTCACGACAATGTAAGTTATCATAAATTAATTTATATAATTTTATACAAGGGTGTTAAGATCCTTGATGTTTAAACATACGACGAGGTTAATTAATACAGATGTAATCCGCTGCCTTTTTCTTTGGTTAGATCACATGGATTTCAAACGCAGCAGGATCTATAATCGATCTAAAAATGGGGGAGGATTCTGTGGTGAGTTATCTGCCCCTCAGTCATGTGGCTGCCCAAGTGAACGACATGTGGCTCAGCATGAGATTTGCAGCTACCACCTATTTCGCCCAACCAGATGCACTGAAGGTTAGAATTGCATTTAATATTGTATTTATACCAAATATAAAAATAATTAATTTAATTCAACTGATTTTAGTTTTAGAAGTAAGCTGGATTCTCTAATATATTATATAAGACATGAGTGTGATTTGGCAGATGTAGCACAGATGTTTTACACCAGAGCAAAGCAAAGTGAGGTAAACGCTGTGTCCCTGCAGGGTTCTTTACCCGTCACTTTGAGAGAAGTGCGTCCCACAACTTTTCTGGGTGTTCCACGTGTGTGGGAGAAGATGCAGGAAGGAATGAAAGACATTGGCGCGAAATCTTCGGTCATGAGGAAGAAAATTGCAGACTGGGCCAAGGGTATAGGACTTCAGGCCAACTACAACGCAATGAACAAGTATGTTTAGGCATCAGTTGTTATTTTTATAAGCAAAATTTGTTAATTTTTCCAAAAATGAGTATTGTTCTTATACTCTGATCTGCAGTGACCCGTCAGTGCCCTGGGGTTACACACTGGCTAATAGCATCGTGTTTAAGAGGGTGCGTGCTGCTCTTGGGTTGGATCGCTGCAAGCATTGCTTTACAGGGGCAGCACCAATTACAAAGGACACACTGGAATACTTCATGAGTCTGAACATTCCTATCTTTGAGCTGTATGGAATGAGTGAGAGTACTGGCCCGCACACCATGTCCTGGTCTGACAACTATCGCATTACAAGGTCTATTACCTTTATTCCAGTAGAGGGTTTACATTACTTTTCCTTGTTAGTTTAACATGAACAAATTCTAGAGTTTATGGATCTTCATGAGGCAGTTGTTAATAAGTTTGGGATTTGTTTTGGAAAACTAATTTGCACCGGAATTTGCTTTGCAACTTCGCAAAAAAAAGAAGTTGTAAAAATCAGACCTGTTTTGCTCTTTAAAAACATGTTTGCACACATGGAATTTCCTAATCAACATCTGATAACAGCTTTATGGCTTTAAGAATGCATGCCTTTGATAGTACAGGGATTATATAACCATCGGCTTCAGACTAAATGCATGCATATGCACTGCTCACTGCCACTAAAATCTATTAAAAATAACTTATGAATGCATTATAATCTGATGAGTTTACTAATAATGCATACACAGGTAGTTTCTAACAAAGTTATGATAATTTACACAGCTGTGGAACAGTAATACCAGGCTGTGAAACAAAGCTGGACAAGCCGGATGCAGATGGCAATGGTGAGGTGTGTTTCTGGGGCCGTCACGTCTTCATGGGTTACCTAAATATGGCTGATAAAACCTCAGAGGCGGTGGATTCAGACGGCTGGCTGCATTCAGGAGACCTGGGAAAGCATGACGCAGATGGCTTCCTTTACATTACTGGCAGAATAAAAGGTTTAAAAATTTGTCCAATTTGGAATTATTACTAAAAATAGGAAACGACTCCACCTATAGCCACCACCAATATATATATATATATATATATATATATATATATATATATATATATATATATATATATATATATATATGTATATATATATAAAGAACATATTACAGGTATGACGCTAGCTCATTAGGCAAAATTATAAATGCTTGCATTTGTTTATCTGTACAGAGCTAATTATCACTGCAGGAGGAGAGAACGTTGCACCAGTCCCAATCGAGGATGCAGTCAAGGAGGAACTGCCCATCATTAGCAATGCCATGCTGGTGGGAGACAAAAAGAAGTTCCTCTCAATGCTCCTCACTCTCAAAGTAAAGCCATCAGTTTGTTTTTTATCCAAAGCTTTCTAAAATGTACTTTAATTTCAGAAAGATTCCTGTCGAACTGTAACTGATAAATACAGAAACCCTTAGCATGGCCATTATTTATTTTCCAAGCTTTGAATAAAATGTATTTTTCAGCTTGAACCTTTTGCAATCCACAGTGCAAAATCGACGACAATGGAGCCCCCATGGATGAGCTAACGCCGCTGGCCGTAGAGTTCTGTAGGCATCACGGTGTCATAGCAAGCAAAGTGTCAGACATCATCGGTAACAAAGAGCCGGCCATTTACAAAGTCATCCAGAGTGGAATTGACAGGGTCAATACTAAAGCCCCGTCCAATGCTCAAAAGGTCCAGAAGTGGACACTCTTATCACAGGACTTTTCAATAAATGGAGGGGAGCTTGGTAAGGATTGATTTATTGTTTTCATGTTTAAGTTTACATGTGAGAAGTGATAGCGTGGTTTGATTCCTAGCACAACTAAGTTGCTGCCGCTGGGCCCCCTTAACCCCCAATTGCAGTTTTATCAATTAAATAAATGTAAGTAGCTCTGGATAAGAGCATTCGTCAAACGTAAATGTTGTGTTTTTATGATTAAAATGTTTTAACTGTGCTAAGAATTTGTAAGAGAATAACCTTTTTTTTTACTTCAAATGTATTTTAGATATTTATAATTGTGCAAAGAAAATCGTACAATAGTCAAATAGCAGTGTATTATGTATTAGTGTATTATGCAGACAGCAAATCCAATAGACCTGACAGTCGGATAAAAAATTAAATAACTGTACAAATAACTGACAAAATTGGACAAAAAAAATATATTATTGTACTTGCAGTGTGTAGATATAAATAAGATAAAAATAGAGGCGAGTCATATAGGCAAGCATTTCTTCCTCATAGTTTACAGGGTTGGTGTCTATTAGAAGTTTCACATGATCTGTGTGTGTGTGTGTGTGTGTATGTCCATATGCATACCACAGTAATCTGATACAACTGAAAAATCCTACCAGTTTCATAAAAAATTGTGCTTCTGTGTCTGACTTTTTCAGGTCCTACTATGAAGCTCAAGAGGCCGGTTGTCTCAAAAATGTACAAAGATGAAATCGACAAGTTTTATGAAGGATAATATGTTTTGTTTATAATAATCTTTTTGTAAAGAATAATGTAAGCTGTACAAATAACATCCACATCCAGCATTAGTTATAGTTATAATTAATGGAATGTTTTTTTTATCACTCCACCATGTACACAGCGAATAGGTGTGTCATTTCCACCTTAACACATCCACATGTGTGTATAGCACTTTGTACTGCTGTTTGTACAAATAACCACAATCACCAATAACCTTAATCATTGGTAAATACATTGCACATCACTTTACACCTGTATTATTTTGCTTTATCCATGGCAATATATTTTTAACTACTAAAAAAAAGCTCCTTGGTTGTTTCCAGATGGCCTTAATTGCTATTTGGTTGAAGTTGAACTGTTGAAGTTTAGATCTGCTTTATAATATGAGTCATATAATGAAGTCAAACAATGATTTGACTGTTTTATTGTGGTCACAGTACAAAGCGAGGTTTTATCATCTTCATCATATTTAATATATGAGTATTTTATGCTATGTTGTGATTCAGTTATTACTGTCCGATGTCATTACATTGCACTGTTTTAATCAGCTATTAAATCTTTGTAGTCCGAGTACAGAATAAGCACGGTAACTTCTATAATGTATGTATATTGATAAGCTTTCAAATGATTATTTTTGGCAAGAAATTTAGTTTTTCATAAATAAATTAATCATATATGGAAAAAATGTGACTTATTAATGCCTCTTTAACCCCTCACCCTCATTTGTTACTAAGGTGTCGGCTGTTAACTGGGGCAGGTGATGAAAAAGGTCATGTTTCTTACATTGTAGTGAGGTCCTGCATTGAAAGGCTTTGTGTTGCTTTTCTATAAATCCTGCCCACAACAGAAATCAGATTACACTGCACTCTCAGTCTTAGTGGCTGAACCTGTTTCAGACTCTTTGTTGGTAAAAGAACTCGCTGTTAACTTTTACCCTCATTGTAACAAAGTTATTTACTTTATAAAAAATTATCTCATCTAGAATAAATCTTTAATCGCCTGAGCAGATAACCATATTAGCTTCAATACTTTTGTGATTATAATTATTGTATTTCTTTTAGAAATCACAGACGTCGTCTCCGAAAACTTGTAGAACATAAAGCTAAGCTATACTAAATAACCAATGGGTAAAATAATAACCAAGTAATAAGGAAATGGGGTATTTTTTTAAAGTTTAATCTGTATCCAGTATATTGTCTTATACGAGTGTAAATAATTGAAGTATTTAAAGCTCAGGGGTAAAAGATCCAGGCTGCACCTTTGTTTGGCATTCTTCTGGTACTATTGTACCTTAAGATTTATTTTTTCCTGGTAACCTTTTGTAGGACACATTATTGACCCGTATGAATCATAGGAGTAAAATTCTGTTAAAATAAAAATATATTTAACTTATATAAATCCTTTTTTTATTGTTTAATTAGATTATTATGCTAGTTTCTAGAATTATTTCAATTAAATGAAATTTAAATTAGCCAAATTATCCGTCAATATAACAAAGCCATTTAAATCTTAAAAGTTTGGATTTAAGTTACTGTAATCATATAATAAGGAAATACATTTTCTTCGTGTTCAGCACGATTGCCTCACAGTTTGGTAAATTGGTGATTCTAAATTCCCCATAAGAGTAAATGGAAGTGTGTGTGTGGTCGTTGGTCTGTACGTGGCCCTGTAATGGACTGGTGACCTGTCCAGGGTGACCCTTGCCTTTCACCCAGTGACAGACTCCAGCAGATCCCCGTGACCCTGATTAGGAATAAGCGAGTATAGACAATGGGTAGATGGATTTAAGATGTTTTAAAACTTGCTAACATCTTTTTTTTGTGAAAACATACCACTACTATAATATTTTAATAAAGACATTAGATGTTTAGAAGATCCAAATGTCTTTTTTGTTGTTCTTGTTGTTTTTTAAAATAAATTATTGGTCATTTATTCCATTTGGCAGTTTGAAGCTGGAGTGATGAGTGCTTGGAGGTAATCAGCATCTGCAGAACTTCCTCACACAGGAAAGGTCATGAGTCGAGTTTTATTGCTTCGCCATTGGTTAAAAATGTGCTATGCATTTTACTGAAGTACCGTATAACTGAATAAATATGTCTGAAAAATATTAAATAACATCCTGTTGGGAACATACTTCTGCAAACAGCTTGTAATTTTTTTTTTAATCAAACCAAATAGAACAAAATAGACAATTAAGTGACTTTGTTAGTGAACTGATAGCCAGGACAAATGTTAAAAACTTGCAAATCGAAAGACATTAAGAATTATTCACATTTGCTTATATAAAATTTTTTTAATTCATACGTTTTTTCTCACAGTGCATGGATTCATTAACTAGCGTATGGTATAAGAGTGATTTTATTCAGTTAAGCAGTCTTAGTCACAGATTAGACACAGTATTTTTTGTATAGGGACATTACAATTTTATTTATGTGTTTAAGATTTGTGTGATATTAATTTGTGTCAGAACAGATACACCAAAGAAAAAAATCTCCAATTGTTGGCCATTTTGAAAATGATGAACAGGCACAGGGTCAGGGAGATCAGGGAGCTCAGGGAGATCAGGGAGCACAGGATAACAAAAGAAACCCTTAAGATGTATTAGCAATAAATTAAAGGACTAGTGATGACAAAACAAAAAGCAACTGTATATTAAAAACAGACGAGCGGCCTGAGAACGTAGCATGACAAATCAAATAACAGCCCAAATGTCATCAACCGGACCAAAGGTTTTTTTTCGAGCTAAATTAATTCAAAAAAGCCTGATTGGGCAACACTGTGAGCTCTCTTTTCTCTCAATCATTAGTAGACATGCCCAACTGAACTTCTTTTAATTAAAAAAAATGCATCAGGCTGTTTTTTCCCCAAACGGGCAGGTTTTACACTATAGTTGTTCTGGATTTCTTTCAATTTAATCTGGCATCACTGACCTGTTTGTGATATGGGTGTGTCAGTTTTGGTGCTTACACATGTCAACATGGCAATTTGGCAAAAATTGCTTAGTGCACCTTTTAAAAAAAAAGAGACAAAATAATTAAACAGAAGTGAAACGATTCATCCCAGAAATATCAGGTTTACAGGTCAATCAAGCTACGAACATGATTTAACTGTGATAGAAAATTGTAGTCGGGAACAGAGCTATCCAGAAACCGGTTTAACAAGAGCAATCGACAGGCTTGAAGAAACCGGATGTATAATTTGCAAGCTGCCAACTGAAACAGAGGCGATTATAAACCAGACATACATAATTGAACAGGTGAAACCAATAAGAAAGATGGGGTGTGTGTATGTGTGTGTGTGTGTGTGAGCAAAGAGGTACAGGCGATTGCAGGGAGTTGTAGGCTGTAGTGAAGCAAAGGTCATTCAATTTTGCATTACTACCAGTGGCAGCCAGTTAATTGGAGGCGCTTTGCCTATTCACAGTCCTGCTTTACTAACAAATTGATTTTATTTTTAGTTTATTTGCACCTCCCAATTTTTTCAAAGCACCAACCACCACTGATTAATAACACGCTTTTTCAAAAGAAGTATTTAACATATGTCACGGTTCCTTCCAACCTGCTAGAAAGAAATACAAGAGTAAGAGAGAGACGCTTCTCCTATTGGGTGAAGATTTCAATGGTTTACTGCTGATCCCTAGTGGCTATAATCTCAAATGACAGCTGGTAAAGATGGTAAACAAGATCTTAACCGCAGAACAGCATTTTCAGGCTGGGATATGATCAGCATGCATGTTTTATTGAAATTTGTTTGACGGAGAGCAGCTAATTGTTTTTTTCAGCAACATTGTTGATTATGTGTAAGATTTATTGTCAGTTTACTGGTGTTTACACTACCAAAGACACATAGGGTTCACCATACTACAGGTTAATAATTATTGTGTATTTAAATAGAACAAGTAAAGCACAAACCACACATACCTGATCCTCGTAAATAACTTAGGCAAAGTGGTCAAAATGTGTATGTGTGTGTGTGTGGGGGGGATAGTGTGTTGATTACATGGACAGAGGACAATTTAAGTTGTGTAAGTAAAGTATCGTAAGTATGGGAGCTCTAAATTGTCATGGAGTTTATTGTCAGGAAAAGCAACAGGGTGATTTAAGCAATATAATAATTTACAGCATTTTCTACAAACTGTTGCCAAAAGTTGTATAGTATATATTTGTATGTTATAGAATTACATTATTGCTTCACTAGACTAAACACCAATATGACACTTTGGTAGTTCCTGTGAACAACACAATCTCCATAAAAACACAGTGTGTTATGGTTGGTGTGGAAAAACGTCTCTACGTATGTAACCATGGTTCCCCAAGGGAACAAGACGTTGCGTCAAAAACTCTGTGGGATCGCTTCTATGTGACCTCAGTCTGAAGCACGTGTGCAATCGGTCCAATAGAAGACTGACATATCACAGGTGGGTGAGGAAAACTAAGATACCAGGTAAGCTTTGAGAGCTGATGCAGCGCTGACAGGGATGCCAAGGAATGGCAAGAGACAGGAAGTCTTGTTCTCTCAGGGAACCATGGTACATACCTAGGAGATGTTTCCCTTCCGAAAATAAAGCTGCATCATAAATGCTATGGGAACAAGAATGCTCATATGTTTGTGGTCGAAGGACGTGTGCACCTAAGAAAAAGCCAGGTCCAGGTTGTAGAAGCGGACAATGTGTGTGTAGAGGCCCAGTCTGCCGCATCACAAATACCTGCTAAAGAAGGACAACCAAGTTTCCACTGCTGGGCCCCGGAGCAACCCATAACTGCTCAATTGAATAAAAGACATATGGAAAGTAATAGAAGTTTATTGTATACATGAGCGTCTGAATAATCGGAATAATTGCTTATTGCACACTGGATATAAAAGCCAACAATAACATTGTAGTATTTAATGCACAATGTTACTGTATTACTGTAACAATATTACTATAACATGAATTCTTCCCCTTTTTAAAATCGAACAAAACCAAATGTCTAAATTTTAACCTCTTTATAAATGTGTTCCTGACATTAATTAAATGTATCTTTGTAACTTGCAGAACTCTTTAGCTTTCAACTCATAGAAAAACATGAAATTTTAGGCAAAGTTGATTTCCAGAGAACAGTACAACAGTACGACTTTTTTTTTACTGGTGTTGACTGCAGACAACTAAAAGTGTAAACTAAATTTATTTGATTACAGATCTGTTACTTAATCTTCATCTTTATCTGTAAATCCACATACAATTAAGTTAATGTTTAATTTTTTTCTGTGCGTATGATATACCCAAACTTTGTCTTGTGCAACAGTCTCTTCTGGTGGATGTCATAAAAAAGTTAAGGGATTAAAAAAACATTGATTACATTGAGGTGTTCACTTTGACTGAGACACGAGATACTTAATACATCTGGATTATGGCGAACAGCATGAAATGGCTGTGGGAATACCGAAGTTATGTGATTACCATTGTGACCCCTCTTCTAATCCTGCCTTTACCACTTATTGCAAACACTTCGGTAAGCAGTAAAAATATTTAATTTATGTTTTTTTTGTTTTTTCCTGGCATTTTAATAAATATTTTTAAATAAGTGTTTTACAAAACTTGGTCAAAAGTCTAGTTTGACCTGAAAAAGTTGCATTCATGCATTATATAATATATTATATCTTGCTTTATTATTTCTTCGGCTCTTTGTGTTATGGTAAATCCAATCAGTAAGTGTTGTTATCGTTCACTGCTACCAGCCAAACAAACTTCCATTAGAAATGCCCAGCATGCTCAACAAAGCATTATTTTCATAACTTCACTGCTTTGCTTAATTCTATAATTTCAGCCCACTTTATCATTCCCTCTGGTTTGATTGTCTGCTATTCTTAAGAGGTTAAAAGTTTCCTTTTGCTCTCGTTCTTATCACTGCAGTGTTTGTTGAACCTTTCACATACTCTGTCGATGTTTTATAGAGCGGATGATTTTATACCCCTTAACAATCTGAAAGCTTAAAAAAATATTTTTGTTTTGTACAATTTTCTTTCCTTCATTTGTATTATTGGATAAAATGGGTCAGAAAGGGTAAAGGTCTTTATAAGTATGCTTTTATTTTATGTAATGGCTGGAAATTATTATTATTATTACAATAAGCATGACTAAAGGATCTGGCAGCCATATAGAAAAAGTACAAGAAAAAGTAAAGATGAAGGCACAGTGTAAAGAATATTGGGGTGTATTAGGGTGCAGGATTATGAAGTGTTTTCCACTTCAGTAACAGGATCTGGAATTCAACTCAATATTTTACTGGAATCAAGTGCAACTGCTGAAGAACTTGAAAATATGCTCAGTAGAAGATGTTCTAAAAAAACCCAGTTGGTCCAGCTGGACTAACTGGAGTTTATATAGCGATTTAGAGGGAACACCAATGAGAAGCATTGCAATAGTCTATACGTGAGGTGACCAGTGCAGGAACGAGCACTGCTGTATTATTGGATGGGGGAGAGACACGGAGACGGTTTGCAATCTGTGTGATAATATTAAATAGAGTTTAAAAGGATAGTGTACTTCCCAGGGTGCCCAAAGTTTTAACCCGAAAGGAAGGTCTTTTTGCATTATTACTATTTTATAAAAGAAAAAACATGGCTTAACATAGAACTGGGTTCTAGTTTTTTATTTCATAAAAAAAATAAATAAATAAAAATAAACAGGTTTTTTTACATAAAGACAATACAGGGATTCATTGGTTATTCGATTGTTTTATTTAGGGAAATTTCTCATAATTTTTGAACAAAAGTATTGTGACACCTGTCCATAACTTATAATAAATTCCAAGCATCTAGAAATATTTTTTACTAGCTTGTAAAGTGGGACTGTTGGGCTATAACGATTCAGTCACAATAGTTTTTATCAAGATCAAGCACTACTGATGGGTTAGAATTTGGGTGATATTGATGTTCTAGTTCATCTAAGGGTGTTCAGTTGGGTTGAGGTCAGGGGTTTGTGTAAGACACTTGAGTTCTGTCACAACAACCATGGCAAACCATGTCTTCATGGAGCTCATCGGCATTCTCAAAATACGTATGTGGCTGTGCTGGTAAGATTTATTTTCGATATGACAGAGAGGAAATTTTGCTAAAACTCTATTGCAACTCTAATTTTTACCCAATACATTGTACAGCAAAATATAAATAAATGAATAGAAATGCTGCCCAATGGCAGAATATGAATTATTTGACTATGGAATATGTACATTATATTATCTAGTTTAATGTAAGACTGTGACTGAACTACTATCTCATGTATTTAAATGCAAAGCTTTTATACATACAGTGTATATTATCTCTATACAGTATATTATTAAATTACTCATGTAGTCGGCTGGTGCTAGAAAACATTTCGGGGGTGCAAACAAACTGAAAAATTAATCTGTCAGTTATGCAGGGCTGTAAATAGCCGATAGTGATGATGTATCGTTACTGCTAGCTAAAATATAATATAAAACATAATATAAATAGTGTTTATGTTAATGTCAAAAAGCAGGAATTCAATAAATTTATCATGCATTAATCAATTTGAGTTAAATGAAGTTTTTTTATTATTATGAACACGTTGTAAACGGTCTAATCAACGGTGCGACCCGAATAGAATTAACCTGCTAAATTCACCTGCTTTTTAAATGTTTACGGATCTACATACACATTCTTTTTTCTCACTCAATAGCTAGTCAGACTTGTGCCTTAGCCAGTGCAAAGATCGATAGCTAGGCAGACATACGCATTAGCGAGTGCGAAGATCGTTAGTGGATCGTTAGCTAGACGGGTGGTAAAATGCAAAAAGGGCAAAAATCAGTGAATAAGATTCAGTTATTCAGTTTAGCTTTTCTCCTCCTCCTCCGTCAGCATCCTCAAGTCGTCTGATCTCCATGATAAATGCTGTACATTATACTTAATAAAACCAGTTTCTTGCAGTTCATTTTATTGTATTGTTTTTATACAATATTCGTCATTTATAAGTATATATTTCTTATTTAAAAACATGTAACAAAAAAAGCAGTGTTCGTAACAGACTAGTGACATTTCAATTCATTTCAATGGGAAAATTCCTCCCTCACAGAACCAATTCAAGGCACCATTGAATTTAGTTTTTTTCTTAATTAATATATTTATTTAACTCAATGAACAAAGACTTAACTTACAGACCTTGGATTTGACCTAACCTTCCAGATTCCACCATAGGATGTGATAAATCAGTGCTGTAAATGGATACAACTAATAGTCCAGGCTCACTTTAAAATGTTTTTATAATTTTGCTAATCTTCCATCATGGTCAAGAAGTGTCAATCAATATTTATTTTATTGCAGGAGGCTAAATGTGGTTTTGTATTGATCCTGATGTCTGTGTACTGGTGTACAGAGTCTCTGCCAATGGCAGTAACTGCTTTTCTTCCTCTTATCTTCTTCCCTATGATGGGCATCATGAAGGCTGATGAGGTAAGAGCTATTAGGTTTGGAGTTTATGCATTTGGAAATGTTAACACTAACTTAGTGTGTGTGGTTATTCTGCAGGTTTGTATCCAGTACTTCAGTGACAGTTCCATGCTGGGAGTTGGTGGATTGATGGTGGCCATATCTGTAGAACAGTGGAATCTCCACAAACGCCTTGCTATCAGCGTGCTTTTAGTGGCTGGGGTGAAGCCGGCGCTGTAAGAGCTTTAATAACTGTGTAGTCATGAGAGATCTCTGTGGCTATTGATTATCAATTATTTATTTGTCTCAAAGGTTGATGTTGGGGTTCATGAGCATCACAGCCTTCCTCTCCATGTGGATCACTAACATGGCCTCTACAGCTATAATGCTACCCATTGTGCAAGCTGTGCTGGAGCACCTCTGTAAAAGTGAGAAAGAGGAGGAGGAGAGAGAACTAGAGCGACACAGTGCCATAAAGTCTTTACAAGTGAACAAGTGCAAGGAAGGATTTAACAAAATGGATATAGGTAAAAAGTTGTGACCTTTACCTTTATGCAGTTTAGATAGAGTTTTATCAATTGACCACAACTGAGCCAACAATATATCTATAATGAACTCATATAAAATAAAAAGAATGAAAACTAAAGACTGCTCAGCAGGAGTAAAGTTAACCTATTCTTAAACCCGTATACGCCGTTTCGCATCGGCAACCCAATTTCGATTCCCGCTCGGATTGTTTCCAGTCCACCCCCTCTCTTTCATCTCTCAGTCTGTCCTATCAATAATGGCAAAAATGGCCAAAAAATTATTTAAAAAACCCTATCCTCATCTTTAAATCTTTAAATTGTGTTTTTTACACTTATTTCTACTTTTTTCAGTTTGCTTAGCTAATTAACATGTACTACATTTCATCCAAATGTACTTCTACATTAGTCACAGATGTTTTTTTTTTAGATCATCCACTTAAAGTACAATTCTAGTTAGGAATCCAAATTATACAACCACAATATTTTTTCTAATCTTACAACTAATCGATATTTTGTAAATATCTGATCATCAAAAACATATTTTATTCCTGTAGAGGAGGAACCGAGTCCTGAGAAACTGTTACAAGTTGAGCAGAGGAGGATAACCCGTGAGAAGAAATATCGGAGACTCAATAAAGGAATAAGTTTGAGTGTGTGTTATGCTGCTAGCATTGGAGGCACAGCCACTCTTACCGGTTCCTTTCCAAATCTCATCCTGAAAGCCCAGATTGACAAGTAACATTACCACATCATTGCTATGTTCTTTCAAGCCTTTGTATTAATAAATTCATCTATAAAACAATAAAAAATTATCTATTGCGGTAATGGTCAATAACTTGACCATTACCAAGTTATTGATGGGCAGCACGGCGGCTTAGTGGTTAGCACTGTTGCCTCACAGCAGTGCTTGTGTAGGTTTATTCCGGGTTCTCCAGGTTCCTCCCACAGTCCAAAAACATGTTTGTTAGGTTGATTGGTGATTCTAAATTTCCCATATGAGTGTGTGTGTGTGGACCTGGCATGGACTTTAAATAAGACCGGATTGGCTGACATTTACCCTCCATAAATGTATTGCTTGTTTATTTAGTGCTGTTGATGGTATCGTACATTTTTTTTACTTAAGTCTCCCTCATTGCACTGTAGTGTTTAGCTATTATAGTAAAACTGGTCATATTAGTTGTAGTTTAAATCCATCTGGTTCTTAAGCAGTACTTTATCTAGGCATAGGCAGACTAGGCAGTTGTCTAAGGCGCCACCAGCTGTGGGAGTATTAATAAGCGCCTATCGCTCCCCCCTCTACCCCACCAAGACGATTTGACTACTTTCAATTAGTCATAGTCTCCCTGGTGATAGTGTCCACTGTTATTAGGAAGAGAAATAGAGGAATTTGGGCTAGTTTGACATGATTACTAAATATGTTTTCCAGAAGTGTAGTAATCATGCCTACGGTGGCAAAAAGTCCAAAACGATTTCATGTGCTGTTACTGATGTTGATATCGGTGCATTAAGTAAATAAGTGATCGATAATAAGGAGCAAGGTTGGTCTTAATAATAATAATAATAATTCACAGAAAAGATACAATGTTCACACTTGCACATCCGTGAATTGTGTTTAACGTTTGTGAAACTTATTTATTGTATATATATTTGAACGTTGTGCGTATTTTTTACATGCGACTTAGGTGTTACGCATTTTGAATTGGAAGACGCATTGTGTCTCTGAAGGTGAATTATTATTAAGACAAATCTTGCTCCATATAAAGATGCATCCTTTACTCCTAACTCATTGTAATACCAAGTATGTGGCTGTAGAATTACTTAATGACTAATACTATATATGTATACCAATGCAGGATATATCCAGACAATGGAGATGTGTTAAACTATACCTCCTGGTTTGGGTTTGCTTTCCCCAACATGGTGCTAATGCTGATCATCTCTTGGCTGGTCCTGCAGTTCATTTATTTGGGCTTCAAGTAAGTAACGAAGTTATAAATTACCGCAGGTACATAATTTTATCTATTGTGTCATGTCATTAGATTAAAAAAATATTTTACGCTGACCAACTGCTGAAACCATCACTTCTGGATTTTAACAAATTATTCCTTGTACTAAACATGCTACTCGAATCACATGCTACTCTTTTATATGGCTATGTCTATGCCATAACTTTTACAATGACATTTATTGCTTTTGGCAGCTGTTCTTATCCAGAGTAACACAGATAAAAGTCCTTTAAAGTCTCCATCAATAAAAACACAGATAACATTTAACCCACAGATTATCATATAACCCAAATTATTTTCAGTTACAGTTCAGTTTCAGCAACATAATTATAGCTGATTTGTTGTTTTGTTTTGTGTTTTTTTTTTGTGTGTGTTTTCAGTGTAAAAAACACATTCGGTTGTGGAACGGCCAGAAACAGTCATGAAGATGTGTATCAGGTGATGAGGCACGAGCTCAGAAAGCTCGGCAGCATGAGGTTCGCGGAGTACAGCGTGCTCATGCTTTTTATACTGCTGGTTCTGCTTTGGTTTACAAGGGACCCTGGTTTCATGCCAGGATGGGGTTCACTACTCTTCAATCGGGAACAAAAGTAAGGGCCCTTAACATATTTACATTTGGGAAGCGTCCTTATTATAATTTAAGCAGCTTGCATTGATTTTTTTTTTATTCAGCTGAGCAATTGGGGGTTAGGAGCCAGCGGTAGCAGCTTGGTGGTGCTGGGAATTAAACCCTGATCTTCTAATTAGCAGTCCAACACCGTAACCACTTTCCCCTTATGATAAGATTGATTTTAGGAATATCTTTTTTAGTATTTTTAGATTCTTTATTTTGTTATTATATGGTGTTAATGTCTATTATGAATCAGCTACGAGCTCTTAAAAAAAGGAAGAAAGTTCTGTTTTGACATTAATTTTTCTGAGCTTATCTATTACATGTAAATCCATTTAATAACCAATTTATTTGAATTTCAGTGGTGAGAGTATGTTAGAATTAAAAAAATATTGTTGAATGTTACAGATGCAAATTATTTTCATTGTATTCTAAAGTGTTTTCTATATATTTTGTGTTGTTATTTTTCAGCTTTATTTTACTGTTGGTACATACCGGTCCTTTCTTTTTTATTTCAGGTTTGTGACAGACAGCACAGTCTCCATATTAATAACCTTTATGTTTTTCATAATGCCTTCCAAAATTCCAAAATGTCGGCATGTTGGTTCTGTAGACATAACTGGTAGGTTGTTTTTTTTGTGATCATCTTCCATTATTTTTGGTGGCACAGTCAGACGATAAATACACGGTGGCCATTTGATAGTCTAAGATCATAAAATTAGATTTTCAATCCTCTCCTGTCCAAAAAAAAACAAAAAACCCAACACGTCCCAACCCAATTCCAAAAAAACTAGGGGCAAATCCTGTCCCGTCCTAATCCCAAAAGAAAGACTCCTATTCCCTTCCCCTCCTGTCTTTACTGTAATCTTTCAGTTACAGTAAATAAAGTACAGATCTACGTTATAAAATCGGTTTTCCAGATGGCCAAAAAAAAAACCAAGCGAGCGAGCATTAAAAAATGATTTTGATACCCGACATACTGATAGTGGCTCCTTGAAGCCCGAAATATTTGGACAACATATTTAGCCAGCTAAATTAGCCAAAAGCATTCAAATATATTATTCCCCTTTTTATAAGATTTTCCAAAGAGCAGCGTTATTTTGGTAGCCTGACTGGAAGTCACAGGATGTCAAGCATAAAGAAACAGTGCAACTAAAATTAACTTCAATATTAAAGTATATAACTTTTATTTATTTATTAGCATATTTGTGTATAAAGTTGGGTATCATAGCGTTGTTATGATTCTCAATCCCGCCCAGTCCTGCTGACTTTCTTCTGTCTTGTCCTAAACACCTCATTATTAGTGATCATTTCGATCCTTAAAAAAAAAAAAAAACAGTTTCCTGGTTTCCGCCAACATTCCAATAACATAGCTGTAGCTAAAAGTCTCTAGATTTAATAAAGTTTAAATCATGTATATCTTGGACAAGAACAATGTGCAAGACAGTTTTTGTAATGCACAATGTTTGATTAAAATGAGAATGAGTATAATACCGTACACAGTAGAACTACTGATTTACTTACGATTTATAACGTTGGCAATTTTACTGCAGGCCGAATATTTTCTTTAAAAACATGTCAAAATCTATTTGATATCATTATTTTTTACCTGTTGTCTGTTTATATTCACTGAAGTTTTGACCATTTTACTAGGGAAAAGTGAAGTAAGGATTCCTGCCACCTTGTTAAATTTTCAACTTGTGGAAAAGCTGCTGCCCTGGAACATTCTGCTGCTACTAGGGGGAGCTATGGCGCTTGCTAGAGGCAGCGAGGTACACACTTTCCCCGAAAAGTCTCTTACTTTTCAATTATACCTGTTACATACAGCTGATTACCGCAGCAAATAAAGTGTGTATTCCTTATATCCATAGAGTCAATTCTTTTCCTGAACAATATCAGCACAAAAAGTGACAAAATTATACATTAACAAAATATAACAAAAAAAGGAAAGTATTTGTGTATTTTAAAGGAATGGCCAATATTTGTATGAAGATTTTAGGCTTTTTTTCTCCAGGTATCCAAATTGTCTTTTTGGCTTGGACAAAATCTCCTGCCTCTGGGGAACATCCCTCCAGTAGCTCTTTCCTTTGTGCTCTGCCTTGCAGTGACTTTGCTCACCGAAGTCTGCAATAATGCCATAATCAGCACTGTATTCCTGCCTGTTCTGGCCTCCATGGTAAGACTAAACACGTGAGAAAAATGCAAAAATAAAGAGTAATTTATAAGAGTAATCAGTTTATAACTGATTTTATGTCTTTTCATGTTGCATTACCAGGCAAAAGCTCTTAAGATACATCCACTGTCCATCATGCTGCCCTGCGCCATCAGCGCCTCATTTGCCTTTATGCTTCCAGTGGCCACAGCACCCAATGCTATTACATTTAGCTATGCCAACCTTAAAATCATAGACATGGTAAGGCTACAAAAGCTTTTTCATATTGGGGTATTTTTGTTTTTTGCATTTTTTTTAAGGATGAACAATATGAAAAATTTTAATTGATACCGATAACCGAAGTCATTGGGCAGAAACCGCCACGCAATCTGGCAACACTGGATGCAGTCGGAAATCGGATAAATCAGACTGATTACTCAGCAAGCGTACTTTATCAGACTTTATTTATCAAAGCAATAAGAATGACATAATTTCTTATTATTTATCTGTCCAATAAATATTGTTCATCCCTATTTGTCTATTATTAACAAGAATATATTTACTGCATTATAGGTAAAGCCTGGATTTGTACTGAACCTATTAGGGGTCGTCTGCACGAACTTTGCTATCCAGACATGGGGATCTGCATTATTTAATCTGACTGAGTTCCCTGAATGGGCCAATATCACTACCAGATCCCTTTAACGGAATACTTCTTCCTGCTACTACCAGCATAACCTAAAAGCTTATAATAAAAGAAAAGGAGAGAAGAACAACAGAGAAAGCACAAATTATCAAGACTTGAAACTACAACATGGATGCATTTCCAAAGCTGGAGAATTTTTGGTTTTTATAAGCTAAACCAATTTTGTAGGTACAGTGATTTTTTTGTAACAATCCATGAGACATGAACACAGAAATGTCTCTGGAGACCATTGAAGATGTTTTTCTGCTGATGACTGATCAGGCAAAAATTGGGAACATCTAATATTCCCTTTTTACACTCCAATTCTGGCGCTTTGAACCAAGAGCCGCGTACCGCGTTACGTTACTAATGTGAACAATTTTGTGAATAATTATGGCGCCTCTGGCCAAGATCACTCTCAGTAAATTATTTACTCTTTTAAAAACTTGCTTCTTACAGCAAAATAGTGTAAGCAAGTCAAATAGTTATATACCAATCATGCATGTGACTCAAAGTGTTTATTCACAAAGGTATAAAGTATCCCATGCTATTAGTACAAACAAATATAAACTTACTATTGGTTATGTTATTAATTCAAAACCCAACTTAGGCAAGTAGAAATTCTACCTCTCTTAAAACACACCAGTGTCTACACAATCAGCCACCCAAGACTACAATCATGTGTGTAACACCACTGGCATGTTCACGTCATCTGTTCTTAGTTGCACAAAACCACATATAAAAATGCACTAAACCATTGATAGTATCTCTCACTGTTTTTTAATAAAACGATAACCAAAAACTGCAATCTTCTTCGACTCTGTTGTATGACACCAAACAGACACAGCGGTGAGCAAACCCGGTCCCTAAGAGCCTGAGACCTGCAGAGTTTAGCTCCAACCCTATTTAAACACACTTAAACTGGCTAGCTAAGGTAAAGGTAACGTTTGCAGGACAGCAGATAAAAAAGATAAATGTTAGTTGCTCTGGATAAGGACGACTGCCAAATGTAAATGTATTTTCATTATGCATATGGTCACCCTTGTGGTATTTTCAGGTCAAATGATTAAAAAGTCCAGATTAGACTCTCAGACACTTTCTCTGTTAGTCCAGATTAAGACTATCAGGCTCTGATAATTTTATGCACACAGATATGTGATTTGCCAATCATGTGTGACTAATCTCACATCAAGTTTTTTCACTAGAGGGCAGCACGTGTTGTGTTTGGGCAAATATTGACCTGTTTGGGCATTAATATTTTAAGAACAGTTTAAGATCATTAACGTTCTTATTTCAAAAAGTCTTTAATGTGTTTTTAAATGTGTTTAATTGTTAAACATTTTAAAATTACAGAAATAAATGGAAAAAAACACTTTAAAATGTTATGCATCATCTCTATATAGACTCTTACATATAAATCCAAATGTCCTTTTACCCTGCCCCACAAAAATATAAGCATTTCTAATAAAACACAAATAAATTCAGGACAAAAGATTTTATAAACACACAAGGATGCAAATTTATGAATATAGAAAAATAGAATTTATGAATGTAGAAAACCCTCATTAGGATGCTGAGACAAAAGAAATCCCTTCAAAAATGTGTAAATTCGGGTGCATTATGTCAGTTCTATGTTATATTATGTCATGCTTCCACTTTACTTGGTGATAATAGCAACTGCCTTCTTGATCCAGGTGTTGTTACTGAGCAGAGACAGCATGAAGCGAGCTACGTCCGATCTTGATAAAGTCTGACCAACAGGGAAACCATTTTCATCAGGGACGTAGAAACCTTCATGGGTCTGGATTTCTTTGTCTGTGAATAACAGAGAAATAATATAAACTAAACTACGGGTGTAATTTATAAGGGTCTTTTTATATTAGTGGTAGGAATTCTTGCCTTTTCCAAACATCTGACTCAGCTCGAGTTAATGGCCAAATGTTGTACTGTTAACAGGTTTAATGGAATACTCTTAATTTAGATTATTAAAAGAGACTCGTACTATGGGAAGAAGTCAGATGTTACAGATCTGCCAACTTCTGCTGGGAAACCTTAAATCCTGGCATTCAAGATTATGCTTACTAACACACTGCAAAAAAAGCAATTAGAAATGCTGACTTGGCCTATGAATTCCCCTGATCTCAATCTAATCAAGCATCTTTGGCAGGTGCTGAACATTTTTGGTATTTGGCAGACGCCCTTATTCTTACTTACATTTATCTGTTTCTATTGTTTCAATCTGAGACATTGGCGGATAATAACCTTATTCAGGGGCCTAATGGTGCCAGCTCGGCATTTATAGGAAACAAACTCAAAATATCTTAACCACAGAGCTATCATCTCAATTTTTGTTCAAATATATCATATCCACTGACCTAATAATGCAATTTACAGAACCTTTACATCATTTTATGTAATCTCCACCAACAGTTGGTATAAGAGTGTAAAAAATCACAGAAAATTAGCAGTTTCTGGAATACTTGATTTAGCTTATCTGGTACCAACAACCATGCAAAGATTACATACACAAGTTTTCTGTTTTGGAGTGTAACATTAACTAAAACTTGTAGCAATATTTAGTGTTTATATATGGGCCTAAATATAGTTTAGAATTTTAGATTAAATGCATACGAAGGCTATGTGATCTCTATATAATTAGAATATAAATAATGGGTGTTAGTTAAGTTAAGGTGTTGGACTATTAAGCCGAAGATTGTGTGTTCGATTTCCAGCTCCACCAAGCCACCACTACTGGGCTCTCAACCCCCAATCGCTCAGTTGTATAAAAGAGATAAATGTAAGTCGTCTGCCAAATGCTGTAAAACTATTGACCTAAAAAGGACTGATGTGAGTCCACTAATAAATGGACTCCAGCTAAAGGCTGTGTTAAACAATTATTAGTCTTTTCCAACAGAAAGTGTCAACATTATACATTTACAGCATTTGGCAGACGCTCTTATCCAGAGCGACTTATATTTATCTTATTTATACAACTGAGCAATTAAGGGTTAAGGGACCCGGCCCAGCAGTGGTGGCTTGGTGGAGCTGGGAATCGAATGACCTTTGGGTTGATAGTCCAACAACTTAACCATGAGCCACCACTTCCCATTAATAAACAGGAAGTAGTCCAGCATCGCTTACCCACCTGTAACTGGAGTATTCTGCAGCCCAGGTGGCCTGACAACAGTCCAGTTAATGTCCTTAGTCTTCTTCAGAAGGTCTTCCATCTCATACATGTTGTTCAAAACGCTACGGATCATCGGCAGAAGCAAAAAACGAATAAAGAAGGAAGAGTTGCTTCCTGAATTAGCTGCGAAAAACACACAACTTATTAAAATTGCATATGATACTTGAACAGTGAAGTGTAGATTAAACTTTATTTAAAAATAAAATCAATGTTCTGTGTTCTGCATGTTATTAATCACACACTATATACATGAATGCAATAACATTTTGATTGCACAAGCTTGGAATTCCAACTATTTGAGATCTAGATCACTTACGATCCGTGTACCATGATGTCATAGTAATGATTCGATTCACTTTGACGTCTTGCATTGCGTCAAGGGTGGCCCTCATAGACTGAGTGTACCCGGTGACACCATAGAAAAAAGATGGTGGGAACCCAAGACATGACATTACAGCGTCCTGTCCTTCAAAATGTGGCTTCAGACTGTCTCTCGAAAAAATATCTGCCTCGACCACCTGCATAGTAAAACATTATTTTAGGTGCTAAGGGTGTTTTGTGTATACAGACAAAAGATATTTTAGATTTAGTCTCAATTTGACTGCTATAATAAACTCCACAGATTTTGGAGCATGGCGCTGTGGGTACTTTTCCAGCCAGCCACAATATTTTTAGTGAGTTCAGGTGAAATACTTTATTTTAACGCACCATGTCTTCATATACCCCCCTTTATAACCAGGGTGTTGTCATAGTTGCAGTGAAGGAATAATACAACATACAGAGACGTTGTAGAAACAGTGTGCTTTTATCTTTGTGGCAACAAACACACTTTCCTGGGTGTAATAGTAAGGTGAGCATCCATATTTGGCCATGCAGTGGATTTCTTTCTTGGTCGTTTGTTTTAGGGTCATTGACTACAATCTTCTAGGCAGAATATCGAACACAGTTATAAAGAGGAAAGCCTGGGACAGCTTATTAGACTGATAAGACTGCTCTTTTAGGGTTGAAGTGGGTATTTGAAGGAATTCTACTGTATAGGTCTGGTTTTACCTTAAGGTTCTCATGGTTTATTGTCAGTTTGGAAGGATTCCTCACAATGGCGGTGATAATGTGTCCCTGCTGAAGAGCCTGGTTAACCAGATTCTGCCCAGTCTGTCCTGTAGCTCCAAGCACTGCAACCTTCATCTTTCTATCAGTGATACTTCACTCCTGCAAAATATAAAAACTTAAATTTGTATTTCAAAGTGCATGGAAAACACAAGTGCGCTGGTTATCCCTGTTTAATGGAGTAGGAGGGAAGTGGAGGTGCAGTGGTTAAGGTGTTGGACTGCTTACCGGAAGATTAGAATTTGGTTCCCAGCACAATCAAGCCACCACTGCTGGGCCCCTGAGCAAAGGCTACTAACCCTCAATTGCTCAGTTGTATAAAACAGATATGCAAATGTAAATGTAAAGTAGTAGCTCTATTGGTTAAGGCTCTGGGACCTTTTGGATGGTCAAGGTTCCAGCAGCACCAGGCTGCCCAAGATGGGCTCTTCAGCAAAATCTTTCCACGGGCTGCTGTCATGCCCTACCTTGTCCTCTGACCCCAACCTTCTACACCAGGTTCTGTGAAGTATAAATTTTTACTTCGCTGGAATTTGTCAAATTCTTCTAATGATATGTACCAGGTTATTTCAAAGACGCTCATCTAAGATTTTTTGGGTTTTTTTTAATATGTAGCTTTTGGGGCTCTACATGTGATACTGTAAAAATGGTGACTATAAACAAAAGTACTTACCTACATAATCTGATTTACATAAAATAATCTAATAACAATAATTCACATAATCTGATTTACGTAACAGCATCAAACAAACGACAAAACGTGTTTTTCCTGTATAAACACTGCGTCACTGTAGAAATGGTGTTGGTGTTTATATAGACCATATATGTATTTCTGTGTGTATCATCATCCTAAACCATATGCAAACACCAAATATAAACAAACACAAACACACACGCGGACAAACGCACATAGACATACGCACATAGACAACACACAACGACAGTATTAAAAGTGGCGCGTTAAAACATCTGGATGAGGCGCAATCTCAGAGCTCCCAGATGTGTGTGTGTATATCTATAGCATTTTGTATTTATAAGTATTTATACTTACACACTAAGATTTTGTTTCGGTTTTTCCAGAGACGACCGATTTGCGTTGCCACCCACACGTCGAGTTTAAGCTGTCACGGTTTGTTTACTCACCAGGGGGCGCCATTTCCTCACGGAGTTATGTCACTGCCCTAGGGTTGACTTTCGCTCATCTGTAGCTTAAACTTTATAAGAAACCGCAGTTTAGCAGTTCATATAGAAATTAAACTATTATTTTAAATAATTGAAAAACCTAAATAACTTTTAAGTTACATAATAACATATGTCTTGTTTATGCGTGTAATTTTAGAATTTAACTATAAAATAACCCATAAATACACAGCATTTGCAAGCCGAAAACCCAAACAGCTGTCACCAATGTGAAAGCCAATAATTGTGTAAGTTTGTATGCTGTACCATTAAGAATTCATTTCCATCTGTCAGACACCCTTATTCAGAGCAACTTACAGTTACTTCATTTATGCAACTGAAAAATTTAAGGAATAAGGGCCTTGCTCAGGGGCCAATTGGTGGTTGTACTGGGAATTAAGCCGGCAACCTTCCGGTTAGCAGTTCAACACCTTAACCACTAGGCTACCACCTCCCCATTAAAATTCAGTATGGAAATGAAGACATTGTGTGCTAATGTTGGAGTGTTCTATACAGAGCTTACATTTCGACCCAAATGAACATCCTATGGATGCTAACTGTATTCCAGGCCTTAACATAACAGCCTGATCTCAGTAATTCCTATAAATCCTAATGGACATTTCAAAATCTCAGTCCTCCCAGATGAGTGGACATTGTTATAACAGCGAAAGGGGAGTAAATCTAAATCACAAACACATGGGCATGGTGGTTTAGTGTTTAAAAAGAAAGCATCAGACTCCAGATTCAGTTTAGGTGTAATATAAACTATATGGTTCTCTGAGGTTTTGCTGCCGGGGACTGTATTACAAACTTAGGAATCCCTCAGCACAGAATTATTCTATAAACTCTTTAATAATACTGGCAATATATAGCTTTTTATTTCTAATTTATCTCACTAACTAGACACATGTATATCCAAATCAGTTAAACTTTCAAGTGATATGACTATGAATTGTTAAGGTCATTTGACCCTCTAGACAGTTAAATACATATTAAAACGTATAATAATAATAATAATAATAATAATAATAATAATAATAATAATTTTGGTAATAGGCCACCTATCAAGATAGTGCAAGTCCAAGTATTTAAATAAACAAACAAATAAATACATAGACAAATATATTCTGGTTGTGTTTAACACTTAAACAAAACCACATTCATCACTCTGTAGAAATAAAAAAAAGAGTAAACAATCCATGCCACTCTTTTCACATTGTTCATTGTTTTCAGTGCAGTGACATCATGTTCTATCTAAAAAAGTCTGCCTGGTTTAAAAACGCCTTTTTTCCATAAATATACTTCGTTATTAATATATTAATATATTGTGTGTATAAATATACAGATGACTATTCCTACTTAAGAATGCCAAATATGGAAATTATGTACACGCCCACATTTACATAAAGGGTGTGTTAATGTAACCTCGCGGGTACGCCCACATTTCATTATGACACGCCCACTTTAAGACGCTTTCGTTTCTCATATTCAATACGGGAAAATTTATCGGCATGTATAAATAAACCCGAGGAGCAGTTTGCGTTCAGTAGCACCTATAACCACTGGACGGACCTGATTGAAGACGGTGATTTGGATGATCTCGGCTTGTGATCATGCGTTCCGGGGTTTTGTGGATGTTGTTTGTATTGACAGGCTGCGATTCGAACTTTTCCCCACCGGTGGTGAACATCAGTCTGGATCAGGCTCCAGAGATGAGATGGTGGCCGCTTAAAGACCTTTATTCTAAAGACTTCTTACAGAAAGCAGCTGCTCAGATCATCGAGTAAGTGCACAATTTACAAAATACAGCTCTAAAATCTCCAGTTAAATCTCATCTGGATTAATAAAATTTTATCATTTTGGATTAATTTATTATTTAGCTCTTTATCCTGAATTTTATACACTACATATAAGGCTAATGAATTTTTTAAAAAACCCTAATATTTGGATTATGCAACAAAAATTTATCTTAAGATGCATTAAAGTATGTTATAATGATCAGCTTTAGTGCACAGAAAAATTCAGTAACAAATTTTTCCCAATATGTGTCAAATATGTTTTTTTTTTTAGCTCTACAGTTCCAGCATGGGTTCATCACGCTATCAAACCTGTGGTAAGAGCTTTGGAGAGCTATACCCCTCCACCCTACGCTGCTGAGATCAGAGGCATGGCAAAGTTATACGGGTCTGACATCTCTGACATCCTTCTGCTCAACTTCGCCTATGAAGTTTCTGCGTATGTAGAATTGTTTCTCATACAGTTGCTTTTAAGTTTTTCAGAGCTATCTGCTCATATAGGGGACATGCCAGGCTATCCATGCGGTAACGCAGTGGTTAAGATCAGAGTTTGATTTCCAACACAACCAAGTTACACACTTGAATTAAAAAGTATAAATAAATATATATTTTGCAGCACCGATTTAGAATCCAAGATTTTATGTTATTAACAGTATACAACTTGCAATGAAATAAAAGCCCTTGTTATATGTAGTTAAAGTAAAGAATAAAAAAGTAAAGTACCCATATACTGTAGAAGTTGGTATGGACTCCTAAGGCGATCGGTAACATGAACATGTCTGTAGAAGTTCTAATAGCCTGAAAAAAGAAGCTTGTCCAGATCATTTTTACACTGGTTTGGAGTTGGGGCCAAAGCACACGGTCAGTTATGATACAGCATCCCTGGAGCAGAAAGCGTTAAGGGTCTTGCTCAAGTACCCAACAGTGTCAGACTGGCAGTGATGGGGCTTGAACCCAGCCACCACTGGATTATGAGACATAGCATACTTACCTCAGATTCTCTTTAACATTGTGTACCATTAAAGTTTGTCTGATGTACAGTACCCTACATCATTCCTATATTTCTTTTTTTTTGCTTGTACAGATTTTGCACCAGTATTGTAGCTCAAGACACCAGAGGAAAAATCTACCATGGGCGAAACTTGGATTACCCCCATAATGTGCTCAAAAACCTTACGATTGATGTTCATTTCATCAAAAATGGAGAAGTAACTTATGTCATACATATCCTAACATATTTGCTTCTGCATTAAACATAATTAATGCCTGTCTTAAATGCATTTTATTCAAATGTTTTGCATTTTTAATTGTGGTTATGAAAGTTTGAGATAAATTGTTTATGTACAACAGAGATTATTAGCTTTAATAAAGCAGTATTATTACAGTCTTTTGCTGACTGTTTTAGGTGGCCTACAGAGGAACATCTTTTGCTGGTTATGTCGGGTTATGGACTGGGCAAAGTAAAAATGTCACTGTAACTGGGAATCAGCGAGGTTAGTGCACTTAGGTCACATTTACACCACATGTCATCAGGCTTCATTCATATGTGAAAATAAATCGGATATGAATGCATCCATTGATTATTGTGCCTTTTTCTGGGTTAGTGTAAATGGAGAAAAGTGTATAGTGTAAATGCAGAAATCTGATACCGTCATCAAAAAAAATTGATATCATCACAAATTCAGAATTGGACATCAACACCTGCAGTGTAAAAGCAGCATTGCAGTCTTTTTACCTGCAGTAGTTTTACATTAATTAAAATTATTATTAAACTGATTTTTTTAGATAAGGGCCACTGGTGGAACAATATCATTTCAGCTTTGCTGTTGAAGAATTCACCTGTTAGCTGGCTAGTAAGAGAGGTAAAAACAAATTTCACAACTACTTTAAAGTAGGGCTGCACAATATAACGTTTCAGCATGGACATCGCAATACGTGCAATCTGTAATAGTCACACTGCAGGATGTGTAATGGCAGGTGGGTATTATAGTCGACTGCACCACAGTTTAGATCGCATGTCATTTGTGGATTAATAGTAAAGTTTATTAATAAAGTAAAAATTTAGCATTTGCGCTTATTTTATACAGTGAAGTCGATACAGCGTAATTGTACATTAAAATAATTAATTTCTGTATCTAATTCTCTGGGAGAACATTTACATTTCTAGAATTTGGAAGACACCCTGATCCAGAGCGACTTACGTTTATGGGCTATGCTCAGGGGCCCAGCAGTGGTAACTTGGTGGTGCAGAGAATTAAACCCTGATCTTCCATTTAGCAATCCAATGCCTTAACCACTGCACTACCACTTCCCTGTACAACATAGTTCGTTTAATTTTTATCTTTGTTTTATTGCATTCATCCATGATTATAATTTATGTATTATATTTTACACAGATTCACTCCCTTAGAAAACTACCAAAACCATTCTAAAATGATAAATTATTTCCAAATAGACCTATTTAAGTCATCTGGTGACTTTTCTTTTCCATAATCGCAATATACATTCAACTCATTTATGCTTCTATATATGTGTATTCCAGACCCTTGAAGGAGCATCAGACTTCCTGGATGCAGCCATACAGTTGTCTGAGGTGCCTATCATCACTGATGTGTATTACATTGTTGGCGGTGCTAATCCAGGAGAGGGTCTGGTTATTACCAGAGACAGAAGCGGTCCTGCAGATATTTGGCCTTTGGATACGCTCCAGGGCAGGTAAGAATCAACTGCTCTTTATTTATTTATTTATTTATTTTAACCCCTTTCTACCTTTGTTACATTTTGATAGAAGCCTAAAAATGATCACTTGCAAAATGTGGAGAAATCTTACACCAGCAGCAAATAAACTAATTATTTAAAAAATAAATAAATAAATAAAACATACAGAAAGAAAAAAACTAACATTAATTTTGATGCCAAAATTTCAGTTCACATTCTTGACATTTTCAAGGCCCTAATGTAAAATGCTTTAGGTTAATCAGTATATCACTATGGAACACATGGCATAGTAAGAAATCAGAACAGTGAAGTCTAGAGTGAAAATCTGTTGAAATTGGCACATGTGCGGTCTGGGGACTGGGGTTCGATTCCCGTTTTATCTCTCTTTGTCCTATCAATAAAAAAATATATATTTTTTTAAATCTGTTGGAATTAATTCAGTATGAATGTACTATAAATGAGTCTTGGGATAGACACGGGAAAGTGGTAGCACAGTGGTTAAGGTGTTGGACTGATAATTGGAAGATCAGTGTTTGATTCCCAACACCACCAAGTTGCCACTGCTGGGCCCCTGAGCAATTCCCTTAACCCCCAATTGCTCAGTTGTATAAAAGAGATTAATGTAAGTCGCTCTGGATAAGAACGTCTGCTATTTGCCGTAAATGTAATGTTATGTAATGTCAAAATACTATACTTTCCTTTTTTGCCATCAATATAAATAATCAGAGTTTATGCCTAACTATTCATCTATCCATCCATCCAACTATTTATCCATTCCTGCTCATCCCCTAATCAGGGTCATGGGGATCTGCTGGAATCCATGGAATCCCTGCTGTCATTGGGTAAAAGGCAGGGATCACCCTGAACAGATCAACAGTCCATCACAGGTTCACATACAGACAAACACACACACACGCTTCTATGAGCAATTTAGAATCTCCAATCAATCATACACACGTTTTTGGATAGTTGAGAAAACTCGAGTAAACCAACACAAACACAGGAAGAACATGCAAACCCCACACAAAAAGACTCCTGCAGGGGATACGAACCTGGAACATTGTGAGGCAACAGTACGAAACACTGATTCACCATGCTGCCCCTTTATTCCTTTTGTATTCTTTTAACTATTTTGTAGCTGGTACAGGGTTCAGACAAACAACGATCACTGGCTACCTCCACCCAAATCCGACCATAGACTGTATGTATTTTACTCACTATATTTAAAATCTTGCCTATTATTTACATTTATGTTGTCTTAATGTATCCGTTTATGCGTTTTTCACTGATTTAGAGAAGCGGCTATGCAGGCATTGAATGCTACAGGTCAGAAGAACTTGACGGTGCATTCTCTTTATCAGGTAAACAGCTAAATTTACTTGAGTGTCAATTACAAAGACAAAATGTCATAGTCCAACTTTATTTGATCAATTTTGATTTATTGCTAAAGGTTCCATTAGCAATTCTGGGCCCTAGGAAAGAATATAAGGTTGGGCCCTCTATCACAACCATTCCAGACAGTTACTACTAATAAAACAGATTTTTGGGGGCCCCAAAAGTGCATGGGTCCTAGTGGATAGTGCATGGGTCCTAGCGGTTCCCCCACCAACAACTGCCTTGGAATACGTGGAAAAACATGTCTTTGTTGAGAAAAAGAAATATCTCCTTTGTGAAAATAAAAAAGGTTTACCATTCAGGACATTTTACCGATCACTGTTTGTCTTTTTAGTCATTCTGAAACTAAATGCACTTCGAGGATTTTACTCTGGGGTTACTAGACTTTGTCCTGGAGGGCAGGCGTCCCTTGGATCAAGGCAGTAGCATTAACACCAGATTCCTTTAGGATGTGTAAAATAGTCGACCGTATCATCTTATACCATACCAGGAAGTGCCATCTACCCTCTTCTGCATATATCATTCCTGTGATTGGCTTGTGTATCAGCATTTTCATACCTTTTCTGAATGTTTGCTGTTTTACAGCATGTTATATTTTTAGATATGTGATTTAATTGAAGTTTTGGTCTGTACTTTTAGGTTCTATCAGTGGCTCCAGTGTGTAACGGGTAAGAAATGGTGCTATTGTAACAAACTCTATTGGGGCAAGTTGTTCAGAACCCAAATGCAGTTTTATTTAAAATATATACATGTGATAGAACAACAAACTTAAATAACCTTATTTAACTTGACTGAACTGACTTGACAGTAACAAACCTGACTCAGCACAGTGATACAGGAAATATCCACAGTCCAAGACAAATAGATACACAAGAGTTACAAATCTTAACAAGGAGGAACGCATGACCAAAACAAACCAATAAAAAAAACAGAACTGAAAATCAATAGAAACATGACACAGACAGGAACATGGGGAACAAAGATCACATGACAAGACAGGAAGCAAACAAATGGCTTGAAGAACAACTCAAAACATGAACATGTCATTGTTAAGCCTGAGAAAGAGTTTTGCCTGTGTAATTTCAGTTGTCATGGGAAAGTCTGATTTGAACCCATTTTCTATTTTTAAAGACATAAAATTAACTAGTATAAACAGGAATAAGGAACTAAAACTAGACATGTTCTGCCAGGCTTCACCGCTGAGGAAGATGATTTTGCTCTTTCACACTCTCTCTAAATAATCCCATCTATTTATCAGTTATTTATCTATTCAGGCTGAAATAATCTTTACTATATGGCCAAAAAATTGTGGAAACATTAATACACCCAAAACTGAACAAGCATTTATTTTAAACAAATAATTTCTACAACACTGAAAGCATACTGTCTGGGATGTCTGTATATTTTGTATGATTATCTTCAAAGAGCTAATAGGCCCAAACACTGTTCCAGTGTGCACAAACCCCCTAAACGCCAACACATGGTGTGTTACGGTTGGTGTGGAAAAACGAGTGTCTTGAACCCTGATTCTGACTTTAGAGTGGACTGAAACATAGTCTGACCTCCTCACCCAACATTAGTGCCTGAGCTCTTTTTGTGGCTGAATAATTACAAATCCCATCTTAAGATGTCCATATTGGTAATCCTTGTATTTTTAAATATAGTAAATCAAACTGTTCTCTAATATTAATGTTCACCTGGTGGCCAGGATAACGGTCTACACAACAGTGATGAATCCAGCTGCCCCAGAGGAGTACAGAACCGTGGTGAGAGAGGTAAATACACACCTCAGTTCTTAAAATGTAGTGCAAGTGTATGCATTTAGTTTGTTTCTATGTACAATGGAAGTGTTTTAATTTTAAGATAGATAAAATATACTAAAATACATATAGGTGTAAGGAGTACAGGAAATGATACCCCACTAGACCACCAGAGGGCACCCCCGACCATATTTGTTTTTGTTGGTCATGTGCTTTATTTGTCTGTCATTTGGTTAGTCTAGTCATTCTCACTAGCCTTGCCATCAGTTAATTGTTCTGTCACTGTGTCCTGGTGTTGCCTGTTTCCCCCTTGTTAGTCTGTGTAAATATACCCCTTTGTTTCAGTATGTCATTGGCTTGCGTTGCCGTTTTATCGCCATTCTCTCATCTTTGTAAGTGTTAGTACTCTGTTAGCCCGAATGCTGACACTTATGCTAGTGTTAATGCTAAGCGTAAGCTAATTTATTTATTAAGTTCCTTTTTCTTCCTTTATTTTATTCTTCTTCAATAAAATGTGTGTTTCTCTTCGTCCCCTGCGTCCATCCCCTCTTCAATCTTCACCCTGAACATGACACTAGGGACACTAGTTCTCAGTGAATCAGTGGTCACCAGTGGATTAGTTGTTGAGAGTAAAGAAATTGACTGAAAGTCACCATTACAGTTTTTCCATTAAGTCATAACTGCCTTTTGACCCAGATTTCTTTCTTTCTCACTCTGTTCACAGACATGTGGCAAGTCCTTTGGAACAAAGTTCAATAGTCAAAAATAAAACTCAAAACTCACCAAACTTCCAGGCTGATGAACAATAGGGCAGTTTCAGAAAAGCCTAATTGAATAAAATATGATAAAAGGGATACTTTTAGCTTATTGGAAGCACGTCATTGCCCTGCAAGTTTGTAATTGAAACCTTTTAATAAATTTTTTAATTTACAATCTTTTTGGTGTTGTTGTCAAAGTTTATTACATCTAGTAAAATATTGCAGTGTATTAATATACAGTATATACAGAAGTGGGAACACCCTTTCTAATTTCAGCAAACATCTTCTCAAAGGACAATACTATAGAAATAAAACTTGGATATATTTTAGAGTAGTCAATGTGCAGCTTGTAGAACAGTATAGATTTACGAACAGCAGTTTTCCAACATGTTTTCTTGGTGAAGCACACTGCACTAGTTGTGAAAAAGCAGAAGAATCCAGAGTATGACTATAGTAAGATCTTTATAAGTCCATAGGTCACTGATAGAAGAACCATAAACAACTGACCACCATGTGTACACACCTCTGTTCAGTCTTATAAAATATCCACCTAAAGGATCCACTGAGAAAAAAACACAACCAATTTGCCTGCCATGTTTAGAAAGCATTCATAAAGCCGCTTGGCTTGATTAGAAAACACAGCCAATTGATAAGTCATTCTGAATAATGCTTTATATTATTCTGATGAAATATTAACCAGAATAATATAAAGCATTATTCAGAATTGAAAAATAAATGAATAT
Source organism: Bagarius yarrelli (assembly GCA_005784505.1). Classification (NCBI taxonomy): domain Eukaryota; kingdom Metazoa; phylum Chordata; class Actinopteri; order Siluriformes; family Sisoridae; genus Bagarius; species Bagarius yarrelli. The sequence continues at coordinate 1,845,327 of VCAZ01000050.1, forward strand.
ATAAATAAATAATAATAAATTATGAAGGACCAAATAAACCAGATATTTTAAATGTAACATTGGTCATTCTTAGAGATATATAATATAATTGGTATCGCTATGATTTAAACATTTATGACATGTGCCAGAGATGCTATAAGGGCCAAGCCTTTGGAGAAGGATAGTGTGAGAAATAGTGTCAAAAGCTGCCGTCTAATCAAGTATAATTAAAAACTGTTAAGAGATCAGAGTCCACTTTCCTGAGGAGATCATTAATCATTTTATGATCACTTTCTCTGTACTATGAGATGGCTGGAAACCTGACTGAAATCTTTAAACAGTAGTACCCAGCCAAACACCCAATGACCCAGCAGATCCCTGTGACCCTAATTAGGATTAAGCAGGTATAGACAGTGGAGAGCTGGATGGAGGGATGGAAAATGTTCATATCTCATTTGCTCTGACAATTAAATCATTTACTGTATACAAGAAAGTTTAGATAAAAGATAGTTTAGGTTTTTCACAGCCCTAAATAGTATATATATATATATATATAAACAGGATTTATAATCAATCAACATGGTTTACATTTCGAATGGGATGTCCAGCTGGAGAAGCCTTGTTTTTAACGATGACTTTGTAAACTAAGGCAATAACTTATTTAATTCTGCTTATTTTATTATTTTTTTAAATGTGTTTGTCTGCCATAGAGGGGTTTACATTGATTGAGGAAATCATGAGGATCACATTATAAACTTAAGCAATATGCTTAAAACTAATAGTCAGAAATGTGCAAAATATGACTTCTGATCATATTTTACTATAAGTGTGTTTTGCCGAAGGTATGGGTTTATTATAGAAGTTCTAAACAAATATAGAGTACGTTTTTGCATTCTTCTGCAATCATTTGCATTCTTGGTCTAATATGGTAGGTTGTGTAGCTTGAGTTGTTAACGTTGTAACAATCCTAATGCATTTTATTTACCAAAAAGCTCAAATAATTGAGCAGCAGAACCCTCTGGTGGCAGTACAGGAGCGGTTAGCAAAAAGGATTTTTTTATCTAAGAAAACTGTGAGACTGAGTAGTGTTTATTCCTAATAAGCGTCACAGGGATCTGCCGGAGTCTATCAGGGGGACACCCTGGACAGGTCACCAGTCCATCAAATGGCCACATACAGACACACTTACTCCTATGGGCAATTTAGAATCCCTAATCAATCAATCTAACATACATGTTTTTGGACTGTGGGAGGAAACCAGAGAACCCGGAGTAAAACACACGCAAACACAGGGAAAACATGCAAACTCCACACAGAAAGAATCTAACCTGGAACTTTTTAAACCCCATGACCACTGTAAAAAAAAAAAAAAAAAAAAAAAAAAAAAAAAAAGTAGTAAGATTTTGGGACTTTCTAGCCTTTTCGTTTGGTAATTGATGGCCTTTAAATGTATTTTTAAAATTCTATTTAATTACATTTGTGAAACTTTTAAATTTATATCTAACAAACCATTGAAAGAGAAAATTATTATATTTTTTTATTTATGAATTATTGATGACATTTGATGATTTTTATCAACACTCTAATAATATCAGAAAGCAGCCTACAGAAATAATTATATAAATGGTTAGTAAGCGAATTTATATATATCTCGTCTGCTATTGTCTTAGTTATAAAAAACCCCACAATATTTGTAGCTGGTCATTGTTTTTTCTTTAATCCGGTTAAAACAGTAATTTCTCCTGTCTACCAGATGCATGTTAACTGAATTCTGAAGCTGCTGCAGACGATATTCAGCTGGTTGCTCCTGGCAACAATGATTGATCAGAACATGTGGATCATCCATAGGGGAAACTCAGACAGCACTGGTGGCCTGAATAAATAGACACTGACTGAGTAAAAAATGTTTGTCTTTTATATTAAAGAATATTAAAAGCACCAACCACATTTAATTAATAAAATAGCATTTTGGGTTTTATACTTTAGCACAATATGTTTTACATGTTTAATTTTATGCTTAGTTTAGAGACACATTTTTAAATATTATTTTAAGATAATATTTTTGGGCCCAAATCTTTTTTTTTTTTAACAAATGAATATTTGCGCAAGTGTAGTTTTTCATTATTCCACAATATGCTAATTTGTTGTATTGGTTATTTTGCTGTATGTACTCTAGACACTGTAACATGTCCACATCATCTGACTCAGCCAGAGACTCTACCAAGACCTTTGAGAGTACCAACAATAAGTAAAAACAGTGGACATGATTTTGCCAAGTAGGCTGTGATCCTAGATTATTAACATCTGTCGTTAATACTGGATTAACATTTCAATCAACCAATCACAACCATCTGATGTCATTAGTGTGTGTCAACCAAACCCACCTTGTAAATCAAAATATAATAATATTATGAATGTATTTATTAAATAAAACAAACATGATGTATGTAAATGACATCTGTAAAACATTACATGCTGTACTGAACAATTGTATATAACATGTATGTGCAGTTTAGTTAATGTGTGAACATTTCCCTCACCTTCAGCACCAAAAATAGATGTGTGTGTGCAGTAAAATGGATTTAGGTGTGTGTGTATGAATAAAAAGCAAATTTATAGATTTTTTTTATTATTTATGATTATAAAAATCAGTGTTGTGATTGTTAAATGTTAAAAGGTTGTGATTGAATGTAATAATCCTAAAGCCTGTTTTATACTAAGAATGTTGCTCTATTGCAGTTCTACAGGTTCACCCTTTCACAACATTTTACACTCAATTGTTCATTAGTGATTGTTTATGATTCAGTGTCTAAATTCATTCATGTTTATTTGGGATCTGTTATATATGTGTGCACACACAGGGAGCACACAGGTTGTTTGTTAAGTGCCCCTTATGCAGAGAGAGAGAGAGAGAGAGAGAGAGAGAGAGAGAGAGAGAGAGAGAGAGAGAGAGAGAGAGAGAGAGAGAGAGAGAGAAAGTGATTGTAAAATAGGTGAGGATGGAATACAGGACAGGAACATGTGCTTGAGCATATAAGGCGTTTTTACAATCGTAAAGAATGACATCTTGAACTTATAAATGAACTGAAATCTCTTCTGCTGTAGAAATAACAGTCAACCAAAATTGTCTCCTCAAACAAAAAGGAACTTAAAAGTCTTTTCTAAAAATTTTCTCTTCTTTTCCTTTTCTCTTTCCCTTTTCTTTCCTTTTCTCTCGTTTTTTCCCCTTTTCCCCTTATATATATATATATATATATATATATATATATATATATATATATATATATATATATATTATATATTTCTTTCTCTCCTGTGCCCTATACCTGGTGCGCGCTCAGGTGCTTCGCATACCGCTGATTAGGCGTCACGGCGGCGTTGCTTGGCAACCGCGCGTGGCTGCGAACTTGCCTGATTAGAAATCGCGGGGTAACTCAGGGAGTTTGCCTGCGCGAAATCTGTGACGTTACAGAATCATTAGAATCAATACAGTCTAAATTCACTAATTTTGTTTCTGGACTCTCATCAATTATTTTAATATCGTTTTTCTAATTTTATATTTTGATCCAGTTTTAATACAGGATTCGTCATTAAACGAGCCAATAAATTATTATCCAGCATTTACTCAGTTTACTTGGAGGGAAAGATTTAAAAATGGATTGAGGAGGTTTGGTCGACACACACTGATGACATCAGATGGTTATGATTGGTTGATTGAAATGTTGATACAGGATAAACAGAGGATGTTATAATCTATGATCACATCCCACTTGGCAAAATCACCTTTTCCGAGTGCAAACTGGTGTCTTAGTTTCTTCAGGATGAAAGAATGCAGAAACCTGACCACCAAAACCACATTTTCAAATCACAGCATTAATCAAAAATGTTTTTCCTTTTCCGTTTATAAATATCTCTAAATCTTTCCGTAAAGCTTTTCACTGAGGTTTTTACCTGTAGTTGTGAGGATTAATATTATATTTGGAACACAGAAAAGCTTAAATAAAGTCTTGTTTTTGTTAACGATTCAGAGGTGTCGTTTATCAAAGTTATTGAGACTAAGACTTATTTTAATTCTTAATAAATAACCACTTTTTACCCCCTTAGAGGAAAACATTTTTAATTTATGATTTTAAATATATTAAATTTTTAATTCCAAGGAATAACTTGTTTTCTAGAAACATCCGATCGTAGAATATGTGTTTGCGTTGTGTCTGTACTTGTTTTGTTATTGTAGGATTTAATTGACATGTTCAGTGGATTGATGTAAATGCATTTTTGTGTCTGGTCTAAACCGTACAGGCTTTTGCCAGTTTCTTTATATCAACAGGAACATTTTCACAGGCTTACACAAGGTTCTTCACCCTTTATTGTAACACCATCTAAGACATGAAAAGCTGAGACATGAAGTGCCTCTATTTTTGTATTTAATTGTGTGTTATTACCAGATCCAGGACTTATATAGGATAATGGAGAATGTTACTGGGGCCCCGGTGGTACTGAGGACTTTTTAAACAAACACAAACTGCAGATTATTGTCCGCTCCCATGCATGCAAGCAAGTTGTTTTGTTAAAAAAAAACATTAAACAAGAAGCGGTCCTATACATTCAATTGATGAAAGTAATTTTAAGGCCTAATGATTGTGAAAACTGTGAAAAGTCATTTCTAATTCAATTGGTAACTGGAACAATTGTCAAAACATCAAAAACCTTTCAACCCTGTTAGTCTAATTAAAGCTGGTCAATTGTGTGTGTGAGCTCATGTATACCTAGGGTTATATTCTATGGGTCTTCAATCTCATAGTGATGTTGACCCTCTATGATCTTTCCTTTCCCGAGCTTAAGTCAGATCAAACTCTTAATAGTGCTGGTTTTACCAGCATTTGGCAAACACCTTTATGTAGAGTGACTTACATTATTCCCTGTTATACAACTGAGCAATTTGCTTAAGGGCCCAGTAACGGTGGCTTGGTGGTGCTGTATCCAGCCCAATTGGTGGATCAGCACTTAGAGACAATAAACCCTAGAGGCAGTTCCCCCAGAGATGATCTTGTCTTCTAGACAGCTATCCGGACATGATGATGGAACATTAACTGCAGTATGGAATAATTTGCTGGTTTGTCTGGTCAGAGAAGAACTGACCCCTAAACTAAACCTAAGGTTTCTTTTCTTCATTTTGTCACTGATGAAGATTTGGTTTCTTGCCGCTGTCGCCTCTGGCTTGCTTAGTTGGGAAATCTTAGTTTACAGTTATTAATTAAACAGAACTGAGTGTTTTAGTGAGTGATCTAATGTCTTACTTTATTCAGTACCAGACCACTAAGACCTGGGAAATAAACTTGGGTCAAAAGTTACTAAATCGGATTTTTCCTTTTTTAATTTATTGACATTGGTACGACATCCAATATACAACTGATTTGTTAAATCACTTTCCGTGTTTATATTTTAGAATTTTTTATTCATCCACTGTACATATACAGTATAAAAGGGTAAAAAAAAAAGTAGATAACCCAAAAAAATGTATTTAAAATTTCATTCCCAAGCATGGAATGATACAGTAAGATATTGTTGATATTGTTGACCAGGATATCCCTCTAGGTGGCGATAATCAACCATTATTGCTTTACCAAAATTGTGCAACACTAGGAGTAGATTTGGGTAAATAATTTTTGGCTTGTTTGTTTTAGAGTATTTCTATCATTGGTATACACATTACTCAATGTTATTAACAACACGTTTTAGAGGAAAGACCATGAGGTTTCCTCAGATTCAATAACAAAATTTATTAAACAGCCCTGTGATGGACTGGTGACCTGTCCAGGGTGTCCCCCTTCTGCTTTTTGCCCTTTTAGAGACGGCTGGGATAAACTCCAGCAGATCCCAGTGAACCCGAATTAGGGAATAAGCGGGTATAGAAGATGAATAAATTTATTAAACATTTTTTTAATGTGTTTAGTAATAAAAGAACAGAGCAGAGAGTGTGATACACTTTGTTACTGTGTGTGTAAGACATTATTTGCGTCACTTAAACGAAAGGTCCTCCCTAAAATACATAACATACTTCACACTAAATACCTTTTTTATTTTACATACTGTATATTGGTATAGGATATTGGTGCCCAATTGTATAATAACTGAATATACAGTCTTGGCTTTGTTACATAACAAGCGAAATGCTTCAGAATCTGATTTGGTTGTGCAAAGTGTACACATGAGGATGTAAGACAGCTGGACAGACTAATAGACCAAAATCTAATAGACTAAACATTTTTGGGTAAAAATGATGCAAGTACAAAAAAAATACCATCAGCAATACCATCAGCAGACAGTCAAATGGCATTATGGGTGATTTGGAAAATGGATCACACGAAAAAACAAAACAAACTAAATCATGTCAAAACCGGAAAGGTCAGCATAGAACTATTACTTTTATAGAAACCATTTAAGTGGACATGATTTTGACAAGTAGAATGTGATCCTGGATTTTTAACATCCTTTGTTGATCCTGAATCAACATTTCAATCAGCCCATCATAACCATTTGATGTCATCAGCGGGGATTAGAGATACCAGTGGTGTCCAGTGCGGGTCAGCAAGACCCTCTGCTGCCTAAACACTATCAGAAGCTGACCTACATTTACAACCTAAATTCTAATATTTGTTCCATGAAATAGTATTCCAGTACGTGTATGTGTATGTTAGATTTTTTGTCCAATCAGATTTCAGTCTCTATGTGCTGCCATGTTGATCTAATTTGCCCAGGGCTTCAGAATCAGTAGTGCTGCACATGAAACTTAAACTATATTAGCAATGTGACTATTTCTTTGATCGACTAACAAAACACGTCTATAGTGATCTGCACTTATTAATACAGTAGTAATACAAAAAAGCTAGACATCGTAAGGAGAGTTCGGCTAATGCCGAAGCTAACTAACTTGTCTCAGCCCAGCTACTGTCTTAGCTACAGAAAGATAAAAAAAATTGGAATTGTCTAAAATAAAGCCATTCGTTTTAATGATGAGTTATTAACATAAATAAACATGTGATGTCAAAAGATTTATGCTGTGATTACTTTCCATTAACTGGTCTGTTGCTTGTGTTTAAAGAACAATGGCCTGACACTGATGGACACTCTTTACAGAAATCGCTTTACTCTGGAAGCCACCGTCTTTAGAATAGTGGACACAGACAACTCGGGTACAAATGTGGATGCTAGTCTCTATGTTTTAAGATCACTTTTGTGATTTGAAGACTTCTATCATACGTGGAAGCTGTTAGGTGTCTACCTAAAAATAAAAATGAAGATTTCTGTCATTGACCTGGTGGCCAGAACTGACATGACCACAGAAAGCTGCATAGATTTTAATACATTTATAGTCTTGGTAGACAAGAACGTATGCAAACCAGAGGAACAAGACCTACCACACGATGAAAAATGGACACTGGAACCATTAATAAAATAAAGGCACACTAGAACCATTAATAAAAGTTGTGTACATGAATAATCATAATAATGACCTTCAAAGACTGTCGACATGAGCCCTTTTTCTTTGTTTTGTGCAAAACACTTGAATTCTTCCACACCATTTATAACACACCATGTTTCCATGAAGCTCGGGGCATTTGTGTACAGGGGTAACATTGTGTCTCATAGTTTTAGTCAAAGTCTTAATTCTACAGCCTATAAAGGCATTTGGAAAATCGTGTACCTCCAACTTTGTGGACACACTTTGATTAGGACACAGTCAAGGGTACCAACAGTTCTGGTACAGCTTTTAAAATTTGTAAGTGATTTATACATTTATACAGTGGCATGCAGTCAGGGCCAGTAAGTCCTTCACTGATAGCCTATACGCTAGCGAAACGCGTCTGTAGAGTCGAATTACAATTTTTACACCCCCGCTGATGGAGGAGGAGAAAAATTTACTTGGTCTAGGACATACTTAAAAATACGTTTTTAAGGCGGACTTTTCTGGAAAAAAGACATCGTAAGAAGAGTTCGGCTAACCCCTAAGATAACTAGCTTGTCTTAGCCCGGGAAAGAGTTTGTTCACTATTTCCAGACCAGTTCCGATGGCCTACAGCCTTTAAATGTATTATATATATTTTTTGTTTTTGTGATTTTATGTTCTTTATGTTTTTTTATACATACACTATATACTATATATATATAGGAACTATATATATTGGTTTCTATATACTATATCTTGACTATAATTGACTATATATATATATATATATATATATATATATATATATATATATATATATAATATATATATAAAAAAAAGGTACAAACATTGGTCTGCTGTTTTTAGAAGCTTTTAGAGGAAAGCACTGTACACATCCTACACTAACTGTACAAATAGCGGATACTTGAATGGCACAACCCTCTGATCAGAATGAACAGAATCTTTTTTTACAGAACGTGTAAATTGTTCTGGTTAATGTTTCACTCAGTGACTACCAGCTTTACCTTTGGTAGTGCTGAAACACTTGAATTTTTTTTGTTCATGAACTCTTGTGTCCTGATTTACTTCTGCGAATTCTATCAGACTGCTATCATCTGGGTTCGTATAGGATTGCATCAGACATGTTATTTCAGCATTTGTCTTATCAGTATCAGTATGTTCATCTGCATCTTATCTTTATCAGCTAATCCAATGGCAGCAAATATTTTCTGGGCCTAGATGTATAATAAAAATACTAAGGATCTCATATTGGTTCAAGCAAAAGGGGATCTTATTGCATCCCTAATACATTTTATTGATACTGAGAATTAAGAATTTAAAGAATTTAAAAGAAATTCCAGGAGGACAGTAGTTGCCGATAAAAGTGGTAGCTCAGTCCAGCAATTAAAATGTTGGACTAATACTTGGAAGATCAGGGTTCAATTTCCAGCACCACCAAATTGCCACTGCTGTGTGCCTGAGCAAGGCCCTTAACCCCTAATTGCTCAGTTGTATAAAAGACATGAATGTAAGTCGCTCTGGATAAGGACGTCTGCCAAATGCTGTAAATGTCAGATGCAAGATATAAAAATTATATGGAGAAGGAAAAATATCTGCACAAGCTCAAAGAGATTAGTCAATCTACTGAACCCTTTTGACTTGTGTAAATCGCTATTGATTTGTAGCCATTTGTTGCACAATAGAAACAAAGGACAGGAACCACAACGATTAATAGGTTACATGCAAAATCTTTTTAAAAAATGAACCCAACATTTACATACTGACATATTAAATGTGTAAAATAGATCTTTGTTGCACCTGATGGATTCCAATGGCGGTTGAGGTAAAGCATATCGAACACTTCACTAAGTTTTCCAAACAAAAAATAGTTACTAGTTACTAAATAATTCACTCCTTTAAGAGACAATTAAAGCTACACTGCAATTTTGGCCTATTGGAAGATAATTTCGAAAATGATAACTGTTAGCCCTCGCAGTCCAAAGCCACGCCTCCTGAACACAAAAACGTGCAAAGATAAGCAAAGCCGACACTATAACAATACATCAGAAAACTTATACGGTGGTACCTTGACTTACAAGTGCCCCAACTAATGAGTTTTTTTCCAGATATGAGCCGTCCCTCGGCCGATTTGTGAGTTATAATTCGGGTTACGAGTCGGCTTCAAACATCCAACCACTAGTTGGTGTAGCGAACGCCACAGTGAACGCCATAGCATCTGCCCAGCATCCCGTGTTAACTCGATAGCTAGTCAAACATGCGCCTTAGCAAGTGGAGTCGCCTGATAAGGTGTAGGTAAATGGTGTACATTATATTTATAACAGACTAAACTGTTTATTAGGTTTGAATGTGGTCATTTTGTGTCAGCATTCATTCTGTGTGTGGGTGAGTGAATAGATTTTTCCCCTTTGAGGCTTTCTGTAATTCTGGTGAGAGTGCATGTGCGCAAGAGTTTGAGATAGGAAGTAAGTTGCAAATACATTTCCATACCGAATGAACTAGTTCAGTACATATCAGCTTCTGATCTTTATTTTATTATACTAAAGTGTTTAGGCAAACCTCTGATGAGCGCTCGTTTGCATACATAAGAAAAACAGTTTATTGCAGCATATTCTATTGATTTTTATACAATATTTTTCATTTATAAGTATTTTTTTTTTTAACTTAAAAAAAAATTGCAGTGTTTTTTGGGACCTGAAACGGATGAATGGCATTTTAATTCATTCAAGTAATTTGACTTACGAGCTTAGTCACGGAACAAATTAAGCTCATAAGTCAAGGCACCTCTGTGGTAGAGATAGTAACTGTACTAAAATACCAAACCTAAAAATAGTAGCCGATTACACATTGCTGCTGATGTAGTTTAACTGATTCATAAAGACACACAAACTACACGAGCTATGTGTTATTATACACCAAAATTTCTACCTGTCCAAAAGAAATACTGTAACCATGACATCATGATTCACACCCTTTGTCTCCTGTATTAGACTCCAGCATGGAAACTTAACACTGATATTAATTCAGGATTTTCACTCAGTTTTGAGTCAGTATCCGAACGCCAATCCTATTCTAATTTGGGTGAAATATTTCACACTTACATTTTGTTAAATAATTAACCTATAAAATATACAAAACCACCAAACTGATTCCAAATTTTGTACATGTACCCAAGCCAATTTTTACCTATGCATTTAGTTTAAAAACCTGCAAAATGGACAGGATAATCCCCAAACTGACAACCCTGGCCAACCCCTGGTCACGCACCCTGTCTGCCTGAACAAGGTGCACATAAAATAAGCAACTAAATATGTTGTCAGGCATATAGAAAAGCCTAAAATAATGTTTAGACCGAATATTTTTTTTTGTCGAAGGGTTTTTTTGGGTCCTACGTCTTCCACAGAATAGATAAATACATTTAGATCAATTAACTTAATGAGTGATATGAGATGTGAAGAAATTTTGAACAAAATGATTCTAAATCAAATCACCTACACTGCCTTTAATGCCCCAGATTTTCTTTACTTTAAAATACCACGTGACGATTAGATAATATAAAGAGAAATTGGGGTAAAAATCTGAAAAATTCGGATGTTAAAGAATTTTGGCCCTTTTTTTCTTTTTTTAATCACATGAAAGCTCAGTAAAAGTAATCTGTGACCAAAATGTCTAACGTTGTAAGTATGCATTAAAACAGCTTCATCGTTTTTAACGTAAACATGCCAGAGTCTAGTAACGTGTGTTCTGATGTGTTCCAGGCCTCATGATATCGTTATGTTTATATTAAAAGTCACTGAAGCTGAAGGTGGACCACACACACACACACACACACATTTACTCTTTATAAAAAGGTCATTTCTGTGGAAAAAATATTTACTTAGCAGTTTAGGAATTTTCCAAATAATGCTGAGCATCAAACCAACCCTTAATATAAAATATGAACCACACACACACACATTTAAACAGTGCTCTGATTTTCAACTAATCCAATAGCATTTTTAACAATTTGTGATCATTTTTATTTATTTTTTTAAATTATGAACTACATATGCCGTTTTTACACTATAAAATCCCAACAGAAATGCAATATGTACTGTTATTGTGTAACACAAAACTCATAAAAAGGCTTGGCACATCATGTCATTTATACCTGAAAAGCTTGTTTTTATGTAATTCTGGCAGTTGGTAGACACCCTTATCCAGACCAACTCACCTTGATATTACAAAATTACCGAATTTGGCAGACGCCTTTATCGAGAGTGCCCTACATTTATTTCATTTACATAACTGAGCAATTAGGGGTTAAGGGCCTTGCTCAGGGGCCCAACAGTGGTAACTTGGTGGTGCTGGGCATCAAACCCACGGCAGTCCAACATCTTGAGCTACCACTTCTTTATTTTTACATCATATTTTCCTGATATGACTGTCAATTTATGTGTTTATAAGCAGTTAATAACCACACAATCACATTAAAAACATTTTAACTACCTGAACGAAACTATATAACAATTGAAAGTTATATAATAAAAAGTGCATGAAATATTTTTAAAATATGATTCAACAAGAACATAAATTATTATTTCAACAGCTGCTTTTAAAAAGTGTTGTTTTAAAGGATCTTTACATTTAACATTGAATAAATACTGTAATTTATGTATTCTCCATCTTGGGTTCAGTGAAATTAAGCATTCAGACCCTTTTTTTTACTGTTAGACTGACAGGCTGGCCTGGCCAGCAGGGACTTCTGCAGATTTTTTTGCCTGGATATTTATAGTTTTATTATAAAAGCTGTTATGCTGTGATTTTAATAATACTATTAATTACTATAATATCGATCCTTCCGCTATCCTCCAGTATGTGTAATTAAGATCAGAAGCTACTTTTTCTACTGCTTTTTGCAACTGCCGGCTTTCTCGCTCACCCGCATTTTATGCCTACATCAGCTTTACAACTGAACACTATTACATCGATTATGTCAATAATAGATGTTTTAGGTCTTTTTTTTTTTAGATCTTAAGCTTTTTTGAGTAACGTTTTCAATAGCAGGTATGATTTGCACTGTAACTATACTGAGGAATATGTATTTATTGACAGATTTCTAACCCCTTAATTCATAGTGTCTTGCCTCATTGCCAAAAGACTCAGGAGACATCATTTTGCAGTCATTGCAACTTTTATTTTTATGCAAAGGACACTAAAAATGTTTACAAAAGGTATTGCAGAAACATTTGTGCAGTGTAAATTTTCAAAACTAAACAGGAAATTTTTTTTTTTTCAAAACCAAACTTGCACCTTAAATGTGGGGATTGTCTTTTACAGCAGCAAATATCATAAATGATCATAATCATCTTTCGAGAAGGTGGACTGAAATGTGGGTGACGATAAAAAAATAAAAATAAACTAAAAAATAGTATTTTGCTACTCTGTTTTAGTAAACTCCTAAAACTTTATAAAGAAAGAATGATGTTATGGTACTCAGAAAAAAAAAAAAAGTCTCATCCTAAAGGACGGCATCATTCATCTAAGGGACAAAATGAAAAGTTCGATTAGCTAGTGCCCGTTATGGCACGAAGGCAATCCCCCTTTAAACTAATGTCAAAGACCATCAGCCTTCCTATGGCATCAGACGAAACAGTGCAGTGGCTTCTTAAGAAACTTGTGGCACTGGAGGTCATTTCACTTTCACCAAAAAAAACACACAAATCTTTCTCAAAATCACTGCCACTAAACTTGCACATCATACACACACCATTTGAACATCACAACTGTGAAACGGCACTCGGAACCACGTTATAAATCTGTAAAGAGGACAGAACCGAAAGTAGTATAAACACTATACAAAGTCCAACAAAAATGTCTGAAAACAAAATCCTTTTTAGATTTACAAATACACAATGTATTGCTGGGTCAATACATAATACTGAGTGTTGCGTTTGCAGCGCTGAAGGTTGTTATAAAGCGCTGTAGAAATCTCGCCTTAGTATCATCTGGAAAATACTTTGTTGGGTTTTGCGCCTTTTGCCCTTGAGTGTTGTAAAATTAGCTAATTGACAGGACTGCAGTTGTATCTGAAAAAACAAACAAACGTGAAGGACAACACATCTATGCGGTTATCTTTGGTCAAGTGAACATCTGAGTGAAGCAACGAGCTCAAAAGTCAGTAAAGTGTGGAAATGGCTCAGGTCAGAAAGCTGAAAAATAATTCATGTGGAACATACACTTCTGGGGGTAGGAAGCAGTGGTAGGCTTGTCCACAGCTTCTAGACTTGTGTTAAAGCTGTTGTTGGAAACCGGCGTCCTTCTGACTACAAAGGTATACCAAGAAGGCCATAGGTGATCACTTCCTTGTTTCCTTGTCTCCCACCCTTGTTAGTTTACTAGCTACAGCTCTCAGTTAATATGGCAAATAACACATCATTTCCAGTTCAATTTCAAGAAGACAAATCTAAAGAGTCCAACAACACTACACAAAAAAAAACTGCAGAATGTAACATGTCCAAGTCTGAGCTTATGGATGAATAATTCATAATTTTTGCAAGATGTTAGCAAAAAAACTTGGCACGGCTCCATACTGCTTGGAGTTCGTACAAAAGTGTATAACACGCTAATGAAATGCAATATATGGCGTATTAAGCTATACAAGTGTTCGGCATTTTTTAACAGAAAAACAGGAACAAAAAAAAAAAAAAAAAAAAAAAAAAAAACACAACCTAAAAAGCACATTTCTGAAATGCAAGTGCGGACCACTGCGCTGAAATACATTAAACGGGCAGGACCTTTTTATTTCTTTATTTATTTCATTACTTTTTTTTTTTTTAAGAAAAAGTGCAATTTTTTTCGGTTGCCAAGTATCGAATCGCTTCTGAAATGCTTTCGTTTTAAACATCAACTTTATTTTTTAAAGAAAATCGACAAGCTCGATCACGGGTCTGGTTCCCGCCGTTGCCTCACAGATCTGAACTATAGTAACATTTGTACACCGTGTACTCCTGACTGCGGAATTCCAGTCGTCAGCCCTTTAAGTTAGTAAAGATAAGAGGCTGTAAAGAAGCGCCTGAGTGAAGGAAGTTGATCTAGTTGTGCATTCTGTAAGTTGAAGATTAGGCGCTTGAAACAGGACACGAGGGCTGACGTGAAGACGTGCAAGATGTTTGGACTCTGGGCCTGGGTTTGTTCCACGTCTGCTGCATTACAAAAGCCCTTTCACACAGCAAACGCACAGGTGTAAGGCAAAAAAAAGAGAGCAGGTTCCAGTCTCACTTGTGCGATTTGTAAGCTTCGGAGAAGAGGAAGCTTCTTTTTTTTTTTTTTTTTTCCCCCACAGCGTGATGACGAGACCCTTCCTCTAAATCAGAAACCGTCTGTAGGGCTGAGAGAAAGGACCGATTCTGTCAGCGGTTTTTAGGACAGGTTACTATGTGTCGTGAAGACCGGTGGACTTTTACTTGGCACTGTAGGATTAGGTGAGCACAGTGCTCCTTAAAAAAATCAGCTCACAGCAGTGAGATTAAAACGTTTGCAAGCACCAACATGCCAGAAAAACAAGGCTCTGACATACACACACAATCACGCCCACTGCACTCGACCAGTTCGCTTGGAAACACTTTAAAGATAGAGATAATGTTTGGTTCATACTCAATGAAATGTTAAGACATGGCAAAATAAAGAGCTTTGATAGCTGACGTCCGTTCGCACAGACTTCAGTACTGTAGTGTGGCAATAAACACTCATTCAACACTAACCGGCGTTCCAAGATGGCTTCTGCTAGCAGCCTGAACGTGTTCACAGCCCTGTGTTATGTTAAACAGGAACTACAGACTGGTGAACATGCACATGTGCGGGTCCTCAGAAGGCTGGCAGGTGTTTTCAGTTTGATCTCTTTGTATCTAGTCAACAACAGAGGTCGGTAGACCTGGAGGACGTGACTAGAAAAACAGCACTGTGGTTTTTTTTTTGAGTAGTTAGATTTTCGTTGTGTTGGAAAATATGGCAGGTTTAAGGTGGTCATGCCTTAAAAAAAAAAAAGAACATCAGCAGAAGAAAGAAGGTCTGTTAGGACGCCGGTGGACTGAATTGGCATCTTGTTTGAGCGCTGTGTTACAGGAAGCTGACCTGCCTGACTGCACAGTGGAAAAAAAATCAAATGCTGGAAAATTTAGGAAAAAAAAGTCACACAAGTGGATCCCCTTCAGCGGGAACGCCACACGGTGATCTTTATCAACACTTCTGGGTCTCCACTGGAGACATGGCGATGTAGGAACCGTTCTTCAGAGGCTGGCCGCTGGGTGATTCGTCTGATTTGTTGCTGACCGGAGTGTAGGCCGTATCGTCTTTTGTCTGTCAGGACAAACAACAACAATTACAACGACCAAGTTTAGGTGCTTGATATGATGGCGTATTTTATTTTTATTTAAAAAAAAAAAAAAAAAGATTTATACATTTACAGCATTTGGCAGACACCCTTATCCAAAAAATTAAAAAAAAAAAATCTCTTTTATACAAAGAGCAATTGGGGGCTAAGGGCCTTGCACAGGGGCCCAATAATTTAGGCAATTTAGTGATGGTAAGAATCGAACCCCAATCTTCCAATTGACAATCCAACACCTTAACCACCGCGCTACCACTTCCCCATCTAGAATCTAGAAATCTAACACACCTAACAGACACCTTTTTGCTTTTTTTTTTTTTTTTTTTTTTAATTCATCTGAGTGCCAAACTGTGCAAATCTATTTGCAAAAAAACCCCCAAATGCATATGTAACTCAAGATTTTAGAATAAACAGCTAATCAAAGTAAAATCATTAATGGCTAAAATTGCAAAAAAAAACCTTTTTATAATTAGAGTTAAAATTATGAACAGGCAAAATAGTGAGCAAATAAAAGGGAAAAAGAGGGGAAAATATTCGACTTACAGCAAAAGAATGAAAAGCTTCGGTAAAATCAATACGTTTTACTTCATTCTGAACAGGAACAAAAAAAAAAAGAGGGAGGGGAGAATGTTACTGAAAATGAAAACATGGCAGCATTATGCAAAATAATACAGTTTCTGAAGTAGGTACAACAACAAAAAAAAATAACCCAAACGCTCTTCTGTAGCTTATCGTACACTATTATATAACAGATCCTCTTTATATCAGTGGATCGTGTGTAATGGTGAAACAACTTTAACCGGATTAGTTAAAGAGCACATGCACTGCCGGTTAGGCTCATGCCGTTACATCTTCATGCAGGTGGACAGGAAATAAATAAAACAAACACAGTGTTTTGTGTGTTATCACACACATTGCCAGTGAAAAGCTTTGTGAAAGACAAAATAGGACTTCCTTAGCGAGATCTTCTGTGCTTTGGTTACATTTCCGGTAGTTTTCTAACACAGCGTCTGTTTATAGCCATGGAAACCAAACAGAGTGGGCTACTGATGACGATTAGGATTTCAGGATTATATCAATTAGCTGACCTGCATGACTAACAATAACAATAATTAGCCTAGAATGTTACACCATTTCACACGCAAACACATGCTGTTTATTTTATTCTTATTTATCCTGCTTTCTCAGCGAGCCCCAGACACACACACACACACACACACACACACACACACTAATGCAAAATCACCTCTTCAGCCTGGTACAAAAGGTTTCTGGCTTTGTATGGAAAAGCTAAACAATTCAGTTACAGGGGTTTGCTAGGTTTTTTCTTTGGTTCCTTTACCCAAGTTAACGCTTAGCTGGATTTAAACACTAAATAAGGCTAAATATTTAGAAAGCAGGTCATGTGACATAAACCGACAAATCAGCTTACTCGCCTTTTCCGTTACACTGAAACCTCAACAGTAAAATGGAAATAAACTTTGTAGCAGAGTTAAACGTGAAAATGAATTGCTAAAATTTCTTTGTTGTAATTTCCTTGTTTATAATTACATATGCTGCTGGAGCCCGAGCCACAGAGTGCTTTGACAGAGTAGGAGAAATGGCGTGTTTAGTGTTTTCCCCATGTTAGGCACCATATGTGAATCGCTCGTAGAATTTTAGACTATAGAAAAAGCTAAACTAACAGAACAAAAACTAATCCAAACCATTAAAAATATATATTTTTAAAAACCCACACATTCAATGAAATTAGAATCTTACATGGGAAATTTTATGAACAAGCTCTGCAAAAAAAAATAGAAAATAAGTGTCGTACCTTTTTCTGACGGTTTCTGCACAACAAAAAGATGAAGATGAGCAGCAATATGGCGCCCACTGCCATGATGATGACGGGAAAGTTGGACACTATCGTTATGATCAGCAGCAGCGTTTTCATTTGAGAGGCAGATTCATCATCAATGGTTGCCGTCTGGAAAAAAACGATTTTTTTTAATAAATAAAAAAAAGAAAAAGAAAAGAATCGATAACCTGAAAGTGTCCTGGTGTCATGTAAAAAAAAAAAAAAAAAGGAATAAATGTTCCACTTCATACCTCATTGACATACATGATGGGGAAAATGGTTTCATTCAGGAGACGAGTTTGACTGGAAAAGGAAAAAAACCCATCAGGTTTCAACTTCTGAATATAATATAACAAAAAATTCTAAAAAAGTAAAAATACTGAACTTACGGGAAGCCGGGTACCCTCTTCATTATAATGTTAAGCTGAGCTCTCTTACAGGCACGAATAGGGACCCCAGTCGTCTGTGGGAAAAAACATAACTATAGTAAACAATGATGCACATTTAACTAACCTTTCTATCCTGACTGCTTTTGCACAGACATATGGGATATCGAAAAGTTTCAAGACACACCGAGCTTTTACGTTTCAAGACATTTGAAGCCTTATGCTGCTACCTGCTGGCATGTCTTAAAACTTTATGATATCCCCTCTCGTCTGGTGACCAAAACCAACCAACTTTTACACTGGGGCTTAAAGCTGGAAAACAATTATTCCACTCGGTCTGTCACTAGATCCTGGTTCCGAAACCATCCGAAACCTTGCTGGTCCCAAGCAAGGGAACCTATAAGATGGTGGAAATTCCACTACAGACCAAGGTGCTATATTTATAAGCCTTTGGGTAAATTAACAATCAAATATATGTTTAACAATTAAATTTGTGGGCAAAAAAAGACTCTCAAAGCTCTCCATGACAAGGAAATCCAAAACAAAAAATTTATTAGATTTTTCTAACACTGCCTAAAAATCAGTGTTAGAAAAAAATAAATGACAAGTGAGCTGAGGGGAGTGGGGGGGGGACCACAGGATTTAATCAATCTGTCAACTGCTTCATGAACAAGTTGGTGATGTGGTTCTGCTTTCTGCCAATGGAAATGTGAGCCGAGTCTGAACTACGTTCCACCCAATCCCAGTGGAAAAGCGGTATAAATGGTCACATCAGTCTCCCTGTACACCACAAACACATTCCTGCTCATAAGAGGCCACAGGCTGGATTAAATTACAAAAACATCGGAGGTGTTAACAGATGCATGGTGAATAAATAGATCAACTAATTATCCTCAAACAGTATCATCATTTGCCCCACAGTAAGCCTACCGGGTTAAGGTCGAGGTACGTTTCGTGCTCTTCCTTGTTTGGATTCATTCCATCGATGGCATCGATGTACTTTTCATCAGCTTGGTAGAAATGTGGGAATGAAACAACTATGGGTGCTCCTATGGAAGAAAAGGCAAGAAAACATGTCCACATGTAAAGAAAGAAAGACAGTCAGGCATGTAATAGTAACGCGAAATCAAATATATCTAAAAATTAAATCATCAGGTACAGCAGGACAATGACACATCAAAACAGCCAGGGGACTTTTTTACAATTTACTTGCTTTAAAAACTAGTTTTATCTTGATGTTCCGCAAAGTAAAGCAGATCCGTGTTTTTTTACTTCTCTACCAAGTTTCCCTCGAAGAAGCATTATTGTAAAAAAAAAAAACCTGGCACGTGTGAAAATCCCAGTCATCATTAGAGCGGTCACATGACGAAATGAGTTCGGTCAGAAAACACTGCTATCAGCACAATGACATATTGAGGAAGCAATAAAGAGAACAGCATGCCTATGTACCAATCAAAGCACCATTAGTAGTCGAGTGCGGAGTCCCTGAACCTGAATCAGAGTTACTTATTAAACCTACATGAACGTGTACCTAACTGTCATTCGTGTCGCAGTGCAAACACAGACAGATAAGACATGAAGAGGCTGCTGATTCTTTTTACCAATAAAATCTGTGAGCAATGTGAAAACTATACTGAAAAAAAGGGAAAGGGAATAAGAATCGTTAATATATATATAATATTTTAACGATCATCTTCACTGATATGAATTCCAGGAAGCTTTTTATCAGCCGAACATGAGTTTATTGAATACACGAGGACACTATAGTGTGACTGATGGGATGCGTGGTACTGTAGGTGACCTTGGCCCTTACCTTCGCGGCACACGCTGACTTTAAGCACTCCTTTGCTCAGGCATTCTCCAGCAGGCACGCAGAAGCCATCATTGGCAGGATTCTCGTTTGGAGCTGCGAGGACATCAGAAGGAGGAGCGAAACGGAATGCCGGAATCCCCTTCACCTCTGTATCATGCACATATCCCAGGTGGATCGACCTGCATACAGGAAAACATCACATATAAAGAATGTTTGATCAGCATTTTTACACACTCCTCCAACTTTTTTTTTTTTTTTTTTTTTACATTTTTGTGTCTTTTACTAGGTTCACATTACTGACAATCATGAAGATAGGACATTCTTTAGGTCAGCCAATCAAGACAGATTAGGGCAAAGTACCTGCAAAGATCTGCAGCAAAGATGTAGAGCAGCTCGTCTCTGGACAGGAAAGTGTGGAACACGCTGCCGTCTGTGCCGTTGATCATGTTGCTCTGCTCTGAGGACCACCAGGTCATTTTACTGTAAAAGGGGAGGAAAAGGAATCTATGCATTTATATTAAGTCCCATAATTGAAGAACGCACAAGCTGAAAATCTTTTTCATATCGATAATCTATTATGTGTAGTGAGAAGTTAATACGGCCACATTTTGGGCCTCGTTTGTATGTGGAAACAAATGGGATGTGAATCGGATCTGTGCTGTACTGTAGATAGATAGATAGATAGACAGATAGAAAAAGAGAGACAGACTGATAGAAAAAGAAAAAAAAAGAAAAAGCTGATATTTGATTTTATTTTTTTCCTTAAAGTCTGTAAACAGATTTTCACACAAAATCTGATTATTTTAGAAGACTAGTGTATATGTTTGTATTTGTTTTTTGTTTTTTTGATGGACCCAGATTTTTTCCCCTTTGGCACATATGCAATGCAAACATCAAAAGTTCAGCGGACCAAAAGTTGAGACAAGGTCATTTCATTCGATAAACAAATCATCTGGGCCAAAGGGGAAATGTTTATGCAAAGCACCAGGTACCTTATTCCGTTCCAGGTGTCGATCTTGCCGTAGTCCATGTAGTTCTGCTCGCCGGTGTGGAAGACAAATTCACCTTCATGGGTTCCGTTTTTCTGAATAGAAAGAAAAAAAAAGGTTCAGAATTTTAATACACAATCAGCAAAAAAATCCACAGAGCTGAAAACAGAAACATTTTAACGGCTGCTAATCTTAATTCAGTGGTCACCAGTGTCATGACCACATTATATAATATTCCGAATCTGAAAGCCACACCCATAAACTCATATCGCTGTTCTGCCAGGTACTAAAATTAAAGGATGAGCAGCCTTTTTGGGTTTCGCAATGTTGCAGATGTTTCTCCGCAGTATGACCTAAACACTCCATTTCCTATCATTTGTTTTTTAATTTGAGGTTTTAATTCAGCAGAATTTTCTTACCTTGTACATGAGGCCAAAGTATTCGCTCACATCAGGTTTCATGGCATGAAGTTTGCTCATCAGTGGATCTTTGAAACCCCACAGAAACTCGTGGATGGTGCGTGTCATGAACAGGTCAACGCCCAGCGATTTCATCCATATAGAAATCATCGGGCGAATGTAAAAGGAATAGGACTGCATTTCGTTCATGACGGCCTGCAGGGAGATACAGGAGAATGGGTGTTCAAAATAGGGGTGTGTTCGTGGACGTGCCGTTCCGTAATTACACCAAAAAGCACATGGTGAGATTAATTATTTATGTGTACCATCTAAAAAATAGAAACTTACAATGACTGGGATGTTGGGAGTGGTCAAGAGGTCCACCTCGGGGTCGCCAACAGACATTTCCGGTAGAAAGACGAAACTTTTAGGATTGGTGGCAAAGATCTTGGTGCCATTTTCCAGGAATGTCACATTCTCTCTTGGTCTGTATTCCCTGATTGCATGATGACAGACATTGAGGTTAACAGCTCAAACATCCGACTCTAAACAAAACACTGCAGCTACTAATCAAAAGAACAACATGTTGGCCAAAAGCTGTGACTGACGCATTAGTTTCTGCGTCTATCGTTTTTCTGACTTCCTCTTTTCGAGTCATTTCCGGATTTTGTTTGCCGTTTCATTGTGCCATGATATCGGGTCAAATTAGATGCGACGTTGACAGACAAAAACTATGTGTGCAGCTTAAAAAAACGCAACTGCCTAACAATTTACCCGATTCCTAGAAGGTAAAAAAAAACAGGAAATAGGAGAAAAAAAAAAAACACTTCTAGCTTGGCATACAAAGTACATTAAGCTGGATGCGGGTTTATTTTTACCTGTATGTATAAGGGCCCATTTGTGTGACGTGGGGCTTCGCTTTGCCCTCCAGGAACTCTTGAGGGTTAGTAACATTGAAGAAGAAATACTGCATGTAAACCGGGGGTGGAGGGTTTATCCAGCCAGCCAGTACGCGACTGTTTTCAGCCAGGGTGATTTCCTGAAAAGTCAAGACGTAAATTAGTAATTGTGTTAAAGTGATTTGACAACTTTTTACACACCTGTTATATCCAATCGTCACCTTCTCGGTTACCTAAAACATGTAAACTACCAACCAGACCGGATTCCCCTTCCCAGTATTCACTTAACCTATTCTAAAAATTGAACCCAACAGCTTGTTCACACAGTTCACTTTAGGTTAGTGGCGTGCTGTGCTAATAAATAACGCTGTTTAAAGTTCACTAGGTCTGTAGCGGTTTAGGGGTGAATGACATCCACGCGCTGTGATTAGGAAATACAAAGGACGGGAAAAAGGCGACGTTAAGTCAGCAGAAAGCTTTGTCTTATGTCTTAAGATAAAAGAGACTTTTCTTCTGGCCTGTCAGCTGAAATCCAAAATAGGGAAGCTTTCTCCCCTTATTATTTAGCTGCTTTCAGAAATCTGGAGAAAAAAAAAAAAGTTATCATTTGTTCTACATAAAGATATAAAACATGTCGGCTGTGTAAACGTAAAAAGATTTATATTTACAGCATTTCGGCAGACGCCCTTATTTAGAGCTACTTTACATTTATCTCTGTTAATGTATAGAATTAGGCAACTGGGGGTTAAGGGTCTTGGTCGAGGGGCCCAGCAGTGTCAATTTGGTGGTGCTGGGAATCAAACCCTGTTCTTCCAATTATCAGTTTACATCAAAATCAAAACAAGGCTGCGTGACAAACGTACAATCCGATAAAACATTATTTATCTCACACAAAGGCAACCTGAACTATGAACAGTGATTCAAATGCGATTTTAAGTCGCATTTTAATGCGATCACGTACACTTATTACTGTATCAGGTTTCACTACTGAAAACGTCTCGCTGGTGTTGGTCTTAAAGGAACCCTTTCATAAGGACTTTCCTGTCGAGTTCGTGCTGTGGGTGAACTATGCTGTATTTGTGAACATGTCCACTAAACATGGCCCTTTTCTTTACATCAGGTCACGCTTCAGTTGGCTCACACAGCCCTTCACAATACGATTCAACCTCGCTGAAACACTACGCTAATCTTCCCACATGTGCAGAAAGCTTTTGTTTAGGATGATCAAATCCTCACAAAGATTTTACATGTCAAAACCTTTACATACGTTTCATTTGCAACTTAGCTACGAATCAGAATCGTGTTAAATAGATTTATTAAGTGTTAAAAAGGTTGGGTGTCCTTGTCCAAAAAAAAAAAAAAGTCCCTGCATGCATCACAGCGAGAGGAGAGAAAAATTTAGATAACCTTAGAAACGCTGTGTTTCGAGATTTTCCAGCAGTTTAGGATAACCTTTCACCCGACTGAACATGTTATCCTTGAAACTTCAAGTCTCTAAAATGTCCTTCGAAGTGTTAATGAACATTGCACAAAAAGTGTTTTCAAAACCTTGCACAGTGACGAATCACTTTTTTTCTGTATACCCTCCCCCACGTCTACCTAAAAAAACCTTAAGAGCTCAAAGTCTTAAAAGTGACAAGAAAGGACAAAAAAAAACAAACAGACGTATTTACAAGAAATCTTTTGCTATATGTGTTTTTATCTACGTTAAACTGTCCCTAACAAACAGAGGAGCAAAATAAATAGTTTAAATGCTGATTTTGTCATAGATTTCCACACGTAAACAAGAAACGAGCTAGAAAAGCTGATGTGTTAACAAGTTCGCTAAAGTTTTTATGCTACAAATTTAGGCAAGACGTGAAGACCAAAAAAAGGAAACAGTGCCATGGTTTTAATCTACTTGAGCTCCTTCCACACCCAGTTTAAGAAATATGTAGTTCCCGAGGGCTTAAAAAAAAAAGAAAAAAAAAAGACTTTTGTCCTTTCAGAAACGGTCCAAACAAAGCTTTAAAAGTGAAAAAGGAGACGGGCAAATGTGTCATAATACAATCGATGAGGAAACGGTCATGTTTTCGGGAGCTTATTTAGTCACATTTACTCCACAGCACAGAGACATTCGTTTTTTCGCATATCCCGGGTTAGAAAGTTGGGGTCAGAACACAGGGTCAGCTATGATACAGTGCAGCTGAAGCAAGAAGGGTTTTGATTAAAGGGTCTTGCTCAAGGACCCAACAGTGGTAGACTGGTGGTGGTGGTGAGGATTAAATTTAGCTCTTCCTGGTCGTCCAAACAACAACTTAGTGCCTTAAAACCCTTATTCCCTTAACCATTTATACCCTTAACCATTTATTCCCCTAAACCCCATATTCCCTAGTTTTACATTTCCTTAACCATTTATTCCTTTTACCTCCTATTCCCTTAATTAACCTTTTATTACCCTAACCTTCTATTCCTTTAATTAACCATTTCCCCCAACCCCCTTATTCTCCTGAATCCCTTATTACTTTAACTCTTTCCCTTAAAGGAAATGCGGTTAAGGGAATAGAACCATTTAAACCACCACTGCCTGATATACAAACATACTTTCAATAATGGTGCATCCCAATATCAGCCAGTTGTTGGTGTAATAATCGACTCCTGCGTTTAATTATGTCTACATAATACTCAGAAATACTATTCCCTAGTACTCACTATATATAGAGAGGAAAATTCCACCTATATACTGGGAGTTACAGAATTCCAAGTATTCCTCGTCGAGAATTCCACTGTTCCTGCTATAAGACCCCCCTCACCCTGACTGAGAGCTCTGCACCTCCCCCAACCTTTACAGCCTCATACCGCCTCACGGCTCCTCGGGAAAAAAAGGACAAAACAGCTGCTTCAGAGCTTTAAATAAAGACTCCACGAAGCGTGAGAAATGCGTCGAGATTTAAAAGACATGCAAAGTAATGCACAAATTTACAAAATGCACGCACACAACACACACACACACACACACACGGTGTTTCTCCGCATCGCTTCGTCCACACGTCAGGTGGCCAGTAAAAAAGCCGGTTCGCTTAGGATTAACAACACACACCCATATATATATATATATATATATATATATATATATATATATATATATATATATATATATATATATACACACACACACACACACACACACACACACACACACACACACACTTATAAGGTGAGCTATTCTGCAGAATGTTGTGAAACTGAAAGATTGAAAAAAAAAAGAGATTTCACACGACCGGATGGTGATGTTAGTAACGTTAATGCAGGAACTCCCCCAATGCAACGCAGTGCAGTATTAACAGTCAACCAAACACACACACACACACTTTAAACCTTAAACTGACATTGTAAATATTTAAATATATACTTTGGCTAATTAGAACTTTTTTTCCCTTTTAAGTATCTAGGGCTGTTTGTATGTTAGCCATACAAACCTGGCTAAACCCGGTTGTTTAGCTAAAGCTAACTTACGTGCTGGATTCCGACAAACCAATAACAACAGGATGGAAAGCATAAAACAACCCCCATATTTAAAAAAAAAAGACTTAAAAAATCACGTTACCTTCTTTATCCTCTCTTGAATCATTGTTTGGAAGACTTGCGCCAACATCAGGGCGATTCCCACGATAAGAAGATGAGCGCACACAAACCCCGTGGCGTAAATAGCACAGGATCTCCTCATGATCGCGGAAATTAGTAATACTTATCTAACTAATACTCAATGTTAAACGAGTAATTTGAACTCGAAGTATTACTGCGGTGCCTGATGTGTAAGTTTCACTAGCACCAGATCCTCCAGCACCGAGTAACGGGAGAGGAAACCGTGTGTGTGTCTGAGTTAGTAAGACTCCGATGCTCAGACACAGATTTGATCAGCTGAAGCTAAAGAGCTGGAGTGCCGGAGGAGGACCTGAACATTTACTCTACACCGAGAAGGCAGTCATGCAAAAGCCCAGAATGGGGCGGTGGGTGTGTCTATGTTCAAATATACCCGTGTCTCTCGACAATGACGTCACGAATTCCTAACGGATCTTTAAAAGAAGCCCCATGTCCACAACGACATCAGAGCAAAACCCTTCTCAGTCTGTGACTCAATAAAACGGGAATGAATGCTGGAACTTATGCGCTGTCTTTGTTCCTGCTGGGTCATATTAATGACACAAAGTTGTAATATAACTAACACTCATGCGCTAAGTGACTCAATAATATATAACTGAAAATATATACACTCTAAAAGTCACTTTAAACCTTTGTTTTAAACGTCCCCACTGAATAGCGGTACATGGGCGTGTTTGCGACCGTTATTTTCTCTTCCATCATCTCCTGTCATGTCTCCTTAAGTTGTCGCTCACTGAACATGAATAATATCCGCCTCACAACGCAAACGTAACCCTTTTGTTCAAAGAACTCGCTCATTGATTGGTTGACGTTTTCCCGGACCACCGCCATAACCCCGCCCCGCTGAAATGTGATTGGTTACAGGCTCGGGAGCGCGATGCAGAATTTGATCGACTGATTTCAGGGCGGGTTTTATTTAAAGGAGGACCACGCAGGGAGACGATCGGCTGTTTTTCTGTCATGATTGCGAAGGAAAAGCAGCCGAGTGAGAAATCCCGGTTTATCAGGCTGCAAATTTGCACATTCCTTTGTTAATTAAGCATTAATCGTTCTCAAACGGTTTTGTCCTCATGATTTATGATCTCTAACCAGACTGCTGTTTTTATAATGTGAAGATCCTTTTTTTTGAGTTTGGACCACTTTATTAAAAAACATCTGCACATTCAGCCATCATGTGAATGCAGCACAATGCAAAAACTCATGCAAAAACAGGTCAAGAGTTTTAGTTCGAAGAATGAAGGGAAAAATGTGTTTTCTGTTTAACTGTGCATGTTTATTGGCGTCAGACAGGGTAGTTTAGAAACTGCTGATCTTCTGGGAATTGCACACACAACATTCTTCAGAATTTACACCGAATGGTATGAAAAAAACAACCCGTCTGGTAGCAACTACAATAATACAGTATTTTTTCTTTACTTGCATTTGCATGTTTTTGCAATTTTTGCATTGTGATGTTACCACAGGACTGGCTGATAAAGTGGATAGGGAAGCAGTAGCGGTGGTTAAGTTGTTGGACTGACACCTGGGGTTCGATTCCCAGCACCACCAAGTTACCACTGCTGGGCCCCTGAGCAAGGCCCATAACCCCTAATTGCTCAGTTGTATGAAAGAGATAAATGTAAGTCGCTCTGAATAAGGGCGTCTGCCAAATAATGTAAATGTAAATGGATGGAAAGTACATACAAAATTAAAAACTTGTCATAAACTGAAATACTGTATCATTACCAATATCTTCCCAATATCAGTTGGTTGTATCTGAGTCACAGTGAATCCCGAGTCTTTTTTGGGAACGCTGGGCACAAGGTTGGGACACAACCTTAATGCGTCACCAGTCCACAGCAGGAAATTCTCTAACAGACATTCGTCATTCGACATGCAGGAACAAACCATTGAGATTAAAAGTTATGAGAAACCTCTAAGAAGTGGCTATCAGATAGAAGAAACCTTAGGTTGTCCCGCATTTCCTTTCTTTTCTTTTTTTTTTGGCTTGTGGGTTTGGATCTCACACAGGGAAATGTCTCTTATATGTTTTGACAGTTGCTAAAGCTAAATCAACAAAGCCTTCTAGCAGCTGTCGGTCTGTTACTAATACAAAATTTTGTTTACTCCCTGGGGGGGGGGGGGTGTTGTATTTAAAGCTTCATGATTTAAAGTTGATAAAATACCAAAGCTTATGTTATCGCTAAATATTCTGTCCTGATATAGTAGCACATCGGTTTCATAAAGCCTTCAAAGCCTATAGTGTGACGTACATTTAATCAACACTATAAGTGAAGTTTAATGCATCATATCACGTTATACGCATTTTAAAAGACACGTTTTTATTTTTAGAATAATTGGCACACAGATGGTCAGCCGTGGGGATTTTTCATGTGATAAATCATGATATAAAATAATAGATAATAGAATGATAGAAATAATCATGCTAAATATAATCCAGATGTGTGCAGATCTGTGTGTGTGTGGGGGGGGGGGTTACAATCATCTGTGCAAACAGGAGAAGTAAAAACAGACCACAATGAATAAATGTATGAATATATATATATATATATATATATATATATATTAATATATATATATATATATATATATATATATACTGTATATTCATACATTATTAAGTCAAAATCAACAGGTATCCTTTAAATGATATCTACTTAGATGTGTAGCCAGACATGAGATTGACAGCAGAAGGTCTGGACTCCATAGCAACCTCTATTAGCTAAGAGGGTGTCTGTTATCCAGTAAACAGATCGTGTAGAATTTACTCAGAGTGACTTTTTTCCAATTTTGTGTGCTTTACGCAACAGGGATTCAGCCACCAGTCTATTGGTGTTAAAACTACCTTGGACCTAACATACACTCTTGGTGGAAAGTTTATGAATAGATAAGCACTGTAGCCAAAATAAATAGACGAAGCTATTATGGTACACATTTACATAGTGTTTATAACACTTTTTGCTCAGGGATTCTGTGAAAACTGGCTACAACGATACTCGGTTAAAAAAAGAACCCCGGGTTTGTGGAACCTAAAAAATGTAAAATTTATTGGAATCTTTAATAAGATCACTATAGAGTTTGAAAATGAAATGTTTGATATTTTATAACTGTAAAGCGTTACAATAGATATAATTTTTGTAGTTAAACAAAAAAGTGATTTATGTTATGAGGAAGTGGTAGCTCAGTGATTAAGGTGTTGGCTGCTCGAAAGAAAACACCTGTAGCAGGAACCTTAGCCATAACAGCAAGCTCATTAAGTCATGGTTAATATTTCATGGAATTTAGTGGAATTATTCCACAATGACACATATATTACACAAGGTCTCTTCTGCAACTTACACTATAAAGCCTGAAGTTTGTGGACACCTTACCAAGCACACTTACACGTGTCTTCCCCAAACGATTGTCATAACGTCATACCATTGGAAGTCGTCTAAGATGTCCCTGTATGCTATAACGTTTTATTACTTTTTACATGATGTATTCTGATTGTGAAGTTGTAGCGCAGTGGTTAAGGTGCAGGGGTTTGATTCCCAGCACCACCAAGTTGCTACTGCTGGGCCCTTAACCCCAATTGCTTAGTTGTAAAAAAGAGATAAATGGAAGTCGCTCTGGATAAGGACATCTGGTAAATGCTGTAAATGTAAAATAATTGAAGAACGTCTGTGTTCTACACAGAGACCTGAACTCAACCCCACACAACACCTTCAGGATGAACTGGAACACTGATGGCACCACCAGACCTCCTCACCCCAACATTACTGTCTGATCTCGCTAATACTAATGTAGCTAAATGATCACAAATCTGCACAGATTTTAGAAATTATTATATAATGGAATTTATTTGTACAAGTGTGAAGTAAGCGTGAGATTAAATCTGGAATCGGATCTTCAGGATACACACATAGGTATAATAGTCAGGTGCCCCAATGCTTATGTCAGTATTGTGTAGAAGAGCAAGGAAAAAACAATTAGTGTTTCCAAATTCTGATATAGCACTCGGATTATTTATGTAATCAACGCAAGTAGGGAGCGCTCTTTTGCAAAACTAGGACTAGTTAAAAATAGACTGAGATCCACAACGAGCCAAAACTGAATGAATTACATGTCTTTAATGTCCATTGAAAATGATGTCCTGTATAAATTAGATTGAACTGCCCCAATTGAGTACATCTCAGTCAGAAAATTAAAAAAGAATGAACTGTAAAATTAGGAATAGTGTTATTATTGTGCTGCCGTTTTTGTTATAGTTGCTGTTATATTAACAATGTAATTTTGTGCACACAGTTTAGTTTGTGTCTCAGTATTGATGATGCGATTTTGCATCACATGCAATGATGCAGATGCTGTAATAGTCCACCTGTTGGTCTATAAAGCTAAAAACAGTTACCAGCTTGCAGTTGAACTTGTTGTTGCGCTGTTAATAGTTTAACCCAGTCTCACTGCAGTCCGTGACATAGTCATGAAATTTAATCTATCGATTTCTGTTCATGGACACAAATTTCCTGTTTTTGTCGTGTCAAGCAGAACGATTTTCGTTGTATAGTTACATATTTTCTTTGTAATTGTTTTGTGTCTTTGGTGGCAGAGATTAACATCTGATATTTTATCCACCAACATTTTTTGTTGATGTTAGTTTTAGTTGTTTCTTAATTAAAATTAAACTTTGGACTGTGTGTTTGTTTACATAGTGTAGTGGTAATTTTCTTACTGTAATGGTCCACCACTTAAGGGTATGTAGAGGAAAGTATGTATAAGAACAAGGTAGTATTTGCAGTTATCTAAATAATTTGTAGAATTAATTTATTTTGTAACAATATTGATTGTGAGGCTTACGCAATAGGATACGCAATACAATGCTTGACTACTGCAGTGTGACTGAAAGCACAGGATGCTTTGAATATAAAGTGCTGCTTTGCATTGCTCACTACAGTCCTGGGTTACTTTACTGTCAGATATGTTAAAGTACATGTTCATTTACAGCATTTGGCAGACGCCCTTATCCTGAGCAAATTATGGGTTAAGGGCCTTGCTCAGGGGTCCAACAGTGGTAACGGGAATCAAACCCCGATCTTCCAATTAGCAGTCTAACACCTCAACCACTGCGTGACTGTTCAGAGGTGTCATGCTGATAAGGAAGCACAGGGAAACTATTTTTTCTTTACAGTCTAATTAACAAATATAAGAAAGCACCTTTACATAAAATTTATGCCCCTACCAGAACCTACCAGACTGCTGAGGCATTACTATAAATATATGATGTTTTGAAGCTTTATTATGCATACCTATGAATTTATAAAGGTCCAATGATAATCCAAAAAAAATATTATTATATAATCATGTTTTTAAGAGTCAGATTTATTTACATGAAGGATTATGAGTAGCATAACAAAGTTCTGTAATATGTTATTAAAATGTTATGAAAAGTTAACTTTTTGTCTCAAGTGAATATATTTTTAATAATAAAAAAAATATTAACTTGAGATAGGGTATCCATCCATCCATCCATCCATCCATCCATCCATCCATCCATCCATCCATCCATCCATTCATCCATTCATGTGATATCTAGTTGCTGTCAAATTTATGTTAAACTTATAATAAAAACAAGGGAAAGCTTTAAAAATAAATGTTTTTTTTGTAGCCTGTTTTTATCATAAGTTTAACATAAATTGTTCAGGGTACCAGCAGTGGCAACTTGGTTGTGCTGGGAATCGAACCCTCGATCATTTAATTAGCAGTCCAACACCTTAACCACCTCGCCTGGGGTTAGGGTTAGTGTTAGAGTTAGTTAGGGTTGCCTGGTTTGTTTTCTAGAATACTTTTTCCTCTGTAATGTGTTTAGCAGTTCCGTGAATCAACGCTCTGTTTGTTCTCCAGCAAATGATATGAGTTCACACACACACACACACACACACACACACACACACACACACACACACACACACACAGGGCTATTTTTTGACCTGCAAAGGCGTAAAACATTTTTTTCCCAGGATAGTTTATGAAATGCCAAAAGTACACACACCCTTTACTCAAGTGAAAGTACAGATACTTCTGTTTAAAATGACTCTGGTAAAAGTTGAAGTACCGAATGACACTTTTTACTCAAGTTAAAGTAAAAAGTAAATCAACTACCAGAATTACGTTACAGTTCCGTAAAAATAAACAATATGCACTCAAAGCTGTTATACACTAAACTGTCAAATGTTTGTGGTCACATGAGCATTACATATACAGCATCTGACGGACGTTCTTATTCGGGGCGACTTATTTTTATCTCTTTTATACAACTGAGCAATCGGAGGTTAAGGGCCACAACTTTGGTGGTGCTGGGAATCAAACCCTGATCTTCCAATTAGCATCTTAAACACAGCGCTACCACCTCCCCAGCATTACAAACAAATGTGATTTTTTATAAACATTTTATTCCAGATTTATTTATATATTTAAATTTGAATCTAATCTAATCTAATCTAATCTATGTCGTTCTAATACAATTTAGAGTTTGAATGTGAGAGATGCGTTTATTCAGCTGCAATAGTATTAGTGAGATCAGGCACTGATAAGGAGGTCTGGAGTCAGTCTTCGATCCAGTTCATCCCAAAAGTGTTCAGTGGTGTTAAAGTCAGGGATTTGTGCCGAACACTCATGTTTTATTCACTCTAATAATAACACACCATGTCTTAATGGAGCTCAGGGGTTTTGTGCACAGGGGTCTTTGTCATACTGGAACAGTGTTTGAGTCTCTTAGTTCCAGTAAAGGAAAAAGTTTATAATTGAATTGTAACTTGCATAAGGAACATATATATATAAAATATTAATATATAACTAGAGGTGATGATATATTTTTTTTCTCAGCTCATGTGACACAGCAGCCAATCGACCCTCTGAATCAGTACAAAGATCCTTTTCATTAGAAAAAACATGTGAACAGTCTGGTGATTATTACAGCTATTATATTTGTCCGACACTGTAATAGCTTCTATTTTATTCATCTTTTTTGCTCCAAAGTTCATTACAATAACTTATTTTACTACCAGCTAGATTACTATCTCAAATCACCTGCAGGAATTCAGGAATTTGTTATGAAAATATGAGATGGGAGAAAGTAAAAACACAGAAAAGGCTGAAGCTAAATGGAAGGCTGTGGTCAAACTGGTCTGACAGCAAAGTGGAGATTTATTTAACTGTCACCAGGCCACGGTCTAAATATCTAATGTATTTCCTGCTAAGTATGTTACCCTGATGTACTGTATATACAGGGTGGATGTAATTTTACCAAGTAGGATGTGATCCTAAATCAACATTTCAATCAACCAAACATAACCATCTGATCTCATCAGCGTGTGTCGATTAAACCCGCCTCGATCCGTTTTTGATTCTTTCCCTTTTTTGTCCACAAACAAACTGAAACATTTTAATTGATTAAATGCTGGAACAATTTACCTGATACTGACGATTCCTGGATTAACATTAAATCCCAACATGAAATTAGACTATAAACGATATTAAAATAATTGATGATAATCAGGAACAACATTAGTGAATTTAGACTGTACTGATTCTAATGATCCAAAATAAACATGAATGAATTTAGACACTGAATCATAAACAATCACTAATGAACAATTGAGTGTAAAATGTTGTGAAAGGGTGAACCTGTAGAACCGCAATAGAGCAACATTCTTACTATAAAACAGGCTTTAACATTATTACATTCAATCACAACCTTTTAACATTTAACAATCACAACACTGATTTTATAACTATAAATAAAAAAAAAATACTTTTACACAACAACAACTAATCATTTACAACCAAAAAAAAAAAAAAAAAAAAAAAAAAAAAAAAAAAAAAAAAAAAAAAAAAAAAAAGATTTTAAAGCACACAACATTTAACAACCACAAAACAGGATTTTATAACTATAAATAAAAAAAAAATACTTTTATTCATGCACACACACCTAAATCCATTTTACTGCACACACACATCTATTTTTGGTCCTGAAGGTGAGGGAAATGTTCACACATTAACTAAACTGCACATACATGTTGGTGACAGCTGTTCTATTGTTTTAATCTATCTATCTATCTATCTATCTATCTATCTATCTATCTATCTATCTATCTATCTATCTATCTATCTATCTATCTATCTATCTATCTGTCTGTCTGTCTGTCTGTCTGTCTATCTATCTATCTGTCTATCTGTCTGTCTGTCTGTCTGTCTACCCATCCATCCATCCATCCATCCATCCATCCATCCATCCATCCATCCATCCATCCATCCTCTTGCTCTCTCTCTCTCTCTCTCTCTCTCTCTTCTCTCTCTCTCTCCTCTCTCTCTCTCTCTCTATTCATATGGTAGTCACTTAACGATGCTTAAATTATACAGATAAATGTCAGTGGGTTAATGTTGGAATGTTCCCTGTCTCTTTAATAATAACTGCAGTGCACAGAAAAGAATCTCAGCATGCACAAAATATTAAATCTTGAGATGAATAAGCTACAAAGGCGAACGATCACCCTGTGTTCCACACCTTTGAGCGAAAAAACAAGAATCTGAGGCTATCATGGACGCAGCAAGGCACAGCTAAAGAATTCTTATACAGTCCGCTTTTTATCAGGCTGAGAAACACACGGTATACAACGAAGAAACTATTGCACTGAGACACTGCACATTTTGCACATTTCGACAAGTTTTTCCCACATTTTTCCCGGACGTTTCCACATTTTCTCGGTGAGGCTTGCAGAAATTCAACCGTGCATGATTTGTTCACTACAGAAGCTCGACATTCCTATTGAGGGTAAAGACTGATATCAAGGCGTTCGCTTCCAGAACAGAGAGTCAGACCTTTTCAGCAGATGAGATTCATTGAGGCATTGAGTGCGATGGGAGACCCTGTTAAATTGATGTGCCTGAGATTTTACTTTAAAAGCTCTCCTGGGAGATCGAGTGACACCGAGGAAAAACGTATCACAGGAGAGAACATAAACAAGATACAAACGAGCCGCATCATTACCAAAAGAATAACAACAGTTAAATCATTCGGAAGCTTTGATGACAGCTTGTAGGAAGATAGAGGAGATATAGCGCTAAAAGGTGAATACACAATGTACAACACAATACAATCTTTCCATACGACAAATGAAATTTTTTTTTTTTTCGATTCTATAATTGTACATCCTTCCAAAAGTACAAGTGTTTCCTTTCGCTAAAGCTGGCAGAATGTAAACTGTCCTTCTTTTGACCTGAGGTGTGGTGGACTTCCTAGAACTACAGGCTTGCATTACTTACGGTGAAACCTTCTCCATGAGCTGGCTTTCACAATAAACAGAAAAACAAAACGTTCTTATGTTTGCTTCCAGCTAAATATTTCACTCCATTGTTCTACCATCATTACTGACAGTGTAATTTCTCTCGGGTGAAATTTAGGTTATCCTGTTAGGCTTTTTGTGACTGTTGTTCCCATCACTCTAAAGAATCGACAACTGAACGTGCAACACAACCTGCATTCGAAGGTTTTCCGTAGGATGTATTTAAGGGCATTATCATATTATTTAAAAAATAATAATAATTATGGTATTTTTGGCAATAAAAAGTTTTACCAGGAATGTGCATGAGCTGCCGAACCAGATTCATAGCTAAAAAATCAATTTGTCATGATGCATATTTTGTTTAGAAAATTGAACAATTTTAGGACTATTTAACATCTAGTGGTCTTACAATAGTATTTAATCCAACATACACTATATTGCCAAAAGTTTGTAGTCACCTGAGCATCACAAACAAATGTAATTTTTTTATAAACATTTTATTCCAGATTTATTCCCATTTCGCTGTTTGAATGAGCGCCGCTTTTCTGAAGTCTTTCCAATACAATTTGGAGCCTGAATGTGAAATATGTGTTCATTCAGCTGCAATAGTATTAGTGAGATCAGACACTAACGTCTGATAAGGAGGTCTGGAGTCAGTCGTTAGTCCAGTTCATCCCAAAAGTGTTCAGTGGTGTTAAAGTCAGGGATTTGTGCCGAACACTCATGTTTTATTCACTCTAATAATAACACACCATGTCTTAACGGAGCTCAGGGGGTTTGTGCACAGGGGTCTTTGTCATGCTGGAACAGTGTTTGAGTCTCTTAGTTCCAGTGAAGGAAAAATGTAATGCAACAACATACAAAAGTAATCTAGACAACCATGTGCGTCCAAACATGTAGCAACATATTGGAGTGGAACCACATATGGATCTAATGGTCAGATGACCACAACTTTTGGCAATGCAGTTTACAGTTTACCAAGTTTACTTAAAAACTTAAAAACTGTTTATTTACAAAACTGCTTAATTATTATACATACATGAGTGTATAAACTATAGATATGTTTTAAACAAGAACAATAGCAGGTAAAAACTGGGCAGTGCTTTAAAAAGGAAAAAATATTTTTCTTCAGGGATCATTTAACATCCAGTTCAATTGAATTTGGCAAAGCAAGCAAAAATATTTCTCCATGACACACATCCTGCATTTTGTTTTTCTGTCTGATCTAAACAGACACCGGATCTTATGTTTCACATGCAACTAAACCGATTACAGCACTAGTGATCAACTGTTTTTACAACAATATAATATGACTAATTTAAATCAGGGACTTTTATCTGAAGCCTTAAAAAGGTTTTTGTTGGTACAGCTAGTTTATAGGTGTTTGTATGGCGGTGAAATAATGACGTTAATAAGGTAAAAATGTTGTTATTAATAAACGTATATGATCACTGATAGGGTGAAGATTACTGTAAATAATAGAAAGAGAGAGAGAGATAGAGAGAGAGAGATAACGGGAGATAGAGAGAGAAAGAGAGAGAGATAAAGGAAGAGAGAGAGAGAGAAAGTGAGATAAAGGGAGAGAGAGAGAGAGAGAGAGAGAAGGGGAAAGAGAGCGAGAGAGATAAAGTGAGAGAGAAAGAGAAACGACACAGGCAAGAAATCTATAGCTTATGGATGCTATAATCTACTATAACAGAAAGTTACTTTTAAAATCTAATTTAAATTAAAAAATAATAATAATAAAAGCAACATAAATAAATGAAAATAAAAAAATGTAACGTATCTTCAGGCTTGTAGTTTTAATTTGAGCAGCTAAACATTTTTTGTCCAGCTATAAGTAGTTTTTGAGTTTACACATAAACATCACAATGTTCCTAAAAACAGGGCGGGGTAGTGGCAGGGCAGTGTGGACTGCTAATTGGAAGGTTGTGGGTTTGATTCCCAGCACCAGTAATTTGCCACTGCTGGACCCCTGAGCAAGACCCTTAACCCCAAATTGCTCAGTTGTATAGAAAAAGATCAATGTGCGTCGCTCTGAATAAGGATGCCTGCTAAATGCCCCTAATTGTATATTGCCTTGTTGAGTTACAGTGAATAAACCTGTAAATCATTTCTTTGCAACCTACAGTAAATATATATATCATTTTCATTTATGTTGTGTCAGATTTCCATGCATCTTCTCTCTGTGCATCTACTCTTTCCACCTGTCTCAGCTGTAGCAGTTGGGTTCTCTGGAGAAAAACCCTATAAATCTTTACCAGGGTTGTGCATCCCTTTAATTTCCCTTTAGACTGCATCTCCAGAGCAAAATTCTCTTTAAAGAGCCGGTTTCCATGAATCGGGACTATTCATTAACTGGGCAAGGCAGTTCTGCATTCACTTCATTTCACTTCAGAGATTTTAAAGAATGTCCCATTGATAAATATTATAATTATTAGCATTTAAACTGAGTTGCTTTACAACTTCATTGCTTTCATCGAAATGGCCGAAAGGTGAAGTGATTTTAATGCTGCAGAAAACTAAGCAATGATTAAGAATTTATTATTTACTACTATTTTAAAGGCAGTTTGTTGAGTAAATTATTAAGGGTGTGTTCGCAAAGGCAAGCTACAGTATTTATCTAATACTTTCAAACATATATTTCAGTGTCCACATATACTTAATCCATTAGCTCGAGTCAGAACAGAACTACACCCTCAGCACACATCCAAACCTTTCAGTAAAAGTCACGCCAGTATGAGTACTGAGGAGTTTGTTAAGGGAGTGGGCAGAACAAATACTGCTGATTTGTATTTACTCTCAAGAATGCACTAAGAGTTGACTTACAGTGAAGAGCACCTAAAGAGGAACCAAGTTTTACTCCAGTACAGTTAAAACCCGTTTGTGCAGTAAACGTTGCATGTTTTGGACACGATTAAACATCGGAAATACTGTATACGTTTATTTCATATACATTAACAACACTATCCCATAATTTGGGATATTTACCGTGTACAGTCAAGGTGGTGGCTCGGTGGTTGACACTGCTAACTGGAATATTGTGGGTTCAAATCCCAACACCACCAAGTTACCACTTAACCCCTAAATGCTCAGTGGCATAAATGAGGAATGTAAGTCACAAATGCTGTAAATATCTACAGTTATGAAATAAAATTTATAAAAAATACTCCAGTATTTATTTATTTTATTTTGCATGATATCGGTCCACTATAATCTTTATTTGTTCAGACAGTTTTAATGTTTCCATGTAGTGAGAAAGACCGGAAAACATGTTCATGACAGGAAACACACTTATCAGGATCTCTCAGAGCAGCTGTCCGGGAAGCCAATAAACAATTCTAAATATACTTTATACGGCCCATAATATTTAAATGCCTGAAATTCTTTTGCCACAGTAATAATGTAATAAACCCACCACAGGATTGAGGAGGGCCAAAGTTAGAATAAAAACTGTTCAGAATCGGGGTCTTGACCTCAACCTCACTGAACACCAAATAAAAGGGATAAACTGGAACAGTGACCACACCCCAGACCTCCTCACCCAACATCAGCGTCAAAACATATTAACATTTTTGTGGATGAAGTTTCACAACCATGCTTCAAAATCTACAAGTGCAGAGGTTATTATAGCAAGAAACAGTGACTACATTTACAACATTCGTCCTTATCCAAAGCGACTTACATTTATCTCTTTTATACAACTGAGCAATTGGGGGGTTAAGGGCCTTGTTCAGCGGGTCCAGCAGTGGGAACTTGGTGGTGCTAGGAATCGAACCTTGAGCTTCCACTTAGCAGTCCAACCCCTTAACCACCTCCACACGACTTTCTATGTCACCAACAAAGACAAAATTGACACTCTTCTTCTGTCACATGATTGGCTGCCTGGATAAGTCAGCAGGCGTACTGGTGTTCCAAAGCAAGCGGAAAAAGTTATTGCAGTTGCACGACACGTGTCTGCATTTGCAACGAAACATATTTTTCTGAGATACATTGAAGATCCAGTGTTACAGGCCTGGATATGCTCAGCACATCTTTGGTGCATGTGAGAGTCCTGTGACCAGGGTGTGAGGAGCACAGCAGAAACAGCAGGAAAAAAAGGAAGATTTTTTTACAGTTATTTTGTTCTTACAGATTTGTTAAATTCGGGTATTAAAAATGTCAAGGTCTTTTATAGCACAAAAAAATCTGCGTGAACCACTTCCTGTTACAAAGAACTGAGCGAAGTGATTAAACATGGCTCTGAATTATTATGCAGACATACGGTTATATTCACTATAGAACTTTATTTTGTTTCTGTATACACAGTAACGAGAGCGAAGTTTTTAGTAAGTAGTTTTTTTTAATCCAAAATGTACCTAGTAAAATATGTCTTATATTAGTCAGATGTGAGTATATAGTACTAACACTTTTCTCTATCTAAGTGATAGAGGGAAGCAGTCCCCGCCCGCCGCTCCACAATCAGGACTTTGCCGCGGTTTTTTCTACCTCCAGGGCCCCCAAGGCGGGAAGGCTGGGGAGAGTTAGCTATTCCTGGGGGAGGCTGGGGAGCTGTCCATTGGCGTGGGAAGCAGTCGCCGCCAGCCGCTCCACAACATTACATTTACAGCATTTGTCAGACGTCCTTATCCAGAGACTTACATTTATCTCTTTATTTTATACAACTGAGCAATTGGATGTAAAGGGCCTTGCTCAGGGGCCCCAACAGTGGCAACTTGTTGGTGCTGGGAATCAAACTCACAATCTTTCAGGTATCAGTCCAACACCTTAACCACGGAGACACCAGATCTCCCTCTCTCTCATGTGTTCATGTATATATATTATTTTATATTATATTTAATATTATAACTATTTAAATGTTATAGTTGCTTAGACATGTATTTTGGGCCCTTTAAAACTTTACTGAGATCCCTGAGACCTGTAGCTGAGCTTCCTCCTTATTGTCTATTCAAATAATTAAACTGAACATAAAAATACATCAAAATTAACTACAGTTTTTGTTAATATACATTAAGATTTATCCTGGTCACCCTGCTGCCCCACTGGATCTCCATCACCCTGATTGGATGCCAGGGGTTTTTTTTGCCCCCCACAATGGAGTGAATAAAATACTAAGCAACACACACTGCAGACACAGTGATTTTTAGGTCCTTGCCATAAGATTCGTGTCTGTCTCACCGCAGGATTCCTTAAATTTCCTTGTCTTCTTTCCCAATTCGTGTCTTTGAGCCGTTTAGTGTTCACTGGTTTGAAGTATGTGTCTCTGTTGCCATAGTAACCGCTGGCGCCGATTTGG
Organism: Bagarius yarrelli; assembly: GCA_005784505.1. Taxonomy (NCBI): domain Eukaryota; kingdom Metazoa; phylum Chordata; class Actinopteri; order Siluriformes; family Sisoridae; genus Bagarius; species Bagarius yarrelli. The sequence continues at coordinate 1,885,722 of VCAZ01000050.1, forward strand.
CTTCCGAGCAGTGTTAGCAAAAGTTATGTAGCGGCTTTTTTTTTTTTTACTATTTAAGGTAAAAAAAATAAAAAAAATCTTATATTTATCTATTTACATATTACATATTAACATAAAAAAACAGGTAATAAAATACACCAAATGACCGAAACGAAGACGTCAAATTGGTGTCGGAGACGGCGCTCCTGTTTATCCGTGGTATTGTACATTTTCCATTCATTCCTCTTTCTATTTATCTAATAAGCAACTTGGCTTTCTTGCATAAGTGACATAGTGTAGAATTGATATCTATCTATCTATCTATCTATCTATCTATCTATCTATCTATCTATCTATCTATCTATCTATCTATCTACTGTATAAATGTCTATCTATCTATCTATCTATCTATCTATCTATCTATCTATCTATCTATCTATCTATCTACTGTATCTATCTATCTATCTATCTATCTCTCATCTATCTATCTATCTATCTACTGTATCTATCTATCTATCTATCTATCTATCTATCTATCTACTATCTATCTATCTATATCTATCTATCGTATCTAAATCTATCTATCTATCAGTCTATCTATCTATCTATCTATCTATCTATCTATCTATCTATCTATCTATCTATCTATCTATCTATCGTATAAATGTCTGTCTGTCTATCTATCTATCTATCTATCTATCTATCTATCTATCTATCTATCTATCTATCTATCTATCTATCTATCTATCTATCTATCTATCTATCTATCTATCTATCTGTCTGTCTATCTATCTATCTATCTCTATCTATCTATCTATCTATCTATCTATCTATCTATCTATCTATCTATCTATCTATCTATCTATCTATCTATCTATCTATCTAATCTATCTACTGTATAAATGTCTATCTACCTATCTATCTATCTATCTATCTATCTATCTATCTATCTATCTATCTATCTATCTATCGTATAATGTCTGTCTATCTGTCTATCTATCTATCTATCTATCTATCTATCTATCTATCTATCTATCTATCGTATAAATTCTGTCTGTCTGTCTGTCTATCTATCTATCTATCTATCTATCTATCTATCTATCTATCTATCTATCTATCTATCTATCTATCTATCTATCTATCTATCTATCTATCTATCTATCTATCTATCTATCTATCTATCTATCGTATAAATGTCTGTCTGTCTATCTATCTATCTATCTATCTATCTATCTATCTATCTATCTATCTATCTATCTCTCTATCTATCTATCTATCTATCTATCTATCTATCTATCTATCTATCTATCTATCTATCTATCTATCTATCTATCTATCTATCTATCTATCTATCTGTTTGTCTGTCTGTCTGTTATAACATTGCATAAATGTCTATAGGAAAAAGTTAATTTATATTTTATATTGAACTTCTAATATGGGTCCCAATATATTGGGCTTTAGAATAGAACTCGTATACTCTGTATCTGATGCTGTATGTTGGTAGATTATGAATGGAGGTTTGTGGTGTGTGCCGGTTTCAGGACTCCCTGATGATGACAGGTTTCTACCTTGAGTTGGAATCTTTTCATTTAAATTCTGTTTTCTTGTGTAAAGCTGCTTTGAGGCGATGTTTATGGTTGAACTTAAATAAATGTTCTTGTGATAAAAAATTCCTACAGTAGGTGGATATCAGCACAACCACTGGGCGGTGTTAAAGAGTGTGCTGGTACACAAATTAGTCTGCATGTAGGTACATATTGAATTACAATACGCAGCCGAATAGGTCATCACCTGAACCAT